>OY728152.1:137466329-138716329 GCA_963277665.1 Viscum album | reverse complement strand
GTAGATTATATTGAGACTAATATTTGAGAGAAATAATCAGCTGATATTCAAAGAATAATAAGAGAAAGATAAGAAGAATGCGAAGAAGAAGAAGAAGAAGAAGCATACTAAAGTGGATCTGCATACAGTGAGTAGAACTAGCTAAGGATTTCTATGTTTACTTGATAGGAAATTTTCTAGGTAAGATTTTATAGATATGTTTTCTTGAATAACTGATTCAAGTTCAATGTATAGAAGATCATTACAAGTATTTACATGTTATCGGGTTCTTGATGTTTTTATTTGAGAGTTTCTACCAATTAGATTCAAAAAATAACTTTTTACCTCATCATAAATTCAGAGCCTGAGTTTTATAGACTAACAATGATGCTTTAAATTTATTTTTAGACTCTATGTATTGAGAATAAGTATATCTGTTTGTGGGTGTGGGGACATCCTTGGATAATATATTTTTGATTCACTTCAAAGGAGAAAGGAAGTTGATAAGACTAGGTGTTGTGATTCCAATTTGAAGAGGGGTTATGAGATTTAGTTTATATTCACATGTGTAATATTATGAAGACTCAAAAATATGTAATATGTCATGAATTTTTTTTAGTATAATCCCTATACAACATCCAATTATATTGATAATAATATTTTTTGTAGAGAATAAGTGACTTGTACATGCCAAACACAATAAGGAGTAGGATTCCCAAGAGTGGCTAAAACTTATAAAAAAACATGATCCAAATTTTACTTTTAGTAATTCACTACATATAGGTGTATGCTAGGTTAAAGTAGAAAATATTCAATATCCTTAAATGAAATTCGTGGTTCAATGTCCAAAAGGGTTAAATGGTATAAAGAATATTTGGAATCTGGTAAAAATTTGACAACACATGATTCACCCCCTCTTAGGTGTTCATGTATAGATCTTGTGGAAATTAAATACATAAACCATGACATTAAAAACAAATAAAATAATTCATGATTCAATTTTTCCAAGATAATAAGGGTACTCCCAACTATAGGAGTATCCATACCATTACTTGGACATATTGTCCCTATGTTTCAAATTAATTGATTTTAAATGATTAATTATAGTTTAGGTTAGACCATAGGTCATCTCTCAAGGATATTTAAATGTTTAAAATGTAAATTTTAAATATGTATTATAAAAATAGAAAATAAAATAGGGGGTGTGAGTTGTGATATATTTTTAAATAATTAAAATAAAAAAACTTGAAATGAATTTGAGACTTCTGTAAAATAAGATTTGGATTAAATAGTGAATTGAGGAAGTGATGATTGAAATTTAACTACACATACCGGGAAGTTCCTTATTCTTAAAAATTTAGTTTTTGGTGTAACTTCCTTTTTAGGTTTCATTAGAATTATGATTAACCCTTAACCCCTTAAAATAGTTAACATAGACACAAACCTTGGTGTAAATATAATTGAACAAATATCGAGACCATTTTTAGGACTAGGGTGTCAAAAAGGATTGATAATATATTAGTTTAATGAGAAATAAAATGTTTCTTATGTTGTATAATCATAATAACAAAAGTTATTCCCTTAAAAATCCTGAAACCTATCAATTAAGAAAGAGAGTGTATTTAAATTAAAGTACTGAAATACAGTGATTCAATTAGAACTATATCATGATAAAAATAAGGGAAATATTTTATAAAATAAATTAAATGAAAATAATATCTAATTGGTTTTTCCAAACCCCCTTTCCAATCATTTATCTACCACACAATGATCACCCAAAGATTATATTTCTATTGAGTGGAGGAGGATGCCCATATAAAACTCCACATTTATCCTTTCTCTATCATTGAGGATAAGGAGATCAGACATATCTTGGCTGATTATAGAAATAATTGAGATCCCCAAAATTGTATAGTTTCACTCTCTTATCTAAACAAAGAAATAAGGTACTCAAGGTGCCCATTTATCAGGAAAGTGGAAGGTGGTTTTGGAAGCTTGTTTTTGTAATACCAATTAGAACCCAAATTTAGGCTTGGATACAGTCATATATAGATTTTGATAAAACTAAATGGTTTTTAACCAAATATTTAATATCTCAATGAAAAATTTGGAACCAATTGGAAGTCTAGAACTTTATTTATAACCAAATTATAGAAGTTATATCTTGACTATGAGTAGAAAATATTCTCTCCATTGAGGACACATTTTGGCCATCATAATTTTTGAATTGGGATTCATGGTATTCTATAGAATTTTATCCCGTACGGTTATGGATTCACCCACTAATTTTTAGTTCAATTATATGAATAGGTATTTCTAAATGTGTATTTTAGTGAACAAATATTCTTGGGATTCCATATAGTTTGAGTCATTTTGCATCAACTTCATCATAAGATATCTAAATCACCATAACCTATAATGATTTTTTTAAAAGTGATATTTATCTATACAAAAATTATTCAAAATTAATACAATTAATTAAATATGGAGTATATAAAATTCTAAAATTTTAAAATTATAACCAATAATTTGTAAAAAACAATGGTATAAAGGTAAAAATGGATAATGAATCGTAATGTGGTCACAATCCCACACCTAAACATTTACACTCCTATAAAAAGTCACATTTCATAAAATGATTATGCATGAAGATATTAATTGGAACAAAAATATTTAACATCAAAAGTTAATTAAATTCATAGTAGTAATGTGAATAAAATAAGAACCACTCGAAGGAGTTAATCACAATAATCATGAAAATAAATGTCTCATAAATTACATCTGAAAAAAATGAAGGGTATGCATAATACTTATCTTAGTGAAACAATTCATGAGTTAACCTTGCCACTAAATACACATGTGTGTGTGTGTGTGTGGAAACCATATATTTATTATCTTTACCACTATTATTTGGTAAATTTTGGTTATTTTCAAATTATTCTAGCTTTCTTGGGTCTTTTCCACTGAACCAGCTCTTACACTTTGTAATCCAATTTCAAAACCCACTAAATTAAGCATTTCTAAATGTCAAAAATTTATGTTTCTCCCTATATATTTTGTTTTATTATTATTATCATTTTGTTTTTTAATATTTTATTAACAATATTAAGAAAGAACCATAGTTCATTCCAATACAATTATGAAATCGATCAAATAAGGAAAACCATATAGAAAAACCTTTTTTAAAGACAACTAAAATGAACTTGAAATAAATTTAACTTCAATTAAGTAATAGAGATTCAAATTTCATGAATTTATATAATAATTTAAGTAGATATTAATTTTCATAATCAACCTATATGTAGATAACATTGATTGTATTGATATCTAAAAGGTTTCATTATTAAACAATCTTTCATATCATTGAAATCCATTTAGTTTTATTAAAATTGGCTATAAATATTAAATAATTACACATAATTACATTCAGTAATTGAGATAAATTTTATTTAAATATTTAAAAAAACTAAAATATGAAAATTCAACATGTATTTTCAATAAATTCCATGTTGAGATAGGCATATAATATGTGTATTTAAGCACAAAAGTGAAAAATAGAGGGAAAATCCTTTTTTTAAAACCATTAAATAATTGAAAAAGAGAGAAAAAGAATAAAAATGAATAAAAACCAAACAAATACCATACAATAAAATAAAAGGAGCTAAGTTGAAGAAATATGAAATAAAGAAGAAAAATAAACACATAATAGTCCTAAAGAAGTGAGGAAAGTATCCACCCACTCACCTATAATTTGTAGTGTCCTCAATATAATGAAAATTAAATAATATGTGGGAATAAAGGACATAACCAAGTTAGACTCACAAATAAATAACTTCTTGAAGCTATTGTTTCTCCACTGGAGACTTTGGAAGTGTTTTATGGAAGTGATTTAGATATTTCCCAATAATAATGAATGACTATTTGGTTTATACATTTTTATCTCACAAAACCAAGAAAGGATAGACATTAATTATAGTTTATTGGATAAACCAGTAGGAAAAAAGTTTAATTTAGTGTTAGTTCAACCTTTTATTATATAGAAAGGACATTCTTAACAATGTGGAACTAATTGTGAATGATGTTGTGGTCATGGAAAACCTTAGTTCTCTTCTTATAGATTTAATATTTCTTGAATGCATCATATCATATTTCCTCTAACTATTGAATCTAAAGTTTTCTTTGAGCACTCACATCAAAAATATTATTATTTAATTATTTTATATCCCAATTTTCCAGATGCTCTATCTCAATGTGGATCTAGGAACTCTTTCTAAACACAAGGTGATATGTCAATGGTTGTTTTGAAATATAAATGGTTGGACCACACAAAATAATCAAGTTTAAAACTCTAATATTTTATATTAAGTTGAAAAAATTTATCAAGGATATGCTTTACCTATATAAAAATCACTCAACTAGCCCATTAGTTTGGGGGTGATAAGCTATGTAAACTCAATGACCAAACCCACACTAATGCAAAAGTGCATGCTTTGTGAAATTTTATAAATAAGAACCCTAGTAACTGAGGGTATACCCATGAAATAAAAATCTATAAAATATTTGAGTTCTTAAAAATATGATTACTACTTTATAACCATTAGTCCAAGTGGATCATACTTATAACCATTTAGAAATATTATTCCCTACCATAATAATGTAAATTTTTTGAAATTAATTAATAAAAGACCCCATAAATTCAATGCCCAAACAACAAAATTTCATGGTTAACAAGTTTTTTGTTTCATTTCAATTATTCTGGAGACATTATTTATCGTTTGAAAATGTGGAAAATTTTTACAAAAATTATAGTAATTAAAAAATAAGGTTGTTTAAGATATCATAGAACTAAGAACCTGTTGATCAGTTTATTGGGGATATAATTTTCTTTCACATGAAAGAGTGTGAGAAAACCTAATGGAAAACTAAATCTCACTATCAATAAAACAATTATTAAGGATATGATTACTAAATGCATGAAAAAGGTAGGGATTATCCCAAATGTACCAACATGACTCATGTTTAATATTCTCAAATTGTTTTTCTATTTAAATTGTAAATATTATAATATACTAAAAAATAATTTACAATGTCATTATACCGTAAAATAACCTCCCACACATAGTATAATTTCTCATCATGAAACATGCCATTTATTGGAACATAGGGGTATGGGTAAATTTATAAGGATGAAAGGATCCCGCTGATATGGTTATCCATAATATTATATACTCCTTTATTATCCCTAATTTATAAATTTAATTTCTATAGGAGGGGTGTCCAGTGAATGAGGAGTGGTTTGGATTATAGTTTTTTAAAGAGATAATAGAGGGATACATGATCATATTAAACAATAAATTTAGACACTAAAATTTATTGCTTTAATTTATTAAAGGAAAGAAAAATTTCTATAAAAAATTGTTTAGTTATATGGAATTTTTCCTGGGTAGTGTCTTGTGTATGTGAAGAATGTGCAATGACATGTGGATATTGATTAAAACATTAGGATAAGACTTCCTCAATACCATAGTGGGTAACATACCATATAAACTTAAAGGATAAATCCCACCAAGTTGGTTGGATTGCTGAGCGTGTAATGATACTCTATTTCAATTTATTAAAAAAACCATATAATTATTTTCAAACATTTTTTAATATTTTTTGAGTAATAAAGAGAGGATAAGAGCAATATTTTTGAATTCATGAATGAAATTATAATAAAATTATATTCAACCTAATAAATACTACACATTCCATAAATTTTTATGGAATTATAGATAACAAATGACATACAATTTTAATTTATATACTTAGATACCATCCCTAGAAATGATGTGTCTAAGTACTATCCCTTGTTATGCTGTGAAATGCAATTTAACATAATTTAATGGATCATTATTTTCAATAAAACGATAAAGGACAATACATGGACTACTAAAAAACTTATAAAAATAGAAACAATAAATAGTGAAATCATCCATGAAAAATTCTATACAATTACCTAGATAATAAAAAATATAATAACCACGCACCAATGGAAAGTACCTAGATCATTTAAGAAATTAAATGATATCCTCCTATAAGAAAATGCATCAAAGAGGAATGCGAAGGCTATATTTTACCAATCCACTGGGACAATATGGATCTAAAAATATTCAGAATATCCATTATGAAAATTGTACAGAGACTTATTTACTAAAAACATTAGAATATGGTCAATGAATGATAATGGGAAATGGTACTTCCAATTTTACTAGTTTGTTCAGCTAAAATTTATACAAACACACCAAATATTTTTCACACGAGTTAGTTCCAATTTATTGTTTTCATTTTAATGACTATTAGACTAGTTTTATTAGGAAAAACCAATATTATACTAAACCATTGGATTATATATATATGATACATGATTCTAACAACTAATAATTTGGTTAAATATTTTTAATGAATTTAATGAGGTTTGGGTTTAGTCTTAATTGTGCCTTCCATGCCAAATTATAATCACCATATAATAATACAAAATACATTAAAATTGAGAGGCTAATACCATGAGTGTCAGTATATGTCCATCCAAATTATTTTTTATACTAACTAAAAATTTCAAGTAATTTCAATTCATGCTTTATAGGTAGTAGACTATAAATTATGAAAAACAAATTCCTTCCATTCCTAAAATGTGAATATTTTAAAATCTGAGGTATTGGTTTATGTTTAAATTTTGGGGGACTTTGGATTGATGAGGGGGTACTGGAAAGAGGGAGATCCAAGATCTCATCTAAACACTCAATGTTATCATCCCCAAATTAATAATAATATTTTAGAAGAAGAGTTATATCATTGATGATAATTTAATCCTTATTTCACAATAAATACTTAATTATAACAGAAGATTGACATTTTTCCAAACCATTACAACATGAAACACATGATTCATTACATATCAAGACTCTAAATGATTAAAAATCATAGAGGGGGTCAAGTGAATGAAAATAATTTTCCATGGGGATAGAGAGTACATCAATTAAATTAATAGATTTGAAGGAATTCCATTTTTAAGTTTATTTCATGGAATCAAGGCTATTAAAGTGGTTGCAACTGCCAAAATCTATAGATAATATAATATTATGTACATTAATGATTATTTTAGTTGTTTTTAAGAAAGTTCTTCCTAATATAATTTTGGTATTTCCATTCATCTTATCATCTTTTATTTTATTCATATTAAAATTAGTCTAAAAAATAAAATTCTTAACCCTCACAAGAACATACTTCAACACACTAGCGGGGTGTGTGGTGTTCTATTTTTTTAATTGAAAAACTATTTTAGTAGGTTTCATCTCTCCAACCCGCAATGAAGAAAATATAGAGTGAGGATTTACATTTACCAAGGAATCAAAATTAATCATTACTTTAGAAATTAAGAACTATTCTATGGTAAATTGAATTGAAAATATCCCATGATCCTTATATTTAGTGGGAAATTGGGATTAAATCAATACAAATACATTCCTCCCCAAGCTTACCCTTTTATCCTCTTGAATTTTCCTTCATTGTGTACATATCTCCTTCAGGATCATGGTATATCATGTAATTTTCTTCATAACATCAATCAATGAAATATTAACCTATAGTTTCTTCATAGCATCAAAAATTTCCAAATAAATTTTAGTTTATTTTGGTTTAAAAGGTTTTGTTTCATTTAATGTGAATGAAAGAATAATTTTTATATTATGAGGTTCACTAATTTTCACACTCTTTCCCTTAGTGGGACATTTATATAGGAATGAATTTTTCTAATTTAAAATTTTAAGGATGGTTGGAATAATGGTTTATTAAGGAAAATATGACTCTAATGAAAGGTTTATTGGGATTTTAAGTTACATAATACCCATAAAAATTTAAAAACTAACATTTCTCTAGTACCTTAGTTTGAAAATAGGGTGATAAGGAAGTTTAACTGATCCTTGTCCTTAGATTTTTCCCAATGAGTTAGTATGTCAACTTAATTGGGTTTTTATATCTTGAATGAAAAATTCGGTTGTTTATTGAAATTGGAGATTAATTTTTTTCCATTTTTTTCACTATGTATTACATGTTGGGATTGAGTTTTTTTGGGGGTGGTTAGAATGAAATTTGAAGATGTTGAGTATTTTTAGGTAGTAGTGGATGATAGTTAAACTACCCCTAGTGGTTCCTTAAATATTGAGGTTGGTTAGAATTACACTTTCCAATAAGCTTGGTTATATTTACATCTAAATTTAGATGGATAATATCGTAACTTCCAATGTTATGATTTTATGGGTAGTTTGGGAATATTTCCTGACCACTCTTAGAAAGGTCTCTCAATTGAGGGAATTAGTCAGAGTAGTTTGTGTTGATGGCACAATATCACAATGAATTGGTGTAGGTGGTTCATTTTTCCCATGATAAAGTGAAAGTTATCAAAGAAGGATACTTACCTATTCAAACTTGATTATCACATTTTTCTCAAAATTAAAACTTTGTACCTCATGAACTATTATGATTGGAATAAAAGACCTCAGATAAAACTATTGTGTGTTTTGTGCCTTATTTTTAATGAGCATCCTTACCACGACCAAAGTATTATCCACCAAGGCACACTTTTATCTAGATCAATATTACTATGATCCATCAAGATTAGTCTTTAGAATAAATATTATATTAGTAGTTGATAAATTATTTGGTCATGGGGTAGCTTGTACACAATATTTAATAGTGTCCCCAAGATTCATGAATTATTCCCCTTGTGATTTTATTATTTCACATATTTATTTTCTTATGGTAGAAGTTGAGTGGGGGTGAGAAATAATTTTATAAAAGGATTCATTTTTGGTTTTCCTGACCTTTAATTGAGGTATTTATATAGTAAGTCTAATCTTTTCCAGTGTATTCTATTGAAAAGGGGAAATTATTAGTTTTAAAATGTTTTTAGTCACTTCCATATATTTTAAATTTGAGAATAATATATAAAATTATTTTAAGAATTTTTGAGGGTATTATCTTTTATGTCTATATAATTTGAGTAATAATAGAATTATAAAGGATTTTAGTTCAAAATCACGCGCCTCTCCTAATATTTGGATGTGATAAGGTTTATATTCAATGTCAAGTGAGGTTAATTCCTTTGATGTGCCATTATTTTCATCCATGTTATAAAAATTAATTTCCAGCTCAATTTTATTTCAAGAAGAAATTTTTTTTAAAGTATTTTCCATGGTTTTTGTGTCCTCATTCAAGGGTTCATCCCACATATCTCAGTGTTGATGATGCATAGTCCATTTAAAATCATGATTGAAGGGTAGTTTTTAACTTAGAGCAGAACGTATCATGAACATAAAATATATAGAAAATAAATTATAATATAAATTGATATAAAAAATAAAACATTTAAAATAAATAAACAAATATTTATATAATACACAAATAAATTATAAAAAAATATAATCTAAACATTGTAACACTATGAAAATAATTCTAAAATTTGGCCACATTATCATTATGTGTAAAATTAATTCATTTTAAATGATTAATGTTAGTATAGGGAAAACCATAGTTTATCTATCAAGTATATTTTTAGGTTTAAAGTGTGTATTTTAAATAAGTTTTATAAAAAATGAAACTAAAATAGGGTGGGGGTTTTGGATAAAATTTCAAATAAGGAAAACATAAAAACATGAAATAAACTCAATCCTATAATAAAAATAAAAGTGGGTTTAAAGAGTGATTTTAGAAGGTGATCATAGAAATTTCTCTAAATAAATTTAATATTTTCTTTCTCTTTTAAATTTATTATATTTAGTGCAATTACATGATTTTGGTTTCATCGAAATTTATGATTAACCTTTATCCCCTTAAAATGGTGCACTTAGACCCGTACAATGGAATAACCTCCATTTATCCAAGATCAAAACCATGCGCATGGATAAGGGGATGAAAAATATCACTATTATATTAGTTTTATGAAAAAAATTATCTATTTCCATCAAATCATAATAATAAAATTTCCCCATTAAAAAACCATGATGCTGATTAGATGAGAAAAAGAGTGAATTTCAATTAAAGTACAAAAACATAGTTCCCCAATCCGAAATATATCAAGATTAAAATAGGTTTAATGTTTTAAAAACTAAAATAGACCAAAAAATATCTAATTTGTTTTTCAAAAATCAATTTCCACTCATGTATCTCCCTCAAAATGATCACATTTATCTTATATTTCCATCAAGAAGATGATGAGGCTTGTATGGAAATCCACCTTCATCCTTTATCTCCCTATAAGGATGGGAGATATTGAACTTATTGGATAATGATAATAATTATTTGTATCTAAAAAATAGTATAGTTTCATTCCCTTTGATAAAATTATAGATGAGGTACTTGAGGTTTACATATATAGGCAAATTGTAGAGTGGTTTAGCACCCTATTTTTGTAATACCGCTTCAAACTCATATTTGGGTAAGAAAATAGTATTTTCTCACTTTTAAAAAAACTAAATCTATATTTCCCAATAACAATTATTTTTATAAAATATTTCTCCTATATAAACCTTGGTAGGCTTTACCAATGAACTAAGACACTTTAGCTAAGACATTTCCTTTATCTATTTCAATACGGTGACACTTCACACATTAAATTATCCCTCCCATTTTTCCAAAGAACTCCATGACCATCAATTTCCTAGAGAATAAATTTATCCCACTATGTATTTACTTACTAATCTATCAAATATATCCTGAAATCCCCTAATTAACTAGTGGTATTTCCATAGGAACTCAATAAATACCCTACCATCTCTCTCTTCCCAAAACCACTACTGATAGCTCTAAAGGTTCACAACACACCTATTTCTAGGGTAGTTCTACCAATGCACTACCCATTTGAGATATTTACCAAAAACTATTTATATTCTTGAAATAACTTCTATTTAGGAATTACTCTTTGATGCTAAGCTACTCACCTAATGATTATTCTCAAGGACCTATCCATTCCTCCCCAATCTAGAAATAAACCTTGGTTTACCAATTGAAACCATGGATATACCATAACTATACCCATACCTAGGAGGAAAACATACCCCCATGAAGCATCAATGGTTCTATCATTTTAACATAATTGGGGTAAAAATATACAAAACCAGACACTTAATTTCCCATTGATCAAATGTCACTCTAACACTCGAAGCATCTATCCATGATCCTCTCAACCAAGGTCACACCATTATATGAACCTAGTGTAAATTATGATAAACATGTTATTACCTACATAATAAAGATAAATAATAAACTCATATTCCTCCTAGGCATGTGTAATTCAACTTTCTCACTCACTAACCACCTTGAATCATTTATCTAAGCAGAAAGGCACTGAGCCACCTCATCCATCTTCCAAAATCAACCCACATGAGTCATATATTATAATTTAAAGGAAATATCTCTAACTATATCAAACCAATCAAGGTATTTATCCAAATATAACCTCCCACACTAGCACAACACCATACCATAAACACTCCCTTCAAAAGACCAGCATAAGAAAAACCATCCATAATCCTACGCACTATATGGTTTTATTCTACCAAGAGAATGACTGAAATCATAAAATCATCATAATAAAAACATATAAAACCCACCTTTTAAATTTCAATTAGTTAATTCCCCATCATTAGGTTTAAAAAAAATGATGAATAACTTATTAGTAATGTATTAATTAATTGAAAACTATTTCCAAAAACTATTTTATCAAAACTATTTCTTTTATGAGAATTATTTTCCCAAAATATTTTTCCCTTTTTAAATACCATTTTACAACAACAAATGGTAATGGGAATATCAATAATACTTATCTACCTAGAATGGTTCATGGGCACATGACCACTTTTCACCCTGGTCTAAGAGTAAAACCATAAATAGCATCCTCAATCTAGAAAGTCAATCCTGAATAAACAATTCAATCACAATAGTTAAAATAAATGAAAAAAACTCATACCTAAAAACATGGAAATTTATTATATATGGTTTAACTATTTCCAATCATATGGTCTATCCCAAGATAAAAAAATCCTACGACTAGTGCATAAATTCTTTTTAACGTCTGTTTTTTTGGTTTTTTACATCGGTTATTAGCCGCTGTTATTAAAGGTGATGTTGTAAATATGTCTTTAATGTTAGGTAAAAAAATAAACATTGTAAATGTATGATGGAACTAGTTTTTTACATCAGTTATTTAATAACTAATGTGAAAAAGAATATACCATGTTGGTTACTCTATAATCAATGTGGAAAAGCTTCTCTATGAAGGTTTTTCACGTTAGTTATTAAATAACTGATGTAAAAAAACCTATTCCATTTCAGTTTATACAAAACTGATGTAAAAAGTTTTTATATGAAGGGTTTTTTACATTGGTTATTTTATAACTGATGTAAAAACCATTTTCCATGGTGGTTATTAAATAATTGACATGGAAAACTATAAAAAAACGGGTTTCACATCGCTTATTTTATAACAGACGTAATTTTTTTTTAAAAATATTTCCTTTAAAACTTACTCTCCATATCCAACCAAACCAACAAAAAAATAGAAATAAGAAGAAAAACGACTAGAAAATAAAAATTTACAATTACAACATTAAAAATTACAATAATAACTAAAACTAAACTAAAACCCAACCAAAACAACCAGAAAATACACATTTACAATTACAAAATTCAAAATTAAAATATTCACTAAAAACAAAATAAAATCCAAAAAAACCTATAAAATTATATTCCCATTCCACTTTTAAGTGTGTGATATCTTGTACACTATAAGGGAGAGAGTCATCAAAATGCTATAAATTAAAATTAAATTATATAACATGTATAATGAGTAAAACAAATGAAATATTAAGGAATAGTTTATAATGAAATCTAACCTTGTTGAAATTCATAACTATTCTAGTTGTACTTATTTCACACATAAATCTTAACACATAATATCATTATTCTTTGATACCTTCTTGTTTATGGAAATTTTTTTAAAATTATTTTTTCAATTCAAAATAACTTTTTTATGTAATATATCAAAGATATTCTAATTATAAATAAAAATTCTCCTTTATTTTTATTTGGTGCCCTTTTTGTTTATGGTCTCTCAAAAGAAATTAGACCCCCTATTAGAAAATATTAATAATGAAATAAATTTAAAATTCATTATAATATAAAAAAAAGTATTAATAAATTCAAACTTCTAGTTCCAATATATACTTAAAATTTTGTTACACTTCACCATGGATTGAGAATAAACAGAAATGTGTCTTCTTACTTGAAAAAAAACACCTAACATTCACTGGAAACTGATATAAAATTAATCTTAATATTATTGTTTATTATTGTAAAAAATATATAACACTTTGTGAGATAAATGTTTATTACTCTTGAAGATATGGAAACATCCAGCACTGAATAATTGCATTCTTTTTAAAACATTCAACAATATAAAATTTTCTTTCTGATTCAGTCATTATCCTCACTGCAGGTGAAATAAACTGTGGGTCCATAAATCCATAAATAGCTTTCTTATAATTATCTATACACAATGTATAAAGATACATAATACAAAATAAACATAAATATAAATTTTCATAAAATTAAATGCAGGGAATGATTTATGTTAATACATAAAAGAAAAAATTTGCATTGTTTTGATGCCAAAAATATCTCCAGTTACAAGATCCATGATATGATTTTTCAAAATCTTCACATTCATTGCCTGCCCAAAAACATAAAATTACATTATAATCTCATAAGAACCGATTTTTTTTGAATATCTTGAAAATCTATCAAGAATACTAGAATATGTATATGAAGTCATAACCCTTTGTATATTTTGTTGGATATACAATTTTTATTTACCTTTATATCATTCTAGTAAATAAATAGATAAATATACTAACATTCAAATATTAAAAAAAATTAATATAAATATTAAATAAAAGAAAAAATATACATATACCTTTATGGTAATATGTCGTAGAAGTCTAGATGGAAAAACTAAAAAGTGGTTGATACTTTGTCCAACTGTCATCACCTCATCTGTACGGTACTCCAGCTAATATATATATAATATCTTGTATAACGACATTATGATGCCCTATCTCTAACTGCTGATGATGTACAATACCTCCAATATAAAATATCATCCCATATGCAACAATATGATATCAAGGATCATCAACATATAAATCAAAATAAATGGGAAGCTTTAGAGGATGGGGTGTAGGAGTAGGATAAAAATTTGGGTCTATAGGTAGAGGTGGAGGAGTGGGAGTTATTGGAGGATGTGGAGGAGTGGGAGCTACAATTTGAAAATTGTATTTTTCATGTCTACAAACATGGACTATACTGATGCTCTAATCTTATCCTCCATCATCACATTAATATTATATACATGAGGTACTAAATATTGTATTTTTTATAAATACCCTCCATTGAATAAGCTTAATAACATGGTAACACTATTCTCACTAATACACCTACCGGGTATCCTCATACATGGCCTAGGTGTTTGGGTTTTCCAAATGCTACAGATAAAATATTCTACCTCCCCTCAGCCACAAAGACCCCTTGTGTTCTCTACTCTACAAGAGAATCATATATGAATTATTTGAAAAATTCAGTAATGATTAAAAATATATAAAAAATTTAATTAACAGAAATAAATAAATAAATAAATAAAATATCTTACAATCCTATCATTTAAAACCCTCAATTATTCTCTAAGATATTTCTATTTTTTTCTTATCAGACCCCACTTCTATTTCTTATTTCTAGTTGGGGGTGGGGGGGGGGGGGGGGTGGGGGTGGAGGGGAAACCTATCCATAGTATGAAGACTCAACTCTTATATTTTTAAAATTTTCTTCCAACATTTGTTCTTCTAATAAAGTATACCCTCCTTGAGATAATGTATGAGTGTATACATTTATAAATTGGATCTCATAATGAGATCTTCTCCATTACTGTAAATTAAGTAGAGGAAATCATTAATATAAGAAAATTTCTAAAAGTTTACATTTCACTTACCAAAAATGCTTCTTTTCATCTACTTTCAACAAATTTTTTCCATGTGTCTTCATCTATAAAATGATATATAACACATGGATTCTGATGTTTACTATTCCCAAAAAATAAATTAGATGTGAGGCTTGATTTGAAGTCCACCCATCTCCTAAAATCCAATGATAAAAATTTCCTCATAACTCCTCCAGTGTTAGGTATATCATATGTCATCTGATAAGAAGCGGGAAACATATATTACTATAAAAATTACAAGATTAGAAAAATAATAACAATCGTGATTACAAAAATGGTCTCCTATAACTGAGACAATGTTACTTTTTCAACAATTATATAATCATTTATCAAAATAATAACTTTCCTTGTACCCTGAAATGATACAAAAATCATGAATTGTTTTGAATTAGGACCTCTTGGAATATCATTATCATCAAATTTTACCACTATATTCTAGTCCGGGCTAAGAGAAACTGATAATTTTGGTAAACTTGTGCTACCATGTTTACTAACCCTCAAACTCTTTTTTGGCTCTGTGGTAGTATATGAATCTTTTAAAGAATGATGGGAATCATCAACAGGAACATGTGCATGTTCCTCCCCAGAGGTATGAGTGCGATCAACTCTAGAAGTATGTGTTTGATCACCATATTGATCTATCATTATCCTTCAAATTAAAGCAACAAAGAAATAGTACACAAATATACAAATTCAACAATTACAATACTATTGTAAATAAAAAATGAAAAATTATGGAACACAAAAGTAAACTAAAAATTAACAAATTATTATTCATATTTTTTATAGTCAACTGAAATGGTAAAAAAAAGTAATGATATATGAAATTTCATGTAAATGAATGAAAACGAATCCAAAATTGGTATAGTAATATTAAAAATCGTCCAAACTAATAAATCATTTTACACAAAAAAGAATATTTTTCAATATACTCTTATAAAATAATTTTGTTTTTATTTAACATGTTTTATTTAAAATAAATGTATTTCAACAAAATAAATAAATATATAAGTTACTTAATGATAAATATGTTAAAATAAACAAAAATAAACTAATATAAACAAAAATTTTAACTTATTAGTCTTAATACTTGTTTTAATCAAGAAAAAAAATAACATATTTAACATTTTATAAAATTTATAAAATGAAATAATAAATAAACATATGTTACCAATAATATTAGGAATGTAATAAAGGATTTTTCTCCCAAATTCCTTTGTCATGATTGTTTCTTATGCCACAAACCATGTCTACGACATGCTCATCATTATCATTTGTTAATATTTCCATGGAAATAGGGATCTCACATAAACTAGCATCTCTATCAATTTGACCATCACCAACATATTTTTTTTACTTGTAAAACCATAGAACACTACATATCAGATTGTTCAAGAATATAGAAATTTTTTTTTCATGTGTTTCCATTATAAAAAGATCAGTTGTGTATTCCAATCTATTCAGATTAAAAATCTTCATTCCAAATTCATCATGTTTGACACTTTTTTTACTAATAAACCATTTTAAGTTAAAAAATAGAGATTCATATTTAATGTAATCACCTCCCATATTTCTTAAATAACTCCATAATATACACTTCATGCAAAAATTGGGGTTTTGTCTTTAGAAGTAGAAAAATGTATTTCTTCTGGGAACACCAATACACCACTATTCTGAACTGCAGTTATGTTTTCCTGATCTTTTTATGAAATGTATATCAATTAATTTCATACCCAGAGCATGTTATTACATTTAAACATGGATGAACCACTAAAAATCTTAATGTTTTTAATGCATTTTATATAATAATAATGATCATTTTAAACCAAGGAATTTGTTTTTGTTACGCTCATTCAAAATCCATATTTCTTTCTTCTTTGGATGAAATTATTTCAACACATTATTATGTAATGTTATATATGGTTGAGAATCATCTATGTTTTTCAAGATGTATAAACGTACATTCTTTATCTGTTCACCTAAAAATGATTTAAATTTGAAACCATGAATCCCCTTTCCTTCCCAATTAACTCGTTCATAGAGAGATGGAGGTAAACCAATGTGCTCAACTGCAGACAAGTATCTTGTACAAAACATCAAAATATCCAAAAAATATAATTTTCAACAATAGAGGCTTCTGGTAGATATGAATTCTTAACATACCACTACAATATCTTCATATAACTTTAAAAAGGATACATCCAACATAGATATACGGGTCCTCAAAAAATTATTACTCAAAACAAATGAATCATTAAATACACTATTATATCAAAAAAAGATGGAGGAAAATACATTTCTAATTGTAAAATTATTAATTTTGGTTTGTTTTACAAATGGTTCAAATAATTTAGATCAATCACCTTATTACAAATTGAATTTAAAAAATAACACACCATTATAATAATATTTCATGAGAGATATTCAACATAATGAAATTAGTAGAAGTTGTTGCATCATGATGTGATAATCCTGATATTTCATATATATCAACTTTAAATCCTTTAAATAGATTTTTTTTTACATTTTAAGAATAAACCTGCAGAACTTTGATATCATGAAGACACCAACAAAAGATAATTTTCTCCCTCTTGGATAATGTATGAAAATCCATGGGAAGAAATGTTCACCTACCATCAATAGTGGGAGCTAACTCCAAACTTATTCCCACTGACAGTAATTCCAAATTTACATTCAACCCATATTTATTCCTTCCTTTATTATCTAACAATGTTCCATTCAAGCTATCAAAAATATTCTTCTCCACATGAATTACATCAATGTTATGTTTCACCTCATGATATCTCCAATATGGTATCTCAAAAAATATTTACCATTTCTTTAAAACATTTATATCATTACTAGATATATGTTTCTTTCTAAATTTCACATCCAGATTATTCACCCTATCAAAATAATGATTAGTGGATAAAGGTTTTAGATAAATATAAAATTTTGATGATCCATTGAATGCCTTTTTTAATATTCTATAAGAGTGATCCATACCATTTTTTTTATTACCCATGTATACTATTTTTCTCCCATGATTTAATTGATAATATGAAGTCTGTTGTTCACAAATTAGACATGCTTTATTCCCATTAACACTACATCTAGACAAATTTCCATACACTGGGAAGTTATTTATAGTGAACATAATCATTGCATGCAATTGAAAATATTCAATTTTATAAGAATCATACACCCTAATACCATACTCACATAAGAGTTTCAAATAATCAATTAATGGTGAAAAGAAAACATCAATATAATTTTCTGATTTTTTGGTCGAGAGATCATTAAACTCAACATGACATATTTCTGCTTCATACAAAATTTAGGAGATAAGTTGTAAATTACAAATAAAATAGGATATGAAATATGTGTGCTACTAAGTATTTGATAAGGATTCATTTCAACCATGCACAATTCGATTATAATATTTCAATCTTCATTTCCAAATGATGAAAATTAGTAATCAATTTTCTTACACTGTGGATAATTAGCTGGATGATGTATTTTCCCATCCCATATCTTCTCATCAGCATTCCATATTAACAATTTTCCATCATATGAATTAGAAAATAAATGTTTCAAATGAGGAATTATATGAATATACCAAAATACATTAGTAGGGGTCTCTATAAACTCTAAACTATCCTATGATTTTTATTTCAACTTATATTGTGATGTCCCACATTTAGGACACTCTAACAAAAATTCATATTCCTTCCTATATAGAACACAGTCAATCGGGATGACATGTACTTTTTTGTACCCTAATCCCATTTATAATAGTATTTTATTCACTATAATGTGAATTAGGAAGATCATTATCTTTAAGAAGAATATCTTTCAATAATTGTAGCAAATCGATAAAAAAATTGTTAGTAAAACCATGTTTCACCTTCAAGTTAATCAATACTAACACCGAAAATAAAATCATAAAATCCTTACAACCAAGACACAATGGTTTTTCAGAATCACTATATAGACACTCAATTTTTGGTTCCTTCTCAATTGTCTCTAATTAAATATCACAAATCATTTCTTCAATTTTATCAGAGTTACCATCTTGGAAATAATCTTCATCAATAGATCTAAATTTCTACCCAAATTCACCATGCCAAATCCAAGGGTTTTAAGTTAGATTAAAACCATGAAAAATTAATAATCTTTGATCTTTATACATTTCAAATTCTTTATATTTAAACATTCCAGGAATGGACAAAAACATGTTTTTGTTTGGAACATTTATTTTTGAAAATTATAAAAAAGCATCAACACCATCCTCATATTCATCACTCATTTGATGTTCCATAATATAACTATGAATCATTATTACCTATAAAAAATATCAAAAATACATATCTTTTTAAGATAATCCAATTTTATATTTATAAGAAATATTATATACTTTTAAAGTAACAAAATTTTTAAATATTAAACAAATATATGTGTATTTGAATAATATAATTATAAATTCTATACAATGATCGAAGATAAGTTTAAATATAAATTATAAGTCATAAAAATATATGCATGGAAATAATTTAAGAAATAAAATATATTTAGATAAGACAATTTTATATTTATATGAAATATGCTGTAATATTAAAGTAACAAAATTTTGAAATATAAAACAAATATATGCGTATTTGAAAATTATAATTATTAATTATATACAATAATGGAATATAAGTTTAAAAATAAATGGTAAATCATAAAAATATATGCATGTAAATAAATTAAAAAAGAAAATATAATTATAATAAATTTTGTAAACTAATATACAAACTAATTGGGACATTAGATTTATACCTTCATCAAGGTTATAAGTTGTTTTGTTGAAAATGGATTCAGTTAGGGAACCAAATAAAATGAAAATGAAATTGGTGTGGGGATAAAAAATATATTCTCATTCTCATAAACATAATGATATTTCTCTAACTCAACTAATTCTTTATAATAACTCACCCACATTTTAATGATAATTTTTTGATCAATAAGATATAAAACCACTATATAATAATAAATCACCATCTACTAGTGTGATGTATTATTAACCCATATCAAATTTTTTGTATCAATGTAACTCATGGAAAAATAAATACATAAGAATAAAACCATTAAATTCATATAATAATTAACTCATATTTTATGTCACACTATAGTTTAACATATTTCTATGAGATGTGGTATATGAATAATTTCTAAGGGTAACCACATTTAGATAATATTATATATTTTATCATAACACTATTCATGTTTGTGAATTTCATGGAGTGAGGAACCATACTCAATGAAACAAAAATTTAAAATGATCAATTAGGTTATATTCTATAATCTAAATATATCACCATAGGTATAAGATACTTTGTTTGAATTATTTATTAATATTTACTAGGAAATCACTATAGTTTTTATGAAACTATGTTGTAAATGAAACATGATAATATAACATGTTGAAATATATTGGGAGTATGTATAAATCTATATAATAGAACCCATAAAATTTAATAAAAAGCCTATGAAATTAGAGAATGAAATATGAGATCATATGACCAATAAAATTGTAAAAAATTAATTTCATGATTGAAATTAAAATAAAAAATCACATGTTAATGATAAAATGTATTTTAAAACATGTAAAACCCATCATTTTTCATCCATGAAACAATTATCAAGAACAAATCATGGACATTCAGAAGTACAATAGAACATTATTATAGTTTTTCGGATAAAATGATGCTATTGTATAGAGAAAATTTTGTGTTCTAGATACAAATGCAATGAGATAACATGAGAAGATTATACAAGATGGTAATGAAATTTTTGACGCCAAAAATTGGAAGGGAGAAGGATAATAAGAAATTATCTAAAGCGGCCTCGTGAAGACCTCTCGTGGAGTGCCATGGCTCCTTGAGCCCGCCGCAAAGCACGGAGGCAGGATGATCCATGAACCGATTTGACGTTCGCGAGCCCGCCGTGAATCCAGGAGGTGGGATGCTCCACGAGACCCTTTGATGTTCACAATCCCGCTACGAAGCTAGGAGGTGGGATGTTTTGCAAGCCCCTTTGACGTTCACGAGCCCTCCATGAAGCCAGGAGGTGAGATTCTCTACGAGCCCCTTTGACATTCATGAGTCCACCACGGAGTGGAATCCAACATTGTGCTAAGCGAGCTCTTCTTCACGGTGCCTATAGACTATAAATGTCGGCCGCCCCCCAGGCCCAATGGACAGATCATCTGACCTTTCACATTCTTAGATCTCTAATCGTGAAGCACTTTCGGCTTTGGGAACCATGAGCTGCTACACAAAGTGCCTCCATGTTGCCTTTTTTCACCCCTTTTTCGAGAGGGATGCCATTCACGAAGCCCATGGTCCATTGCGAAGGAAGGAGATCCTCATGGGGACTCTGGTCATCATGTAGTTTTTATACTTTGCGAAGCACCCCCCATGCACACGTGCCTCAAATGCTCAGGCAGAGTCATTGTTCCTCATGAAGCACATTGCTTCACAGGACCTTGCTTCGCAAGGCACCCATTCTTTGAAGTTATTTGCTTCATGAATTCCCTTCCACTTCATGAAACACCTCTTGTCTACACCTATGCCCTATTCCTAGGCTAGGCCACTTCATTTCGCGAATCCCACACCTTCACAAAGCCCTTCCATTGCATAGAGAACCAGAGCTCTATGAGGCCTCTACTCATAAATCCCTTTGCTATGCAAATCCCTCTCCCATGCAACCTTCTAGGTTCCCACGAAGCAATTTCAATGTCCCTTGGACGACAATACATGTTTCATTGCTTCACCTCATGCTTCTTTGCGTAGGCACGCTAATGGATATTGCTTCTTCCCAAAACCATGCTAATGTGGACCCCCAATGGTTTTCTCCATGACACCCCCAATCACGGCATTACCGGTGTATTCCCTTCACCAAGGTGCATAGGGGTACTCGTTATGTAAGTCCTAGGGGTGCAGATTGAACCCATCTTGTCTGAGCTGCATGAAGTTAAACTTCCAATCATCATCGCCCTTAGCACATGACCTTAAAATGTGACTTCCCCCCATGTATCCTATGCGGGGAAAGGGCGACCACATTGGTGTAATCCCCTAACCTTTCTTGTTGGAGGTTGTATTGCTACTCATCCTTTCTTTTCTGGTGCCCAAGGCCAGCAAAGGGCGTGATGGGGAACAATGCACCTCCTATCTTCTATGACGAATCCCTCTCCCGCTGGGCTTTTTCACCACCGGGCCTCCATCCTGGAGTAAGTCCCAACCCTTTTGGGATTCTAACAATGCATAATCCCCTATTTCCTCTTTGGAAAACCACCATGGTGTAAGCCCCTAGCTTTTCTTGCAGGAGGTAGCATCCCTACCCATCCTTTCTTTAGTGCAAAATCTCTCTCCCTCTGGGCTTTGTCGCCACCAGACCTCCATCCCGGAGTAAGTCCCAACCTCTTCGGGCTGCTAACAATGCATAAGACCCTGTTTCCTCTTTGGGTAGCGATCACACATAAGCCCCACTCCATTTCCCATGGACACACCTTTCGTGAAATGATCGTTAGGTATTTGCTATCTCTTGTTTATCACACCGAGCATAACTCACATGGGCTTAGAGTAAGCACCAACCATGACATCCACCTTGGGCAGCCTAGAGTGTAAGCCCCACACCCATTCTGAACTATGCGGTCTTTGATACTTGCTAAGGCAAGGTATGTAGGAAGCCTCCATGAGGTTCATTCCCACCACCCATTGGTCCCGACCATCTTCACATCGGTTCACCAAGACCTTGGACAGCCTAGAGTGTAATCCCCACACCCATGCTGAAGTACGTGGTCTTTGATCCTTGCTAAGGAAAGGTATGTAAGAAGCCTCCATGAGGTTCAAGCCCACCACACATTGGTCGCTCCGACACCCTTCAAGGTGGTTCACCAACACCCTGGGCATCCTAGAGTGTAAGCCCCATGATACCTGAACTACATGGTCTTTGATCCTTTCTAAGGCAAGGTACGTAGGAAGCCTCCACGAGGTTCAAGCACATCACCCATTGGTCGCTCCGACCCCCTTCACGTCGGTTCACCAACACCCTGGGTGGCCGAGAGTGTAATACCCATGGCACCTGAACTACGTGGTATTTGATCCTTGGTAAGGAAAGGTATGTAGGAAGCCTCCACGAGGTTCAAGCCCACCACCCTTTGGTCGCTCCGACCCCCTTCACGCTGGTTCACCAACACCCTGGGTAGCCTAGAGTGTAAGCCCCATGCCACCTGAACTATTAGGTCATTGATCCTTGATAAGACAAGGTACGTAGGAAGCCTCCATGAGGTTCAAGCCCACCACCCATTGGTCGCTCCGCCCCCTTCACATCGGTTCACCAACACCCTGGGCAACCTAGTGTGTAAGCCCCATGGCACCTAAACAACGAGTTCTTTGATCCTTTCTAAGGCAAGGTATGTAGGAAGCCTCCATGTGGTTCAAGCCTACCTCACATTGGTCCCTTTGACCCCCTTCACGTCGGTTCACCAACACCTTGGGACACCTCAGAGCATAACACCCAAATTCCCCTATAACCCGAACTATGAGGTCTTTGATCCTTGCTAAGGCGAGGTATGTAGGAAGCCTCCAAGAGGTCAATCCCAACAATCGTTCACTCTGACTGCCTTCACGTTAGTTCTCCCCCATCCTGCATGACGTTAAACTGTGGACCCAAATTAGTGGTAAGCCGTTGCATACCTAACCCATCCTGAACTATGAGGTCTTTGATCCTTGCCAAGGAAAGGTACATAGGAAGCCTCCCTGTGGTTCAAAACCACCATATACCGGTCGTCCTAAACATCTTCACATCGGTTCGACCCCATCCAGCAGTAAGCCGTTGTGACCCCATCTAGTAGTAAGCCATTGTGACCCTATTCAGCAGTAAGTCGTTGACATTCTTATCCAGTAGTAAGCCGTTGAGACCCCATTCAACGGTAATCCATTGAAACCCCCAATTGGCGGTAAGCCGTCATCAGATGAACTACATGGACTTTGATTCTCTTCCACAAGGATACGTAGGAAGCCTCTTCGAGGCTCAATCCCAAAACCATCGTCATCCTCACGAAGGTTCCATCCCATTCACCATCCACTTAATTCAACCACTCCATCATCCATCCTGATTCTTATCCGGGCCGCCACATCCTGGTGAAATCATGCTATCTCATTCCCCATTCCACTCAATAGTAACCGGGATGTCAACCAAACAATGACCCCAACATCAGTGTTCCCTCCAGGGGTTGCACCCATCTGATCCACTCTAATCAGTGTTCTGCTCAGTCCGATCCGTCTCTACTGGACGTTAAACTGGCGACATACCCTTTGTTAAACATGAAAAGCTAAGGAAAACCTCAGAGATATGCCTATGGCATATAATTCCTCACATTCGACGCGGGATGCCTTGGGATTCTGTGCCCTCGAGAATCCCTATAATAAGGGGAAGAAACCCAGATGCACTAATGTCCCAGTGTCCAAACACGCCAGTGATGTCCAACATGACTACTCCCATGACTGAAGGTTTCTTCCCTGACCGGACCCCTTGGAATGGCTTGACAGAAGCAGTGTAATTAACTGGTGTCCATGAAGATATGGCACCAGGAAGAGTTTCACGAACAACATCTTAAATCTATAAGGGAGGCCTGAACTAGGTGGTGAGTTTTGAGGAGGAATCCAAGGAAGGAAGAACCGAAATCCCATCATCTTGTTTCGATCAAGGAACAAATGTCCCTAAACAAGGAGCAGTTGCTGCCTGCCTTTGGAAAGCAGGAATGTGGGGCAACAGCTGTGCGTCCTCACAGATGGACGTGCGTGCCCCGAAAAAAGTGTCAGAAACAAAAATATTTTAGTAAATGAAACCAAAAAACTGAGAGTTAGGGCATACATGAAATTTAATGACCAAAATCATGGCGTGTGAGGCTTACTTGATAGTTGCGTTTCAATTAGCTAGATGTGCTAATGAAAAAGAGGATGAATGAATCTAGAAAATGAGGTTAGAGTACACATGATCAAATAAACAATTTTAGGGTTTTCCTGTGAGAGAGAACCAAGTCTATTGTTTCCCAATAAAAAAACCATAATAACTCAAAATAGGAATTCATAAAATTTAAAATGATTTATCAAATTGGTTATTACATAACCAATGTTATAAATAAATATTAATTATATTTATCATGTAATTTATTTTATAACCGATGTGATAAATTGATTTACCATGTCCGTTGTAGAATAACAGATGTTACAAAGAAATGTTATTTTTTTACAATGTAGGTTATTCTATAACCAATGTAAAAAATTTGATTTATCACATCAGTTATTTAATAACCGATGTGATAATGTGGGATACTTCATTTATCACATCAGTTATATAATAACTGCATGATAAATCAATATATATGACTTTGCAAGTCGGTTATAAATAATGAATCTGAAAAGTCTGATGTGATAAATACTTTTTGTACTAGTGTACATATAACTATCATACTCAAATAGAAAGTCAATCAAAACAATTCTTTGATATCATTTTATAATGCCTCATCCCTAGCTTACCCAAATTAAGGCCGATCTGGGTGAGGTACATGACCTTATTTGCACCTCAACGAATGTTAGAGGCTATAGACTAGTGATGAGAGTCTATAACCAATGCGGGAAGACTATACTCTTTGTATCATCACACACAATAATATATAAATAACTAAATCAATATATGATGTCAAAATTAGTGCATGGAATCATAGGTAAAGGTGAACCATCAATATAAATAAACATAAATACACTATAACAATAATGAACATATGCTCAAAACATGTATATACAATAAGGATCAACCATCGTACTAATCAAGTACAAAATAACACAAAAGGTATGATACAAAAGAGTACATAACTATAAAACTGAAGTATCACCGTAAACCTATCTACCAACACTCCATTCAACTACTCCATCTAGACCCCCTTATAACCTCCACATAAAAGTCATACATAAGGTTTTTTACATTCAGTAAAGTGACCATAGATGGTGTGATCATGGAATTAAATAGGTAATCATTAATGGGATTACTCATATATTCCTTAATATATAGTGTTGGTAAACATGTAAAAATAAACAAGTACCACACAACCAATCATGTCTGGTCATCTCGTGAATATTGGGCCACCACAACACTTGACCCAACCTACTTCATCCAATACTATTCATAAGTCCATCATAGTCACCAAAATTATGAATACCATCAAGGAAATGTAGAACATAGAAATAATTGAGCATATAGAGTGGTTGAGAATCCTCACATGGTGATCCCAGAGTGTACATAGTGATTAGGGATCCTCTCACAGTGATCCTTACGAGAAAAAAGTAATAGGTGATCTACTCATGATGATACATAATCATAAAAAATGAATTTTGATCCCCTCACACTAATATTGGGGAATATAGAGTGATTGGGGATCCTTTTAGGGTGATATCTGGTCATATAGAGTGACTGGGGATCTTCTCATGGTGATCCATCTAACACTTGGGAATGAAGAGAACCTAGTGGATATAGTCTCTACACCATAATCTCAAGGGAACCAATATAATCCCCATCCCAAAATACCTCATCATCATGAATATGATGTATCAAAAATGTATATGAGAAAGGTGAGGCACATATACACCTACAAAGTATATCAACCGAGTATCGTATCAAATTATGGTGATCTTCCCATAAAAATTTAAGAAAAATCACATAATCGGTATAACTCTACACCTCGATCCCTAGGTCTTTTGGCATCATCCTCATAAACAATAGTTTCACAACATGTTCAGTTTATACAAACATGTAATACATGGAATACATAAGGATCCATGGTTCTAACACTTTAAGACTTAGGGAGAGATGGATACACGATTCAATAATCTCATCCATGAAGATATTGAATAAGACAATCTTTGCCTTGATTAGAGACTCATAGTTATCTATGGTTCCTATACTTTAAGGTTTATTTTGGATGGTTCAAAGTCCTCTATTATGGTTTAATAACTTTTTTTGTAGATACATGCTTTACTTGTGTGGGTTCTTACTTAGCACTTAAAAGTGTTTATTGAAAATAAAAAAAAATTAGTTTGAAGAATACATGGAAGAAAATGTTCATATCCTAGATATCAGATATAAAATAATCCATATGTAACACTTTAGTAGAGGATAAGACAAAAATATTTTAAAAAAACTAGAAAGAAACTAGTCTCACTATAAAAAACCATCTCAACATCATCTATGGATAACAAAAACGCATTATGATCCCAATAACCTTATGTAATAATAAATCCCATAATACTGACCCACTATACAAACTTTACTATTGAAGCTCAGTAGGACCCTCATAAACATGACACATAACCATAAGACCTCCTAGATGTTACATTATAATTTATCCATATTAATGGTACATCATTATTACCTAACCACATCCTAAGGTTCCTCATAAGGTGTTTATTCACTTTTAGAACACCTCTCATGAGCAATTCATAACATGGAACTAAGGGAAATGTATAATTTAAAATACCTATAAGTTTCACTCTCCAAGTTCTATCCAATAAAAACAACACTCTCTATCCCCTTGGAATAAAAAGGAATCCCAATAAAACCAACATATCAAACCACCAACAGAAATTGAATTTCTTCATTCTAGTCAATCCTAATGAGGTTTTCTATTATTTACCCATACTAAACATATTTTAACCCTTCTCATAAAGAGATATTTATTCCCTAGAGAACCATGTCCCCCTTTATCTTCCAATATTTCCACTAAACACCCAAGTGAATCATGCTCTATTAAATCACACGAACAACCCACAAGGCCCATACCTTATACTAGTTGAAATTTTTCTTCTAAGAGAGGCTTTAAACTCAAAAACCCATATCTCCACACTCTACCCTCATTGAAGGATTTCCAAGGTCCATAAGATGAACACAAAATTTTATTATAAAATTTCCTTGGAAAACCAATAATAGGAATATATAATTGAGGTTCTAATCACTAAGATGATCATAAACTAACCCACTAAGGATTTAACTAATATATTATTAGTTTGTAACGTGATCCTTGACCACTTTAGGGTCTATTGAACACAAATAGAGGTGTCACCCTTTGGTATCATAGCCGCTAGTCATATTTAGAATATATCAATCATGTAAAACTTACTCAATTCCATCATAGTGGTATTTACCCTAGATTATCACAAAATTCAAGACTCACTCAACACCATATTAAAATTTTTAAACCCAAGGCACACACACACACAACAGACACACACACACAATATATGTTAAAATATATAGGGATCTACTTACCTCATGCTTATAAATTTCCACTCTTTTGGTATCATGGATTCATTCGACCCCATTCACTCGAAATATAGAAATCAGTAAAAGAAACCATAAAATATTATTTTCACCAAACAATGATGATATAAAAGAAATGATGAGGAATAAATTATGGATAACCTTTTCCTAACTAATGTAAGACTCCTACTTCTGATGGTACATTAATCTGGTGATATATAGATTATTGAGAGCTATAGGAATCTTGAGGGAGATGGGAGATCATAAAGTGGAATCCTATAGTTGGGAAAGGTCAGAAATATGGTTTTTTTAATAAAACCCAATCCAAAATTACCAAAATACCCCCTAAAATAAGGGGTTTAAGATACCATCACAACTTTAACAGGATGTTGAGGTTTTGATTTACCCCATCAAACCCCATTGGTAGGGGAAGTAACCCTACCCAGGCCACTAAATGGTGGATTTCCACCTAGGTTCTTTTGGTATAATATTTCCACAACTAACACCCATTAACTTACTTGACCCTCATCTTGATCCATGTACTTTTTAACCATTATTTCACCTCCAAAACATCAATTTAAACATCTTAAATGGGTAAAAATATCCCATCTTTCTAGTTAATTCCTCAGTTTAAATGTCCATCAATCACTAAATTCAAAGGATCTCAAAATTCCCTTTCTTACATTTACCTATAATGATGTGGGTCATTACAATGTATCTTGGAACTTTAATGATAAAAGAAATGTGTTTTATGAATTATTTTAAAGAAAAATTCAATATTCCTAAGAAGGATATTCCACATATTCAAAGTTTTATTTTCTAGTCCTATTGTATCTTATCCAGTGTCTAGGGATGTATTAATAAATTATTGTTCATGACATTGGAATTATTTCATTATGTATTTTTTAAGTTAATATCCAGACATCATTCCATGATATGAAGAAAATTATCAATAACATTAGAATTTATTGTACAAAAATACATTCATTTATAGATGATTCTACCCTTTATTAAGGAGAATATTCTGCTAATGAAGAATGCATGTGTTATCATACAACAAGATAGAAATGAATGATAAGTGGTGAGAGTATAAATAAATAAAACACTATGAATGAAAAAATAAAATTTTCATGGTGGTATTAAATTACTTTCCTCTAAAACCATGATTGAAATGATTCTTCATATCATATAAAACCACATATTACATAAAATGACATACTTTGGAAAGTAGAAATGATAGATTCAGGAGACATCTGAAAGATTAAAAATCATGGAATATGTTTGATTCATTATATATAAATTTCTATAATGAGTCCCGGTTTGTGTATTTGGGTTTGGTTATTGATTATTTTAACCCTTTTGGGACTTTAAGTACTAATTATAACACATGGTAGTTTTTTTTTCATCCCTTACAATCCTCCTTCTTGAATGTGTATAAAGAATGATTCTTTCATTATTTTGATGATTATTCTAGGAAAGACAATTCTAATAGATGATTATGGTGAAGTGAAATTTAAATGGGATGATTGTGAGGCATAAAACTCACCTAGATTTTCTAATGAAGAAAATTAGTTACACTAAATGATTTATCAAAAAACTATAATATATATATATATATAACTCTCCCACCTTGTTTTGTAACAATAATAAGACTTAATCTTAAAACCATTCAATAAAATTTCAAGAGTTCTAAATTGGGAAGGATTCAAGCAACCATTTAGATCATACATTATTTATTAACCATAAGTTGGAAAAAATTATTATTTTTTAAGTAAATAGAAACATTATCATTAGAGATGGCACCAAAGATATGGGTAGTTTAAAGAACATGAAATTCATGAAGTTTGAATTCAAATATTTGGGTCAAATGAGGCAATTTATGATAATTAAGATTAATAGATCAAGGAAAGGAGTTCAGAATCAAAGAAATAGAAATTGATAAAAATTAACAATAGATTTGATGATGTGGGAGAGGTTTTTAGAAATAATTATTACCAAATATTAGTTGGTAAATTAATTTACTTATCTCAAAAGGCCTAATATTATACTTTTCTATGAGTATTGTAATCCAACATACACATTGATTGAATGAAGCATAAATTAATGTATATTTTATGTTACTAAGATACCTAAAAGGTACACCTAGGAGTGATATTTTCTTTAAAAAGTTAATTCAATATTATATAGAGGTGTTAATTGATTTAAATAGGGCATGATCATTAAAAAATATAAGGTTTACTAGTAGATATAATAGATTTTTAAAATATTAATGATACTGAGAAAAAGAAAACAAAATATTATCATAAGAATTAGTACTAAGACAAAATTAATAGTCTTGGATAATTTAAAGCCTTGATTCAAGCAATTTGTAAGGGTATTTGGTTATATAATTTCAAATCATATTATAATAACAATAGAGTTAAAATATACCTTAACACATTACACCATGATAAGAAAAAATATGTGAATATTGAAAAACATTTTATCAAGGTTGTAAGAGTAAAATTATACTTCTTACCTCATTAAGAGGTAGTACACATTATTTATATTGATTTATCAATATAAAAAACTTATAAAAAACTAATGTGGGACTTTAAATACATGACAGTGGCCTAGACCCAAACCCGATTAGGTACCACACTCCCCCTCAAGATAGAATATATGTAGCTTGAAATAGGATTCTAAGAAAAAGAAACACATAAATAGGAAAATTCAACAAGACTGAACAAAATTCCCATCAATATGGGTTGCATATGTTGTTCATTCCTAGATTGGTGCAAAGAAAGTTTAGCAAAGAGCTAAAAAATCCTTTGGTGAGGATTTCAGTAAGATGATGAGTAGTGGGAATTTTGCTAAAGGTGATATATTTTTTCTCAAAGTGGTGTCAAAGGAAGTGAAAATAAATTTAAATATTATATGTATATTCATGAAAGACTGGATTAGAATCAATATTTTTCATAGTTTTTTATCATAGCAAAGAGGAAAAAGAGTCCATAGTGAAAAAAATCTCATGAAGTATTTGGAAAACACCAATAATTTCAATGGTGTCATTTTATATAGTTTGATATTGAAAATAAACATTTGATAAAGAGATAAATTTGTTTATTACTATGCTAGGAGATTAAAGTTTTGTTCAAAAAAACTACAAACCTAAAAGTATACTTGTAGATAGATAAGCTATAGACATAGTCAGAATCATATAAGGCCTTATTGTGCAGATGATTATATTGAGAATAGATAAGACCATTTGTAGGGTCACACATAATTTATTTGATAATGTGAAGAACAATTTACCATTGGGATTTTGTTGGTGGATCCATGAATTGACTGACCTTACTGATGGTGAATTCAATATAGGTATGAGTCATTATTAGATAATTAAGTTTGTTGATAAGACAAAGACAACTATATAGATGAGAATATAGGTCATTGGTATCATGGAGTGGATTTTACCATTCCATAAGGGGTGTGTCAAAAGAATATATCCAAGGAAAGATGAAATCATTTAAGATATATAACTTATATTTTTGTTATGAAAGAAGGTTTCCTTTTAGATAGTGAGAGACTTCAATGATAAGAACTTTTTTCAAGGGACCCAAGTCTTTGGTATGAAACTATTTATGAATATAATATTTTATATGGGATATTATATCTGATTCAATACCATTGATACTTATATCATTAAAAAAACAACAAAAATGATGCATCTAGAGTACCTTTTTTGATAAAAAATAGTGTGATATTTTATACTCTGAGAAATTTTAAATTTAGTAAACATGGTGAAAAATATAACAAACTTGTTATGAGGGGGAATAATTAAGTATATAAACATATCAATGAAGCTGGAATATGATTGATTTATCCTATAAAGTAATTAATTTAGGAGGTTGTTGGAGATAAAATTACCCATCAAGAAAACCATGAAATAAAGACTTCTTGACATCAAGTTGATGAAGAATCTAATTCTAGGTGACTATAAGGAAGATGAATAATTGTACAGAGGTTGTTTTAGCAACCAAAAAGTAAGTGTGAAAATAATCAACACCGTATGTTTAAGAATATCCATTATCCACAAGGAGGTATTTAAGGTGATTAAGAGTAACATTGAGATTTAGATTAATTTTATAAATCCATTTTCTTCTATTAAGCTATTTATTAACTAGAAGGGGAAAAGATCCTAGGTGTAATTATCATCTAACATCTATAATTCATTCTTTATCACTTGAAGCCAAAAAATGTGATTTTTATCCTTGGAAACTATACGAAGAGTGAATATGTTTTATATATTCATAACAAGAGTGTTCTTGTCCATATATAAACCTTTATTAGAAATGTGTATATGTAGTATTAGAATAAAAATAGAGAGTAGATTTTCAAAATGAAATAGGAAATCCATTGAGTATTATAGTTGGAGAAATAAAATATGTTGGAAAAATAGTATCCTCAGTCCACTCAAGGGGAATATTTAATGGAAAATATGAATAAACAGATCTAAAGTAATGATGATAAGAGCAAGAAAAAGGGGGAAATGGTGGGTGTATATTAAGAGGAAGACAAACATAAATGGGGGTATCCAAGAAGACAATGAGGGAGAATGGGATGATAGTGGAGAGAATCAAATAAAGAATACATCACAAGAGAATAAATAATGCCTCAAGTCACTAGTGAAAGAAATGTAACCACATTAGGTGTGAGAGTATCCCAGAAATATGTAATGTAGGGACCGTGCGGAAATTTTTGAGAGATTAAGATGAGTTTCAAAGACATGGAAATGACAAAAAAACACAAAAAATAAGAATAGGGAAAATATTATGAGAGGGAAACTTAGCGTATAATAGAATATACCCTAAAGGATAGAGTATTGAAGATGATTTTTAAGATAAGTGGTGGTAATAATAAAATCACCCAAAACTAAATATGTACATTTAAGTGAAATTATATGGCACAATCAGTTTCTAGGATATTGATATATTTATTATTGGCCACACAATTCTACTGAGGGGTGTTAGGGTAGGTTGTTTTATGATATACATTGTGATTCATGATAAATTAATTAAATTAAGAAAATAAATATTCTCATCTATTGTCTAATAAATGTAATGTAATGGGCATAGAGAATTGAGTGTGAATTTACTAATAAAATGATTTAAAATTATTAAATATTTTATAATGTCCATAAAGGAGATAAATACAGGTCATTCATGAAAATTGATCAATAAAGGAGATAAAATCATTATAGCCCAACCAACTTGGGATCATTCATGGACCCCATCCATTAGAAAGGACTAAATAAAATTGTTTATATGCACGTCATAATAATTGAGTAACAAAAGATGTTTTATGCTTTTTAGAAAAATACTCGGACTCACAATGGAAATAAAGATGTGGAATGATGTGGGGATAAATTATAACAACCCTAAATTAACCATCACATAATTAAAATGTTTATAGAAAATATAGAATCACTTACACTTCCAAGAACTATTAAGTTTAGAGTTTTAAATAATTAATAAAAATATTACATTAAAAAACCCATATATTCTTTATTTCTGATATAATATAAATCTCTCACACTAACATAATATAGTGACCCACAATTCTCAAAAATATATATCACATCTTAATAGATGAATATTCATTACATTACATGAAAATCAATGAATGAATCATATAGGTAGAGTACATTTGGAAACATAGAAACATAAACAATAGGTTGATAAGTGAACTACATCATCTCCCACAAAGTTATTAATAACTAGAACACTTCTTAGGCATATTATAAATAATAAATTTCTTCATAACCCCGTGAAAGGAAACATAATAAAAGGGGAGATCAGATTCCCAATAAGGGTATACAAGAGGGATATCAATGATCACATCAGCATAACATGGGCATAAGGGTATAAGGACATGATAATAACAATTTAAAACCATAAAATACATATCATATAACATAAAATTAAGTCATGAAATAAATCTTGGTAGTTTATAAGACAAGAATCATAATGTAATCAAAGTACATAATTCATGAGATCATAACATTTACATAAGACATAGATTTTTTGTATACACATAAGCATAGAAAATCATTTCCTTAATAGTAAAGGATCATTGGAAAGAATATAATAGTGTAATGGGTTCAATTCCTAAACCATAATAGTATTCAAGGTTTAATCCAAAGACTACCATAGTGGATAGTGTCCCTTATTGAACTGGGTTCACTCCCCATTCCAGTTCTATTTATCTCATGAGATACCAATATTTTCCCAATGCATTGAAGGGATATATAATTTCGTGATCACCCTAAACATAATTAAAATAAAAAAAATGTCTTAAAAAAGAACATAAAATATTCATCATAACATAACTGGTGAGAAATAAATGGGTTTCATAAACATTTCATCATAACAAGCCTCATGGAAAAGGAATGGGTTTTATAGTCATTTCATCAATTCAACATAGCATAACTCATGGAAAAGGAACGAGTTTCATAAAAATATTTTCATAATAATCATAAAACATATAGATAAAGGATAAGGATGGTATTATTTGATCATATCCCCAGTAAATCATAAGCAATATATGAGGTTGTTTCCATTAATGAATATAAATACCATAAAAATATCTTTAAAACATTCTTGAGGAAAATATCATATCCATTTAAAATCACTTATTTAAAATATAAAAAGTTCCCAAATATTAAATAAAATATTTCATTTGAAAATAAAATTGGAATATTATAATGTAATCTTTAAATAATTTATTTTTCATGATGATAGAAAATTCCATTCAAGTTGTGTACATTAAAACATAGATTCCTTTCACATTTTTGGTAAAAAGTCCAAAGTACCTTATTCAGAAAATTATAACAAGATAAAATTTAAAATATTTCATAAAAATTAAAACATGGTTAAAAATTAATTTAAACTATCATATATTAATATTAAATAATTTCTTGAAATTTTTAAAAAAAACATGGTCATGGAAGAAAAAGTATTTTCGACTGACGAGAGAAATAAAGTCAGTTTTCCTTAAAAAAATTATTTTTGACTCTTGAGTGAATAAAGAGAGGAAAATGAATGTAGAATATGTAATTTATATAAATAAATATAGGAGAATATAATTCATGTGTTTCTTGATAGATATATCATGATATTTAATCATCGGAAACTTAATCATAAAAAGCCTGATAAACAAAGGGATTGTAACATAAAATCTTTATCACTTTGGAAACATTTGAATCATATGAACCATGAAATAATTAAACATAAATGGATATTTAAATCCCCATAATTTTCATAATTTTCATAATAAAATACATTCATGGGTAGTATATATACCACATAAAAGAAACAAGTGGTGAATATGGCATGTGTCCCATGAAAAAAAAGTGAGATGAAAATCCCTTACCAAAGGTCACACATTTATTAGTACATGTTTGAACCTCAAATATAATAAATATAGGATTATTATAATTAAATTAACTAACCATAACCATATATTATTTATTTAAAACCTTTTATTATAGGTTTATTTGCAATTCCTTGTTAAAATCACGTTTCGAGTAATAAATTCTTCGTTTTCCATGTATGTTTTGGTTTGGTATTTTTATTACATTTAATATTATCATGTTTAAATCATATCCATAATTTTAAACATGATATTAAAATCATATATATTTATTATACATATAGTTTTATTAATCAATAAAATTTATTGATAGAAAATGAATTACATTATTCATAGATATGGTAGGTCATACACACGTATGAATGCCATTTCCATTTTCTCAATGGATTGAATGGAATAAAGTTAAATAATATATCATCTTCAAATAATAATTATTATCACATATATATCAAATATATTTATTAAATATATCCTTATTACCATCCATGTAAAAATAAAACAAAAAACAATTCACATCACTTCTTGGAGGTGATAATCCACACGTATGCATGAGTGACATTATTGTTTTCCAAAGGATTAGATATTTATGAGAAAGATGTGATAATAAAATTATATGAGTATAAATAATTCAAAAATATAATATATAAACATTAAATCCATCATTATCTCCTACAGTGAGTGGAAGTGATGAAAAACAAATTACATTATTTTATGAGGTGGTAGTCCATTGTACACACGATCGACCGTTTCATTTCCGATTTGATGGAGGTGGAGATTTATATAGGTTATTAAATTATCATAATAACATATTAGTATATTTAATATAATTTTATTATTATATCATCATAGTTTAATAATATTTGAAGGTGTTGGAAGAATAAATAAACAAAAATGCTTCGTTAAGAATGACACATCTTCTTCGAACAACCACCATAGGTTTTCACCAAAAGACTTCTTAGGAGGGTTTTATAATAATAAAAAATACCTATAGAATGTGTAAGTGTAATTCATTAAGGTATTTTAATATGTATTTTTTGAACAAAAGGCTCTGTAAGTATGAATAGGAGAGAAGGGTGGGGGGTTCATTTTATAAGTAGGGGGGACACATTTGAAATTTTTGAAAAGAAAAAGATATGTCCACATTTTACATGCGAATAAAAGATAAAACATGGTTCATTATAAAAATTTATATGATTTATGTTCAAAATATTTCCATAAAATATGAATTTGTTATGTTTTTAGGTTATTTTAACACTTATCATTTTAGGTTAATCCTCTGGTAAACCTGTTTTAACCTTAACCGTAGTAATTAATTTTTACTGTTTTCACTATTAGTTATGAAAAAATTAAGTTGTAATTATTATATAATATTAGTGATGATTATTATAAATACTTTATACATTTTTTACAAATTAAATTCACATATGTGGTAGAATTTAATTTAAAATTAAATCCATTAACATTTCGAAAAAGTTGCTTTCCAAAGAAAACATTTTCATAAGTAATAAAAGTTTTTATATAACAATTGAACATAAAATTGATTAAAATGACACAAATTTGATTAATAATATTATAATTTGACTAATTTTTCTTTTATAACCATTTTATAACACAATATAATTGTTCAAATACTTTAAACGAAAAGGTAGTTTTCTATAAAAATCATTGTTTTTTCACTATTCATTAAAAAATTAATCTTTATAGAAAATTCTCAAAAATTCATTCTAAGATAATTTTTACATGGTTATTTAAAAAATGAAGTTAATTTTTTCAAATAATATTTACAAAATTTAAAAAAACATTATTTTAAAATAAGTGCACAAAACATGATGAAACCACTTTTTATAGAAAATAAATTTTAAGAATAAAATAAGATTATTCTTCCCCCATTCTTAGAAAAAATATTAGATGAGTTATACGTTTTTATTGAATATAAAATATATAAATTTCATTAAAATGGCTCACTAATAGTTATTAATTTAATTTATTAATTTAAATCACATTATGTGTATAAAAATAAATTTTTAGAAAAACATTTATTTTACTTTAAAATGTTTCTTATTTTCATTTCTAATCACTATATATAAGAATTTATTTATTTTATTCAGGTATAAAAAAATAATTTTTATAATTTATTTACTTTTATTCATAACCACCAATTTAAGAACTAGTTTATAATTGTATACTATATTATGGTTCATTTAAACTCTGTGTTGCGTATAATACAAGCTATAAAAGAAATTATTTAAAAAAAAAATATTTTATAAAAATGTGGGGTGAGAACATAAATCTTAGCAATTTGTATAAAAGAAAGTGGAAACGCATTAGTCTATTTAAAACTTGAAAAAACCATTGTAGATTAACTTATTTAAATAAATAAATTTAATATTATATAAAATGTTTCATTCAAAAGTGAATAAAACTTATCATTCAAGAGTTTCATAAAATAATACCTTGAGTAATAATAAGTAAAAGGAATATTCTTTAAAGTTTCTAGAGAAAATTTGTAAACTTTGGAAATTATTTCTCTTGAAAACATAATATTTTAACATTAAGAAATTTTCTATTAAATTAAATCATATACCATTGAAATTTTAATAAAATTAACTACATTAAAACCATTGATTTTTTTTCAAGAACAATAATAAAGTGGAGAAAAATCTTGAAGGGAACTAAAAGAAAGCATATAAAAATCACGATGGAACCTTGGAATAACATCATGTTAAGGATCACCACCAAGACCATCACTAAATAGTGAATATAATACCATAATGGATTGTGTTTAATCCCCAATAATTTACATTTCTGCTCATAAGATATAATTATTTACCCAATAAATTGGAGGGATATATAATTTCAGGATTACGCATCACATTAACATAATGGATCAAGTTTACTCCCTCATATTTTAAATGTCATCTAATGAGATAAAAAAATACCCAATGCATTAGAAGATTATATCAATCCTACCCATCACCATTTTCAATTTCATATAGAATTAATATTAACAAAAAATTTAGGATCTTGTATTTATAATCATAAAGATCATTAAAACTTCATTTTAAATCCATAAACATAGATCTATTAGAAAATGACCTTCCATTGGGGTTTCAGTGGAATAATAATTCCACCACTAAAACTTTTTCACTTAAGTGAACCTATAAATATCTATATGTATACTTTATGACAATTATTTATCCTCCAAAACATCAAATTAAAAATATTAAATGAGTAAAAAATAACACCACTTCCCAATTAATTCCTCTGTTCAAATATCCCATGATATCTAAATTCATAAGATCAAAAAATTCCTTTGCTTCTATTAACCCATTATGGTGAAGATCATTACAATTTAGATTGGAAATTTAGTGAGAAAAGAAATGAGTTTTATGAATTAATTGATGGTGAAATTAAATAATCATAAGAAGGATGTTCTAAGTATTCAATGTTTTCTTTTATAGTTATTTTGTATCTTATCAATTGTCTGTGAAATTATAGATAAAGAGAATTTTATGATATTTGAAATATTTCATGATGAATTTGGTGAATTTAAGATCCTAGCATCATTCCATGTGTTGAATAAAATTATCAATAATATTGTCCTTGATTATAAAAAATACATGAAATTCCTAATGATTTTATGTTTCATTAAGGAGGAGATTATGTTAAATAGAAATGCATGTGTTATCATACAATTAGATAAAAATAAATGAGAAAAAATGAGAGTATAAATAAATGTAACACCATGAATAAAAAAATATTCTGAAGGTATTTCATTACTTTCTTATAAAACAATGATTGTAATGATTATTCATATTATATAAAACGCAGAATACTTGAATTGACATGCTTTGTAAAGTATAAATGATAGATTCATGATATATAAAAAAGATTAAAAATCATGGAAGATGTTTTATTCATCATATCTAAATTTTTCTTAAGATCATAGGATTATATATTTGGGATTGGTTTTTGATGATTTAAACCCTTTTTAGACTTCAATTAATGATTATAGTACATAGTTAATTATTTTGATCTCTTACAGTCCACCTATATAGATTTTTATAAAGTATAATTCTTTTATTATTTCCATGATTATTATAGGATATAAAATGATCATAGATAAACTTTAAAATTATTTTAATGTAGCTCCCTGAGCTATACGTAATCCCCCTCTAGTCAACCACAAAGTGAGACCTAATGAGCCTTTATAAATAAAAAATATGATTGTATTGTGATGAATAGATTCATAGGTTATATTAGTTTTCATTATATAAAATAATATTAATGTAAATATATTATAATTTTAGGTGATGGATGAAGAGCCCATTGAAGGCGAAGAAGGTTCTACCCTGAGAATTGGGAAAGGTTTACTGCTACTTGGAATACCTAGATGAGTATATTTTGGGAAGTAGCCTCAACATATGATGAGATATAAGTTTTATTATAAAAGATCAAATACTAGATTCACTATTTTTATGGAAATATATGTCTATAATAGTTTTATAGATGTTGGATTTACATTCTATCATATATTATAGAGTGCAATGATTTAAGATGTTTAAATGCTAGATAAAGGAAGTGAGAATCTATCCGTGGATTATTTGACATTGTAGTTTCTATAATTAATGTAAAATATCATCTAGATGATTTTTTTAAAAAATATAAGTTTAATATGATATTTTTTTATGTAGTTAATTTTTATTGAAATACTAAAATATTGTTATTTATATCAAATAATACTTTAGAAATAAGGTTGAAGAGGTTTTTATTCTAGTTGTTTAAAGTGATTTTAGATTGATTTGAAATTCTATGAGGATATATGAATAATTTTTGAGGTGATTTTTAAAATTTATAGATTCTGAAGTCAATATGAATTTTTGAAAAGTATGTAACACCACTAATACTTAAGTGCCTTTCAGAAAGTGCAGTGGATATTTTGAAAAAGTAATGATAATGTGTAAAAGTAACCTTCTCAACATGTAAAAATAACTTTGCCTCAGTAATAAATACATTAGAAAAGGAACTAAGATATTTAAGATCCATTTAACTCATATTTAAGATTCATTCATGGATAAAATGGAAATGTACTATAAGCTTCATTAGAGTACATAAGGGTTACCATTTGACTTAAAAAATTATCAAATACATGGACTTATAGAAATGTAAAAGTCATTTAATATTATGTGAGGGATGTTATTTGAAATTTATAAAAGTAAATTAGTCTATAATATTCTTCAAAAAATTAACAATTATGATTCTATGTTGTTCCTTCAAGTTCTAAGTATCATGGTCTTATGTTTATGATGTGATTCGAGATGATTTTTTGTGTGTGGAGAATTAAAGGAGAAGGCTTCCATTCCATGAAGAAGATAATGGAATCATGAAGCTATCTAAGAATGAGAACCAGTTGAAACTAGTAATAGAATATGAGATGAGGACATTCTATGGAAGAGAAGTCCACACCACAGAGATAATACAATACGAAATAGATGAAGGACACGCCATGTAAGTATGTGTTACATTTGATAAATTTACCCATGAGAAATGATGAGACCCATTCATGTAATGCTTGAAGCTATAATGGATCACGTGTGAATTTACCAGATGAAAGTCATGTCATGAAGAGATTATACACACCTAGAATATTTTCCACATGTGGTCATGTTAATTTGGATATTAATAAAATATTTTTTAGAATATTTTTAAGAAGGATAATCCTGAGTCTCATGGGAAATTTAAATGAGTTTAAATGAGAATAAAAGATGGAGGATATTATTGACCAGTTTTAAAGATATGATCACACTACCTAAAATAAAGGTATATTTCCATATTCAAATATGTAAAATATATCTTTTTGATTATATATAGTTAATAAGATAGAAGAAAATTTGATGAGCTATATATTTGATCATATATCGTGTTCCAGAAGAATAACCTATTTATTAAAGAGATAAGTTGATATTTCATACCTAATATTATTTTGAGTATAAAATACAGAGAATATGATGATATTATTGAAATAATAATATATTAATCAAGGAATAATAATAATAATAAGTAAGAGAAGTAATATAAAGTATGCCCCATGATAGACCCACATTATAGAAGATGATACGATAATAAAAAGAGGATAAGATGAATTAGAATCCATATGATATTTTTAAATCACAGATGATGATTTAGGAATAATACATCATATAATATTATTATATATACATATATATGTATATGTATATGTGTTTTTTGTTCTTATATTGAGTGAATAAAATAATAAGGACGAAAGTCATGTAGTGTAACTATTTATGTCTTGGCAGTTGAGGACTTGTTGTCGAGGATGAAGGTCACACAAAGTGTTGCAATGAAATTTGACCTAAAATAGAGATCTTTTCAGAAATTTGAAGGGATTAAATTTTAAGAATAAAGTAATCCAATATAATAATATCCATACTATTCAAGATACTAAATGGATTTTGGGAGATAACTACTACTATGTGGTAGAAATGGGTAAGGATAATACCAACCCAAGGGTTAAGGATGTTTCCACCCACCCCTTATGAGCATTAAGTTTAAATATGATAACATTAATAATTATTTTATATTTTATATAAGTATATAGTAATAATTAATGTATTGGTGAGAACCAAATACAATAAAGAATATATTATAACATTGGGGTCGAACCTTGTAAAAACCTTACACACTACTATATCTTATTTATTATCTACATTTCTTGTGGTGGTGAGTCTTGTGGTTTCATAAATTGATACATGAATCTTAACTAAGATTTTTTTTTTGAATTTTAATATTTTAATTATGAATGTAAAATAATTTAGTAAAAGGGTAAAAATAATTTACCCCTACCAAGTCACTACACCATTCTCTAGCACTCTCAATTGATGTCATAACTAATATAGGTTCACAATGATTGGATATTTTTTTATTTCCTAGCCATTTTATCATATTTAAATTAAGTTTAGTTTTGAGGGAGTTATACAGATGCCTAATTTATAGAAAAAGGATGTTGTTCCTACTGTCATAAATATGGATGTTGTTCCTACTGTCATAAACATGGATGTTTCATAACAAACTTTAAAAAATAGTAAGAAAAGAGAAGCTAAAAAGTTAACTTATAAAAAAAGAATTAAGATTCAAAACTAAACGATATTCAAAGTAGAAATTTTTATATTAAATATTTTTTTTGATGATACTATTAAAGAATATAATTCAATTTATGATGGTTATAATTCAATTAAATCATTTAAAGATCTTTAATATGAATATAAATATCATATGGAGAAAATTATCAATGAATTTTTCACTTACATATTCGGATTTATCAAGGGACTTCTTAATGAGAAAGCGCAATTAGAATTGGAAGCTATTGAGATGGAGAATAAACTTGCTAAAAAATTTCACAAGTATAATACTCTCACTAAATTTGTTGAATTAATGGAAAAATATGTCTTAATTTTAAATGAAAAGTTCTGTTTGACTATGGAAGAATTTCAAAGGAGTGCCTGTGATAAAGTTGTGATTAAGGAAATTTTGAAGAGAAGATTCATTCATTAAAGGAAACATATAAATCCTTTATTTATTTTGAGTGTTATTAGTTGGGAATCAACTTATAAATATTTAATAATATTGAAAAAAGAATTAAGAGAAGTGTAAGTTACATTTGGATCTAGTTGAGAAGCGGAATAAAGAGGGGGAATAAATTTTTAGATCAATTGAGGATGAGAAAAATTCCATCTACATGAAGTGTCTTGAACATTATTTTAAACTAAGAAATATATAATCAAAACATGTTGAGACCTCCCAAATTACCAAGAAGATAAATTATGCCAAAAATGTTTGTAATAAGATTCTTGTTTAAACAAATATGCATATTTGTAGAAATAGGTTATAGATATCATCTAAATATCAATATGTTGCAATATCATTGAAAAATTTAACCAATGTACCAAGATTCTTTTTAATAATGTTTTTTATTTACTAGTTGGGATTATAAATTAAAATCAGGATAAATATGGGTAAGTAAAAGTGCTTAAAGACCCACCGATTAATAAAATATGGATGTGATCATGGAAATGAATTATTATTCCCTAAAATTGGCTCAAAATAATGATAATTTTTTCAAACAATAGAAAGGTATCAATGACATCCATACTAAATAAAATAAAAACAATGATTTATTTTCTATTATTGTTGTTGTCGGAGGTTTGGGAATAAGTTATTTGATTATTGGCACATCATGTCAACTCATGGATATTATAAAATTTCTACATCAAGGGGGATAAAGGATGAGAAAAAGTAAAGATCATAGAAAAGAAAAAATATATTCACTTCAAACATATTTTAAATATTTCAAAGCATCTATGAATGATGAAATAAAAGTGTTTATTATGATGATAATTAATGGTTCACATTACCCATGTATAATTTATTTGCTGATGTGAAGAGAAGACCACATAATAGAAATAAACAAGTTATAAGGAAAGAAAAGTTATCCATAGGTCATGGAAAGTGAGGAAAAGTGATAAACAAAACAAATATAAGAATAATATTGTAATTAAATCACACTAAAGGGGTGATTCTTATAATTTGGTAGAAAAGGAAACATCATGAATAAATGTAACTAGTCCATGAGGTTGAAAAATATGATTTTCAAACTGTAATAATAAGAAGAGTCAGTTAATGAGAGAAATAAGAGGATTGGTTTGGTTGAAGACATGTATGAATAATAAATTGAATTTCATGATTAGTTATCAAAATATGATAAACTAAGACCTTATTAAAAACTAGATAGAAGATGTAACTAGGCTAACCATACTCCTTTAATTTTCAGGACAGTACTTCTAGGGAAGGAGAAGTTTGTGAATGAAAAGAAGTAATCAACACTGAATTCATGTGATATAATGGTTGTTATGGAGAAGGATTCCTCGCACAAGAAGAAGTATGATCATGTTCTTGAGGAATGAAAGACCATATAAAATTTATAGTTTGAAATAGATAAGAAGATATAAAAATCATATGAAAATTTAATTTCCTTGTTATATAAAGTTAATAGACCCATTTTATCTATGAATAAGAGTGAAAATAAAAGGAATAATCCCATTATACCCAAGGAGGATCAAATTTAGAAATTAAAAGGAGTTATCATGAAGATTTACCAATAAATTAAAGCTAATAATAATATAGTTTCTAGGTTGAGAAGTAAATATTATATATATATTTCTCATTAAGGATTTGATGGAAAACTCACATTATTCCCAGTTATGTATTTGATTGTGTTTTCATGCAGAGAATTATAGGTGATGTATAAAAGGGGATAACTCTATTAGTATCTTAATTTATATAAAATAAAATACATACATCATGGATTTCAAGATGATCCATTGAAACATTTCCAAGTTGTATCCACTGTGATGACATTTAATGAGGTTCATCCTTTTTGAGGGATAATATTGGAAAATAAGCTACCAGAAATTTATTATTTTATATGAAAATATTGGATTTCGGGACATTTCTGATGTTGAGGTATGATAATCACACTTTCCATTTTATTGTGTTGATTGAATCATTAATGGTTTTATAAGGCAAAAGTGTTGATCTAGATTTAGGAGAGACATTCCTTCGCTTGAATTTTTTAATGTGTTTGTTGAAGATGAGTGAATATGTTTACATATAAAACCTCTTGAATATACCCCAGGATGAGATAAATGAGTTGGTATCACATGATGAATAGTTTTATGGATAATAATAATGTTTAAATTAATCAGTATTGTTTTTTAAACTGATCTAGATCAAGTAGACTTAGAGTTTATTGGTTGGTAGCTCATTGATAAGTGATGTGTGCCCCCATATTTCTCTCAAGTATTGAATTAGCCTATGCCTATAAATAAGGGGATAATAAAGGGGATACGTTGAAACTTTCAAAATCCTGGAAGAACAGAATATGAAGGATTTTACCTTACACCTACACCATTTCATTTATCTTTAATAATTGGGTGAATAATATTTACTTTATAATTGAAGTAGGCATTTAAATTAATTGAAGAGACTAATTAGATTATGATGAAGAGTTGTGTTAGTTGTATTTTTTCAAACTATATCAAATAAGAGTAATGTAAATATTTTCTAAATTTTGTTGATGGAAGAATATCTTAATAAAGGTGAATAGAATACTTCCTTAATAAATAAAAAATTCTTTTTACTTGGAATACCTAGATCTATAAATTTTAGGAAGAAACCTCAACATCTGGTAATTCTTGAGACAAATTATAAAGGATTAAAGACCAATGTTGTTTTTGTTTAAAGAACTATCTAAAATAGTTTTATGAAAGTTATAAGATCTATCAGTTATATGTCTTGATGTTCTATGATTGAAGAAGTTTAAAGGATGGATGAAATAAGTGAGAATCCATCTATATATTATTCCACATTGTGGTTTGTGTAATTAATGTAAAATATGAACTAGATGATGTTGGAAAAAGGTTAATTTGAAGCTAGAGTCAATTGAGGTAGTTAAGGATTATTGAAATAATCAAATAAGGTTATTAATATGATTCAAGACTTAAAAAACAAGTTTCAAGAGGTTTAAAAATATTCTAGTAAATTTTAAATTCATTAAAAGTGTTTTTAGATTTTTTTAAATGATCCATGGATATATGAAGAGGTTATAAGGTTATTTTCCTATGTTTTTGAATTATAGAGTCGAGGTGAAAAATGGAAAAGTTTCTAACATCACTGATATGTAATATTAATTGTGATAGTGGAGTGGAAAATTAAACCATGGCATGAGAATGTGTAAAAGTAATATGATCAATATGTATAGGAAACACTATATAGAACTAATGAAATTTTAAAAGGCATTGAGATATATATGATTTATTTAAGTCATATGTAAGAGTTATTCTGGGATAAATTTGAAATGTACTTAGAACTTCACTATAGTATGTTAGATTAACTATTTAAGGTGAAAAATTGGTAGACCTGGACTTATGGAGAAATATAAGGGCCATTTACTCTTATGTGAGGGATATTCATTGAAATTTGGAAAATTCCAATAGTCTAGAAAATACTTATAGTAATTAAATCTGATGATTTTGTGATATTACTTAATGTTATAAATATCATTGTATAATTTTTAAGCAATGATTTAAGTTGATTTTTTTGTGTGTAGAATTAAAGGATAAAATTTTTACGTTGAGAATAAGATGAATATGATGTAAAGATACTTGAGAATAAGAAATAATCAATGATAGTTATTGAATATGAGATATTTACATGATGTTAAAGATAATATCATGCCACATTGATTATGAAATGATAAATAGACGAAGGACATGTTGTGGAAATATGCATTGTATTTGATATATTTTTGTATGATAAATGGTCATACACATTCATTATATGGTTGAATTTATGATGGATTTCATAGAAATTTAACTAATTAAATTGAAATCATGAAGATATGGTAAACACCATGAATATTTTCTACATGTGTTCATATATATGGGAATATTTATTATATATTTTTATGGACAATTTTGAAAAAACATAATCTTGAGTCTCACCGGGTATTTGATTGGGGTTAAATGAGAATAAAATATAAAGGATATTATTGACCAATTTTAATGAGAGTATTATGCTGCTATGAATATAGAGATATTTAAATATTCAAATATAAAAATAGATCATTGTAATTATATTTATATATAAATAATTATATAAAATATAACAAAATTTGAAGAGTTAGAAAGTTTATTTGATACTGTGTTCTAATAGAATAACCTGTGTATCAAATAGAGATGATGATATTGCATACCTAATATTATTATTTTTTGAATCAAATAGAAATAATCTAATAATATTATTAAAAGAATAAATTTTAAATTATGGAAGAAGAAGAATAAAATGAATAGAAGTGAAAGAAGTCCTACCCAATAATATAACTATATCATAGAATATGATATGGAATGAAGAATAAAAAAATATGTAGTAATACCCTTATAATATTTTTATATATTAAAAGAAAATTTAATTTGAATAAATACTTGTGTATTATTTTATCAATATGAACTGTTCATTATGATATTGATTAAATAAAACCACAAGGTCAATTTTCATGCACTGTGGCTGATTATGCATCCGTAATTGAAGACATGTTTTTGAGGAAGAAGGTCTCACTAAGTGATATGATGAAATTTTGAATAAAATGGAGATCATGTATAAGATTTAAAAAGGAGAACTTTAAAATACTGATGTGATTCAGTATAATAATATATATTCTAGTTGAAATACTTAAGATATTTTGGGAGATATCCACAACCACAAGGTAGTATTGGGAAAGTACGATTCCTACCCAATGGTTAATGATAAATCCACCTAACCCATGTCATAATTTAGTTTAAGGACAATACCATTTCTCATTATTCTATAATCATTACAAGTAAATAGTGATAATTTATGTTCTGATGGGTATGATATATTGAAGGGGAAGATTCTAAAATTGGGTTCAAACCTTGTAAAAACCCCATATATTATTTCCTATGATTTATACTATACATTACATGTGGTGTTGAGTCTTGAGATAATATAAATACAAAAATAAATCTTAATTGAAATAGAGGTTTGAATATTGAGAGAGGAATTTTGAATAGAAATGAATTTAGTAAAAATGGTAACTTAATTCACCCCACTCTAACATGATTACATGATTAATTGGGACTCTTAGAAACATTTATAACAAATATTAATCTCTAGATCCATAAATATTAGAAATTTTAAGCCTCTATAAAATTATTAGTACCACTCAAGTAATAAAGAGATCTATCATGATCTCCATCAAACACATGTATCATTATAGATTTATCCACCAATTTTATAACATACTATCATACACTCTCATATGTTCCCTTTGTACAAGATATCATGTTACACATATTATAATAAACTCTCATATATCCCCTTTTTCTAAGATATCGAGTGACCATGGGACTTAGAGTATGTCAATCCCATATAGTTGACTCATATGTTCTTTATTTTATGAGTATAGACTAACCAAGTCAATAAATACATAAAATTTAATTAACCTTTATCTATGATCACATAAAATGTCTCTTATATGAATATATATTCATTATATATTCACTAAAAATATGGATATCATTTTTAATGTATCCATGAATCAAAGAAGTTGATATATGAAAGATGTTGCTTATACCATAACTTACAATTTGAAACCATCACAGTTTATGATGGGGAATGCGATATATGATATCAAATGCATGAATCACCACCCATGATTCCGTAATCTTCTTTGGGTTATGAATTAATAAGTTTAAATAAAAAATTTCTACTTATACATTATATATTCATTGAAATTTTCAAGGAATAAAACACACCAACTAGTAGTAACACAGGGTGATATGAGATGGAACTGATGATCCAATGTTATGGATCTCTTCATTAAATGAATAGATTCTATAAAAGGGATGTCATCCCTCTTTTTATTGGTACACTTGATGTTTTTAATCCATAATTTGATATTCTTTTCACTTTGAATATCTATTTGTATCCATAGAGAAGGTGTGGGAACCAATTTTGTGGTTTGGAATCCTCTCGTTATGAATGAGGATCCTAAGGTTGGTGAAATTTCCTTAGATTGGTGTGGAATTTGGTTTCTACTATGGTGATACCCATCAAACATACTGCATCTAAGAGTAAAATATAGAACTCACAACATTTCACATACACTAGATTTTTTGTTCTTCATTTATTTCTTGTTAACACCATTAGTGGTAGTTCATAAATTTCATGGGTTTCTTCCACTACCAAATTTCATTAAATTAACAATCAAATCAAATTAGTGGCATAAAATCCTTGATATTTAATAGATCATCATGTTTTTTATTTTATTTTTCAAAGAACATGGCTGTAATAACAAGTTTTCACCCATAACATAACATAAGATATATAGGTTTTGGTTATGTTTTGATTAATCATAGAATATGATTTCCATATATCGTAGGTTATGATATATTGAATACCAATGTTTTTATTCTATACCATAGGATATTATATATGATATCATAATATATAGATGAACCTTGAGTTTCAAAAAAATAGACGATTGTGTTGTATTGATTATATAACAAAATATGGTCAAATATGACATGAGAATTTTGAAATTTTCAATCATAAGCGATGATATCAACTAAAAATTATAATTGTTTATATCATAAGATATGATTTGATACCCAAAATTCAGCACAATTACATTTACTTATCTATTATATCCTATGAATGATAAAACCTATTATCATTTACAAAATATGATATATATTAAAATGAAAAAAAGTTATTATCTTGATAGATTTGTTTATAGTTTAATTTTTTTATAAATGATAAGTGTTAAAAATTATAAAAAAGAGATGTTTCATTACAAAATTAAATATAAAAATTTCATTTTTTTCTCATTTTTTTGAAAATAAACAGAAGGTATATTTATTTGTTTAATCCGTTATAATATTAGTGTTTATAAAATGCCTAAAAAATATGAATATAGTTTATTATTTATTTATGTGATATTTTTCTTCTTATAAATTTCCAAGTCATGGTTTACATGCTATGTATGATACCATAAGATTTAGTTTCATCTAGCTTGATATATGTTTGTAATTAATTTTATTGGATTGAATTTAGTAATTGAATATAGTTTGTATATATTAGGTTTTAAGATTATTATTAGTTATATTTTCCTTAATTAAAGTATACTTGAGTAGAGGGAATTTGGTTTGGACATACCACTAGCCAAAATGTTGATTCCATATTCTAAATAAGGCGAGGTATGGATATCTATTTCTCTATGTTTACTCATGTCGATATTTTCAATCTCATATAATTTTAATCCTTTAAATTGATATTTAATTTTCCTTATGGATATGATGTATTTGGATATTTATGAATACATTGAGCTTTTATTTTTGGGTTAGAAACAAAAACCATGAGTTGAGTAAATAGTTACACATTATTATAGTATTAACATATAATTTGGTGGATGAAATAATTATTCCAAAACAAAATAATTATAATCATGCATGCACCAAGGAATAATACATGATATTATAAAAATTGTATGTGATGCAATAATTATTAATTTAATATTCATATGATTTATATTAAGTTGGTGAGACTTAAAAAAACCACACATATACTATGTGGGACTTTGAAGATGACTTGGTTTGGGTGGAGAAGATTTGGTGTTGAGTGTCCTCCCTCTATGATGGAAATGGTTATTGTGATAACACCAAGGGTTCCTATCATCTATGGATCTATCATATTTTATTAGCTTTAAGATGATCTATGGACGATTACCCTCACTGAAACCTCAACTTAATGATTCTATAGTATGGGGAATAGAGGATAAAAAGTTGTGTGGGGTTCATATATCATCAGATGAGGTCCTTTACAAATGATAGTCGACTTCTTTGAAGAATGCTTCTTCGACTCAGATCCCCTCAGGAGTGACTTCTGGAGAGATATACGTAAAGAATGAGGTTGAATGAAAATATTATAACTTTAATTGAAGAATTTTAAAACCTATAAATATTGTTTATTTAGGTCATATTTATAAAAAAGGAAATACTTCTCTAGTGATTTCAAGGCCAAACTCTATTTCGAAGTGACTGGAGTAGTTTTGACAATCTATCATTGGACGAATTATGATTCCTAAGGGTTAGAAACCATAGAATCTAGATTCTATGATAAAAATGTCATCCTCAAGATGTTGTTTCTACAAATGGAACTATATTTATACAAGGCATGGATTCTATCATATTTTATTCTTGATTTTATAATCATAGAAGAGGCAATGCATTTGGTTCAATCCCTCCACAACTAAGGGTTTTTTTAATCTTGAAATGAAATACTAGATTCAATCCTCACGTGGTAAAAAAACCTATGAGAAAATTTGGATTTGGTTATTTGGATTGAATTGGATTTTTTGGCATCCAAAAATATTTTTTGACGTTGTTTCAACAATAGTAATTCCAATAAAAATGGACTAGAAAACTAAACAAGCTGGTTTTGGTTACTTTGGTAGGGTGATTATAGAATTGATTTGAGTTCAATTTTATCCAAAAGGGTCGAAATATCCATATATTCTAATAATTTTAGCATTTGAGTTGAATATGAATAGATTCCATATTTTTTTTTATTTGTAAGAATGTAGGATATAAAGGTGAACTTTTATGAAGTCTATTACATGATCAATTTGATCTATTAATAGACATAATGATTCTAATTTTAGAAGAGGATTGAATAGGCATGATTAAGTTGTTGACCTTATAGGTCTGGATAACCTAAATAAGGATGGGCATAAATTAGTTGGTAAAAGGAAGGTGTCTATTTAAAGCCCATTAGATCAACAAGATCATTTTGGTACTTAGAACCACTATGAATTTGGTTTATCTCAGTAAGAATAAGAACCTAAGAATAATCCTAGTTTCATGAAAGTGCTGGTCTCAGGTGGGGTAACAAGAGATGTTGTTCATGAACAAGCCTATAGAGATCTTGGGAATCCAGAGATTATTAATTATGTTGGATTATCTAAAAAATAGAACATCATTATAAGTATGGACTTGTTTTAGAGTAGTGCATCTTTTATGAGACTTTTTTTCACCCTCAAAGGGGAAACCTTGATTCTAGTTTACGTTCAAAGATTTTGTAGGACCGGTACATGAAATTTTTTAGTTTCACTAACAGAAGATAATCTTCAACATGGGAAAAACATTGTAGATGGGGATTCCTTAGCACTGACATGTGCTCCTAACTTTCAAAATAAAGGTGATCATCCTAGTGATACAAGGAAAGGATATAATTATCATCCCATAGAGATGTAATTGTCTAATGTATAGGGGAAAACAAAAACTTATTTTCATTAGGTAATTAAGGAGGAAAACAAAACATTAGTATTCATTGGTAAATAGGGAGACACTTCAGACCTCTATGAGGATGAAAAGGTACAAAATACTAGATTAGTTTATAGAGATAAATTGATACAAGTAAATGAGGTAGATGACAAGGGATATTTAGTCTCTATGAAGAAAATAAGGCCTAACAAGAACTATTAAAATCTTATAACCATGATGAATACAAGATCCACTTTATTGGCTACTAGGTTTTTGGATCACTATAATGGGTTTAGTTCTCTGAGTGAAGGCTCAGATTTTGGTAAAGAAGGCAATTCTTATCAAATTGATCATGATTTCTAGTTTCTATATTTCATTAATTTTTTTGGACTATTAATTTTGGTTAAGTAAAGTAATGTATTTTATGACCGCTTCCTCTCCCAATTCACCCATTTGTTTTCTTTTTTAATAAAAGGGGATCTTAACCTAAACTGTTCCATTTATTACTAAGTGTGATATTCCTTCTAAAGAAAAACAATTTCAAGACCCCGATCATCTATACAAGTAGGTTTAAACCATAGTGGGGTTCCCATGTATTATCTTGTGTAAATAATGAGGGATATTGTTAATTATAATGGTTAGGTAACCCAATCTAGTTATAATATTCTGGTTAAAGTTATCTAGGAAACCATAATGGTTAGGATACAAGTGGTATAGAGTTAAGTATAATCTATATCATTGGTACGGAGAAAGGGTTGTCTTCTCAACTATCAAAGAATCAAAGTTTTTTTTGATTGGCATTATTGCCTACCTAAACAATTAAAGTGATGATGTTTACACCAAAGAGGGGTCATTACTTTGTGAAATATGGATCTTTTCTCAATAAATAGATATCATGTATAGTGTGATCATTTTCATTAAAATTCCTTAATGAAAATATATAAAACATAATACTCATACTGAGATATGTATTTGTTGTAGATTATAAAATATATCATGTCAATAATTTTGAGATCTATTTTAGATATGACCTATAAAATTATTAAAGATTAGTATCTATGGTTGAGAAGTGTTCTCAAAGAGAATCATTCTGGGCATCAAAATTTGAATGTTATAGAGGTCAATATCACTAACTCTGACTCATGGGTATTGAATACTGGGTGCGCATAACACATTTATTATGATAAACATAGACTCGGAAATATAAGTGGATTGAATAAGGTATAATTATATCTTCATGTAAAAAATAGAGAAAGAGTTCCTATATTGTAAGTCATCACTTACGATCTAAGTCTACATAGTGGATTAGTTCTAAAAATTGGAGAACTATTATCATGTTTCCTTTATAAATATAAATTTTATTTTTTTATATTATTTGTAAAATTTGGGATTTTCATTCATTATTATGAAAAAGAGTTGTTTAAAATATAATAATGAATTTTTTATGGAATTGGGAATATGGTATATATTTTGTAAATTCTATATATAGATAATCATATATTTAACATCTAGAATTATAATTTATTAGTTGATTATAATCCCACAAACCTTTATCATTATCATCTTGGATATATAAATGAGAATTATATTTAAACACTAAATAGAGATGTATTTTTAGACTCATTCAATTATGAATCATTTGATTCCTGAGAATCTTATTTATTAGAAAGGATAACCAAATCACCCTTAAGTGGAAAAGGTGAAATGGATTGCTAGATCTTGGATCTCATACATAGTGATGTATGTGGACTAATGATTATAAAAAAGGGGTGGTTTTAGGTACTTAGTTACTTTTATAGATGAATTTAATCATCATGATTATGTGTTTTAATGAGAAAAAATTATGAAATTTTTCAAAATATAATAGAGTTTCAGAATGAAGTATTGAATTAACTGGAAAAAAGTATTTATATTCTCTAATTAGATTGGGGTGGTGAATACAAGAACTAATAATTATTTTATCATCTTAGAGATTATATAATTATTCTATAACTCATTCCTCTTGAAATATTATTGTGTAATGGTGTTCCTAAGAGGAGGAATCATACCGTATTGGATGTGGTTCGATTGATGATGGGTTAGTGTGACCTTTCTATTTCATTCTGGGGTTATGCTCTAGATATTGTTACATTCCCACTGAATCACATTCCATTTAAAGAAATCATAAATACATGATATGATATATGGACTAGGAAACATACCGTTATTTATTTTATGAGAATTTGGAGTTTTGAATCACTTTTATGATGATTGTATTATGATAAGATAGGACCTAAGACTGAAAATACGTATTTTTTCATTATCATAAGTGAAAAAGGGATATTATATCTATAATCCTATTGAGTACAAAAGTTTTTATGGTTTAAGAAGGTGTTTTACTTGATAAGGATCACACAAATAAATTAGTTAGTAAGAGGAAAGTTAAACTTAGAGAAGTTCAGTAATAATAAATAGGAAGTTTCTCTGAGTTGGAAGTTGAGATGGTTCCATAAAAAATTATGGAAGAAGATCAAAATCAAGTTACACGAGAACCAAAAAGGTATATTAGTATTCATAAAGAGACCAATATATATGAATTTATTATAGAAAATGAAAACTAATTGATGTACATAGGAGATGAACCTACTAGCTTCCAGGAGGTCATTGAGAGTTTTGATTTTGAGAAATGCTTAAAAGGCATGGAATCTAAAATGGACTCCATACACACTAACCAAGTTTAAAAATTTGTGGATACACCTAAAAGGGTGTGAACTATAGGGTTCAAGTGGGGTTTCAAAAAGAAAATTGACATATATAGTAGTCTGTCTACCTATAAAGCATGCCCAGTGGCAATGAGTTACATACATATTCATAGTATTGACTTAAGTATACCTTTAAAACTATTGTGATGATAAAGGTCATTTGAATATTGATTCAAATAATAAATTATTTTTATTATGATATATATAAAATATATGTGATAACCACTTTCCTCACTGGTAATTTAGTCTAGGACATGTATATGATACAACACAAAGTTTTTGAAATTCCAAATGATTCTACTAGGGTATTTAAGTTACAAGGATTCATTTATGGATTGAATAAAGCTTAATTATGTTAGGATATCTTATTTTATAATGGAATAAAAGAGTTTTGTTTCATCAATAAGGTGGATGATTTGTGTTTATATAATCATATTAGTGTGAGTGTTATAATATTTTTGATATTTTATATGGATGGAATACATATTCTAAAAAATTATATACAGAATTTACACTTTATAAAGGTGTGGTTAGGGAAATGCTTCTTATGAAATACATGGCTGAAGAAGCTTGCATATTGGGTATAAAGATCTATAAAGATAGATCTAAGAGGCTACTTGAACACAGTCAAGAAACTTACACTAGTAAAGTGATAAATAAGTTTAATATGGAGTACTCCAAAAAAGGTTATTTACCAGTATTTTATGGATCAAATATTAGGAAGAATGTTTATCCTTATACATAATTATAAATAATGGATAGAACACCCTATGAATCCTTTATATGATATATTATGTATGATATGTTGTGCACTCACCATGATGTTGCCAATAATAATAGAATAACTAGTAGATACAAATCTAATCACGGTGGGAGTCATTGGATTTCTATTAAATACATCCTTATATACTTAAGAATAACTAGGGATATGTTCTTGATATTTAGAGGATAGGTTGATATTTTTGTAAAGGGTTACACTGTTACTAGTTTCCAATATGACAAAGTTGACATGATATCTCAATTTTTTTCATGATTTTCTTGAACAGTAGAGATATTAGTTAGAAGAGTTACAAATAGGTCACCATAGCATACTAAAAAAAATAGGTGGAGTGTATCTTTGTATTAAATTATATGAGGGAATATTTTTATATTAAAATGTTCATTTTTGAACTTGGGGTGCATCCTAGAATCGAGTGAGAAGTAAATATTTAAAATGACAACAGTGGAACTATTGCTTAAGAAAAGGATCCCCAGTCTCACCAAAGGACCAAATAAATCCTTCAAAAATACCATCTAATATGATAGAACATTGATATGGGTAATGTTATAATCTATTGGGTGGCTACGTATGAAAATGTAATAGATTTTTTGATGAAATGATTACAAAAACAAAATAATGAGGTTCATTTTGAATCTATTGGTATATGAGACAAAATAGATTTATTATAATGGTTGTACATGTATCGTGACTTTAAAATAAATGATTTTTATCATTAATTATTGTGTATTGTAATCTATTTTACATAAATAGTGTAGTGATAACATTACCTCAATGCAAAACATTGATTTTTCCCTAATCAATGATCATCACAGAGTATTATGGGTTGTGATGATATGTTAAAGTTAGCATGAGTAAAATATTATACTTGATACAAAGATTTGTATACAATATATGATGAATATAATCATAAGGCAATAAGTTAAGGCTTATTTCTTGGACTAACCTACCAAAATATATCTTGTGAAATACCATCCAGTCATCGATATAATTAGGGGTGTCACGACCCATCCCCCGGGGCCCGTGCCGTGACTACCCCAAGCCTGCATTCCATAGACCAGGGGTTGGCGACTAGCACTAAAAAGGTGTACCCCTATAACAAAAAAGCATTGCCTTCAAACTTGTACAAACACACAACAAGAAGAAACCAAGAAGTAAACTGCAGTAGTAAAAAGTGAATTGAAAGTAAAGGGGCCAGAATACAAGCCCAACTGAAATGTACAAGTACAACTAAAAAGAGAAAACAACTCCTGGATTATCCACCGAGGATCCTACCTGAAGGGTAGGTATATATCATATCCAAAACACTCCACGTCAACCCGTCTCCTCTGCGTACCACCTAGTCCTGGCTCCTTCAATCCTCAACCTAGTCACTCATTGTTTACACAAGGCAAAACAAGGTGCGGGTGAAGCCTATGCATGGGTGAGTATAAAAATACTCAATAGGGACCCTCAGACCCCTGAAGGCCTCACATAATTCCACAAAGGCAAACCACAAAGCATGATCTCAATCACAAAGCACAAAGAAATAGTCACAAATCAAACAGAGGCTCAGCTTAAACCGGGTATTAGTGAAGTATAGAAGTAAAGATGATCAGTTGTGAAGCTTTATCATCATATTCTATCAAGAGGCATTGCTGCTTACTATATGAAGTATGACCCACATAGGATCAATAGGTACTAACACAAACAATGACCCACACAAGATCCAACCCACCTGGAGTCAATAGGTAATAACCCCCGAAATGACCCACACAGGATCTAACCCACACAGGATCGGTGCTGACCCATATAGGATTGTTCAATACTAACCTCTGTATGATATGTCTCCAATCACCACCTCACTTCTAGCCACTAGATTCCTGCTCATAGCATGATTGATTATGGGAGAACTGCTGCTCAAGCCATCAGTCATATTTCAACTGAAACTAAGTCCCAATAAAAAGTAAATCTATGATCCGTCACATCATAAGGGTCCCAACACAAAATATGGAGTGTCAACCAGACACTCGGTCTGTAAGTTATTGGCATTTTAGTGCCTAGGGCATGGTTGGATTTGGAGTCGATCCAACCCATCCATTTTCCAACATTCTCCAAAACTCTTATGTAGTATTTCAATAAGATTCACTTTGTCACTAGGTTCCTTATGTCATAGATGTCATGTCAATCAGATTCCCAGTGTGTTAGTTAAATCCCTTTTCATGAAATAGGGGGTGGTCAAACCTCGGTCTGGACCGGCTCAGTCGGGCCAGCTAGAATATGCCAAAGGGACCGCTTCCATAAAGATATACCAATGCCACTAATGATGTTTCAAATAGACACTTGGTTTTTCAGTTACATGTGTTTATTTATCTGGGGACCGGTTGGGTCTAGGCCCGGTCCGACTCGGTCAGACCGGTTCGATGCAATGGGTCCCAATGTCTATTTGACCCCACCTGGGTCTGGCCCATCAGGGTAGGCTTGGTTTGGTTCGTGGTCCCAATTGGCGGTTGGCCTAGCCCACTGGGTGGGGCTCGACCAACCCGCTCTGGCCCACTGGGCCGCTGGTCCGGTCCGGCCCGCTGGCGGGTCTAGCTCGCTGGGCAGGTCTGGCTCATGCCAGCTCGGTCCTCCCGAAGGTGGACCATTGCATCCCGCTAGCCTCATGCTTGCGAGGCCGTTCCCTAGCCACTGGGGCGCTGCCTCACTGCAATTAATGATCGACCATTTGGCTGACCGAGGTTTTGGAAACACAGTGCAGCGCGGGCCGTACCACACTTTCCTACCACGACCTACTAGCCGTGACCACTTTCGCAGACTGCACCTATGGGCACCACCCATGTCTAGTACGACTGGCTCAGGCCGGTCTCCTTCGGCCACCGCGGCACGCCACGCACCGCCTTCCACCGCCCATGTTCGGTTGTTGTGGGTCCTCTCCAGTCATCGTCGGCTGCCGCCACCATCGCGCACTTGTGGTTTCTTCCACAGGTCTTCATCGGGCATGCTTCGGTGTCTGTTCTTGGTGCCGTCTGCACCTACGACTATCCCATGCTATCGCTATCATAGCGTGACCCTATATTATGTGTTTCTGTCGAGTTGGAAATTGTTCCCCATAGTTCTAATCAATAACGAAGCAGTGGAGGGTCCGAGACTTGTTTGTTTGGCCCGCACCCTCCGTGTTACATGATAACAAGCGGGAGGGAAATTTAATTCATCAAAGACAACTTCAAAATAAACTCCCGACCTAGATTAGATGTCTGTTGATGAAGATCTACGGAACCTCCTTTGTCGTTTTCATCAGTTCATGATTCAATGGTGCTCATCACCACTCGCTGGAGCCGGTCTATTCCTCCAAGTGGTTGGCTTCACGGTACCTTGCCAGAGCTTCGTTGCTTGGTGAAGCTGTGCCAACACCCCACCCTGAGATCTATTTAAATTGGAGAGGGTGAGGGTGAGTAATGCACATGGAATTAAGGGGGTTAATTTAATTAAGGAACCTTCCAAATTCCAACGATGTGTTTACAAGAGTAAAGGGGATTCAAGCCATTTAATGGCTTGACATGTCGTAAGTCTTGCCACCGCCGCTCATCCGTCAGAGAGAATGAAAAGAAATAAAATAACATAACTTGTTATTTTATTAATCTTTCAAAAGTATACAAAATTAACTTTTTCACATGACCTACTATAGTCGAAGTGAACCCTCCCTTAAGTGAATATCATTGCTACAGATTCAATGGTTCCCTTATATTTTTAATCCGAACATGGGTTCAAAAGTTAGAAAATCCCACCCAAGCGTTTACCGAATGCACCTTAAAAAAGTTCAATAAATTATTAACATTCACCATTGACCCGCGCTGATCGAGGTTAGGCTCAGCCTAAGGGAAAAACATCCAAAAAAACTCAATGATACTCTCATATTTTCAATCCAAGTTACTGTTTAGAAGTTATTCATTTTAACAATAAAATAATTGTTACTTAATTTTTTTATTTACGGCCAAAAACTAACTTTCATAGTTGGCCCACACCGGCCAATGTTAGTATCTTCCAAAATAAATCATACCCTCTTGATCTCAGAGGTGGTCTCATATTTTTAATCTATGTCACCGTTCGTGAGTTATAAGCATTTGAAAAATAAAATAACTTCATTTAATTATTTTATTTACGGTTATGTTAGTTTCGGGTTTTCTCACCGGAGGCCTGTTCCGACAAAACATAAGTCGCGCCTAGGGTAAACCCACTATCCTAAATGCAACGGTGCCCACCGATTTCTAATCCGAGGACCCATTTAATATTTATTCCACTTTTTCATGAAAACCACTCATGTATAGTATTTTAAACATAGCATTTTTTGACAGATCATATCAGGCACTCTATGCCACAGAATCACGTGCTGTCAGATTTCAAGGTCTCGAAATAATTCCACACTACTGGAAATAGAACCTATACCCACGGTTTTAAACCGTGGGTATAGCCCTTGAAATAGTGGGTATAGGATATACCCACGGTTTCAAGAACCGCCGGCTGCAGTGCCGTCGAAATAGGGCTATACCCACGGTTTTAATAGAACCGTGGGTATAGATGAAGAAAAATTCACATTACCCATGGTTTAACAAACCGTAGGTATAGACATCTATACCTACGGTTTGGAAACCGTGGGTATACTGATTTAAATCTCCCCATGTATGCCCACGGTTTGCAAACCGTGGGTATACTGAATTAAAACTGCCGAAATGTACCCACGGTTTGGAAAACCGTGGGTATAGACTTGTTCCCCAGGTAGAGGAACTGCAGCTCCACCTCCCTACCGTTCTGACCTACAGTTCTGCACCTACAGAATCTGCAAAGAACTTACACCATCAGAACAAAAGGATGATACAAATGAGACCTTAAAGAACATACCATCAGAAATCAAACATGTTCCTTTTTTGCTTCAAAGAGAATCCCAAACATGAACTGGAGAAGTAAATCCATCCTCTAGAGCATCCTGGTTGCATTCCTTCTTAGAAAATCCAGAAACTTAAAAACATCAGTCTGAAATCATCTGCATAATTCTCAAACAAGGTCCATCCTACAAACCTTGTCTACAAACCAGTGAAGCAGTAGATAGCATTTCCAAACTTCAAAATAAGATAACCAAGAAAAAATAAATAGAGAATTGTCAAGGTACTCTGGTCAAACAAAAATTCAGTGAACTCTTTCAATCAGAACAGAAAGATCCATCCAGAGAAATGCATATACAATTCTAAAAAACATCCCACAGATTCCACATAAAAACCCCAGGTCAGTCTCAATAACACAATATTTTATCAATAACCTTCTATTTTCTGAAAAAAAAATTTATTATCCATATCTCCCTTCTACATATAAAATATTATTATTCTCCCCCGTTATGATTAGAAAAATGAAAGACTAAAATGGAGCAGAGGAAGAAAAAATAGGGAAGGAGAATAAGAAAATATATATAAATTTAGGGAAAACTACATGGAAAATATAATAATAATATAAGAGGGAAAATGATCCCATAAAAAGTTCAAGACACATGTCAATCCACCACCAGAATGTACAATTTGGATTTACCCTTAGGGTTAGAAGAGGAGATAGGCTGGGTAGTCTTAAATGGGGACTTAGGTACTCTAGTAATGATTAAGGGTGGGTTAGCCACTGAAACACGTCCATGTCTATAATGGGTACTCTTCTTTGTGATCATATGTGTAATAATTCGAATAGCTTGAGCATGAGTCAACTGTGGAGTAGAAGTAGAAGGACCAGAAGCAAGAAAAGCTAGAGGCATAATAATAAGTGTAGCATCGATGTCTAGAAAAGGTAGAACAGGTTTCAAAAAACCATAATGATGCATCCCCTCTCTCCATGGTAGAAATAAAATCATCTTTATTCTCTATAAATGTGTCCAAAGCTAGAGTTAACCCAGTCAACTTGTTAACTTGCTTCTGGAATGCCTCTGTGATAGGTGAGATTCTCCAATTTTCTAAGTGCAGTTTGATGTGAGAATCCAACTGGTGTGTTGTATAACCAATTTTATAAAAAAATTCTATCTTTTTTTTGATCTCCTTATGAGAAGAAATGGCATATATCATATAGTCTTGTACAATCCTCCATACATCTCTAGTTGTAGTAACCACTTGAGTCAATGATCGAGGATCAGAAGAGATAACATCAGATACTTTTCCAAATTCCTCTCTTAAAACAAGTATAAAGCCTTAGAGATCTACTGAATCACTGGATGCACCCATAGGTGAAACTATAAAGCCTAATGTTTACTTGAAATATTTAGTCAATCCACTGATTAAATGATTAACTACTTCATCTTGAGTGCTGACATGCTGTTTCATATAGTTCTTAAACTCTTCAAACACAAAGACCATATGCCCAACTATACTCTTAACATATACCATGTATTTATCTACATGAGATCTAAAAACAAAATAAGACTCTAGATATACCATAGATTGTTTCAAACAGTCAACTGTTTCAGTCCTATTATGAATTTGAGATTGATTGTTCCTCACCTCTTTCAACAGGTACGTCTTAACTGAAGATAGAAAGGTCTCAATGGAAGGCATCCGTGTGTATTGTTTCTTAGAAATAACCTCTTTCAACTCAGGGAGTGACTCATTCAAGTAATATTTCATTTCTGATCTCAAAACATTAGGATCTTAACTAGTCTTCAGATTTTTTGGTAAGGAAACATGAGATCTACCAGGAATAAAAAGAGAAAACTACAGAGGTATCCTGGTAAGCTGGTCATCATCTGATTCAGGGAATCTTAAGCCAAGAAAAACATATCCTGGGTCTTTAGACCAATCCTATATCTCATGAACAACTAACACAGAACAAGTTATGACTGGTTTCTCTCCCTTAACTGAATCTCCCATCTGTCCTACAATAGGAATCTCAACAGATAAATCCTCTTCAGAGGAATCTTCTAATATCATTTCCAAATTCACATCATGATGAACATAAGGTGCTTCCATAACTAGTTCATGTATCTCTACATCATCTTCTTCTTCTATAGGAATAATATTATTCCCAATAAGTGGACTAAGAATTAGACGAAGACTGCCATCATCATCACCAGAATTAGAATCAGAAACCTCTTCTTCATCATCATCACTGCTTTCACTAGCAGGAGTGGTTTCCTCATTATCAGATTTTTGTAGTTCTTCCTCTTCTTTAGATGTTTCTTCCTCCCCAATCTTCCTTAAAATAGATTCCCTTCTAGGTAAAGTCATAGGAGGACTTGCTTCCCCAAAAGATATATCATGAGAAACAGGACTGGGTGGCTAGTCCAGATCACCTCTGTCATCAATAGAAGTTTCCTTTTCAGCAGAATTTGGGGGATGATAACCCCAGTTCTAAACAGGACTGGGTGGCTATGAATGTGGTCAAGCCATTTGTATTGATAATGCTTCAGCAACCTTCCAAGCAACAATGAACAATATTTTCTGAAAAATGTTGAGGGAGTCTTAGTGTTTTTTGATGATATCATTCTTTACAAGAGGATGGGAGGAACACCAGGCAATGTTTCCACAACTGCTACAATTAATGAAAAACAATATGTTGTATACCAACCAAAAGAAATATTCTTTTGGGAGGAGGATGGTGGAGTATTTGGTGCATGTAATTCCAGAAGAGGACGTCTCCGTGGACCCAAAGAAGTTGGAAGTTGTGGTGAGTTGGTGAGTGTCATGGAATGTTGAAGAGGTAAGGGGATTTCTTGGCCTTTCTGGGTACTCTTTAAAATTTATAAGGGATTATGGTAGAAAAGAGGTTCCCAGGAATAGCTAGAGTATTTTAAAGATTCATTTAACAGGAGTTTCAATAGGAAAGTAACAGAAACTGAAAAGGGAAATACACTTACAATGGAAATTAGAGGACCTTGTCAAATCATCTTGACTAAAAAACATAGGTCTAGTTCATTTCAAGGATATGGTATGCGATGATCTGATAATATTTCAAGTGTTGAGTCCTTCATTTCATCCACTTGCCATCCAACCTCAAAACATCCTATTTCATTTCATTCAATAAATGAAGTGGAACCAAACAAGGCCTTATGGGAACACCAATTTAGCGTCTTCAAGAAAACCAATACAGTTGAAATAAAAGATGCTCACCTTCTTGGGCATCATAAAATGAATTAGGGTAGATTGGACAATTTTCAGTTTACTCTCTCTAGTATTTCACAACCTGAACCACTTTATGTCTAACCCAAACCTGTTTAACTCATGTCATTTCCAGATATCATGTCAAGTTAAAAATTGTCACCTCCAATTGAGGCAAACAGAAAATAATTTTAAAAAATCTAATACAGAAATCAGATGCCCCTATCAAACAGTATTGGCCTCCTACAATGAACATTAAAAACCTATGATCAAAGAACATGAAGGAATAATAAGTCATTTACCATTAGAATTCCCAAAGACTTAAGATCCCCATCACCCATGTGTAACAGGGCTACCATGTTAACCTAGAAAACATGAAAACATTAAAACATTAAAACAGAAAAGAAAGAATATGTAGACATGAGTTGAATTCAAAAGCTAAAATAAATAACCCTCACTTCCATAGCTTTGAATGTGATTGAACATTTCCCCAGGCCAAGTGACCACAAGAAACCATCCACTGACTTGGGCTACACCAAAAACACAGCTGATTAGAACAATCTGGCATGATGTTTCCAGATTGCTTATTGAGAAATTTCTTTTCTGCAACTTAAATGGTTTTCTTCTGAAATAAAAGTGCAACTACTACTACAGAAACAAAACAAATAGAATTTATTTTTTCAAACTACTTATCATAGGTGATAAGTGCTGTAAGCAGTTTTCAGTGAGTGTTGTCAGATGGAAACCTCAGTTTTGGTCAGCCCTCACCCTCCCCCCTGCCCAGCCCTCCCCTACCCATCCCTCCCCCTCCCCCCAGCCCAGCCCTCCCCTTGCCCAGCCCCCTCCCCCTCCCCCTACCCAGCCCTTTCCCTGCCCATCCCCCCCTCCCCCCATTCCCAGCCCCTCCCACTCCCTCCCCACTGCCCAGCCCTCCCCCTACCCAGCCACCCTGCCCAACCCCCTCCCCCTCCCCCTCCCCTCCCCCTATGCCCAGCCCCTCCCCCTCCCTCCCCACTGCCCAACCCTCCCCCTGTTATACCTGGAGAAGAGCTATTATTTTGATGCTCCTATCATGAATTGTTAAAATTAACATAACAGAAATAATAATTTCAATTGTTAATAAAAAAATTACAGATGACCTGAGAAATTGTACCTGCATATATTCGATGCCACTACATGTGAAGATGAACTGCTTCGATGCCTTTATATTCATAGATTGATTCAATGAATGTTGAAAGGTAAGATAAGAAGATGGAAAAAATGATAATAGGTTGAACGATATTTGAAAACTAACTGTAATACAAATCAGAATATAACCAATAATAGGCATGTTTTAGAAAATAATCTGTCAAATCTGGAACCCTTGTAAGAACCATATGGAAACATACATGTCTAAGTTCTATTCAGACAACCCAAATAACAGAAATTTTCAAACAGTCTAAATAGAATTTGTAAATCAATATGTGTAGAAATTGTCAATCAACCATCACCTCTTACACCTCTTACAGTGAAGAAAAACATAAATCGGTGTTAAAAGGAAATTGTAATTTTACCCGAAATATACATTGGACATGGTTTCGCCATATGGGCTGGCCAAATCTTTTGAAAATCATGCATGGGAAACATTATGAAGGGTCATAACACACTGTTAGAGAGACCGATATTATATATGAGAGCTCAGGTTGGCACTCTTCAGACTGATATTATATATATGAGAGCTTAGGTCGATACACTTCAAATAACAACCCTGATGAAAATATAATCCAAAATGCATTTCATTTCATAAAGAAATTTACATACAAGAAGTCCACCAATACAAAAAAAATAAACTCCAACAGAAGTCTCTCTGCTAAGTCAAAAATATAGGGGATTAATATCCCCCCCATCACCATCATCATAATCCCCATGTCCAGCATCATCATCATCATCATCAACATCATCACCAATCGCACCATCAACATCATCATCATCAACATCATCACCAACCGCATCATCATCATCATGTGCACTATAATCCTATTATTTTACCACCTGCCTTGCCTCCTACCTTAGCTGCAACTGGATATACCAGTAGTGCTCCTTTGCTGACCCTTATATAGGCCATCAAGAGTTTGACTCCAATGATGACCCAGAGGGATACTCATTACAGATCCATTGATGTGTCAGTAGAAGCTCCTCTTACTATGTTTACTGGGATACCTCACCCTGTATCTCAACCTTCCCAACCAGACTCCTCAGATCCCAAAGGAAAAACTAAGTTGGATATCTAGGAGGTGGATTGACTATAGGCTATGTCATTTGATAGGGATCATTGTACTCTTTTTTCCTATTTTGTATTCTCAATGTATTATCATATGCTTAATACAAAATTGTCTTTTTGTCTTCTATTTGTTATCTCTTACCTTTTTTCTAATCACAAAGGGGAAGAATAAGGGAGAAAATTGGAGAACTATACTTGGGAGAAGGGAGAAATATATCGCAATTGAGATAATTTTTATGCTCAGATATACATAGTATTCTTATAATATATATATTTTTTTGTTAAACAATGTTTATAATTTTATAAAACTCATACTTGTGAATGAGTTTCTAAGGTATACCTTGATAGTTGATTGCTGTTTTCCATATAAGACTTGATATATTTGTCATCATTTTTATTGTTTTTGAGGAATTATTTTACAATTTAGATAAATTATATGATAAAATATACTTACTTGATCTCATTCTATTTCTATAAGATTAATATCAACCTTTGGTTGTATGTTTTGATCAGTTTCCACCTATATTTCAACTTGGATTCTAAATGATGAATGAATAAGATGAATTATTCATGCATGAAGCACAAAAAATCAACTATTAATGTATCATGAGATCCATTAAAGGATAATGTTCTTAATTTTATGAAGGATCTTTATAACAATTTATTCCTCTTGTTTCTAACTAAATAAAAAAAATGGTCAGCATGGGTGAAGATAATACCCAAAAAAATATGAATAAACCATAATATGAAGAATTAGTAGTTTAATCTACAAAAACCTCAAATCAACCCAAATTAAACTTAATGATTCAATAAATAACTAAACCCAAAAACTCTTCAACACAATATTGACCAAATTATAAGGCCCAAAATCAAAAAAACTTGACAAAAAAATCTTCCAAAATCAATGTAACTTTTTTCCAAAACTACAAAAAGTCACTCATAATTTCACATACCAAATACATATAAATTATAGACTTAATAAATCATTTGATTTTTTTTTTTGAAAATCAAAATACACTTTGTAATAATATTGATTTAAATTCAAGTATTATTATAATTGTATTTTGTGTGCAGAACTAAATATCTAATAAATAAAATTATGAAACACTTAAAAAGTGATGTAAAAATATGATGAATTGAAGTTTCACAATAGATTTCATTCATTGGATGTTCTACCACTATATCAGTGAAGGAATAACTTCATGTAAATATGAAGAGATAAGATGAGTTTATTAAAAGATGATGCTGAAGCTTTTGAAGAATTTACAATTGATCCCAAAGAAAGTGGAATTCAAACATTGAAGTTTGTTATAATTAAGTCAAAAAATAGATCCAAAAATTTATAGAGAATAAAAAAAATCAAGGAGAAAAAACCTAAATGCAATGAATCGGCCGGGACGTTGCCGGAGGAGAGGGATCCTACAGGGGAAGGGGCACGTCGCTGGAGCTGGAGGAAGGGAGGCGGAGGCCGAGACGTTGAGGTGGAAATGCAGGCCAGGAGGTCGAGGTCGGGAGCGGATGTGGATTCCGGAGTGGGGATGAGATGGCCGGGTACCAGAGGTCGGATGGCCAGGAGGCGGAGGTCGGAGGGGGGAGTAGAGGGCTGGGAGGCGGAGGTCGGATAGCCGAGAGGCAGTGGTCGGGGAGGGGGGGAGAGGGCCGGAGGCGGAGGTTTGGAACCTAGGGTTCGAGGGGGGAGCACGAGAGTGAGGAGGATAACGGATGGGGGAGCGCGAGAGTGAGGAGGAGAACCTGATGAAATTGTGGATTGAATACCCACGGTTCTAAAAAACCGTGGGTATTGATAAACAAATAAGGCCTATACCCACGGTTTATCAAACCGTGGGGATAGATGTGTGGGGATAGACCCCCTTTCCAGTAGTTCCATATAATTAAAAAATATATACGGAAATTATGGGAGATTACATTCGTCCAACCTTAGGGCTTTATGTCCCCGAAATCCAAAACAAAGGCAACAAAAACAAATGGGGGTACTGAGCATGAATATGAGCCTCCAGCTTCCACGTGCTCTCTATGAGGTTCCCATGCTTCCACCAAACTAACACCATAGGAATCGACTGTCCATGAAGGACTCTATCCTGTCGATCCTTTATATCAACCTAGAACTCCGTAAAAGTCGACTCATCGTCAAAGTCCAACTTGATCTATTTGATAACGTGTGATGGATCATGCATGCATCTCCTCAGCTGCAACACATAGAAAACATTATGCACCCAGTGCATCTATGGGGGAAGAGATAGATGGTACGCCAACTCGACCACTCTACTGAGAATCTAGAAAGGTACGATGAACCTCATAGTTAGCTTTCCGTCCTAGCCAAACTTCTACTATCTTTGTCGGGGTGAGACCCGTAGGAAGACACAGTATCCCTCCTTGGACTCCAAGGGTCTCCATATCCTGTCAGCATAAGACTTCTAATGGCTCTATGTAGTCTTCACTTACTGACAAGTGAGGCTTCGTGATACAAACTCTGCCACTACTTCCTTCATCCTTTGCCACCAGTACTAATGCTAGAGGTCCTGTTATATCTTCACCACTCTAGGATGTACCGTTAAAGGTGATGTGTAGAACTCCCTCAATACCTTCTCACGAAGCATCGCTGGTACCATGGTGCATCCTATGAAGTGAATGACGTGCTCCCCACCTTCAGAAAATCTTGTAGGAGACCGCCCTGAGGATATCTAAGCATGCCAGGCCTCACAGTCAACATCCCCAAGCTGTTCCTCCTAAAATCACTGAAGAATTGGGGGAGTGACCATCATAGACTGGAGGTGATCTACTCCATCTCCATCCACAAAGGATATCTATAACGTGGCTAGCTTCTATGTCACCTCACTCAACAACTGTAGACTAGACCTTTTGTTGAGTGCGTGTGCGACTATGTTCCCCTTCAGAGGAGTATATACTATCTCAAAGTCATACTCCTGGAGGAACTCTATCCACCATCATTGTCTTAGGTTTAGGTCCTTCTGTGTGAAGATATACCAGTGAATTTTGTGATTAGATTAAACAGTAAACCATTCACCCATCAGGTAGTGTCGCAACATCTTCCGTGCAAATACCACTACTGCTAACTCCAGGTCAGGGGTAGCATAGTTATGCTCATGCTGTCTCAACTTCCGTGAGCCTTAGGTGATCACTTCCCACTCCTACATCAGGAAACAACCTAGTTTGGTCCCTGATGCATCAAAGTAGACTAAGTACACAACACCCTCTTCTAGTGGCCTCAAGATGGGGGAACTCGTCAGTCTCTGTCTCAGCTCTTCTAAAAATTCTCCATCCACAGGAAAGGCTCCCCCTTCTTCATCAAAGCTAATAAGGGTGCCACTACCCAGGAAAAGTCTGGTACAAATCACTGGCAGTACCCAGCCCAAGAAGAATTCTCTCTCCCTTCAGGGAGGTAATCCTAGAAAAATATTTTGAAAATATGTCCCCACACTTTGCCACTAATATTGGGAACTAAAAACTAAAAACTCCTACTTCCACGAGGGTAAGTATAGATGAATCAAGAGTGATCAGGTGCACCCTCTTATGTACGAGTTTATCCTATGCTGATTGGGTTTCCTTCTTCACCGACCAAGGAAAACCCTATTCCAACACTGTAGATATAATACATCCTTTTTTCCTAAAATAGTCAATCTAGGTATGAACTGTGGATGTCCATTACATACCCAAACTAACGTCGTAATGCCTCGACGCTTCCACCAAGAGGTTCCAACTGAAACTCTCACCTCAAGGGTCAGATCACACCATCAACATAAGTGTGATTATCGAGTCTCCTCCTGAAGGTTTCTCTAGACGTAAGGGTCTAGTCATCGGTTTAAATAGAAACTCTAGGTACTGAATAAGATTTTTGGTAAGAAGGAATGATTGGTACCTATGTATATTAACATGAAAGCTAGTATTAGACTCAGACCGTACCTTGAATCAATTCTGGATCCCTTCATTCACAGTCCTTGACCGCATGCAGCTACTCCCTTCCCCTGTCCTCCAGCTCCCTGAGCCAGGTGGGGTCCATATTGGGGTGGTGGCTGTAATATGTTGAAATTTATACCACATCATGGTGCTCTCCCAGATCCACTTCCACATCTAATGCCCTATAGATTCATCTGTCCCTATCAATTCCTCTTCCCGAAACATTTTACATGCCCAAGTCTCTCTGATTGGTGTCAGTTTCTTACTTTCCCACTACTAACATTCACTACCTGTATCCGCTAAGACAAAGAACATCCAACCACAAAGTTTCTCTCTATCACCCTAATATAAGTATGAATGTATAGATGAAAAGTGCTGGATCAGATGTCCCTAAACACACCTCGATTGGAGGTCCGAGCCCTAAAGTACTGACCACACTGTATTCATCGAGTACCTGGGATGGTCGGTATGCCTCGATGAATACTCACCAACCGACATGTCATCCTGTTGAAGCTGTAGAATCTCAAGGGAGCACCCACCCTTTATATTTTTATGGAAATAGACCCCTTATCTGAGGATGTTTCTCAAGCTTGTCCACATAAAATTCACCTCTTTGCAAGATCAGGGGTAATCTAAACCCTATCATCATCCTGCTAAGCCATGTAGAAGGATCTCTACCAGGATCGACATCTGATCGAATGGTGCCCTGGCTAGATTGAAAATCGACCACCTCCTCAATCCAGTACTTAGATTCCTGTGAGTTGGGTTCGCCTCAGAACATGAGGGGTATCTGATGCTGAAACCCGTGTAAGGAACTTACCCTACATGTGTCCTCTACCGGTACCGCCTGTTGTAACTACTGACCAACATGCAATGATATAGCTGGCACACTACTCGAAGGCACCATCTTGGGAAACAATCCATGTAACAAAGCCTGATCACCATGAGGACCATCCTCATGGTCACACACTGATAAATACTAGCTTCTAAGATCACCATTTGATCAAATGGTATCCCAAATAGTTGGAAAATCTCTAGCCACAGCCTCCATTCAGTCCTCAGCTACCTGAGAATCTGTCTCGTCTCAATACCTTAGAGGCCACTACCGTTGGAACTCGTGCAATGTTCTCAATCAGCGTGAACCATACGCTAGTGCGACTAGTGGTAACTGTTGTCCAATGGGTAGTGGTGCTATTGGTACACCACCTGAAGTTCCTAATATAGTAAGAGGGCCTTGCACTGAAGCCTCATCACTCGGTGGGCCATCATCGTGTACTCTCTTGAGAATCTTGGTAGGCTGTCTACATAGAGGCATCTTGAAAGAGAATCAAGATGAACCAAGTTCAAAAGGTTATACCTGGTGAGATAACTCAGAAAATATCAAAGTAAAACATTTCCAAAACACACGCAATCAGGGTTTTCGTGCATCGAGTCAGAAATCAGAATTTAGGGTCCTGGTGTATGGATATGTCGTCCACCACACCAACACTAGACTCCCCGAACTAAATATAATACTCAAAATACTTAACATAATTGATCCATTAAAAAGGTCAGAGTCATATTTCTTTGGTATAACCGACTCCTCTGATACAACTTTGTCATGACCCATCCCCCGGGGCCTGTGTCGTGACTACCCCAAGCCTAACTTCCATAGGCCAGGAATTGGAGACTAACACCAAAAAGGCATATCCCTATAATGGGAAGACGTTGACTTTAAACCTATACAAACACACAACCAAGAACACAACATGAAGAAACCACAAAGTAAACTATTGTAGGAAAAAGTGTACTGAAAGTAAAGAGGTCGGAACACAAGACCAAATGAAATGTAAAAGTACAAATGAAAATAGAAAATAGCTCCTGGAACATCCACTGAGGATCCTACCTAAAGGGTAGGTACAGATCGTCTCCACAGCACTCCACGTCAGCCCGTATCCTCCACGTACAGCCATGTCCTGGCTCCATTAAGTCTCATCCCTTCTGCTCGTCATCTACACAAGACACAACAAGGTGTGGGCGAAGCCCGTCCATGGGTGTGTATAAAAATAATCAGTCAGGACCCTGAGACCCCCAAAGGCACACAAAATTCCACAAAGTCAAACGAAAAATCATGTTCTCAATGACAAAGCACAAATCAATAGACACAGCTCAAACAGAGTCTCAGCTCAAACCAGGTATTAGTGGAGTATAGAAGTACAGATGATCAATCACGAAGCTAGATCATCTTATTATTTAAAGAGTAATAGCTGCTGACCATACAGAGTCTGAACCAAACATGATCGATATGTACTAACCCATGTAATGACCCACACAGGATCTGACCCGCCCGGAGTCGATAGGTACTAACCCCCGCAATGATCCATATAGGATCTGACCCACACAGGATCGGTATGCGCTGAGCCACATATGATCACTGAGCGCTGAGCCACACATGATCTAAAACACATAGGATTGGTGTTGACCCACATTGGATCAGTCAGTTCCAACCTCCGTATGATCTATCTCCAACCTCTGCCTCACTGCCAGCCATTGGATTCCCATTCATAGCACACTTGATTTTGGGAGAACCGCTCCTCAATCCATCAGTCGTATTTCAACAAGCATGAAGTCCCATGAAGAAGTAACCCAATGATCCATCACGTCATAAGGGTACCTACGCAAAAGATGGTGCGTCAACTAGACGCTCGTTCTGCAAGTTATTGGCATTTTAGTGCCAAGGTCATGGTTGGATTTGGAGTCGATCCAACCCAGCTGTACTCAAACTTTATCCAAAACTATTGTGGAGTATTTCAAAAAGGGCCTCCTTGTCACTAGGGTCCTTATACCACAGAAATCATGTCAATCAAACTCCCATTATATTAGTTACATCACTTTCCATGAAATGGGGGGTGATCACACCTCGCTCCGGCCCGACTCAGTCAGGCCTTCCAAAATATGACAAAAGAACCACTTCCCTAAAGGGATCCCAATGCCACTGATGACATGTCAAATAGACACTTGGTTTTTTAGTTACGAGTGTTTATTTATCCCGGGACCGGTTAGGTCTGGGCCCAGTCTGACTCGATTAGACTGTCTATACGCAATGGGTCCTGGGGTCTATCTAACCCCGCCAGGATCCGGCCCATTAAGGGTCATCCTGGTTCACTGGGTTTGGCCCGTCGAGGTTGGACCGGTTCGGTTCATAGTCACGGGCAACAGTTGGCCCAACCCATTGGGTGGGGCATGGCACACCCACGCTGGCCCACTGGTTTGTGGGTCCGACCCGGATTGTGGGTGGGTCCAACCTGCTTGTTCAGCCCAGCCTATTGGGCGGGTCCGGCCCATACCGGCTCGGTCTGCCTGGAGGCGGAACGTTGCGTCCCACTGGCCCCACGCTTACGGGGCTGTTCTCCAACCGGGGGGGGGGTACGCTGCCCCACCACAATTAACGGTCGACAATTTGGCCGACTAGGGTTTCACCAATGCGGCGTGCCGCGGGCCACACCATGCCTTCCTGCCATGTCCACTTCCACCGGCAGCACCTGTGGGTGCCGCCTGTGTCCCATGCGACCGACTCATGATGGCCACCTTCGACCCCCATGATGCGCTGTCGTGCGCCGTCTTCCACCGCCCGTGGCCGGTTGCCGCGGGTCTTCTCTGGTCACCACCGGCGGCCGCCGACATGGAACACCGACAATTTCTTCCACAGGTTATCGGGCATACTCCGATGTCTATTCTTGGTGCTGTCTGTGCCTACGACTCTCCCGCGTTGTCGCCGTAATAGCGTGACCCACTATTTCGTGTTGCTGTTGAGTTGGAAATTATTCCCTGAAGTTCACATCAAGAAAAAAGTGGCGGAGGGTCCAATACTTGTTCATTTGGATCACGCCCTACCTGTTACATTATAACAAGTTGGGGAGAAATTTAATTCATCAAAGACAACTTCAAAATAAACCCCCTACCAAGATTAGATGTCCACTGATGATGATCGATAGAACCTCCTTCATCATTGTTGTCGTTTCATGAGTTGGTGGTGCTCATAACTGCTCACTGGAACCAGTGTCTTCTTCCAAGTGGTGAGCGTCACGATACTTTTCTAGAGATTCGTCGCTTGGTGAAGTCATGCCAACACTCTACCCTAATCTCCATATAAATAGAAGAGGGGGAGGGTGAGTAATGCACGTGGAATTAATGGGGTTCATTTAATTTTGGAACCTTCTAAATTCCAACTGTGCAGTTACAAGAATAAAGGGGAGTCAATCCATTTAATGGATTGATGTGTCGTTGGTCCGACCACCACCACTCATCCGCTGAAGAGAAAGAAAAGATATAAAATAACATAACATGTAATTTTATTAATCTTTCAAGAGTCTAAAAAATTAATTTTTTCACCTGACCTATTGCGGTCAAAGTGAATCCTCCCTTAAGTGAATCCTGGTGCTGAAGATTCCATGGTTCCCTCAGATTTTTTATCCGAGCACCGGTTCAAAAGTTATAAAATTCCACCCACACGTTTACTGAACATACCTTAAAAAAAGTGCAATAAATTATTAACATTCACCCTCAACCTACACCAGTCGAGGTTAGGATTTTCGTAAGGGAAAAACATCCCAAAGAACTCAACGGTACTCTCAGATTTTCAATCCGAGTTACCTTTTAGATGTTATGGATTTTTAAAATAAAATAATTGTTACTTAATTATTTTATTTACGGAAAAAAACTAACTTTCATTGTTGGCCTGTGACAGCCAATGTTAGTATCTTCCAAAATAAATCATACCCTCACGAGCTCAACGGTGGTCTCAAATTTTTAATCAGAGTCACCGTTTGTGAGTTATAAGCATTTAAAAAATAAAATAACTTTATTTAATTATTTTATTTCTAGTTATGCCATTTTTGGGTTTTCTCACTGGAGGCCTGCACTGACTAAACATAAGTCACGCCTTGGGTAAACCTGCCATGCTTAATGCAACAATGCCCTCTGATTTTTGATCCGGGCACCAGTTTAGGATTTATTCCACTTTTTTAGAAAAACCACTCACACGTACTATTTTAAACATAACATTTTTCGACGGATCATTCCGAGTACTCTTGGCCTCAAAATCATGTGCCGTTAGATTTCACCGTCTTGAAATAATTCCATATAATTAAAAAATATTATACAGAAATTTCAGGACATTACAAGAGGTGTATGCTTATTATAAACCCCCCTCACCAAAGGTTAGAAATATTCCTAGCATGAGAACCTTTATACTTTGATACCTTTCATATGAAATACTTGTGTCTTTGTTAATCAGGGGGTGGTTAGTTATATTGCTGATCATGTCATTGGTTGGAGATCAACCAAGATGAGATTTGTCAACTTGTATGATGATATAATACATCCAATCCATTAATTTAATTATATTCAGGATATTTATGTCCATTTATAGTTGATTCACACATATTTTTATTAGTTACTTGGGTGAGGGTCATTTTATGTGTTTATATTCTAGATGAATGAAATGTGTTGTATTCATCTACATGGTCAGTCAATTTCAAATAATTACTAATGGATGAGATAACATATACTATATTTATGTGTACCAGGTGTAGTGGTCACTATATTTCATGGAAAAAGGATTATATAGGTATTAATATGATGTATATGATATATCTTGTAGTGGAAATGTTCATATAGAGATATGAGTATGTTTGATAAAGATCACAAAAAACCCCTTAGTAGACCGAGCAATACTAATGCTTTATTAGTAGCCACTCTTTGGTTATATTTATGAAATCAAGATTTATAATTTTTTGTCAATGTTAATAAATACCATAGGGTCAGGAAGCTAGGAATTTGGATGAGGATTAAGTATTGGAAAATTTTTTTATTCCAAAATGAAGAGAGTTTGATAAACCTATGTTAGGTTAGAATATAAAAAACACACAAGAGGGGGGGGGGGCTGGATAGTGTATTTTCAAAAAATCTTCCACAATTCAGAATTTAAACACCCAATTTTAATTAGTGTTGATATGTAGTGTTTTACTTCTGATCAAAGAAAAAGGATCAAACAAACAGAAATAAAAGACACAATTTTTTATAGTGGTTCAGGGCACAAATATTCCATATTACACTTCACCAGATGCACTTTCTGCGAGCTTGGTGAATTTCATTAGTGTTCACCTCTAATCACCAGACTAAAATCCAACAATTGAGTGATGGAAGTTGACAACTTTATAATTAAGACTAAAAAAATTGTCTTTTGGTTCTAAACAGAGAACTGATAATCCATATCTTATTCCGAGAAGCTGACACTCAACCATGAATGAGTACAAGTAGCCAAATCTCAAATAAATAAGGTTATTTCATTTGTTGAAACAGATTGATCTTCACAGTCACATTCGCATGCAACTTATAATAGATAGATATTCTTATTGAGAAATACCTTCTTCAAGATGAAATAAGTATGAAGAGATCCAGTTGCACATGAGATATTTGATTTTAATAACATTAAAAAAAACAGAGCAGTCACAAACTTACATGATTGAATATGTATGTATCCAAAATGTAGTCCTCTTCCTGAGTCATTCATTTGCTATAACACTGTGCATATGATCACCAGAATTATTTATTAATAATCAAAATATAATTCTCTCTCTATTATAAAAAAAACTCGAAGAATTATATAATGAGTATTCTGCTTTTGAAAATTCCAGATCCACAAAAGATGCCTGATGAACCGTAGAAATTCAAAATTCAATTTACCAAGGGACTCATAGCTCCCCTTAAGAATAGGAGTGAATTTTTCCATTGAATATAGTTCATTTAATTAAATAAAAAAATACTCAAAATTCTCAAAAATGAGATTTAAAACTGCCTGTGAATCAGTCAAGTTCTTTGCAGAAATTTCAGAAAATATCATGAAAATAAATCTCCAACGTTGAAAAGTCAAACATAGGGTTCCTTCATAAAACAAAAAAATACTGAACATAGGGTTAAACTATGTAGCGTTCATCTTTATAACCTAAGGTTCACAATGTTGGGAAGATCATAAAAGTAATTTTTATGATCCATATGTTTCTCTTTGAACATAAGGTTCATTACTTACATTGGATTCTTTAACCATAGTTTCTTCTCTTTCTAAACGTAAGGTTATTTTACCATAATTTTTTGAGAACGTAAGGTTGATTAACCATATGTACTAATCGGAATATAGGGTTGAGAAACCATAATTTCTTATTCTAACATAAGGTTGAAGACAAACTTAGGGATCATGAGCCATACATGTTGTACATAACATAGGGTTGATTCCATACATTACACTAAATCACGTTGGGTAAGAACAATGTTTCTAGAATGTTCAAAAATATACCATGAACACTTTAAAAAAAAATATTTCATTCTAATTTAATGCATGAAAATAATATCAAAATAAATAAAAAAAATATTAATTCCCTAAAATAAACATAAAGTAAAATCATTAGTAAAACAAACAAGGGTTTTTGTGAGCATAAAAATCATCATAATTTATTGAGTATTGTTGAGAAAATACATGCCCTTAAATCCCACCCTTTTTTATGATCACAAAACCCATAAAATTATTAACATAATTTACAATTTTGGAAACATTTTAAAGAAAATAATTCAATTTTACCGAATTATTTTGATAAAAATAAATGTTTTGTTTATCCAAATTTCTCCCCCTTTTGTAATAAAAAAAATAAAGTATAGGAAAAGGATTAAAATGATTTTAATTTTTCACATAACAGTAAGTGAATGTTATAATAATATGTGTAGATAAATAATACTAGATTTTTGGCAATGGATATTGATGTAAAATAATATGAAATAAAGCACAAAAAATAAGAATAAAGATATTTCACTAATCAAAATTTGTATGAATAAAATATTTAGTTTGATTAGGAAGAATTTTATCCAAAAAATGTGGTTAGGGTAAAATAGGTTGGTCAGGGTTTGGATCGGTTTCTGGTTCTTTAGGATTTTGAGTAGCTTGAAACATTTTTTTCATCTCTACTATTTGGACCCACAACTTTTTTATAAGACTATATCCCAACATCATAATCAAAACTCTAGAATCTTGATTAACATGAATATTTTCAACAAGGTTGACTTTAAAAAAGCCATGAAAACTTTCCTATTGGTGAATTAACTGGTCTAACTTATCTTTGAATTTGTTGAGCAGAAGCCTGATACCGAGTTTAGTTGAAGTTAATTTCTCAACAAGATATCTTTGATTGTCGAACAAAACTTATAATAGAGAACTATTGAATTGAAGGTTTTGCAGATGGTCATTCATGTTAGCCATAACAGCTGTGATTGCTTGAAATCTGTGAATCAGATCGAGAGATTTAGAAGGGGTAGAGGTAGAATTACTAGTTTGAGAAATACTTCTGTTAATGGACTCAAAATGGCTTCCTAAATACCACTTCAAGTATCCAAAATCTATTTTGGAAACATATTCAGATCAAAAATTTCCATCTTCATCTAGTATCTCTCTATTTAAAGCATCAAAATCTTTCTTTGACACTGAATTTTCTTTCAAATCTCTAAACTGAGTCTAAAGAGACTCAAACTCCATCCTTGGAATTGTTGAATTTTGAAAATCATAAAAAGGTTTATTTGAGGCCTCCAGCTCCTTCTTAAGAATAGAATTTTATTCTTGAACTTTATTAAGATTAATCAAAATATCTTCAACTTGATTAGTCAATGAATCAAATGTACCTTTATCTGGATTCTGTGACTAACCAATAGCCATAATTTCTAAAGGATTTGAAGAAAACTTCTCCACATACATTTCCACTGGGTTTTCAATTGATTTGTCACTAAACAAGATACATTATCAAGAACCTCTATATTGTCTCCAGAAACAGATTCTTGTCTCTCAATCAATTGATCAAAAACTAATCAATCTCGATTCTCAAAAACTTCTGTAGCCACATTTTCTGATCTTAGCATCGATTTCTCTTCTTGAAAATTTTTTCATAGACAACTTCTTCTTGAATAGATTTCTCTTCCTCCTAAACCACTGAAATATAAACATCCAAAAAAAATGAACTTGACTCTCAACCTGTTGGTCTTTCTTATGAACAATTTATTCCAGATGAACTGATCTAGTAGCTTCAATTGAACCCAATAATAGTTCTTCAGCAGGTGGATCTTCACAGTTCCTTGGTTTCATAACCAACTCCTCTATCAAATATTCTTCTTCATTTAATATCAATTTTATTAGAGTATATTGGAAAACTCCTTGAGATCTAGATTCTCCAATACCTTTAAATCTAACAGCGCTACGCTCTCCCTAAGAAAACGATCCTGATCTTTTTTGGTCATCTCCACCAACTTTCATAAGCATACCTTTCACTGTACTCTAGTAAAAACCAAAATTTCTAAGAGTAACAGCATTCAATACATTACTGTGATGACATCTAACTCTCGAGATTCACATAAAAACCATATTATTTCTAAACAGAATGAAATATAATATCCTTCTATAAGGATAAAAAGTCATACAAACCTCTACATAACAAAAATAGATCAAATAACTCAACATATAACTTTTAAAATTCAACTAGATTTCACTTAGGGAAAAAATATACAAGTCTGGATATAAAATTTTCTCCATCTCAGCTACTCTTAGAGTAATTACCGTCTGAATAATTTCACAAAAACTTTTTGATCATCCTCAGGGTCCTTAACAAACATTTTATTAATATTGGTTCATCCAAATAGAAATGAAATAATGTTCATAGGCTTGTGATCTTGATTACCAATAGAATTTATATCGAAATAAAAAGAACTCTCATGGGGAAATTTCCAAATTTCATCTCTTTCTACAAAGGAAATAAAAAATTCCTTGTCCCTTATCTTTGCAATAATAGTGTCATCAGTCTCACCAAAACTAAAATGAACACTATTAAATAAATTCTTAAATTATATCTCATTTATGAATTATATATTTATCACATTAAAATGAAATTACATACCTTGAAATGAAAGTGCTTTCTTAAGTAACAAATTTGTTTCATACAACCACTCAAAATCAAAGAATTTTCCTTGCAGAATATTTCATAAAGAAACTCACTGAAGTTTCAGGTCACAAGGTTCGACCTCATCAGTTCTCTTGATTTTTCCCATTTTTGAAAATAGAAGGCTATGAGGATCTCAGGTTCTAGGATATTGAATGTAGATTAAGGATTCATTAGTCAAAATAGTTTGAGAAACAAAAAGGTACAGGGAGAAGAAAGGTTTAGGTAGAAAAAATGTTTATAACATCACCTTGTTTTCCATGCCATTATGTAAGATAATTATGAAATTTTATGAAAAAATGCGACTTTAAATTTTTTTTAAAAATTAAAAATATAAATAGAAAAAATAAAAATAATTAAATCAGCAAAAAAATTAATAGAGATAAATAATCATTAAATTTAAAGAATAATTAGTTAAAATTAAAAAAAAAACCTAACTCCCCCTTAATAAAATCAAAACTAGCAGTTGGAAGTGGATTGGTAAAAATATCAGCCAATTGATATTCACAATTGACAAATTCCAAAGATATATCATTTTTAAGGACATGATCTCTTAGAAAATGATGCTTTATATCAATGTGCTTAGTCCTAGAATGAATTATAGAATTTTTTGAAATATTTATGGCAATTTTATTGTCACATAAAATGGGAATACTATTGAAATTTAATCTAAAGTCAAGTAGAGTGTTTTTATCCACAATAATTGTGCACATCAACTTTCAGAAGACACATATTCTGCCTTAGCGGTTGACAGAGAAACAGAGTGTTGTTTCTTACTAGACCATGAAACTAAATATTTTATTAAAAATCTAAAACTTCCTAAGATAATTTTATTATCCAATCTACAATCTCCAAAGTCCTTATCTGAATATGTAATTAAAATAAAATAATATTTTTTGGTGTAATGAAGAGATTAAAAAACAGTTCCTTTTAAATATCTAAAAATTATTTTAACAACATTAAGATGATATTATTTTGTATTTTATTAAAATATAGCATAGATACATACTAAATACATAATGTATAGTATACTAGTAGTAAGATATAAAAAATACCAATCATACCTCCATATAACTTGTGGACAACTGGTTTCTCAACTTCTTCAAAATCAAGTTTTATATTAGTACACCTGGGAGTTATATATGTCTTGCTATTTTCAAGCCCAAACTTTTTAAATAATTCTAAAATATACTTAATTTGATTTAAAACATTTCCATATTATTTTTTATAAATTTGTAATCTTAAAAATAAATTTAGTTCTCCCATCATACTCATTTCAAATTTTTTTTCATTAGATTTAAAAAATCATGACAAATATTTTTATTAGTTGAACAAAAAATAACATCATCAATATAAATTTGAAATAATAAAATATTATAACAAGCTATTTTCTTAAAAAGTGTTGGATATGGAAAACCAATAGTAAAACCACTTTTCCAAAGAAAAGAACTTAATCTTTCATAACAAGCTCTAGGTGGCTATTTTATGCCATAGACAGCTTTGGTAAGTTTAAAAATAGGGTTGGGTTTTTGGGGATTTTCAAAACCATAAGGTTTTTCAATATAAAATTATTCCATTAAATAACCATTTAAAAAGGAAGACTTAACATTCATTTGATATAATTTAAAATTAATATGAGATGCATAATCTATAGGAATTCTAATCGCTTCTAATCTAGCTACTAGGGAAAAGGTATCATCATAATATATACATTCTTTCTAAGTATTACTTTTGGTTACTAATATATATTTATTCCTAGTGGAGATCCATTGATCATCATATTGTTTTTAAAAACCCACTTGGTTTCTATGACTGGATAGTTGGTTAGTCTCTCTACAAGTTCCCAAACCTTATTTCTCTTGAACTGGTTTAAATCTTCCTACATATCTATCATCCAACTCTCATCTTCTAAGGATTCTTCAATAGTCTTAGGTTCTAATTGAGATATAAATGCAGAGAATTATTCTATGTTTCCTATACTTCTTCTCATTCTTATTCTTATGTCTAGGTCTCCTATAGCGATTTTTAAAGAGTGGTTATTTAGGATTCTAGATTTTTTAGGCAGAACACTTTCAGGTTCTTCAGTTTCAAGTTCTTCTAGACTGGTCTAAACATTATCAGAATCATCATTTTTAAGGTTTTGAAGTCTCATGTGATCGAAAGAGTCAACAAATTCATCTGTTTGATCTTTCTCTTTAATGAAAGGGTCAGTTTCATCAAACTTCACATGAACTAATTCTTCTACAATCTATGATTTTTTTAAACACTACAAGATTTATAAGTAGTATAATATCCTAAAAATATTCCTTCATTATATTTTGGATTGAACTTACCAATATTATCCTTGGTTTTCAAGATATACACCTTGAATACAAAAATATTAAAGTACTTTACTTGAGGATTTATGTTATTCCAATGTTTGTAAGGTGTCTTATTGAAATTAGGCCGAATTAAATATCTATTCATGATATAATAGGCCGTGATTACAAATTCTTCCCAAAAATAGATAAGTAGACTGTATTCATTCTGCATAGTCCTAGCCATTTTTTTTGAATAGTTTGATTTATTCTTTCAATAATTCCATTTTATTGAGGTGTTTTTGATAAAGATAAGGTAAGTTTAATACCTTGATTTGAGAAAAAATAATCAAATTAAAGATTCTAAAATTCATCACCAGGATCACTTCTTAATGAAATTATTTTGAAAACTTTTTCATTCTGTATAATTTTACAGAAATTTTCAAAAACAAAGAAAACATTTCTCTTAAGATTTATAAAATAAACCTAGCAAAATCTGGAATAATTCTGAACTAAAACATAAAAATATAATTTACCATATAGACTTTCTATCCTTGATGGTCCAAATAGACGTATGTGGATAATTTATTGAGGTTTTTGTATATAAATTCTATTAATAAATTTGAAGGAAGATTTGGGCAGCTTGCCAATTTGGCATGCATCACAGAATCTATCATCATCAAATTTAAGACTAGGTAAATTATAAACTAACTGTTTCTTAGATATTTTTTGTAAAGCATAAATATGAAAATGACCAAGTCTCATTTTACAGATCCATTGTCTTATCAGATAAATAGTTCACCTTTTATTTATCCAAGGAAAGTAAGTCCGAAGTATAAACATTATTAGTTTTAGGTTCTCTAAACTTAAGCAATTCATTTTAAAAAACTGAGCAATAATTGATAGATAAATTTACATAAATAATAATCACAAATATGAGAAATAATTATTAGGTTGTGATTTAATCCTTTCACATAATGTACTTTATTGATGGATATGATATTTGGATATCCAACAGTTCCAATTCCAATTGTTTTTCCTTTGGAATTATCACCAAAAGTAACATAACCTGCATCCATTTGAGTCAATGTATGAAAATTTTATGGTTCTCCACTCATATTCCTTGAGTATCCACTATCCATATACCAAATGGTATTTCTATTATTATGTACTTTTACATGTAAAAGTATTTAATTTTTTTTGTTTGGGTACCCATATTTTCTTAGGTCCAGTAGTGTTAGCTAGAAGAGATCTTATAATCTAGATATTCTTTATTTTTCCATAAAACATATCATTTTCTTCAAATAAACATCTTGAAATAAAAGGCTTTTTAATGGAACTGATTTGAGGATTTTTAAAAAAATAGTTATTTGTTATATGTCCTTTTGATCAACAAAAATGGCATGTAACACTTTTTAAGTTGGGAGAAAAATTATTCTTATACAGTTTAGGTTTTTCACCCTTACTTCCTATACCATATATTTATTTTTTAATTACATTTTTACCAAGAATATCATTCATAATAGTTTCTTCTTTTATAAAAAAAAGAGAATGAATTTTATAAGTTTCTACTTAATCTTGTAATTATTTAATCTTTTTTTCATGATCAATATAGTTTTTGGTGGATGAGTTAAAATTTTCAATTAACTATTGATGTTGTTTATGTAAGGTATCTCTTTCTCAAAAAACAAAATTATGAATATTATTTTATGATTTGTGATTTTTTTAATAAGGAATCATATTTATCTTCTACCATAGAACAATAGGTAGCTAATTTACAATTTGATAAACTAGAAGAATCAGAATTAGAATTAGAATTGGATGGGTAATAGGTTTGTACCTTTTCCTCTTCATCCATGAAGCACATATTTTCATTTATATTTGATTCTTCCTTTTCTAAATTAGATTTTGATGAATTGATGGAGTCTTCAGAAACACTCCATGTTTCATTCATTTTTTTCATCTTTTATGTTTCTAATTAGTATTTTTCTAATATTTATTATCTGTATTTCTCTTTTAAACTTTTTGTTGAGTACATTAAGGTATTTTATGACATAATTGTTTTCATTCATAGCATCTAACTTCTCTTGAGTCTTTATCATCCTTTTTAAGTACTTTCTAAATCCATTATTTTTGTTATAAAATTTTCTAAAATTTCTAGCAAACTAGGCCAGTTCCATTTCAGAATCAGATGAATCAAAACTAATTTATTTTTTACTTATTTATTTATTCATCTACTTTTATTCTGAGATGTTACTTTTAGAGATGAATTATCCTTTTTTCACAGTAATTTTATGATCTTCAGCTTTAGATTTCATTTCAGCATCATAAATCGTCAAAGTCCAAATTAGTTTTTTCATGGTTAGATATTTGAAAGGTGATGATTTCCGAATAACAGTAGATATACTATTCCATTTAAAAATTAGTAATCTTAGAACTTTAAATGATTGATCATATTGTTTGACAGGTTCACATAAGGATGTAATATTGTTGATCATTTCTATAATCCTTCCATTCATATGTGCAATACTTTCTCTATCAAACATCCTAAATGTGGGGAATTTCAGCTTTGTTGTTTCATACCTCATCTGTATTACATTATTTGTTCCTTCATAGGCAAATATAATGGTTTTCCACATTTCATAAGCAGTAGGACATTAAAAGACATGATTGAATTCATGTGGTCCATGACTGTAAATAATTGAATTCATATCTTAAGAGTTCAAATCATATTCATCTTCGGTTGTAGCATCGCATGTTTCTGGACTCTCAAGAATATTATAGGGGGTAGTAATATTTAAATAAACTCTAAATCTAAGATTTTTTTATATAAATGATAATCCTTGATTTCCAGCACCCAAAAGTTTCACCATTTAAGTATGAAGCACAAACCATCGACATCCCTTCTCTGGGATTAGCCATTTCCATCTTTGTATAGACCATTAAAATTTCAGCTTGCTATAGCTTTATCAAAAATCTCTCCTATAATACTCATTGTTAGGTCTAAATATACAAAACCCACAGGAGGGGAGGGGGTGATGAATTGTGTCTTTTCAAAAATTCTTCCACAATTCTAAATTTAAACACCCTATTTTAATTATTGTGGATAAGTAGTGTTTTATTTCTAATCAAATAATATGCATCAAACAAATATAAATAAAAGACATAGATTTTTATAGTGGTTCAAGGCACAAATATCTCCTAGTCCACTCCACTAGATGCTCTCTCTGCGAGCATGGTGAATTTCACTAGTCTAGTCCTCTTATCACAAGACCAAAAATCCAACAACTAAGTGAAGAAAACTAAAACCTTTATAATTAAGACAAAAAATGTCTTCTGGTTCTAAACAGAGAATAGATAATCCACAGATTAGTTTGAGAAGCTGACACACCACCATGACTAAGTACGAGCATCCAAAACTGAAATAAATCAAAACGATATTTGATTTTTTGAAACATATTTATCGTCACAATTGTAGAAGCAAAAAATTAATAGTAGATGGAAATTCTTATTCAAAAACACTATCTTCAAAATGAAATATTTCTGAAGAGATCTGTTTTCACAAGATATCTTCTATTTTAAGAACAATCTCAAAAATAGAACAATCACAAACTTATAGGATTGAACATGTATGTCTCAAAAGTGTAGTCCTCTTCCCGAGTCATTCATTCACTGTAAAACTATGTATATGATCACCAGAAGGATTGAATAATAATCAAAATATTCTTCTCTCTCTATTATCAAAATAATATAATACTCGAAGAATTTTATAACAAGCATTATGCTTTTTAAAATTCCAGATCCACAAAATATGCCTGATGAACAATAGAAATTTAAAATTGAATTAACCAGGGGATTCGTAACTTCCCTTAAGAATAGGAGTAAATGTTTACATTGAATATGGATCTTTGGGTAAAATAAAACAATATTAGAAAAATTTGAATACGAGATTTAAAATAGAATGTAACTCGATTAAGTCTAGTGGAGAAATTTCAGAAAATATCATGAAAATGAATCTCTGATGTTGAAAAGTCAAATTTAGGGTTCCTTCATAAAGGAAAAAATGATAAACGTTGGGTTCGACTGCATAGATTTAATCTTTTGAACGTAATATTGAAAATTTAGGATTGATCATAGATGTAATGTGGATGATCTATATGTTTCTCTTTGTAATGTAAGGTTCATTACTTATGTAGGTTTCTTTAACCATACTTTCTTCTCTTTCCAAATGTAAGGTTCTTTTACCATACCTTTTTTTGATAATATAAGGTTGATTAACTATACGTAAAGCACTGAACATAGGGTTGAGAAACCATAATTTATTCTTCCTGTGTAAGGTTGAAGAAAAAAGTAGGGATCCCAATCTAAACGTGTTTTACATATAATAGGGTTGATTCCATACATTACGCTAAACCACATAGGGTATGAACAGTGTTTCTAGAATATTCAAAAATATATCTTGAACACTTTTAATAAATATTTCCTGTGAACTGAAAGCATGAAAATAATATTAGAATATATAAAAAGAATATTAATTCCCTAAAATAGACTTAAAGTAAAATTTTTAGTAAAATAAACAAGGGTATTTTTGAACATCAAAATCATCATAATTTATAGAGTATTTTTGTGAAAATACATGCCAAAAAACCTCACCCAAAGGAGTTTTGGATGGATTCAGCCAGATTTTTGAAGTTTTTAAAAAAGTCCTATTAATATTTTAGTGCAAGTGTTATATTTTTAGAGATGAACTAAAAATAGGGATATCATATTTTATGACATCACTAAAACGTAATAGCTAATATAGGCATGTTATTTCCAATATCCTAACTTATGATTGGAAACTATCATATTGTATGATGGGGGAATTTGATATATGATATTTCATGAAATAATCACTGCCATATCTTCCCTTAGTTTCCTTCTAATTTTAATTAGTAATATTAAATTATTAATATTCACTCATGTATGATATATTCATTAAGGTGTTCAATGAATGAAACACAACAACATGCAGTGACATGAAAATGTCATGGGATGACACCCGATTCTAAAACATTATGAATATATTCAATAAATGAAGAGAGTATATAAAAGGGATAGAATAGCTCACATTTTAGGTAACCTAGATTCTTGAAATCCATAATATATTAATTTATGTGTTATGAATAACTATTTTTCTTTTGCAGAGAAATTGTCAGCACCCCTTCGGTGGTTTGGAATCCTCTCATTACGAATGGGGATCCTAAGAATGATGTAATCCCATCAAAGGAAGACGCAATTTTACTAATTATATGGTGATCCCAATAAATAATATTATGTTGAAGAGTAAAATATTTAAATCATGACAGTTCAAGTTCACTTGATTTTATGTTCTTCTTTTATTTTATATTGATACAATTGATGATCAATTGCATATTTCATTGGTTTTTTCTACTACCATAGTTAACTAGATGAAAAATAAAATATCACCAATAAGAACATCATATATACTATTTAGGTGAGGATAAAAAATCTTCATTAAATCTCAATTGAGGGACTAAAATTCATACTCATCACATGAGTAGAAAAATCCCATTTTGGCTGAGCTTCAACCAACAACATGATCCACAACAGACCCAACCACACCCTGATAAACTAATCCTCATAGATTCAAAGAGAAATGTATAAAATTATAAAGGTTATTGTGATAGGTATCTTTCCAACCTAAGGTAATGGGGACTTTAAATCTAATATATTTACTCATAGTATTACAAAAACATAGTGTTTGACACTTTATGTGGTATGATTAGTGGGTAATATGGTGGACAAAATCAATTTTTCTACCACATGATCATATTTCATACCTCCATAAAAGAATATTACTCATGCTAACCATAAAATTTCATCATAACCTATAATACTCCATGATGAACATTAGTTATGTATAACTCAAATTCATAATTTTATACGTCAATTATCATTATATTTCCTAAAATGAATATCAATATATACATATATATAGTTAATGTGAAAGAATGATAAAATATTGATTTCTTTTTATATAATACAATCTATATTCATAAACTCTTTAAGAATACTTAACAAAAACTTATATAAGTTCCCATATAACATATCATAAATGATATACTTCCAAACTATTCTTATGATTGCTACACTTTTTGGGTTTTTGTTAACTCATTACATCTATAGGTAATTCTTGCAACAACACTATATGAACTACTAATAAAAACCTCCCACTAAAATATTTTTTGAGTATAATCTATGAATAAAGTAAGATTTAATAATTATGGAATTTAGTAATAATATTCCTAATGTTCAACTCCTTAAACATATTTAAAATCCTTAACTCTATAACATCAAATGTTATGATGTTAATATGTTCTATTATTGGTATAAGATATAGTTGGAAAACACAATACAAGAGGGGGGGGGGTGAATTATAGTTGGAACAAAAACTACCTTTTTCGACATCTTTAATTTGAAAAACAAACGGAAATATAATTTCTTCTATACGCACAAAATAAATCAAAGTTATAACAAACTAATTCATAGTAGTAAGAAAAATATTTTTTATCAATTACCAAGGAAAGTAATAAAAACAGTGTAAAAATAAACTAATGGTATTATAAAAATAACCATTTAAAGTATACGAATAATATAAATAATAAAACATGGAATATTTATTAACCAATAAAGTACCCAAAAAGGGTATTATTATTGAAAACATCAGTTTTAACCCAAAATAAATTGGGAAACATAAACATGTTTCCAGGTATCCTTGACTATAGATATCTTTAAAGGTATCTGATTCTATAATCTGGAAGACCAAATCTGTATTTAAATTATAATGAATCCCTTGATCATCCTAATTGTAAATTTTCCCCACTTTTACAACTAAAATCTTGGTGTTACTGCTTATAGAACCAGAATCTTGGTTATGTATTCAAAGAATGAAAGACCTCAATATCAATGAATCAATAATAAAATAATTAAAATAAGAAAGAATAATATATCTTACAATTAGTCTCTGAACATTAAGATCTAAGTAATCAATCAAAAGTTAAAACAATTGGAAGTTTATTAAACAATAATACATTGAAATATTCAGCTAATTACAACTTTTAAAATTCCCTTATATCACTTGTCACATCTCTTTTGATCCCTGAAGTTGACAATATTTATAGATGACACTGCAACAGTTGAATTCAAATTTTTTTGGGTTTAGTTGCAATGACATTAATAAAATTTTACATTTTAAATTTTGATGGATTCAGCATCTTGAAATATATATCAATGAAGTTATTTAGTGCTACTATAGTTCTTTAAAAGCATGTGTAATAAAATTGATTCAAACTTATAGGTTACTAGTTTTTCATGAATCCTTATGTCGTTAATATTTCAAAAATCCTAAGGTCAATTTTTTTTCACAAATAGTAAAACCATTAGTATTTCATAAAACCTCAAGTTATTAAAATTTATCTTAAAAAATTTGACATTCTATACAACAATGATGAAATAAAAAAATTCATGTTGTATTAAATTCTCAGATAACTGTTTCATGATTTTTAAGGAAAACAATATAAAGTGAGTCTTTGACTAAACAAATATCCCCTTTTTTAAAAATCATAAACATGAATTAAAATATTGAGGATAAAATAATTTTTAAAAGAAATAATCCTTGTGATTTCCATAGATTCCAAATAAACATACCCTTTGAACAACTTAAGTCTTTCCATTTTTATAACAAAACTAGAATGAATTTTATCCCTTTTTTGAAATAAATATAATTTTCTTCTCTAAGAATTAACCTTTAACTTTTCTAAAAACTTATCTAAATTTTCAAACACCTTCTATAAGTTTTTATAAAAACATTTAATTATTATAAAAAATTACCTAATTTTTCTAGAAACTTCTTCCCGAGTGTGATTTTTGTAAAGAAATAGAAAACTAAACAATAAGTATCCACTATAAGGTATGCAAGAAATTATAGTTAGAGAACATAAATTATTGAAATTTTACTGAAAAATAAAAACCATTAAAATGATTTTAGATGCATGCATAAGAATCATTTTTTAAATAGTAAATAAAAATATTCAATAAGTAAATAAAATACAATAATAATTCATGATAATTATGGAAAAATCCACCAAAAAATTATTTTAATGACTAGAAAAGATAATTTAAGACATTATAGGAAACGGCAGTTGAAAATTTAGTCTTTCTTAATTATTTTTCAATCAAATTATTAAACTTATTAATGTACTTCCATTACTTGGTCAATATACCATCTTTCAACTTGAACTTATCATCTTATTATGAAACTTTATTCAGCAAATTTTTCTTCTTGGGATTCCAACTTCTATTTCAAATCCACCAACTACTCTTCCTAATATTAATATTTCAGAATATTTTCATCCAAATATATTTATATTAAACTCTATTCAACTAATTGGTTATTTTTAACTATCACCAAATGCTTTAACTCTTTTATTGGAGTGGAATTATCATCAATTATTTCTACTATATCCATAGAAACTTATTCAAACTTAATTGATATTTTAAATATAATTTCATATTACTTAAGTAATAAAGAAACTCTCACATCAAGTGAATCAATTTCCTTATCTTGATATTCTGAATACTTTATAATTTTCTTAATTCTCCAATAAAAAATTTCAAGAATCCCCATATCAATTATTATATTTCCATTAACTTTTTTATTAAATGAAATAGATGATATTTAATTTCTGACTCTAGAAAGATGATAATTTGAACTTGAATGAAATTAAATTTTCATATAGTTTGGGAAATATATCCATGAAATTATGTAATTTTTTGATAAACTTAATGCGAGTATCCATTTTTCATCCAATTTTCAAAATCGATATTCCTATCTCTGAATCAAAATAGTTGTTTATTTTTTTACTATAAAACTATTTATCAATGAACTTCTTGTTGAACTACCAATGATTTATCTTTATTAGGTGTACACACCTCATCATAAATTTATTATTTTAACTTTTCAAAATTAATTACATCATGATCTTTTCCATATTATTTGTATGAATCAAATGGATAATATCTTTAAATATATTTTGAAGAACTTTATTTCTTGGAGGAATATGAAGATTAATTTATAGATGTATGAACTGAATATTCAATCAGATAATGGTCTTTTAAAACTTTAACATCCAATTTTTTAAAATACCCATCACCAACTATTTATATAGAAGCAAATTTATAGTGGATGTTTTTGGTTAGGTCATTTAATAGAAATAAATAAATTTAATTATTTATTTTATTACATGAACCCACCAATGGGAACCTCACTTGGAGCATCTGATATTGATTAACCTTATGTTACTCCTAGGTAAAACCCCATGTTCTGGAATCAACCATGGTTTCAAATTTCCCATCCAAGGTCCCAAAAAAATAGAAAAACCATTATGCCTAAAAAAATTATTATGCATGATTTAATATATTTAATATTTTTATTATATAAATACAAGTCATAATTGGGCCTTGGAGTCTCACTCTAATAAAAATGAAATTTAAAACCAGAAGATACTTAGGTTATTCTAAATTGGAATTAAATATGCATAATATATTTGTGATTATTGCTAAAAGCGAAGAAGATAATGTTGAGATTCTATCTGTGATTTACATAATAAAACTTGAATTTTCATAGGTTTTTGTTGAATCTATCCCACTTAAAGTATTTCTTAGAATGTCAATATTCTTCAAGGAACCAAAATTAAAATTTCAAAAGTAGAAACTTCAATATTTTATCCACACCTTATGAGGACAATAAACTTATCATATTCATCATGAAGGCATGGTTATTGGAAGATGAGGACCTTCTGATGGGATTTAGTAAGCTGGTTAATGTTCAATAGATAGTCACAATAAATATTCCACTGAATAGTGTTTAAGGTGGAGTATGATTATGAATAATGAAGAAGTCAATGGGTGTTTGTCCATGTGTCACACCCTGACCTAACATCTCTATTTATCTTATTTATTTTTGGTCTTATTATATTTGGTGCTTGATAAATCATGAGTTTTGGTAGTGGTAGGGATGCAATTTAAAACATTATAGGATTTATACCTGTTTCACATTTAGTCTGTACGGTTAGTTGTAAACGTGTGGTGCCCATACGGTTCCCTAGGTGGGTCTATGATGTGGTGCACATCTTGCTCATGGTTTATAAAACTATGTGAAAAGCATCCTGTTTGGATCTCTGAATTGACAGTATCGAGTGTCATGGTTTGATCATGGTCTTCTCAACTGTGTATCAACCTAGGGTTAACTGTACGATGGGGTTCCTACCCTAGGTAGTGGCTTGTGCAGGGCTAGCGCATGGTCTGGAAAACCATGCGCAAACTGTGTGGGTTGCCCTGTTTTAAAAAATTATTTTTTTATTTTTTTATCTTTATTTTTTTTATTTATATTTCCTTCCTATTTTCTTTACTCACTCTCCCACATGTATTTCATGGATCCCTCCCCCTCTTCCTCTCCAACTGCGCGTGTCGAACCCCTATTCTGAGCCCTCTCCTCTATGATGTTTCATCATTTTTCTCAGGGTTTTTTGTCAGCATCCTGAGGTAAGAAATATTATTCCCATCTATGAAAATTTTGTGATGTTTTTATCTTCCCCATCACACAACCTAGCTCAGCTGAACCCTAGGTCAAGGGTTAAACCAGTTATTTTTATTTTTTCCATTGGTAGGGCACACAATGGATCTCTTAGGTCATCTTTGTTCATGTTTCAATATACACCATCGAATGAGGATGGTTTTGGTTCATTTATGTTTTACCAACACCATTTTGAGGTTAGTTTCAATCATCCTTTTATTTTATCCCAATTTTATTTAGGGTGTTTGTAATTTTTTGGTTTCTAGTATTTTTTAGTGCATCTCAGTTGTTCTTAAAGTGGGTTTGAGTCACCAGAGTCGACGATGACTTACATTCTTATGCATAGGAATATATATATATATATTTATATTTATATGTACGGTCCCAATTTATATATATTAACTCATGGATGTATTTTTTTGGATCGGATTATACTAAATATACACTAGAGGGGGGAGGGGGGTGAATTGTGTCTTTTACAAATTCTCTGAATGACCGTGTTCTGGACTTTAACTTTAATTAGATGAATTAATGTAGTGGAAATTTAAATAGCAGAGACATGCAACGTATAGTGGTTCGGGGAACAGAAGGCCCCTAGTCCACTCCACTAATGCTCTACTCCATGAGTTTGGTGATTTTCACTATCTGGTCCTCTTGTCAATAGACCGTTTCACAACCGAGTACAGGCAGTTGTCACCTTTACAATATAAGGCAAAACAAAGCCTTCTGGTTCAATCATAGAACCTACACAGCTTAGTAAGAGAATCCAGTCACTCAAGAATAGAAAAGAAATGTATTTGTACTTTGAAAATACTTTCCAATTGTTCTTCAAAATTGAAATAGAATGCAATTGACAGTAGATGGATCGTCGCCTTCAGAAATAATGATCTTCAAGTAAGAGTCATTCTGAGTCGATCCTGTTATAGTAGATATAGAAATACAATTCACAACTTTAGCAGAAGTAGATTCATTGTAGATCTTCAATGTCGAATGAGTGAATCTTATGTCGTGTTTCCTCTTCTTTTAATATATAGAGCGTTGTCGCTCTTCATAATCAACAGATCTGTAGATCTTGATAGTCTCTATTTTTCTTCTTTTTTGTTCGAAAAACCTTGTATAAGAATATATATTTTTACAATGAAATATCACATCTATATAAAATAATAACAAGCACTTCTCCTACAAATTTAGATAAAAAAAGTCACCTTTTGACTCATGATATTTAAAAATTAAAAATAACAGAGCAGTCGTAACTTCCCTGAAGATTCAGCATAAAAAATTCCTTTTAAATTGATTCTTTGAATCGTAGATAAAACAATTTTGAATCAGTCAAGGAAACACATTAAAATCATATTTAAATCTGGCGTGAAATCAGCCTAATAATCCAGTTGTAGACCATTGCATAATAATATCATCTTTAATTCTCCGATGCCAAACATAAGGTTGAACTGTATAGCATGAAACTTTCAAACGTAAGGTTGAACAAAAATGTAGGGTTCATGACCATACTTTTCTTTTCAATAACCAAACATATGATAAATGATCCATACTTTTAAAAGCTTCTAAATATAAGATACAAGATCCATACTTTTGATTTTTTTTTAAAGGTTGGGGCCGAAGCCTCAATTTATTATTTAAGGAAAAGACCTCTTTAGACTGGGTAGAAGGTGACCCATTACATATCCCTAAGGCCCAAGGCCAAGTGGCCTGAATAAAAGGCTTGAAAGCCCATTTTTTGGCCCAAAGGACCGCTCGATGAACAGTACTACTACAGTACCCGCCGCCGCTACAGTACTGCTACAGTACCCGGAAATTCACCCCTGTCCGGATTTGATCCCGGGTCTTTTGGATGCCAAGTAGGAGCTTGTACCACTAGGGTACAAACTCGTTGGAAAGATCCATACTTTTGATGAAATGTAAGATTGTTTACAAAAGTAAGGTTGATGGAACATACTTTTGAGAAACAAACGTAACATTAAAACTTACGTACGATTATTCTTCCACACTTGTTCAATAACCCAAACGTAGGGTTCCTTCCTAACATATGGTTCCTCTTATATACTTTTCCGATAAGGTATGGTTGTTCAACCATACTTTTCTGATATCTCATAAAGTATACACCACATTTCATCCTTATACTACGTTTCTCCACGTAGGGTGTGAACAATGTTTCTAGAACACGCTAATGTGGATACTTAGGAATAAATTCTCATTCTTCATGAACATAAATATTTCTTTCAGAAATAAATAATAAATAATAAATTCTTGAAATATACTTAAAAAATAAAATCATTAGAAAACAATTAAGGGTATTTGTGTGCATAAAAATCACCATATAGATAGAGTAATGCTATCAAAAATCTCCCCATTTTAAATAAAAATATTACTTGTTTTTGAAAACAACACTTTCTCAAATATATACCCCTTTTTGATGATCACAAAACCCATAAAATAACCAATGAAATTAACTTACAAACTTAATTACATATAGTTTTGAATTTTTCAAAGATAAATACAATATTAGATTTAACATAATTTCTCCCTCTAATTTCTCCCCCAATAAAGAGTAAAAAAAACTTAAAACATTTAAAGTATATAATATGAAACAATTGAAATAAAATGTTGTGTTTATCCAAATTTCTCCCCCTTTTTGTGATATCAAATAGAATTAAAGAATATGGAATAGAACACATTTAATGTAGAACTGAACTTAAGTAAATCCTATTATGAACTGTTTTCAATAATTAAATTTGGATTACCGGCATATCTAAACCAAGATAGTAAAAAAAATAAAAAAAAATAAAACAAACCAATATAGAGTGAATCAAAATTTTCATTGATAAAATGGAATATGTACAATCATTATGATCACAGGAATCAAGGTAAGGTAAGAGTATAAGATATGGTCTATCTACTCTCAAATACTGACTTGATTTCTATTAACTACTCCCTTAGCCTTTTCATCATTCCATATCCTAGTTTGATAATAAGATCACGACTCTCCTGAGTCATATGAATATATTCTATCAAGTTTACTCTGAAGAACTAATGAAGTCTCTCTTTATTCTCCATAAACAAAGTTAACTTCTCTGTGAACTGAGTCAGCACAGTTCTAATACTTGGTTCACGTGAGGTCGACTGGTCAACCAAAAACTTCTGATTATCCAATAACATGATAAAGGAGCATTATTGCATTGAAGATCTTACAATATGTCATTCATATTGCTCATTGCTGCTGTGATAGCCTGAAATATTCTGATTAAATCAAGTGAAATACCTGATCCACTAGCTTCACTAGTCCTGACAGTTGCAAACTATGTGTCCAGAAATTATTTATACTCCAACAGATCTGACTTCTTCACCATTTTTGATTTCAGATTTTAAACCTCTTTCAACATCTCTTTCTTAAAATTTTCAACTTCTTATCATGAAACTGTACTTCCCTTAAGTCATTGAAATTTCAACTGTTCTATTTCTAAGGATCTTCTTAGATTAAAATTTTCAGATTCAAAGTTAGGCAAATTTCTGTACAGTTCTTCTACTTCCTTATTCACTGAATCAGAGGCACCCTGTGCTTGATTCTCATTCTCAGATTCAATGTGATGCAGCAATACTAATGGAAACAAATCTGCATCAGATTTCTCTTTTGCTTCCTTTTGAGCTGGTTGGTCCAAATAATTTTCCTCAAAGACTTTTCCAGACTCTTACACAAAAAAATCCTTATGAATTACCTCTGTTTGAACTTTAGAAACATTCTCATTGAGAACATCAACAATCAGTTCATCCATTGGATTTTCTAAAATAATATCTTCTTGATTTTCTTGAGGACTGGCCACTTCCTCACCGGGCTCTGACTCCTTTTCCTTTTCAATTGTAACATGATCTATAGTTACAATTTGAGGTTCAATTTAAAATTTTATGTGAGGAGTCTCTATTATTTGAGTAGTATCCTTTTCTCGTGGCTTCTCAACAGCTGCTTCTCTGACAAAACTGTAAGAGAGTATATCCCTTGTTGTCACAACAGGTGAAAGAAGTTCCTCATTTTTAGTTATTTTTATTTGAATCTGAAGTCCCTCCTGACTTCCTTTTTCTTGAGTTTCTTCAGTTTTATATCTTATTCTTCTTACAATAGTGCTCACTCATGATTCAGCCTGTCCCTCCTTGGAATTTGCAGTCTGAGCCTAAGAACTCTCTTCATATTCTTCAGCTCCTACTGGAAAATATTTTCCTTTTAATGTCCTACAAAAGTAACCAATCTTCCTCAGGGTCCCAACACCAAAAGTGTTACTATGATAACATCTAACACTGGCTTCCACCAGCCTCCCCATATCCTTTTTGAACAGAATGTTTGAGATGAATCTACCAAACAGATAAAAATTCATGTTGGCTTCTAATTGAAAACAATAATGAAGGTACCTTACCAAGTACATAGGAAAATTAAGCCTTATATCACTCATAAACAGAAAAATTATATACATGTCTAGATACAAGATTTTCTCTAACTTAGACATCCTCGGTGCAATCCCTGTTTGCACAAATTTCACTAGAATTTTCTAATCTGGCTCCAGGTCCTTTATCAAAATCTTCTTTATATGAGTAGAACTAAAAAGAAAAGACATGATATCTTCAGAATTATGCACTGAATATCCTATATTTTTCAAATCAAACTGAAAAACTCTATCATGAGGGAAGTTCAGAATCTGACCAATTTCCACAGAGGATATCAAAACATCTCGTTCTTCTATCTTAGATACCATAGTATCCTCATCGTCTCCTAGAATAAATTCTACATACTTAAAGAAATATCATAGTTCTATCTCATACAAAAACTCATACTTCTCAGCATTGAAATTCTGTTCTAGATTTTGAAAAGTGAGAGATTGTTTCAGCAGAACATTCATCTGAAATAGCCATTCCAGGTCTATAACCTTTCCTTGAAAAAATTTTCTTCCTTATGAGCACTTTTTCTTTGTTGTGCCGGTCTCAACTTCATCAGTTCTCTTGGTATTTCCCATTTCTGTTGAGAAAATCTCTGAAGGTTCAAAAGAGGATTAGGGTTTTGAAGGTTCAGGTTTGAATAGACAAAGAGCGGTAAAGTTTCGCGGGTTTGAAGGGGTTTTTGGTAGAAAATGGAATGATTTAGAATTCAAAAGGTTTCTAACAGCCTTGATTCTCGTGTCATCAATAATTATTACATAGATTTTTTAAAACGAATAAAATTGATCGAGAGAAAAAAAACTTATTCTGTTAAAAAAATTATTCATTTTAAACAGAATTAAAGTAAAGAAACAAAATAATAAAATAACAATTTATTTAAAATTAGATAAACCTAGATCCCCCTTAATAAAATCAAACGTAGCAGTGGGAATTGGTTTAGTAAAAATATATGCTAATTGAATTTCAGTGCTTACAAACTCCAAAGATATATCCTTTTTAAGAACATGATTTCATAGAAAATGATGTATGATATCAATATTCTTAGTCCTAGAATGATTAATAGGATATTTTGAAATATTTATAGCACTAGTATTATCACATAAAATAGGAGTATTATTAAAATTTAGTCCAAAATCCATAAGAGTGTTTTTCATCCACAATACTTGTGCACAACAATATCCAGCAGATACATATTCTTCCTCAGCTATTGACAGGGAAACTGAGTGTTGTTTCTTACTTGAGCATGATACTAAGGATTTTCCTAAAAAGTGACATGTACACAAAGTGCTTTTTCTACCTAATCTAAAACTTCCAAATTCTGTATCTGAATATGAAATTAAATTAAAATCAAATGTTTTGGGATAAAGAAGAGATTGAAAAACAGTTTCTTTTAAATATCTAAAAATTCGTTTAACATCAGTTAAATGGGATTCTTTATGATTTTATTGAAATCTTGCACAAAGACATACTGAATACATTATATCTAGTCTGCTAGTAGAAAGATATAATAAACTACCCATCATACCTCTATATAACATGTTGTCGACTAAATTTTTAGTTTCATCAAAATAAAGTTTTATATTTGTACACATAGGAGTTGTATATGTCTTGTAGTTTTCAAGTCCAAATTTATTTAGTAAATCAGTAATGTATTTTCTTTGATCTAAAACATTTACAAAATAATTTTGATAAATTTGAAGTCCTAAAAAGAAATTTAATTCTTTCATCATGCTCATTTAAAATTATTTTTGCATTAGATTTGAAAACTCATGACAAATGGATTTATTAGTTGATCCAAAAATTACATCATCAACAAAAATGTGAACTAATAAAATATTAAAATATACAGTTTTCTTAAATAGTGTTCGATCTGCCATTCCAACAGTAAAATAATTTTTCAAAAGAAAATAGCTAATTCTTTCATACCAAGCTCTAGGTGCTTGTTTAAGACCATAAAGAGATTTAGTAAGTTTAAAAATAGAGTCTGGTTTTTGTGAATTTTTAAAACCAGGAGGTTTCTCAACATAAACTTCCTCCATTAAATGACCATTTAAAAAGGAAGACTTAACATCCATCTGAAATAATTTAAAATTCATATGATATGCATATTCTTAGGAAATTATAGTGGCTTCTAATCTATCTACAGGTGAAAAGGTCTCATCATAATCTATACCTTCTTCTTGATTATATCTTTTAGCTACTAGTATCACTTTATTTATAGTTATTATTCCTTGATAAACTTGTTTATTTCTAAAAAAACCATTTGGTTCCAATAACCAGATAATTCTGTGGTCTTTCAACTAATTTCCAGACTTCATTTCTCTTGAACTGGTTTTGTTCTTCTTGCATCGTTATCATCCAGTTTTCACTATCTAAAGCTTCTTCTATTGACTTTGGTTTTAATTGGGATATAAAGGCAGAAAACTCATCCAGATTTCCTATGCTCCTTCTAGTTTTTTTTCTTTCTTGTATGTCTCCTATTACATTTTCTAAAGGGTGACTCTTTAGGGTCCTTGACGGTCTAGGTAGTACACTTATAGGTTCTTTAGTGTCAAGTTATTTTGTACTGGACTGAATATAATTTATATATTTTTCAAAATCGTCTTTCAGGTTCTCAAGTCGCATGTTATCATTAGAGTCAAGCTCATCCATTTGATCTGTCCTTTTCTCAAAGGGATCAGATTCATCAAATTTCACATTAACTGATTCTTCAACAATCCTTGAATTTTTATTAAAAATTCTATATGTTTCAGAAGTAGCAGAATATCCTAAGAAAATGCCTTCATCAAATTTTGGATCAAACATACCAAGATTGTCTTTGGTGTTTAAGGTGTAAACCTTGCATCCAAATACATTACAGTAATTTACTTTAGGTTTTAAATTATTCCAGAGTTCAAAGGGTTTCTTTTTAACAAAATGTCTAATTAAAACTCTATTCATTATATAGCAGGCTGTGCTTACAGCTTCTGCCCAAAAATAGGTAGGAAGATTGTATTCATTTAGCATAGTCCTATCCATTTCCTGAATAGTCCTTTTTTTTCAACAATTCTATTTTGTTGAGGAATTCTTGGTGCAGATAAGGTGTGTTTAATACCCATATTTGAGCAAAAAGAATTGAATTCCAGATTCTCATATTCTCCACCATGATCACTTCTTAATGAAATTATTCTATAACCATTTTCATTTTGAATAGATTTACAAAATCTTTCAAATAAAGTAAAAGCTTCATTTTTAAATTTTAAAAAGAAAATCAATGTAAATCTGGAATAGTCATCAACCAAAACATATACATATAATTTACCAGCAAAGATTTATACTCTTGAAGGTCCAAAAAAATCTATATGGATAAGTTCTAGAGGTTTAGATGTAGAAATTTTGTTAACAGATTTGAAGGATGATTTTCACTGCTTTCCAAGTTGACATGCATCACATAATCTATCACTTTCAAACTTGAGACTAGGAAAATCAGAGACTAATTGTTTCTTGGATAATTTATGTAAAACATATATATTGCAATGTCCATGTCTTCTATGATAGATCCAATATTCATTTATCTTAGCAGTTAGGCAGTTTACTTATTGTTTACACAATGAATTTAAATCTAGCGTATACACATTGTCAGTTCTAGGTGCTCTAAATTTAAGCAGTTTATTTTTGAAAACAGAACAAAAATTGTTCGAAAAATCAATAGCATAACCATCATCACATAGTTGAGAGATACTTATCAGATTTTGTTTCAATACTTGTACATAAATTACTTTGTTGATTGAGAAAACTTCTGGATTTCCAACTGTTCCAATACGAATGATTTTCCTTTTTTCATTGTCACCAAAAGTGACAATTCCACCATATTTTTGGGTGAGTGTAGAGAAATTTGACGAGTTTCCACTCATATGCCTTGAGCAGTGACTGTCCATATACCTTATGGTCTTTTTTTCTTCTGTGACATGCTTTCTACAAAGGCATTTAAACTAGTTTCTTTGGTACCCATATTCTATGGGTTCTAGTTGTGTTATCCAGCAAAGATATGGGAATCTAGACTTGCTTTGTTTTTCTAAAATCAATAGAACCAAATAGATTATTTGAAACAAAAACTTTCTTAATACCACTTATTTGAGGTTGTCTTAAGAATTTTTTTTAGAAATATGTCCCCTTGTTCCATAGTAATTACAATTTAATCTTTTTGAGCTTGGAAAAAATAATTCTTTTACAGCTTAGGTTTTTCACCTTTATTGCCAATTCCAAATCTTTCTTTCTTAATAACAGTTTTTCCAAGAATTTCATTCAAACTGTTTTCTCCTTTGGAAATAATAAGGTCTACACTTTTATATGTTTCTACTTCTATTTGCAGTGTTTTTATTTTAGGTTCATGATCCATATAGTCAATGTTAATTGAATTATACTTATTAGTTAACTCATTAAATTTATTTAGTATTGTATCTCTTTCATCTGAAATAGCCTTGTTAAATTTCTTTAATGACATATGTTTCTTAAAAAGAGAGTCATATTTTTTTTCAAGCATGTTGCAGTAGGGTGCAAGTTTTTCATTAGAATAGCTTGTTTCAAAACTAGAGTCAGAGTTGGAAGAGTAATATGTTTGTAACTCATCTATTTCTGCCATAAAACACATGTTGTCTTTCAGATTTACTTCTTCCTTCTCTGAATCTAATTATGAAGAGCTGTTGGAGTCTTCAGACACACTTCAAGTAGCTTTCATTGCTTTCTTGTCTTTTTTCTCATAATCATTCCTTTTGAATAACTTCTTATTCTTGTCTTCTTTTAACTGTGGACAGTAAGATCTGATATGACCCATCTTCTGGCACTCACAACATCTGACTTCCTTTTCATCCTTTTTGAAAGTTTTTCTGAAACCTTTATTCTTTCTGTAGAATTTACTAAACTTTTTGGCTAGTTGAGCCAGTTCTATATCAAAACTTGATGAATCAAAACTTTCTGATTTCACCTTTACTTCTTTTTTATTTAGCCTTTTGCTTTTCCCTTGAGATGACGCTTTTAATGAAGTGTCTTCTCTCTTGAGCAGAACCTTATACTCATTTGTTTCATCTTCCATCTCGGCTTCATACATCATAAGTGTTCCAATCAGCTCTCTCATGGTTAAGTATTTGATATGTGTTGATTGTCTGATTGTAGTATATATCCCATTCCATTTAGTAGGTAGTACTCTAAGTACTTTTAAAGCATAATAAACTTGATTGATTGGGTCTCCCAAAGCTGTTATATTGTTGAAAATCTCTGTCAACCTTCCATTCATTTAAGTAATGCTTTCACCTTCAACCATTCTGAATGTATCAAATTTAAGCTCAGTAGTAGCATATCTCATTTCACTGATATTTTTAGTTCTTTGATAAGTAATAATAATAGTTTTTCACATCTCATATGTTGTCGAGCATTGAGATACTCCGTTAAATTCATTAGGTCCCATACCACATATAATTGTATTCATTTCCTTCGAGTTCATATCATATTCTGCTTCACTTGCTGCACTCCATGTTTTAAGTTTTTCTGGTATTTCATATGGAGTCAAAATCTTAGAGTATACCTTGTATCAAAGGTTTTTCATATATATAATCATTCTTGATTTCCAGCATCCATAAATTTCTCCATTGAAGTACGATGCTCTGACCATAGGCATTCCCTCTCTTGTATCAGTCATCCTGCTTTGTGTATAATAAATTTTAGCTTGTTAAGGATTTATCAGAATGCTCAAACTCTGATACCAATTGTTGGATCAGATTATACTAAATATACCCAATAGGGGGGGGGGGTGAATTGTTTCTTTTACATAATCTCTACCAGATCGTGTTTTTCCCTTTAACTTTAATCAAATGAATTAATGCAACATAAATTTAAATAGCAGCGACACACGATGTATAGTGGTTCAGGGAACAGAAGGCCCCTTGTCCACTCCACCAACGCTCTACTCCATGAGCTTGGTGATTTTCACTATCTGTTCCTCTTGTCAAAAAACCATTTCATAGCTGAGTATAGGCAGTTGACACCTTTACAATCTAAGGCAGAACAAAGCCTTCTGGTTCAATCACAGAATCTACACAACTTAGTACGAGAAGCCAATCACTCAAGAATAGAAAAGAAAGGTATTTGTACTTTGAAAATACTTTCCAGTTGTTCTTTACAATTGCAACAGAAAGAAATTGACAGTAGATGGATCATTGCCTTCAGAAATAATGATCTTCAAGTAAGAGTCGTTCTGAGTCGATCCTATTGCAGTAGATATAGAAATATAATTCACAACTTTAGTAGCAGTAGATTCACATTATATCTTTGATGTCGAATGAGTGAATCTTCTATCGCGATTCTTCTTCTTTTAATAAATAGAGCTTTTTCGCTCTTTGTAATCAACAGATCTATAGATCTTAATAGTCTCTATTTTCTCCCTTTTTGTTCAAAAAATCTTGTATATGAATATATATTTTTACCAAGAAATATCACAACTATATAAAATAATAATGAGCTCTTCTCCTGCAAATTTATATCCACAAAAGTTTCCTTTTGACTCGCGATATTCAAAAATTCAAAATAAAAGAGCAGTCATAACTTCCATGAAGATTTGACATGAAAAAATCCTTTTAAATTGATCCTTTGAATCATAGATAAAATGGATTTGAATCAGTCAAAGACACGCTTTAAAATCAGCTTTAAATATGTCTTGAAATCAGCCTAATAATCTTCTTGTAGACCATAACATAATAATATCATCCTTAATTATCTAACGCCAAATGTAAGGTTAAACTGTATAGCATGCATCTTTCAAATGTAAGGTTGAACAAAAACATAGGGTTGATGAACCATAATTTTCTTTTCAATAACCAAACATATGATAAATGATCCATACTTTTAAAAGCATCCAAATGTAAGGTACATGATCCATAATTTTGATGAAACGTAATATTGTTTACAAAAGTAAGGTTGAGGAACCATACTTTTGAGAAAAAAAATGTAACATTTAAAACTTATGTACGGTTCTTATTCCATACTTGTTCAATAAACCAAACGTAGGGTTCTTTCCTAATGTAGGGTTCCTCTTCCATACTTTTCCGATAACGTATGGTTGTTCAACTATACTTTTCTGATATCTCATAAATTATACACCGCATTTCATCCTTACGATACGTTTCTCCATGTAGGGTATGAACAATGTTTCCAAAACACGCTTAAGCAATTCCCGAAAATGTAGAGAATGAACAGTGTTTCCAGAACACGCTAATGCGAATACTTTAGCAATAAATTGTCATTGTTCAAGAAAATAAATATTTCTTTCAGAAATAAATAATAAATAATAAATAATAAATTCCTGAAATATAATTAAAAAATAAAATCATTAGAAAACAATTAAGGGTATTTGTGAGCATCAAAATCATCATAGAGATAGATTATTGTTCTCAACAATCTCCCCATTTTTAATAAAAATATTACGTGTTTTGGAAAACAACACTTTCTCGACAGTATTAATATATATTGAGGCTAGGTTTCCTTATGCATATATGTGAAAAATTCACATGTGTGTAAGTGTAAAGGGGTATATTCAAGTATAATAATATATGTAAGGACACCTTTGTACATATTTGTCCATGAAAATATGTACATAATGGATATGTGCCATTATATATATATGTGAATGTGCCCATGTGTGGAAGCAGAAAGGGGAAGATTCTAGTGGTCTCTAAAGAAGGTGTCCTATGTTGAAGTGTTTCATATTTGTTCTCTCTCTTATGAGGTAGGTTCCCTATGCCTAATATTTTAACAGTGAAATATATGATTTCTTTTTTTTTAAATTATGTTTTCTATTTTATATTAAAATAATATGCTCGGTCTATATATATAATTAGTTGTGGTTCTTAGAAAGTGGTTTCTTACCTGGTTTCTAATAATTCTCTAGAGATTTTAAAATGCATTTCTTTGATTCAATATTGGTTTCATGATTGTTTTTAAATGAGAGTTTCCTTAAATATTCCATAGATATTTTAAATGGTTTTGTAAGTTAAATGTGTTGGGAAATTGTGTTAAAGTGAATGCATTCCTTTTAAATTAATGAGGCACGTTTTTCACATTGAGAATGTTTTATGGAAGTAAAAAACCCCTCTTGAGGCATTCCCCTTGATTTAGAAAGTTTATGTATTTGTTAAATGTGTGATTTTTGATATGTGTCTAGTGGAGTGGATATTTCATTATCACATAACTTAAAAAAGGGGGATACGCTTAAGGAGGTAGATCAATGGTGAAAATTTAGATGGATTTTGGGTAAAGAATGTGATATGTATATATATTATAGCTTGATAAAACTCACCACTATTTGGAATAAGCACATGGGACCTTGGGTATCTAGGTGGAAAGACTAGATATAGTATTTTATAGGGTCTATTAGGGTTGAGGCTTGGTTACCCTATTAGGATTCATGCTATATCACTAAAAATATATATAATGACGATCAAAGACCACTAGAACTTGGGATGGATTCCCCTCTAGTGGATCATACATTAGGATGCTGTGGGTTTTGGTATGTATTCATCACTAAGGTACAAGGATCCTAGGACTCCACTAACGCTAGTGACTTAGGGAATACCCATGGTGCTTACTGTTATTCACCCATATTTTTATTTCTATATAATTGTTTTAGAACACATTTAAAATAATAAAAATAACATTTATTTTACTCTCTTACATGGCTCCCATTGATTTGGTTTTCTTATTGAGACTCTTTTTTATTATCTTTCTCCCTCTTGAAAATGATTTATTGGAAATACCTCAATCTTGGAAAACTATTTTAGAAAGGTAATGGAAAGCGTGTTTTTATTAAAAATAGACTCATGTAACTTGTTTACTAAAAAGAATTGAAAAACTCTATTTTTATATGTCTTATTTTCAAAATGGATTGAATTTGTTTTATTTTTAAAGGTAAGGCATTGGGAATATTTTATTTGGGAATTACTATTGAGGTTTAACACTCATGCATATAGTTTTATATTTGTTTTTATCTTATGGTGCTCCTTCCATCTCAAAGTTATTCTTCCTAGGGAGATATTGGTTTATGGTCAGTGGTGATGGAGAGGGTCACATAGAGGTATGTGAAGTTTTGTTTTCTTTCTGCTACTAGTGTTTATTTTTATTATGTAGCTTATATTAATTTATTTTTCATTTTTTATGTTCCAAATAATTCCCAATTGCTTTTTTTGATGTTTAACACTAGTTTTTAGCCGGGGGGATTGGGAATGCCTCTCAGGCCTTATCATGGGTCGGCTCAAGTGACTGATTTAGGGTTGAACTGGGTTGGTTTTTAAAAAAGGGTATTATAGGGGACCCTTTGTTATTTGGTATATCAAGTATATTGAGGATATGATTTTCATGGCTCAAGAGGTAGGTCATGGGTTGGTTCCTGATCACCACCATTCATGATGAGACTTGAATCACCAGGGTAGTTGGGGCTGGAGTCCTGATTTTTTTGGGTTATTCTATTAGTGATTTTTTAATTTAGTGAGCTTGTGTATGTTGGGGGATGAAGGGGGGGGGGGGTGATATGGTGATACACGGTGAGATTTCATGGCGTAGAAAACAATGTCGAGCCCACATGCATAGTTCAATATGCTTCCAGTGGTTGGTGAATACTCAGTGTATGGTCTGCTAAACCATGTGGCCAAGTTTCCTATGAACACTAGTTCCCAATTTTAGTTTGGTATGGGTGATATTGTAGTCTAAATTTGATTAGTTTGAGTGGATTTTTAAAGGAAAATGATTTTTGAAAAGGGGGTATGAAGAGAAAAAATGGGGTTTAAAAGGGGAAATGCATTCTTTTCTAATAGGATTTTTGGTTTATAAGGGGATGTGGATAATCATTTAAATTTTAAAAGGTTTTATAAAATGTGTAATTATAATTAAATGGTAAAATATTGGTTTTGATGGAAATATTATTTTCGTGAATGTTGGTACTTTCTATGAACATTCACATATATTTGTGTGTGTGTGTGTTGAAGGAGCATGTTGGTATGTATTCATGGATGATATAATCCAAAGTGGGATGAACATATATGTGATAGTTCATAGGATTTTTGTGGGTGATTATTTAAATTAAGAGGTTTTAATTGGTTTTTTCAAAGTGGATTTTGAAAAGGTATGTGGTTCTCATTAAAAAGGGGGATTCTTTTATAATAGGATTTCTGGTTTTAAAGAAAAAAGTGAGGTGGTGTTTTGAATTTTAAAGTGGTTGTTTTCAAATGGGTTTGGAAGTGGGAAAAATGGATTTTAAAAAAAAAATGAAAAACATGGATTTTTTAATGTAGGGTTTTGGCTTGTTTTGTGATGTTTTTGTGATTTTTTCGGTTGTGGTTTGATTTGGTTTTCATTTTGTTTTTTGATTTACTGGTTTATGAGCTTGGTGTTTGTTTTTTTATCTTTAAGTTATTGTGAGTATGCTTCCCAGAAATTCCTAAATGGTTTCTAAGGAGCCTCTTCTTGTTGTTGTAAATTCCAAGGATCCTAGTAGAGTGGTGGAGCTGAGTTATTCTCAATCAATGCCTGTTGTATCTCATTATCGAAGACTGTTAGGGGCTATGGAATGTCTTGAGGAAGTTGAGTGTGTCTTCTGGTTTTTGGGAACTTTAGATGCCATGAGAGTGTTAGTTGTCTTGGATATTTTTGAAGGACTAGTATTAAACTAGTGTAAGGTGATCGTTCCATCCTTGTTGTGATTTGGGATGTATTAGGTGATCTTTAAGACTTCTTTCATCTAGTGGTTTATTCTTGAGGAAGGGAAGGATAATAAAGTGCAAGAGCTCATTGACACTTGACAAGGTAAATTGATGGTGAATTTAACAAACCAGTGTTGTATCAATGGAATTACCTTATAATCATGTCTTATAGTATAATCATATAAGATTATAGATAGAACAGAATACAAACCTTATAAATGAATAATGGGTAAAATAAAAGGTATCTCTAGAAGTTATGGAACGTATACTGATGAAAAAGTAAATTGACCTTTGGAATAGTAATGCGACCCAAATAAATAGTAAACCGGCCAATTGAATAGTAACCTCACTAATTAAGGTATAAATAAATTTTATTCATCTTATAAGTGAAAATACGATATAATTATATCATAGTATAAGTAAGTAAACATTTTAAAAATTATTAATTAAGTGTTGGTATTTTTGTAAGTCATGTATAATTAATTACAATTTTATGATTAATTTAATAATTTAGAAGAAAATTTATTTTCAAAAAATGTACTCATAAATAAGTATTTTTATGACTTATGATTATAACATAATTTTAAGAGACCTTAATTAATTTTTCAAAGTATTGGAAAAGTAGTTTTAATTTTAAAATTTGTATATTTCAAGAAAATAAGGATTTTAATTAAAAATTAAATTTCATATATTTAGAAAATTAAATTCATAAAATGGAGTTCATTTTTAATTCTAAATGTCAAAAAATGGTTGGGGTGAATTTTTGGGATTTTTCTAAAATACTTGCATTTTTGGTGAATAGTACAATATGATAATTTATGATAAATGATAAATAAATGAATTTATGCATAATTCTTGAATCATGGATGATGTAAATAACCAATGGTTCGAACTCACTTGATATATTTACTTTTTTTGGTCGCAATATTAAGGAATATTCATAGTCTTGAGTAAAAATATTAAACTAATGATTAAAATAATGAGAAACCCCTTATCTCCTCCACTATAAATACCACCCCTCTTTACCTCACCCCTATCCCACATCTAGGAGTTCTTGGAATCATAAAAAGACCAAAACCTCTCCCCTAAAGAGGCTCTCAAAGAAGATATATTAAAGAGGTAAATTCCTCTTTTTATTTCTTTTATGTTCTTTTCATATTCCTTTGTTTTCATTTCTATCCTCACCTCGCCTCATCTAAATGGTGTGATAACTGCAGTTCCTTACATGTATTAGAATTTTTTATGCTATTGTAATAATTCATCATTATCTCTCCTTTTCCCTCCTTTTATATGAGAAATGAAAACACCATCTGAGATGTGTTAACTTATCATATTCACGGATGACGAGTTTTCAATTTCTTTTTCCATCTTCAATTATAGTCAGGAAAAAATTTTTATGGTTGGAATAGTATAAAATATATGTATTATTTCTTATTTAGGGTTCTATAATATTTTGTACACATGATATTAATTTATAAAGCAAAATGTGTTTGTTGTGATGAAAAACTGCCAATTAGCCAAAATAGTTATCATTAATGATTCAACTTCAAATCAAATAACCATATGAATTTTATAACCATTTAATCTTCTTGATGTCCACTAATAACATATAACTCCAATTTTTTACAACAATTCTCATCTTACATGTTTATGCTTACATGTATATAAGTAAACCAATCATGAAAACCAAGGAAACAAATGCTCCCAAATCAATGAAATTGAACCTCTTAACCCACCAAAAGGTCATTAATGAAATTAATAAGGTTATAATAAATCAATTACATATATAATTGGTTATGTAAATATTAATTAATTAATTTAACTTTGTTATCTAGTACATTAATATCAAGTGAAGGACACCTTCAGACTTAAGGTAAGGGATTCTACCCGAACCTCCATTATTCCTTTGGGTTGTTCAATATTTCATTTTAGCCAAATGAGGTTATCTATTATTTTTATTCACATATTATAAATTATGTGCATATTCTGAAAAAACATGTATCAATATCCATTCATCATTCTATTTTTGGTACATGCATGTTTTTGAATGATTCCCTCTTCAATTCTTCTCGATAAGAAAGCCCGCTTAAAAGGAACTTCCCGAATTCTTACCCATTTTCAATTACACTATATAATAGATTTTTAAGCCACCGTTTTTTTATAAAACCAATATTTTTATTATTAAATACTTATTGGTTCAATTCTGGTTTTATATAAAATATTATTCCCTTTTATGTTTTAAATAACCTTTTATATTTTTCTTTAACCATACTAAAATGTTTTAATTCTAAAGTTTCTTAAGTACTCTTATTACATGTTATTACTGCAAGTGACATAAACTTTCATTATATATTCCTATTATAACATATGATTTTACATGAATTATCTAATTCCTTTTTTTAATGGACACTTTTATGATACCCCATTTTTTATGCTTTATGACATGAATATGATACCCAATTCTTACCATGAGTAACCTTTATATTTATATATGATTGATTATGTATGATTATATATGTGGAAAGAATATTCATCAAGATTTTATGATGGGTTCACCCAGATAGTACTCCAATACATTGGATAAAGTTGAGTCTTTTGAGACGTCATTTGCAATGGTCTTGGCAGTTAGCCTTGACTTGTGCTACCATGTGAAACAGTCTGGGTGGTTAACCTTGACTTGTGCTCATATATGTGAAACAATCATTGAATTGTGCTAAAGTAATGTTTTATGTTGCTTCCAAATTACTATGTCTACATTTTTATATTATCCCATGTTTATATGTTATGATTCCATATGTTCCAGGCCTTTTTAGATGATTATGTCATTCCTTATAACCCATGTGCTAAATTATTATTCTTATGTTTATTCCCTTATTGGGATTTTTAGCTCATCCATCTATTCATGTAATCCTCGGGTTATCCTTTGAATATGTATTGGAACAATGTAAGTTAGGATCTCTTTATAAAGATTAAATAAATAAATGTTTTATTTTGTCCCATGTTTTCAATTGTATGTACCTAGTCTTCCAAGATAATAGAATTTATGATCCTTATTTTTTAATACAATGATTTATTATGCTTAAAATCATCTAATGATTTGTTTAAATGGATAGGGTATCTATAGATAGTATCAAAGTAAGGTCTAGTTATTTTTGGATATTAGGAATAGAGAACTTTAGTAAGAACCTTAGGTATGAGACTAAGTATAAGAAAACATTGGTAAGTATAGAGTATGCGGTTTATCAAGAAAATACATCCCTGTATTGACACAAACAATTTTATGTGGCTCTGGCACATATGTATCTAGGGGTAAAACCCAAAAACACCGCTTTGAGATAGACTTGAATTGGAACGGGTGCATGACAATGAGCCTTCTTTCACTCATAGTTTGACACTACTGGGCGATATGATTTGGTAAATTCATAATCTCATTACAAATCATTATTAAGGGAATAAAAAAAGATCCCATAAGAATATAAGTTAAGAAATAGATCAAGGATAACCTATATTTAAACCTAGGGAATCACAAGTTAGGATATTCTTTTCCTTTACTAGTTTCTCATTTTATGTCCAATGTTTCCTTTTATTCTTATTAGCTAAGTCTTCAAGTACCGTAATTGAAATTTCTTTTCTTAGTTACTTGCGGGAAATAGAAGAACACATGCCAAAAATCAATTATATAGGGAATGTGATGATTTCCCTAATGATATGATTGATATGATGGGAATATTTACTCCAAACTTTATAATAGTACTTTCCCACCTATCTCAAGTTATGAATAATAACTTGAATCATGTGGAATGCCCTCCTGCAAGGAAATAGAATGTTTCCATCAAATCCTTCATGCAAAAATGGCCTACCAAGTTTAGTGTATCTTTTGATATGCTCCTCATGGAATAATGTATTAACTTCATTGAAAAGATATTCTCTGTCCTCCAATGACCAGAAGAAGATAATTCTTGATGGTGGTATATCATTTTGATAGGTAATCTGATCCATGGTGGACACTGATCAATAATATTAAGTCCTAGGAGAAAACTTATTCCATTAATTGGGATGAATTCAAGAAAATGTTTTTCAATAAATATCTTCCCTAAACCCTCTATCTCAATTTGGAATGAGATTTCCTCAGACAAAGGAAAAAGGAATATTAGTTTATCATGGTGTATGAAGAAAACTTTAAAAGGTTTGCAATACATGCTTCTGACTTTTTCATGAACACTAAATGAAAGGTGGATCTCTTATTTAGCAGAAAAAAGCCATGTCTATGAAAATTATTGGTAATTAGAGACATTGAAAGTTATGATGAGATTATCTATTATGACCTCAAGGTTGAAATGGAGATCATAGACTCTCAATGGTATCATGGTCCTAATGAGAAAAAGTGGAAAAATGGAGTCCAATATTGGTGGTTCAGGAAATAAATTCCATGATGGAAAGAATATTGAACATCCCATGTGTGAAAATTGTGGGAAGAAGCATCTTGGAAACTATCTAAAGGGAAATAGGAATTGCTTCAAATGTGGAAGAATGGGACATCTGGATAGGAACTATCAAAGGGATATTAAGAATCCCACTAATGTGGAAGAAGAAAGGAAGGTTCAGATCAACAATCTACCTATAGTGTAGTGTCTCAACTACAAGGAACATGGGCATTATGCGAACTATTTCCCTAATCCAAGGGTTGTCAGAGGAAATCAACAACAACCTACAATATAACAAGGAAGGGCTTATTCTATAACTATTTCTAAGGTGGACCTGGAGAACGATGTGGACACATGCATTCTAGTTATTCATTCAAGAATAGAGAATACACTATTTGATTACAGTTATACATATTCTTTATTATCTTGCAAGTTTAGTAGAACTATTAAAATAACACCTAAAATTTTGGAGGTTGAGTTATCTATGAGAATAGACAATAGGGAAATTATTGTGAGAAAGGTTTATAACTCCTCTGTCACACCTGTTTTTATTTTACTTTATTTATTTTATTTATTATGGCGTCGGGTGTTTTTGCATGTGTGCGGGTGAGTCCCGGTTGGAAATTTTAATGTTTGGATGAGTTAATGGTTTGGAATAGTGCGCGAACACCATACGGTTGTGATGCGCAACCCGTTTTCAGTCCTCTTGGGTACCGTGCAGTGCGCGCGTACCCCGTGGCCTTTTAGTTTTAACGTAATTAAATTCGCTTGTTGAGTGGATTAATATATATATATACATACATATATATATGATTATATATGTGTATGTATATGGGTATATATGTTCATATATTATTATTATTATTTTTAACGTAATATGCATATATGTATGTGTATATGTGTATATATACACGTATGCTGATGCATATATATTTATTAACATTATATGTTTATGCGTAAATGTGTTTATGCATATGAGTATATATATTCATGTTTATAAATTTGTTCATGTGGGTTTATATATATATGTATATATGTTTGTAATTATAATAATAATAATTATTAATATTATTATTATCAATATGTTTATGTATTTATATATATATATATATTTATATAGGTTTATATATACGTTCGCATGTTTTATATATGTTTAGTTATATGTAAATATGTGTATGTATATTTATAATAACTATTGCGATTATAATTAATTAACAAATTTATTATTAGTATTATTATTAAGTTAAATTGTTTTATTTTGTTTCGTTTTAATTTTATTTTCCCTTTTATTTTATTCCTTTTTTTTATTTTATTCCTCTTTTTTTTTCTCTTATTCTTTTTCTTCTTTTATTTTTTTTCCTTCTCTCCTCTAACCCTACACTCTTCCCCCCGTCGCGCGCAGGCCGTCCCTCCCCTTCCCTCGCTGTGCGTGACCCGGCCCCCTGCTTCCCCGTCACCGGCCTGCTTTGCCCTTCGACCCCAGCCACCGGCCGCCACGCCTCCTCCCAGCCGGCATCCCGGTCTCCCCGCTCCTTCCGCAAGCGCCCCAGCCGACACCCATCCACCGCGCCTCCTCTCGGCCAGCGTCCCGACCTCCCTCGCTCCTGCCGCGCGTGCCCCAGCAGAGCCACACCCTCCCCCTCACTGGAACCACTCTTTTCCGGCGCCCTCCTTCCGTCGACAACCCCCCTCCTCCCCGGAAGTCTTCCTTTTTGGTAGGGTTCTATTTTACCCAAACCCTAGTTGGGATTTATTTTATTTTTGGAGTTGATCTTAAAATTGATGGTCTGGTATGGTTGTTATAGGTGCGATTTAATCTTCCTTGGGTGCGATTGAGGTGCAAATGGTGTTTTGCACCAATTTGCAGAATTTTATCATCAATTGAGGTAGTAACTCATGGCTTATATTCTTTAAATTTAGATTCCTTCGATTGCGTGTTGTTTTCACCATTCTTGTTTGTTAATTAGACATTTGATGTTGTTGGAATAAATTTTATCTTATGAAATGAGGTTCATTTTGATGGAAATCCATTGTATGCTATTTAACAATTTTATTAAATTGTGCAATTTGTGATTTTAATTGTGCAGATGGAGTTTTGGTGTGCGTTTGATTGTTGAAGTTGTCTCTGGGCGTGTTCTTGATACGAAAGTCTCCCCTTGTTAGTTATAATTGTTTTATAAAATGTTTTAAAGATCTGTTGACTTATAAATGAGGTGCAGATTGTGTTTTGGGGGTACCTTGGTGTGCGAATTGTCTCAAAATGATGCGTGTGTGTGAAGAGTGGTTTCCTATATGTTATTCTTTGGAGTTGTTTTATATACTTGAGGCGGTTTAGTAAATAATGCAGATGCTGCAAGTTATGTTTTGAAAATACGTCGGGATGGGTTTTCATTGTTTATTCATTAGAGTTATTTTAATTCAGTGTTTATGTGTTTTTAAATGTTTTACTTTTGTTATAGCGCGCTGGCGAGGTAATCCTGTGATACCAGAACTGTCGACATGCGTTTCTTGTTCGCTAGTGCGAGGCATATCGCGTCGCTGTAACTGGGTAGCGAGTTGAGGTAGGTTCCCACTGCACTTGCCTTTGAATTTAGAATTTACTTATTTCTTGTCATTTAATTAATTTTCATCAAATTGGAAGTAGTATTTAAATATTATTATTTCTAGAGTAGTTATACTGCTGGAATTGGAACTGCTTCTTTCTCTGCATCGTACCGAAAGCTTTTCTTTTCATGATTAGCTGTTGCGCAATATTGAAAATTCCCCTTTGGCCCTTATGTTTGCGCTTCAGAATTAAAATGGTGATTTGGTCTACCTAAATGAGATTTTAAATGTGTTTTCTAGTTTTAAATGTGACGACGTCTGGTCCTTCTTTTGGAATTGATTTGGTATTGATCAAGTACATGAGGCCTGTTTGGTACTTTTAATGAAATTAATGTTTTGAAAAGTCTCTTTGGAGTGATCTTTTGTGTTTGTTGATTTGGTGAGAGGAGTATGTGATGCTTGTGCATCTTGACTAGTTTTACATTAGGGATGCACTCCTCTTTTATTATATGTGTTGACATGGGAACCTGGCATATTGAGTGAATTATCTGAGAACGATTGCTGCACTAGTTTAGATCACGCACTGGGTAGTGGCCCCATAGCAGGGGAATACTGAGTTATTGCTGCTTTGGGGATTGGGCCCCTCGGTTAGGCCATGTAGGGCTATGCCGGGCGTTAGGGCGTTATGACGTCATCGAGTTAGGGCATGCCTTCAGGATGAGTCAGATGTATAGTACGTTCTGGTTTGTTCACGATCTCCTAGGTTCGAACCATGTCTCTTTTAGTGTGTATTTGTATATGGCAGACGATTGAGAGGTCGAGTTTGGATGCCGACCCTTGTGTGCCACTTCTTCCCGTTTCCCTTAGTGTGTGTTATGTGTGATTTTATTTTTGACTAACAACTAAAGTTTGGTTTTCTAATTGTTCGCAAAATGTTTTAAAATGCAATTCACCTGTTCCTTTCAACATTAAACTTCTTCTAAATTAAAAAGGGTGATGGATTGTTACTTGTTTTCAAAATGGAAAGTGTGTGTGTATGAAAACCTATATTTTCTATAATGTAGTTCAAACTAGAAGTTGGCAAATTCTTCTTTTAATGGTAGTGCTTTGGGAATAGATTTATCGGGCTAGCCTACTGAGTTTTAATACTCACGCCTATAGTGTTTTCTTGTTTTTAGTTTCTGTCGCAGGTTTGACTCGAGTTTGCTCGCCGTGGACGAGAGTTGGTGGTAGTTTGACGATCGACTCTCGGGGTCGCGAGGAGTTGGGTTCGTGGTCAGGTTAGTTATGTTTTTGGCTGTTTTATTCTATTGTCGTTTGTTTATTTCTGCATCTTAGTCAATTTTTACTGGGCTAAATCATTCCCACGTGTACTCGGTGATGCCCTGGCGCTTGTCGCCAGCCCGGGAGGATCGGGAACGCCTCTCGGGCCATGCCGCAGACCGACTCGGGTGACCGGTTCAGGGTCGACCCGGGTTGGTTCGTGACATCCTCCCTAGAAAATGTTTGTGAATTGAACCTTCCAAAAAATCATGTCATACTTCCTCTAGTAGAGTTTGATGATATTTTTTGCATGGATTCACTATCTTTATACAAAGCCAACATTAACTTTCAGGAAAGGGAGATCACTCTTCATATCCCAGAGTATCCACTAAACCAGTAAAAGTGTAAGGAGTAAGATTAATCTCCTTTAGAATCATTGTCTCATTTGTGGATAATTTTTCCTTTTGAGCAAGTATATCTTTCTCAAATGATTTAGATAAAGGAGATTATACTTGTCGAAGATATCCCCACTATGGGGGATTACAATGATGTATTCCTTGAATAATTTCCTAGTATTTCTCATTATTGATAGGTTGAGTTCTCAATTAAATTTATTCTTATATCCATACCTATATCAAATACACCTTATAGAATGGACACCATTGAGTTGGAAGAGACGAAAAAGTAGTTATAGGAGAATCTGGAGAAGGGTTTTATATGTCCAAGTGCTTCACCATGGGTTGCACCAGCCCTCTTTGTTAAGAAGAAGGATATACCAATGCTCCTCTACATTGTATATCACAAGCCCAATAAAATAATGATAAAGAACATGTATTCCCTACCTCGAATAGATGACATGTTCGATCAGCTATGTGGGCCCAGTTATTTATCTAAGGTGGACCTTCAGTTGGGATATCCCCAATTAAAGGTGAGGAAATAAGATATTACCAAAACTTACTTTAGAATGAGGTATGGACACTATGAGTTTATAGTGATGCCCTTCAGACTCACTAATTCTTTATTAATATTCATGGATTTAATGAATGGATTCCTTAGATATTATCTCGACAAATTTGTGGTAGTATATATCAATGATGTTCTGATATACTCCAAGAGAAAGGATAAACATGAGGGGCATTAGAATACTACAATGATGACTTTAAAAAGGGAGAAACATTTGTAAAATTACAATAAATGTGAGTTTTGGATATAGGAAGTATCATTCTTAGGGAATGTTATCACTAGTAAAGAAATATCTGTGGACCATTCCAAGTCAAAGGTGATCAAAGAGTGGCCCAGAAAAACATCTGTAATGGTGATCCACAATGTTGGGAGTCTATCCAGGTATTATCGATGATTTGTGAAGAAATTATTATTATTTTCAATCCCAATGAATAAGCTGGCATGAAAGGGTGTGAAGTTCTTCTGGACTCAAGAATGCGAGGAAAGATTTAAGGAGCTCAAAAAGAGGCTTATCACTGCACCAATACTCACACACCTGATAAGTGGAGAAATCTTTGTGGTGTAAAATGATGATTCAAATATGGTCTTAGTATGTGTGCTGAGGAAAAATGATAAAGTGATAGCCTATGCCTCAAGGCAGCTAAAAATCCATATGAAAAACTATCCCACACATGATCTGGAGTTGGTGGATCTGATCTTTGTGTTGAAAATCTGGCGACATTAACTCTGTGGGAGAAGTGTGAGATATATACTAATCATAAGAGTCTTAAATATATATTCACATATAAATATATTAATATGAGCCCATGAATATGGTTATAAATCATCAAGGATTATGACTGATTGATCCACTACCATTTCATTAAGGCAAAAAAACTGGAATATGCTCTGAGTATATAATATCATTTATCTTTATCAATGATGATAATTGAAAAGGAACCCATCTTATTAGATTTTTATAGGATGGACATGGGAATCATTATGGGAGGAATATCATCAATCCTTTATAAAATTATTGATCAACCACCCCTCATAGAGAAAATAAAGGCTGCCCAAAGAAATGATGTGGAAATTTAGAAAAGGGTGGAAGCTATCAGAAATGGGAAATCCTCTCAGATCAAGATCGACAAGGATGACGCCATATGATTTGGCTCATGATTATTTGTACCATTTTATCCAATAATAAATAAGGATCTTCTGAATGACATAAATAACTCAAACCTCACTATTTACCCAGGTAGCCCAAAGATGTATTGAGATCTCTGGAAGAATTTTTGCTAGGATAATATGAAGAAAGAGATTGATGAGTATATATCAAAGTTCCTAGTAAGTCAGCAAGTGAAGGATAAAAGGAAAACAATCCAAGGGGATGATGAAATCATTTCCCATACAAACATGTAGGTGGGAGAACATCACCGTGGACTTTTTCCATGGACTTCTAAAGACATCAAGAGGAAACAATGCTATATGGGTAATTTTGGATCATCTTACAATGACAACTCACTCTATATAAATTATAGAGGACTTATCATTAGATCAAATTGAACGGATATATATTAAAGTGGTGGTAAGGATACATAGAGTACCAATACTTATTGTATATGATAGAGATATGATATTAACCTCAAAGTTCTATAAAAGTATCCAACATGCTCTAAGAACTGAAATGAACTTTAGTATGGCCTATCATCATCAAACTGATGCCAATATAAAAAAACTATTCAAAAACTAGAAGACATGTTGAGATCATTCTATATGGACATCAATGTAGGATGGGACCATCATCTTACACTAGTTGAATTATCCTACAACAATAGTTTCCACTCCAGCATCCAAATGGAAACATATGAAGCCCTTTATGGGAAAAGGTGCAGAACACTGACGTGATGGGATGAAGTCAGTGAGCATAAGCTGTTAGGACCTGAAATGGTGGAGAATGTGAAAACCATTAAGCAGCACATAAAGGAATCCTAATGTTGAAAAAAGAGCTATGAAAAAATTCATTGATGATACCTTGAGTTTAAATTTAGAGACACAATATTACTCTGCAGATCTATATGGAAGAAGGTCATGAAATTTTGTAAGACAGGAAAGCTAAGTACCAAGTATGTCAGCCCCTTCAAGATTCTTGATAGTGTTAGAGATATGGAATGTTGACTAGAACTTCCACCTACAATGTATAAAGTATACGATTTGTTCCATATATCCTTATTAAGGAAGTATATACCTGATCCTTCACATGTACTATGTTCATATATGGTGCAATTAGAGAATGATCTTTCTTAAGAGGAGAAGTACGTGAAGATCTAGGATTATAGAGATAAAGTTATACATAACAAGACTGCTAACCTGGTAAAAGCACTATGGTGGAACCATAAGTATTAAGAGGAAACATGGGAACTAGAGTCAGCAATAATGGAAAAGTACCCACACTTGTCTTCATCTTAGAATGTAAAACAAAATTTCAAGGGTGAAATTTCTTTAGGGGGGAAGAATGTAACGACCCGATGTTGAATCAATAAAATTACATTATTATAATTATTTCTTAGTATAATAATATAAAATTACAAATATACCATAATAAAAACCTTATAAATAAATAATGTGTGCAATAAAAGGTATCTCCAGAAGTCAAGGTACATATAATGATGAAATAGAAATTTGACTTTTGGAATAATAATGTGACCCTTATGAATATTAAACTGGATAACTAAATAGTAATATCACTAATGAAATTATAAACAAAATTTATCCATCTTATAAGGGACAATATGATATAATTATATCATAGTATAAGTAAGTAAATATTTTAAAAAATATTAATTAATTATTGGTATTTTTGAAAGTCATGTATATTTAATTACAATTTTATGATTAATTCAAAAACTTTAAAATAAAACATAATTTGATAAAATGTATTCATAAAAAATTATTTTGATGTATTATTATTATAAGATAATTTTAAGAGACCTTAATTAAATTTTCAAATTGTTAAAAAAGAAGTTTTATTTTTAAATTTTTTATTTTTAATGAAAATTATTATTTTAAATAAAAATTAAATATCACATATTTAGAAAATCATATTCATAAAATTTAGTTCATTTCTACATTCTACACATAAAAAATGGTTTGGGTGAATTTTTGGGATTTTTCTAAAATACGGGATTTTTTTGTGAATAGTAAAATATGATAATTTATGATAAAATCTAAATAAATGAATTTATCCATCATCCTTGAGTCATGGATGATGTAAATGGCCATTGTATCAAAATAAAATGCTCTATTTACATTTTTTGGTCACATTAATCAAGTCTATTCATAGTCTTGAGCAAAAATATTAAACTAGTGATTAAAATAATGAGAAACCCCTCCTCTCTGCCACTATAAATACCACCCATATTTACCTCCTCTACATAAACCTCTCAAGCCTTTTTAGCAGTCCAAATTCTCCTTATATATCTCCCTAAGAACCTATCCCACATCCAAGTGCTCTTGGTCTTATAAAAAGACCAAAACCTCTCCCCTAAAGAGGCTCTCAAGAAAGATATATTCAAGAGGTAAATTCTTCTTTCCTTTTCTTTTATTTTCTTTTCATGTCCATTTGTTTCCATTTATATCCTCACCTATACTCATTAAAATAATGTGATAACTCCAGTACCTTAAATTTACTATATTCTTGTTATGATAATGGAACAATTTATCATCACATCTCCTTTCCCTTTCTTTTATACTAGAAATGAAAATACCATCCGAGATGTGTTAATTCATCACATTCAAGGATGTCAGGTTTTCAATTTATTTTACCATCTTCAATTATATAAATGAAACCATTTTTAGGGATGAACCAAACTATAATATTTATATTATATCTTATTTATGGTTCTGGAATCTTGTTTACACATGATATTAAGTTATAAAGAAAAATGTGTTCATTGTGATCAAAAACCGCCAATTAACCAAAATGATTAACATTAACGATTGATCTTCACTCCAAATAACCAAATTAATTTTATAACCATGTAATATTATGTATGTTCACTAATAAAATATAACTCCAATTTTGTACAATGATTATCATCTTTTAGGGTTATACTTACATGTATATAATCAAACCAATCATGAAAACGAAGGAAACAATGCTCCCAAAAAAATGAGATTGAACCTCTTAACCCACCAAAAAGGTCATGAATGAATTTAATAAGGTTTCACGAAATAAATTAAATGTATAGAAGGTTATATAAATATTAATTAATGAATTTAATTTGGTTATACATGACATTAAGATCAATTTATGGACACCTTCAGACTTAAGGTAATGGATTCTACCCAAACTTGCATTATTCCTTCGAGTTGAGGTTACATATTATTTTTATGAACATATTCTAAATGCTATGAATCTGCTCCAAAATCATGAATTAAGATCCATTAATCATTATATTTCATGTATATACATGTTTTTAAATGATTCCCTCCTTAATTATTCCCAATAAGCAATCCCCTTTTATGGGTACTTCCCAAATTATTACCCATTTTCATGGACACAATATAATCTGTTTTTAAGAAACCATTATTTTTATAAAACCAATATTTTTATTATTAAAACCTTCTTGGTTGATATCTGGTTTTATATAAAATATCATGCTCTTTTATGTTTTAAATGACCTTTTATATTTTCCTTTAACCACACCAAAATGTTTGAATTCTAAAGTTTCTCAAGTAATCTTTTTTACATGTTATTACTTAAAGTGACATAAATTTTCATGATATATGACTATTCTACCATATTATTTTACATTCATGATCTAGTTACTTTTTTTGTTGATATTTTTATGATAATTCCATTTTTATGCTTTATGACAAGATTATGATACCCAATTATTACCATGGGAAACCCTTATGTTTAGGTATGATTTATTATGTATGATTCTCTAAATGGAAAGCATATTCAAGAACATGTTATGATGGGTGTGACCAGATATAACTCTAATTAATTGGGTAATGTTGAGTATCATGAGATTTTATTTTCAACGGTCTTGGCGGTTAGCCTTGACTTGTGCTACCATGTGCAATAGTCTTGGTGGTTAACCTTGAATTGTACTCCTTTATGTGAAAAAATCCTCAAATCATGATAAAGTCATGTTTTATGTTTTTTCCACATTATTATGACTCAATGTTTATATGATACCATGTTTATATGATATGACTTCATATGGTCCATGCCTTTTTACATCATTATGTCATGCCTTATAACCTATGAGCTAAAGCTTTATTCTTATTTTTATTCCCTTATTGGGATTTTTAGATCATCCCTTTGTTCATGTTATCCTCAGATTATCTTGTGAAGATATATGAGAATAATGGAAGTTAGGATATCTTTATGAATATTAAATAAAGAAATGTTTTATTTAGTCCCACATTTTCAGTTTTATGTACTGATTCTTACAAGCCACTAGAATTTACAATACTTGGCTTGTAATATGATTCTTTATTATGATTAAAATCATGTAATGATATGTGTAAAAGGATATGGTCTCTATAGTGAAGGGGTATATTGACTATTTATATGATCCGGTTTCATTTTCTCTAGATATAGTGTTAGGCGATCTATTAGAATATCCTTTTTCCATGTGTGGTCTCAGTCTAGGGTTCGATGAATTATTTCTTTTGGTTCTCATGGAGGTTCCCCATCGGGAGAGGAGTGTGAATCATAGAAACTTGTCTGGATAAAATATCCTTATCAATGTCATCCTTTCATTTGTTATACCACTCACTCATTTTTTTTCTGGTATGGTTGTGTTGTACCTCTAAGTCATCTCTCCATAATCCTCCAAAGTCTAGTTGATTGTGTAGTAGTGGAGAAGTTTTGTACGTTGTGTTTCTAGAAGAGGAAGCCTCACTCATAGGTTTTCATTTCCCAATTGTAAGGAAAAATATGGGTCAATCCATTAGGGATCTATCCATTGGTCTCACATTGAATATTTTCACATAGTGAAGGAGTTGATGGGTGTGAGGGATGTACATCCATCAAGTTTCCAATGACGCTAGAGTGGAGACCATTAAAGTTTTCCACTATTGTGGTTTTATTCCATCAGAACATTTTTTTGATGATCTTAGAGGCCTCTTTATTGAAACTAATGTGGTTTTTCCTTGTGCAATATGCAATCTTAAGCAATTATTTTTCCTTTTTATCGGTCTTATTTTTTGAGGGGTACTAGTTTGGAGAGGCGTATATCTTGTGAAATTAGAATGTGTGGCTTGGCCAAGTGTCATGTTTGAGTCTCAATGGTTCAAACCTTATCATATTGGTGGGTGGCTTCATTGAGCATTAATCTTAGTGAAACCATCTTAATAGTCGATTCTTTAATTGTGTGGAGACCCAATACAGGACACGTTGATGTCTTCTCCTGATTTGGTCGAGTGTGACTTATGGAGTCGAAAAGTCACACCGAGATTCATGATTTCATTTGGTCTTTATTATTTTTGAGTCCTTATCATTTCCACATATGTCTAGGTGACTTTTTGGGGATAGAAAGTGTTAATGGTGGGTGAATTTTTACACACCGACTCGAAATATCTCTTTAATTTTATTTATTTTTGGAAATATTTTATCTTATTCTTGAGAGAGCATGAGTTTCAGTAGTTGGAAGGCCGAAATTTAAATTTTTGGTGACTATCCAACAATATAATGGTTAGCCCACATGATTAGTAGTAACCATGCGGTGCCCATGTGAGTGCCTAAGTGGGTCTATGATGTGGTGCATGTCTTGTGCATGGTTTATTAAATTATGAGAAAAGCATTTAATTTGGATCTATGAGTTGACAGTGCCAAGAAGAATGGTTTGAGCACAGTTTTATTTATTGTGTGTCTTCCTAGGGGTAAAGATACAAGGGGTTTCTTGGTTGAGGGAGTGGACAGTGTACGGTTGGCGCATGGTTTGGAAATCCATGTGGGGTTCCCTGTTTAAAAAACTGGTTTTATTTTATTTTATTTATTTTTCTTTAGCCACTCTTTTGTTTCCTATCGTCTCCCTTAATTATCGTGTGATGACCTCCCCTTCTTCCTCTCTATCCATATATATTTCCCCCCTCTCACAATCCCTCTTCTCCATGGTGTTTGAGTGAATTTCTCTAGGTTTGTTGGTTGGTGACTCAAGGTAAGAACTCTTCTTCCCTACTCTCCATCTTTTGTGGAATTTTTCTCTTCCTTATTATACAACATAGCTTGTTCAAACCCTAGGTCAGGGGTTAACCTGGTTCATTTGGTTTTATTCCATTTTAGGTCAAATGATGGATCTCTCAAGTCAACTTTGTTTATGTTTTGTCATCCACCATCGAAGGTGAAGCTTTTTTGTTCATTTTGGTTTTTTTACCACCTTTTTGAGGTTGGTTTCCTTATATATTTTTATTTAGAAAAATTTTATTTATAGTGTTTGTAATTTTTGGGTTACTACTATTTTTTAGTGAATCTAGATCATTTTTTAAGTGGTTTAGAGTCTCCAGAGTTGAAGTCAAATTTCATGGGTATGCATAAGTAGGCACACACACACACACACATTTGTTTCCATACTACATATATTCACTAATTGCAGCATAAATATATATATCGGGTCTAGGTGTGATTATGTACATATGTGAAAAATGAATACATGTGTATCTGTAAAAGGTTATATGAAAGTATAAGCACATATGTAAGGGTTCCCTTATACATATTTGGACATGAAAATATGTACATAGGCGATAGGTGTCTTTATATCTATGTGAACATGTATATGTGTGCATGTGGAAGGAGGAAGATTTTAGTGGTCACTAAAGAAGGCGTCAATTGTCAAAGTGTTTCGGATTGGTTCTCTCCCTTGTGAGGTAGGTTCCCTATACCAAATCTTTTAAAATTGGAATCTATTATTTCTTAGTGCTTTTAATTTTTTTTCCATTTATAATTAAATTCATATACTATATATATATATATATAATTGGTTATGGTTCTTGGAAAGAGGCTTCTTACTTGGTTTCTAAGCATTCTCATAATATTTAAAAATGGATTTCATTGATTTAATCATGGTTTGAAGATTGTTTTCAAATGCGAGGTACCTTAAGTATTCAATTGGTCTTTTAAATGGTTTTAGAACATAAAACTATAAAGAAATTGTGTTTTCTAAAGTGAAATTATTCCTTTTAAAATAATGGGATCTGTTTGGCACTTTGAGAATGTATTATGGAAGTAGAAAACCCCTCTTGAGGAATTCCCCTTGATTTAGAAATTTCATGTATGTGTCCAATGTGTAATTTGTGTTATGTTCTCAGTAGAGAGACTTTCACATTGTTATGTTACTTAAAAAAGGGGATTTGATTAAGGAGGAAGATCAGTGGTGAGAATTTGGATAGATTTTTGGTAAATAATGTGATATGTATATATATGATAGCATGATAAAACTCACCACTATTGGGAATAATCACATGGGACCATGGTTATCTTGGTGGGAAGAATAGATCTAGTATACTAGAGGGTTGGATAGGGCCTAAGATTGGTTCCTTGAGCATGATTCATGCTAAAACACTAAAAAACAATATGATGATGACCAGAGACCAATATACCTTGGGTTATGGTCCCCTGTAGTGTCTCGTGCATGAGGACATTGTGGGTTTTGGTATGTATTCATCACTAAGGTAGTAGGATCCTAGAATCCCACTAACCCTAGTTACTTAGGGATTTAATATGGTTTTGGATATCATTTAACACTATTTTAATTTATATGGAACTATTTTAAACATGTTTAAAATAATAAAAAACATGTTTCCCTTCCTTAGTTTCAGGGAACCAATTGTTTTAGTTTTATTATTGTGAATCTTGTTTTATTATCTTTCTCCCACTTGTAAAAGATTATTTTGGAAATCTATCATGCTTTGGAAACTATTTTTTAAATGTAATGGAATGTATCTTTTCCTAAAAATGGAATCTTCTTACTTGTTTATGAAAGGAATAGAAAAAATCTTATTTTTATATGCATTATTTTCAAACTGGCATGACTTTGTTTTCTTTTTAAAGGCAAGTAATATGGAATAGTTTATTCGGACATGCCTACTGAGTTTTAGTACTCACACATATAACTTTATCTTTGTTTTTAGATTATGATGCAACTTTTAGATCAGAATATGTTTTCATAGGGAAACATTGGTTTAGTGGTCGGTGGGGACACACTGGATCACCTAGAGGTATATGTAGTTTTTTCTTTCTATTTTTAGTGGATGTTTTTATTTTTTAGTTTATATTTATTTATTTACCATTTTTTATGGTTCAAATCATTCCCAATTTATTTTTTTATGTTGGACACTAGTTTCCTGTCCGAGAAGATCAGGAATGCCTCTCAAGCCTTATAATGGGCTGACTCGAGTGACCAATTTGGGGTTGAGCTGAGCTGGTTCATGATACTGTGTTTCTTAGTTGGTAGTGAAACATATTTGGCTGTCTTATTACCATTATAAAGTAGAGGTGGGACTAATTTATGATGTGTAATATATAATGAATCAAAGTGTAACACTAGATCCTTATATGTAATGTGTTGGACTCATCTGTTTTGATAATCTCAATTATGATTAATTATGTTTTGATAATCCCAAATGATGTTTATTGATTAAACTTCTCATTACTTTATTTACTGTGTAAGTTATTAATTTAAAAATATAAATACTGTTGAATATGATCAAATGATATATATTTCATTCAATAACATTCGGTTAATCAAATGTTTATTTACTTTGTAATGTTTTATCCTAACTTAATCTGTGGATATTTTGCACAAACAGACAAACATCTACCATTACAAAAAGGTCACCGGTATGCAGATGAGCTACCAATACAGAAAGGTCACCGGTATATAGATGATCTACCAATACCGAAAGGTCACTGGTATGAAGATGATCTACTGATACAGAAAGGTCACTGGTATGCAGACAATTACCGTTACACCTGATCTATCGATAGAGTAAGTCTACCAGTATGCACAAGTCGACCAATACAGAGTGACAACTAATTTTATGAAGTCTACCATTACAAGATCACTGGTATGGGTCACTGGTACCGAGAGATACTACTAAAGGAAGTCCCCGCTACATATAGTCACTGGTACATGGATCTACCACTAGAAGGATCTCCCGCTACATACAACTACCGTTACAGAGACCACTAGACACCCGACACTGTGTCATTTCATTAACATTGTTTATTATAAGCAAGGGTCATATTTGGCTAATTTAATGCATCTGATATTAATTAATGATAGTTTTTGGCATGTCAGGAACTGTACCTCGTACAAATCATTCCTATTGTCGGACCTCAAGGAATATAAAAGGGAACCTCGAGCTAGTGGAAAAAAGGTCTTTCAACACACTTACAAAACAAGTTTCTAGATATACATGAGTACATACATACATAGAAGAAGAAGGAAGAACACATGCTAAACCTATAGAACCTGAACATTTAAGGAGTGAAGTGATTCAACGACTACACCTAAACTCATGCTAATCAAGATGATCTAGCTGAACCTGGAAGTCAAAGAAAAATGACACTTCTTTAGAGAGGGAATTAGAGAAAATTCTGATCAATCCAAGGAGTCCAGAGCTTCACTGAAAACACATAGAGCATTCTAAACTCATCTCTATTTGTTTATATCTATTGTGTTTCATTTATTTACATTTTGAGTAGTGTGTGTGAATTGTATTTTAAGCACACACTGTCTCCTGTGCTGAATTGGAGGATTTCTAAATACTTACTCAATATTTCCCTTACACTCTTGTATCCCACCGTGGATAGTGGTAGAGGTAAAGTGAGACCTAGAAAACCTTTGTGCTATTTTTTTGTTTTCCCACGTAGAACTGTGGTAGAGGTTTGAGGACCTGGACAGTCTGTGAATTATTTTAAAACCCTGACCCAGGGTGTGGATCGTAGTTTATATAAAACTGTTTGAGAGGAATAAGTCTATTCTTGAGACTGAACCTCTTGTTTAAAATGGCTATTCATTTTTATTTTAGTTAAAACTATTTTGAATATTCCTATACTAAGAACATTAAATATAAATCTGTTGTAAATTTACTCTGATTGTTAAACTAGAAAGTGTTTTTACTTATTGTAAACCAGTAGGTTAGTTTCAAAAGCTAATCAAATCTTCAGATTAGATTAACTGAGAACTAATCAATCTCCTGAGAACCTAACTGAACCTTTACTATATTAAAAATTCACTAAAGTTTAGCTTGTAATTTAAATTGGGGTATTTTAAAATAAATCTTTTAAATAGGAAATTTTTAGTAGGAACTCAATTCACCCCCACTTTAGTATCCACTTCGACCAACATTTGGTATCAGAGGGATTGATAAAAGGTTTTCAAAAAACTCTTTTTGTGAAAAGTTTTCTACTATGATTTTAGTTGTATCTTGAAGATCTTAATTTTTTTGTTAATTCTAAATTTTTATATCTTTATATAACTTAGGTATTATAGATAACAGATTAGAAAATGTAGCTACCAATAGGCCACCTTTCTTTAATGGTGTTAATTATGCCCAATGGAAAATAAAAATGAATATTCATTTAGAAAGTATGGGATTTGACATATGGAATGCTATAGAGACTCAGTATTAGATTCCATAAACTATTAGAACTACTTGGTATAAATCTACAAAAGCTAATTGCAATAATAATTGTAAAGAAAAGAATGCCCTGTATTGTGCTTTATCAGATGAATAATTTAATCGAATATATGCTTGTAAGACTGCTTATGAAATCTGAGATACCTTGGTTGTTTCTCATAAAGGGACAACCAATGTGAAAGAGATGAGATTAAACACCTACACTATTAACTATGATAATTTTAAAATGAGGCATGATGAACCTATTTTTAACATGTTTCTTAGGTTCAATTAAATTGTTAACACTATGGGCTCGCTGGGAAAAGTTGTGCCAGTAAAAGGGAAAATCATGAGAATACTCAGATGTTTGCCAGAAATATGGAGAGGCACATCAGTTTCAATAAGAGAATTGTGTGACATTAGTTCACTACCTGTTAAAGAGATGATTGGTAATTTGATGATGTATGAAGAAGAGTTTAAGGTAAACAAAGAAGAATAATATGAACCAAGAAATAAATCAGTAGCCTTCAATACCTCTGCTTAAAAAATCAAGGACAAATAGAAAATTCAAGCTGCAACTGATAGTTCAAGTAGTGGAGAGAGTGCATCTGAAAGTGATGCTGAAATGGATTAGATAGCTAGATGATTTAAGAAGTTTTATAGGAAAAATAAGTTTTTCATAAAATCCGATTACAAGGGAAAGTATGACAATGAAGGCCATTGGAAGAAGGATTGGAAAATGACTCATAAAAGTGATGATATATTCTACTACGAATGCAAGAGGAAAGGATATGTGAAAGCTAACTATCTAAAGTTAAAGTAGATAAAGAAATATGAGTACAAGGGAAAAAAATATAAAAAATCTATAAAATCAAACTGGAGTGCTTCAAAAGATAGTTAAAGTGATTCTGATTCCACTCAAGATGAAAAATCTCAAAAAGCTAATATGTGTTTCATGACAAACACATCTGAGGTAACATTGTATACTTCTACTTTAAACTCTTATTATTCTGGAGATGATTCAGATTCTGATTCTGAAAACATGTCTACTGAATAATTACTTGAATACTGTAACATGCTAGAGGACCCCTGCAATGAGCTGAAAGAAAAGTATAAAGCCTTAAAGAAACAACATGCTTTAATTAGAACTGTCAAATTTGCACTATAAGTAGAAAAGGAAAATAATGATCAACTACACAAAGAGAATACCGAACTAAAATTGTCTAAGGAGAAACTCATGAAATATTTAGAAAAATTTAATAATTTAAAGGACACTCTTACACAAATTCTAGGAAAAAAACTAGCACCCATGTATACTACTAGTTTAAGCTATCATCTTGGATAGAGACAAATTACAAAGAATAGATTTATTCCTAAATATGGACAATATGCTTCTAGTTCTAGTTCTAGAAATTCGTATGTCTCAACTAGCTACTCACAAAGTTATAAATCAAACAATGTTTATCTTACAAAATATTTTAAATCTATTGATTATATAAAACCCATTAGAAAAATCTAGGTACCAAAACTTCTGCTTGCTAACCTGTCTGGACCTATGAAAATCTGGGTACCAAAATCATTTTCTATCTAAAATTGTGTTGTAGGAAACCTTCTTAAAATGTTCCTATAGGAAGACATGGTACTTTGACAGTGGATGCTCAAGACATATGATAGGATAATTTTCAATTTTTAAAAGCTTAGTCAAAGTTGATGGAGGATATGTCACCTTTGGGGATAACTCAAAAGGAAAGATCATCAACTTAGGACAGATTGGTAACACTGATTCAATTTTAATTTCTAAAGTTTTATTTGTTGATGGACTAAAGTATAATCTGTTAAGAATTTCTCAGTTGTGTGATGATGGATTTAATGTTATGTTTGAAAATGACTCATGTAATGTTTTTGATTCTAAAAATGTTTTGGTATTTACTACATTAAGAAATGAAAATTTTTATGCTGTAGATTTGAATTCTTTAGCTAAGAAAAATATTACATGTTTAAATTCTTTTCATAAAGAATCTTGGATTTGGCATAGAATATTAGGACACTGCAATATACACTCACTTAGAAAACTGACTAGGAAGAACTTAGTTAGAGACCTACCTAAACTTGAATTCCCAGCTGACAAAGTTTTTAATCCCTGTCAAAAGGCAAAGCAATATAAAGTTTCATTTAAATCAAAGAAGGAAGTTTCAAATTCTCAACCTCTTGAGTTGGTTCACATGGATTTGTTTGGACCATCCAGAGTTTCTAGTTTAAATGGTAAGAACTATGTCTATGTCCTTTTAGATTACTTTTCTAGATATACTTTGGTATATTTTCTATCTCACAAAATAGAAGCTTGTTTCTACTTTATTAAATACTCCAAGTCTATAGAAAAACTTAGTGTACTTAAGATTAAAACCATGAGAAGTGATCATGGTCGTGAGTTTGAAAATCATGAATTTGAATCATACTGCTCACAAAATGGCTAAAATCATAACTTCTCTGCCCATGGACACCGCAGCAGTATGGTGTAGTTAAAAGAAGAAATATAACTCTTCAGGAAATTTCACGAACTTTGCTTAATGAATATGATTTACCTGTTAATTTTGGGGCTGAAGCTATAAATATAGTTTGTTATATTATAAATATAGTTTTGATTAGACCAGTACTTAAGAAGACCCCTTATGAATTATAGAATAATAAAAAACCTAAAGTTAGTTATTTTAATGTTTTTGGTTGTAAAGTTTTTATTCCGAATACTAAAGATAATCTGGATAAATTTTCATCTAAAAGAGATTAAGGAATTTTACTTGGTTATTATTTAACTATAAAATCCTATAGTGTTTTTAATAAAAGAACCAAATGTGTGAAAGAATCGGTTCACATCAAATTTTATGAAACTGATCCACATGAACCTAAACCTTCTCTTGAAAATATTGAAGAAGATTTGTCTGTTCTGAACCTTAATGATAAAATCAGTGAACCTGTTGTAAAGACAACTAGTTTGGGAAATATTTCAAAATCTGCTACTGGTGAACCTGAACCTAGAGAAGAAAATGAAATTTCTAGTCCTACCTTTAATAGATCAACTAGTATTATAAAGAATCATCCTTTAGATGCTGTTGTAGGTAATATTGATAGAGGGACATAGACTAGAGCTTCTCTATGAAACTAGGTTGAACATCAAGTTTTTATTTCACAGTCAGAACCTAAAAATATCAATGATGCTATCAATGATGAATTTTTGGTAATGGCTATGCAAGAGGAGTTAAATCAATTTGAAAGAAACAAAGTCTGGGAATTAGTTTAAAGACCTAAGGACACATTGACCATAGGCACAAAATGAGTGTTTAGAAATAATGTTGATGAATCTGGAAACATCATTAGAAAAAAAGATAGGTTAGTTTCACAAGGTTACATTCAAGATGAAGGAATTGATTATGAAGAAACCTTTTCACCCGTAGTAAGATTAGAATCCATTAGGATATTACTTGCCTATGCAGCTCATCTGAATTTCAAGTTATATCAAATGGATGTTAAAAGTGCTTTTCTAAATGGTTATATAATTGAAGATGTTTTTGTTGAACAAACACCTATATTTACAAATCCCCATTTTCAAAATGATGTTTTTAAATTTTCTAAATATTTATATGGTTTAAAACAAGCTTTAAGAGCTTGGTATGATAGACTTACTAATTTTATTATTTCAAAAGGTTTAGAAAAAGGAATTTCTGATCCCACTCTTTTTATCAAAAAGATTTCCAAAGATGTTTTGATAGTACAAATATAAGTTAATGATATTATTTTTGAATCTTCTAAAAATTCTTTAGGTACTGATTTTTCAAAGATTATGAAAAATGAATTTTAAATGAGCTTAATGGGAGAACTCAAATATTTTCTTGGATTTAAAAATTTTCAAAATAGGGATGGTATTATTCTAAACCAATGTAAATACACAAAGGATTTATCAAAACGTTTTGGGTTGGATAATAATAAGGTAAGTGATACACCTATGAGTACCACTTGTAGGTTGGATATTGATGAATCTGGGAAACCAGTAGATAAAACCAATTACAAAGGTATGATTGGAAGCTTACTTAACATTACTGTTAGTCGACCTGATATTGAATTTAGTGTATGTATATGTGCATGATTTAAATCTAATCCAAAAGAATCACACTTACTTGCTGTAAAAAGGATTTTCAAATATCTTAAACATACTACTAATTTAGGTTTATTTTACCCAAAAGGACAATTTTTTGATTTAATAAGTTATTCAAATACTGACTTTGATGGTTACAAGTTAGATAGAAAAATCACATCTGGAACATGTCATTTATTGGGAAAATCCCTAGTATCTTGGTGTAGTAAGAAACAAAATTCAATTGCATTGTCTACTTCTGAAGCAGAATATATAGCTGCTGGTAGTTTCTGTTCACATATTATGTGGATCAAACACACTTTTTTGGACAATGGATATGATTTTAGACATGTTTCTATTAATTGTGATAACACCAGTGCAATAAATATCTCTAAGAACCCTGTATCTCACTCTAGAACTAAGCACATTGATGTAAGGCAGCACTTTCTAAGAGATCACTATCAAAAGGGTGATATAACTCTTGAATTTATAGGCACTGAACGTCAACTAGCTGATATATTGACAAAAAATTTATGATCAAAGAGATTAAGTTACATTAGAAATGGATTAGGAATGATCAACTACCCATAAACCTCACTGTTAGACACACCTCACCATTAGACAAACCTCACCGTTAGACACACCTCACTGTTAGAAAAACCTCACTATTAGACACACCTCACCATTAGACAAACCTCACCGTTAGACACACCTCACCCTTAGAAAAACCTCATCGTTAGACACACCTCAACATTAGACGAAACTCACCATTAGACACACCTTACCATTTGAAAAACCTCACCGTTAGACACACCTCACTGTTAGATAAACCTCACCATTAGACACACCTCACTGTAATAAAAACCTCACCATTAGGATACCTCACCGGTAGTTCATATCGTTATAATCCTCACAGGTATAATGGTTTCCTATATATCGCGTTGTTTTAAATTTTTGTGTTTTAAGTCAAGACACTTTATCATTTTAATGTATATATATTTTTTATTATGTTTTGATTCTAAATGATATAATTCGAATCTAAATCACATTCAATCCACCGTTAACTCCACCCTTCCAAGTCCTCACCTACCCAATCCTTTGAAATCTTGCGATACCTAAGATTCTCGTTTTGGAAATGGCCCGAGTTAAGTGACCGATAATTGATGAAGGTAAGGATCCGAGTGCGAAATGACAAAAAGTCAGCTCTGGAGCCACAGGAAGTTGTAGTGGTACTAGTAAAGAGAAGTGAAAGTCTAAGAATCCACTTTTCTAGAAGAGGGAAATAGTGATTTATAAGGAGCTTTGTGCTGAGTGGTTAATGTCAATCAAGTCTCTGATTTTGAGGATTTTAAAAGAGCAAGGATGGCTAGATTGTTTTTCAAACAACAGTGGGCCTTATTACCCAAAACTGGTTAAGGAATTTTATGAGTTTGTAAGATTTGAAATGAATTAAGATGAGAACAAGATGATTTTTGTGGTAAATGATAAGGATATATCCATTTAATTTGAAGAATGGGCTGAAAGTCAGAAAGTACCTCATGAAGGAGATTATGGTTTTTCATCTAAATCAGTACTTGAAGCTAGTGACCATTTTGATTATGAGGCTACTTTTCTTGAGTTAACTGGGAATGGATCACCTAGAAAAGTGATTGTTTCTGAAATGGAAGGAGAAAAAAGATTGTTGTTTAAGTTTATTCAACATGTGATTAGTCCCAGGAGAGGATATTTTTAAACCTTGAAGTTTTAGGAAATATATTTGATGTACTTGGTTAGGTATGGAGTAAAGGTCAATCTATGCAGATTGTTGATGATTCAGATAAAGGATATGACAAGACCTAAATCGATGACAAATAATTTCTTCTTTTCTAAGATGATTTCCATTATGATAAAAGTCGAAGGTATTTCTGAATCTGGGTAAGAAACTGTTGTTGTTAAAGAGAATTTATGCATTACTAAGACTGTATGAAAGTATACGAAAGTAAGTTGGAACCCTTGAAAGAAACAATGGGCGACTGATGATGGTAAATTTTATGATAAATTTAATCCTATGGACCATCCTTCTAGGCCTAAGGATGAGAGGGATCCAGGTCTAGGACCTAATGAAGATGAACCGGATTATAGTGATGCTGTTGATGATGAGGATGAAGAGACTTCATTGGAAGAAGGAGGAGACCCTGACCTGCCTCCTAGCCCTACACCTCAGAGTATTTCTTATGGAGAGGCTAGTCCTCTAGCTACTTTAACCAGAAGAGAATCTGATTCTGATAGCTCAGATAATAGTACTTTGAGTTTGAGTCCAGTAATTGGGAGTTTTGCTATGCCTATAGAGGCTATTTTGGTTGAGATGATAGAACCTGCACCTATCCTGGATGAGCCTCCTATTGTTGAAATGGATATGGTTGTGGATGATTCTTCTGAGAAAGACCTGCCTACTGAGGATGCTATTGATGTACATGTATAGGAGAATTCACAAATTGAGGGGGAGAATACCACCAAACATGGTACTATATCAGTAGATCATGAGATTGAAGACTGGTCGAAAGACCCTAGTTTTGTAGTTTTTGGGTTGGACTATCCTGATTCTAAAGATGAGACACCCATCAGAAGACTGCATGTCAATTATAATATCCTTTCTGAGACTTTACCTGGGGATTTAGTAAGAAAAGCTAACCTAGACCAATTGAAGTCTGATCTCAATACCTGTTTTGTGAAAGAAATGAGAATAATGGAAACCTCTTTAATATCATCCATTCAATATGTTATGACTGAATCTGTATCTAGTATTTTGGATGAAGTCAAGACCTACCAAAGTCAAGTTTCAAGATTGGAAGATAATGTTGAATCTCTAAAGAATTCAGTTGTATCTATGGATTCTTACATGAGTTATAAATCTCAAGAAGACAACGATTTGACATTTGTGAAAAGTGTAGTTGGCCAGATGGTATCATTTTTTGAGAAATTTAAGAATTCCATGAAGCACCATGTCAGCACCCAGGACCTTGTTGTGAAAAATCTCATTAGTGGTCTGACTAAATATTTTAAGGAAATAATAGATTTTACTGTTGCACCTCTGAGTTCTCCCAGGCCTTCTTTAGATGTTGATCATATTAGAGCTGTAATGAGAGAAGAGCTTGGATAGCCTTACACTAGTAGATCAGTAGACTTTAATGCCTTGACGCAAGTGGTGACTACCACTAGGGATATAAGAAAAATTGTTCAAGATATTATGAGGGATGCCACTTCTTCTCAGAAAGAAGTATAGAAAAAGGTGGATTACTATTTCTAAAGGGTCTACACTAAACATCAATTGAACAATCACTTCAAACTTTTTTTAGAAAATTTGAAATTACCTCCTGTGAATGAAGCCTTTAGAGAGCAAGTGGGTAAGCTCAAGGAGATGACTTCATCTTTGAAAAATTCATAGAAAACAAGGAATAATTATTTTATTCTATGGAGAGAGGAGGAGGGATTATCATGGATTTCAGAAATCTCTTGTTACCCTTTTTTCATGTTGATGCTCAGCCAGTGATTGTACCTCATGCTTTACATGCATCTAGCTCTACAACTTCTACTTTTTAGATGACCCCAGCTTAAGCTATCAGAAGCCCGACACTAATGATTACTCAAAGGAGTACCCACTACAGGCTAGGAATAGTTTCAATTGTTCAACCTTCAGTGGTCATTTCTAGAGTTCCCAAGCCTTCAACCGAAGCTACCCAGCCTGAGTCTACCTCGATCCCTAAGGGAAATCCAAAGTGGACATTCAGGAAGTGGATTGAGTGGATCTAGATGAATTTTATAGGGATCATTTGTACCTTGTAAACTGTTTTTGTAATCCTTATATACTTTTGACTGCTTAATATATATCTCTTTCACAATATATTTGTCTCAATTTTTACCCATGCTGCCTACTTAATTTATTTCTCCTTTAATTTTAGACTTTTTTATTTACCTCTTGTCCATACTTGTATTGTCTAATTAGTCTTTGATAAACAACTTTATCTCTTATCTTTTAACATTGATTCTTCATCTTTTCTGTTCTCTGATACATTCCTTACATCCTTATCTTATTCCTCCCTTCTTTTTGATAATCCCAAAGGGGAAGAAATATTTCCCAAGTGAGAGAAATGATAAAGGGAGAGGATTATTTATTAAAAGATGGACATATGTCATACATGGATATTAATATCTTATTTCTATTTTTTTTTTCTAAATCAATTTTCTTTGATACATTTGAACTTGCGAATTTCTATTTATCTTTAAAACATATTTTACCTGTGTTGGAACACATTGAGAAATAAGAACAATAGTATTTTAGTCTGATACATTTGGATTACCTACCCTAATTTGTGATTATCAAGAAGGGGGAGATTGTTGGACTCATCTGTTTTGATAATCTCAATTATTATTAATTATGTTTTGGTAATACCAAATGATTTTTCTTGATTAAACTTTTCATTACTTTAGTTACTGTTTAAGTGCCAAATTTCAAAATATAAATACTATTGAATATGATAAAATGATATATCTTTCATTCAAGAAAATTTGGTTAATCAAATGTTCATTTACTTTGTAATATTTTATCCTAACTTAATCTGTGGATAGTTTGCATAAATAGACAAACTGCTACTAATACAAAAAGGTCACCAGTATGCAGATGAGCTACTGATAAAGAAAGGTCACTGATATGTGGATGAGCTACTGATACAGAAAGGTCACCGATATGAAGATGAGCTACTGATATAGAAAGGTCACTGGTATACAGACAATTACCGTTACACCTGAGCTACCGATAGAGTAAGTCTACCGGTATGCACAAGTCAACCAATATAGAGTGACATATAATGTTATGAAGTCTACTGTTACAAGCTCACCGGTATGAGTCACTGGTACCGAGAGATACCGCTAAAGGAATTCACCGCTACATATAGTCACCGGTACTTGGAGCTACTGCTAGAAGGAGCTACCGCTATATACAACTACCATTATAGAGACCACCAGACACCTGACACTGTGTCATTTCTTTAACTTTTTTTATTATAAGAAACAATCATATCTGGATAATTTAATGCATCTGATATTAATTAATGATAGTTGTTTTCATGTCAAGAACCATAACTCATAAAAATCATTCATATTGTTGGAGCTCAAGGAATATAAAAGGGAACCTAGAGCTAGTGGAGAACAGGTCTCTCAACGCACATACGAAACAAGTTCCTGGATATACATGAGGACATACATACATAGAAGAATAAGGAAGAACACATGATGAACCTATAGAACCTGAACATTCATGGATTGAAGAGATTCAATGACTACAACTACACTCAAGCTAATCAAGCTGATCAAGATGGACCTAGAAGTCAAAGAAAAACGACACTTCTTTAGAGAAGGAATCAAAGCAAATTATGATCAATCCAAGGAGTCCAGAGCTTCACTGAAAACACATAGAGCATTCTAAACTAATATTTATTTGTTTATATCTATTGTGTTTCATTTATTTACATTTTGAGCAGTGTGTGTGCTCTGTATTTTAAGTACACACTGTCTCCTATGCTGAATCGGAGGATTTATAAATCCTCACTCAATATTTCCCTTACACTCTTGCATCCCACTGTGGATAGTGGTAGATGTCAAGTGATTCTTGGACTACCTGTGTGCTATTGTCTTGTTTTCCCATGTAGAACTTTGGTAGAGGTCTGAGGAACTGGACAATCTGTGCACTGTTGTAAAACCCCGATCCAAGGTGTGGATCATAGTTTATATAAAATTTTCTGAGAGGACTAAGTCTCTTCTTGAGACTAAATCACTTTTTTAAAACTGTTGTGCATTTTTATTTTAGTTAAAACTATTTTGAATATTCCACTGCTAAGTTCTATAAATATAAATCTATTGTAAAGTTACTCAGATAATTAAACTAGAAAGTGTTTGTACTTATTGTAAACCAGTAGTTTAGTTTCAAAAGCTAATCTAATCTTCAGATTAGATTAACTAAGAACTAATCAATCTATTGAGAACCTAACTGAACCTTTACTGTTTTAAAAATTCAATACAGTTTAGCTTGTTATTTAAATTGGGGGATTTTAAATGAAATATTTTAAATTAGAAATTTTTAGTAGGAACTCAATTCACCCCCTCTTGAGTATCCACTCCAACCAACATAATGTTTTTAATTATTACTCATTTTCAATTATAAAAACATATGAAATGTTCTCTCATAGACATAAGATGAATGTTTGAACCACTTAAATCTTTGGACATCCCCTTATTTTTTCTACCATCAATTTGAATATATTATGATTTTTCCAGAATATGTGAGATTTATTAATTATTAGTGGTGATTAGTAGTGTGTATAACAACAAGTTTCAGTTCTCTAATATGTGGGTATGTTTTAGTGGTTTATTTTTCAGTATAGAACCATCAAAAAGTGCGGTATTTTAGAGAAAAAAATTTATGCCATCTATTGATTTTAAAAATTTCATGTTAAATATGTAGTATTAGAGCATAGTTGTTCACAATCATAAACTCAGGTAACATTTAATTTTTCCCCAATATTATATTGATCATGGTTGGGAATATTGTTATTGGAAGATATGATGGTGGATAATGAAAGGTTTGAATTGGTCAGTTCAATGGAACTGATAATATATTCTAGAGGATATAGATAGTGTATTTTATCATCTAGAAGGACCTATAAATTATGTTGGATGGTGAAGAGACTAAACATATAGAGAAGGTTGAATGATAAAAGTTGGACAGAAAGGAACTCAAATCTAATAGGATTTCATTGGAATGGAACATGACTTTTAATATCAAGGAGAAGAAGACTACAATTGAGTTGATGGAAGAACCCATATATATATATATATAAACTAATGAAATTAAATAAGGTTTTTATAATATGAAGGATATTTAACATGAGGTTATCAGAATAAATATTAGCGGAATATCATTTGAATGATTTCAACATGATCAGAATTCATCTTGAATCACTGAATGTGACATTCATGAATGATGTATGGGAAATCTTGCTTCTATAATCCTTACTGTAATCTTGGGATAGTATGGTCACTTTGGTATGTAATTATTATATATTGTTTAAAGAAATACATAATTTTATCCACTCTATGGAACTTTGGATAAGTGAGGTCCAAGTACCTTCTGGTCATGCACTAAATACTAATGGAAGGGGGAACTCACCTTAGAGACGGAAATATTTGATGAGTAGAAGATAAGCCTAGGGTGGAAAGTCAAAGAAACTTGAATAGTGTAGGACACACATGTTAGCAATGTAGGAAGCATGGAAATATCTAGAGTAACTACATAAATCCTAATTAAGGAATTAGAATAATATTTTCTAGAGGTTCAAAATCCATTAATACAATGGAAGTCAGTAGAGACTTGCTTCTCATCACCTGTGTCCCTGTAGATTGATGGGTGATTAACTATGGTGAATCTTTTCACTCAATGGATGATCACTTATTCACGTTTAATTATGTATCTATAAGATTTAGTAAATCTCATTTGGAGGATGATGAATCTATTAAAGTGAATATAAAGGGAGATTTTATGTTCTATAAGAAGAATGAGTGATTCCTATGACTGAAGGAAGTGAGACACATTTATGGTCCCTTGAAGAAACATATCTCTATGGGGAATCTGAACATTATAGGCTATAAAATGAGCTTCACTAATGGATTTTTTATGGTAACTCAAGGTTCTATGGTTTTACCAAGAGGAGTAAAGTATGAGACCCTTTATCTAGACATATGCACACATAGAAGTGAAATCACCAAGAGTATAACCTTGAAAGATCCATAAGTCTAGAATTGTAGACTTGGTCAATTTAATGAGAATATTATGAAGGTTCTATATAGGGAGGGGATTCTAAAGTTTGATCATGCAAGCATCGAAAGTTGTGAGAGGTATGGGTTGGGAAATTAAAAGAGGGTTTCATTCAACTTGAATGTTCTAAAGACCAAATTCTGGATGATGGTGTTACTTCCCTTAGATGTATGGGAACCTACCCTAGTTTGGACACACTAAGGATCCCTTTACCTCATCACATTAATGGATTATGTGACATGGAAGTCATGAGTGTTTTTATTTAATAATTTATCTCATATTTTTAGTGATTTGTTTCGTGAAAATATTTTTATGAAAGATATATTTGAAATAAGTTAAAATGCCTCCATCAAGAAAATGACAGTGAGTATAACAGAAGTAAATTTTGGATATTTTTTCAATATACGGGGATTAGGAATGAGAGGAAAGTACAGAAAACTGCAAAATATAATAGAGATATAGAGATAATGAGTCAAACATTTACTAGGAAGAAAATATGTATTAATGTTCACTTTGTAATTCCCAAATCCATATGGGTGGAATAAATAAAAAAAATAGCATACTTTACCAATATAAGTTCAACGGATGCTATGGGAAAAAGTTAAACTAAAGAGATATGGCCCGACAACACACCAAAATTCGGGAAATAAAAAACATTAAAATGTGTTTTCCTAAAAAGTCATCGATGTGAAGGAAAAAATATAATTTGTAGGAAAAGGAAAAATCTAGTTTTTTTAGTTATGGAAACAAATATTTTGGATTCACAATTTTTGATGACTAAAAGAACACAATCATCAAAAGTCAATAAATTTTATTTAGTGAAAAGATTTTATAGAAGGATCAAAACTTGGTTGAATCAGGGGTTATGTCATGACCTGAACTACCAGGGCCTACCTGGTGGGTGGTAAAGCCAGAATGATATCCCAAGAATACCTATAATAGGAAAAGGGATAAAGACTAGTGCAGAGTAGGCATAAGAAACACATGGGAGGACTTATTCTAAAGTACCTACACACACCCAAAAAAATATTTATACACCATTATAATGTGGAAAATATAAACAACTAATACGATAAATGCATGTATAACTTGTATCCCACATCAATGCATAATAAATGGGGGAAAAGTTAAAAGGGACAAATACAAGCCCACCGAATATGCATAAGAATCCATTATGCTAACCAAAGGGGACTTCTATCAGGATGATAACTCAAAAAAACTATCCATGGTCCATCTAACACAAATAAGAATCACCATCTCTTGGTTCTCCTAGGACTTCATCAAAAGGACTTTCATTTATATAATACAGGACATGGATAGACATATCCCAGACGGTGGTATGTATAAACATACACAATTGGACACCCCAGAATCACCAAACACAAATAATCAAAGTGGGAGTCATCCATAAATCACAAAGTTAAGTGAATAAATAAGATAAAATAGATTTGATCCAAGGTAAACACCAAGTCTCAAGGTGAGTGCACATCCCACTTCTAGCCTAGGATTATACTATAGGCTCAAAGGTAACCTCCTTCTGAGATAAATCACTCATCGGGTATTGCTATACTAATGAAACTCATATGAGAGGACATACTCATTGTGTATTTCCATGAAGAAGCACTAAGTAAATTGAGAGTTCTCATCTGAGATAGTCACTTTATTAGACAAAACCACACCAGAAGTGTAACGCCCCGACCCTAGTTACCCAGAGTCGGTGCATTATTACATAACATTGGCATGATCACAAGAAAGATCAAATCTCGAAAGATTGATTGGTTTAGTTGCCTTGGAAACACTAGATATATTCATAAGTCTTACATTACATCATAAAATGAAAAACTACTACAACAACATATTGTCTCCATAAACCACACTCATATCCCCACATAATATCCCTGCAGGTCATTCATAATTTACTTCTTCACTTCCTGGGAAAAATAAAACATAGAAAAGGGGTGAGCTCAAATGCCCAGTAAGGATAACAATATAGCGGAAACTTTCACAAATAAGAATAAACATTTAAGGAAATGTATAACTAAAACAAAAGCCTTTCAAACTTGAACTTTCAACATGGTATGGCATAAATAAAATGAAATAATTCCATTTACTTATTCACATGGATATTCTACTAATCGAATAATCACATGGAAAATCAATAACCACTTTCATAATGATGGAATGCATAATGACATACTATCATAACCACATAGCCAAGGCCTCGTGCCACGACTACAAATAAGATTTTGTCAAGGCCTTGTGCCAAGACACTAGTTTGTCTCATGAGACCTACCGATGCATCGAGGAGCTATAGCGGGCTCCACCCGTCACATATTAAGTCCAATGCATTCCCATATGAAAAGGTTTAAACATAACATAAACATTCGTATTAAAACTAGCATACGAAATGTCAATAATTTCAACATAAACTATGAATGGTATAAAAATAGCACATCCACAGTCAAACATATCACAAAACCTTCAATACAATATAGAAGTTTTGTATCATAATAAATCAACTTCAAATAAGCGTAAAATCCATCAAAGGATGTTGACATAGATGAAATCAAAACTCTTTTTAGAGAAATATCTCTTTCTATTTTTGAAATCATTTATGAGCCATATAAAATAAAAAAATTTCTTGAAAATATTATTATAAGCTTGTAAGGAAAACTTTGAAGATTTTATAACGGCAGAAAATAACCGCACTCGCCGTATAAGTTAAAAAAAACATTTTTACCTTAATTCTGTCGAAAAGGTTAAAAAGGACTTTGTTTTGAAAACGACGGAAAGATTCCTCTTATAAAAAGTCAAACAAGGGTATAAATGACTTTAACCCATATTCTTGTAAATAATAAAAATGTTTTGAAATACATTTTGAAGAATCATGGATGTGGATGATAAAGAGATCCCAGTAGATTATTACATATAAACAACCTCGGATAATGAAGAGATTGTGAAATAACCCTTACCTTGTACTTTTTCTTTGGTTGGGGTAGGTTAAAATCCTGTATAATGGTGAAATAATTGTTATTAAATTATATAAGAATCATATACATTAATATGATATCATATATGATCTTTTAATATTGATTAGATAATAATATCTTAGTATTATCGTTGTTTCGGGTATTAACTTACTTGTTTTCTTTTATATGTTTTGTTATGTAAGACATGTTTGTAAAGGATAGGTTGTATATTATTCATATCCAGAATGATATCAAGTCCTTAAACATCATTTTTTAAATCATAAAATGATAATTATACTTGAATGGATACGATGGAGAATGAATCTCATCGCGTTCGTGGAGACGGTAGTCCGTACGTACGCACGAGCGACAATATCATTCTTTTGATATTAAAATAATATATAAATGGATGGTATATCATATATACTGAATCATTAACATGTTATATTTATTATTTACATGAGTTACACGTCATTATTATACCCATCCAAATAATATTATATTGAATAACAATTACACCACGACGTGGAGATGGTAAGCCGTACGTACGCACGTATAGTGACATGTTATTCAAAGGGTGGATAGAATACTGAATATGGTTGTACCATATTTATAATAACATCACAGTATATATATGATACTGGAGTTATTATTTTAGAATGGTAACAACAAAGGAAGAAGAAGTGGAAGAAGAAATGAACTTGGAAAAAGGGTGGTGAAATCATTACCTCTTCTTCGGGTTCTTCCTTTTGATTTGATCAAAAGGGATCCTTAGGTTGCCTTTCTGATCAAACTAAGGCCTCTAGGTTGTATTGAGGGAAGTTGGGAGATTATTTGGGCAGATTTTGTCCGAACCAAAAGGCTTTGAAGGTGTTAAGAAATGAGAAGTAGGAGTGCCCTTTTATAAGAGGGGTGAGGGGCACCTTTGGAAAAGCTAGAGATATTAGTTTATAATAAATTCATAATCGGTTTCCATTGGCTCCAAAGTTGACTATTCAAAGTTTAAGGTGGGGATGGGTCGAAAACAACTCAACCAATAGAATTTATACAGGTTTGGTTACTTATATTAACCTTATCTTTAAGTATTAACTCTAAGTTAATTAGTTTCACTTTTACAATGTCTCTTTGTATTTTTATACAATATGGTTAATAAACTTACTATATATATCCAAGAGACCTCCAAGTGGTCCATTAATGATGAACCTATCATGATATAAGTCTCTTGTCCGAGCCTTAGATTTTTAGGAATTTAATATCAATTAATAATATAATATTTGTTTTAAGAACTCTTTTATGTCAATTTTGACACTATTCAATAGTTGATTTTTTTGAAACTCATAACAGATTGATTACTTCAAACAAAGTAAAGTAAATAAATCCTAATATATCATATGATCCTAGAAAATTAGTTTAATTCATTAAAAGTTTCATATTATATTTATTTGGGTATTTATAATATTAATTAATTTAATTTGTCACTATTTTAGTAATTACTGCATCATCATTGTGTCATAAATAAAATAAAATATTTAACGTCAAAAAATTATAAATAAAATATAATTATGTAGGAAATCGTTTTATCTTTCTAATTAATATTTATAATATAAAATCCAACATATATAACCCTATGTAATAATTGTTTTTCTAAAAGATATATGCTTGTGTCATTTTTGTATTCATTTTAACTTAATTAAAATAAAGTGTCTCTATCACCTACAAGTGGCACCATGGGGTCCCCAAATCGACCCAAAGATGCCTATGGTCGAACATGTATCAACCAATAAGGCTAGGACACGTTTTAGGGTAATTTAGTATTATTATAATATTATTTTTTTAACCCTTATTTACCAGATTTACCCTTAACCATGGTAAATAAAATATTTACCACAGTAATTATTCAAAATGTCTAAAAATAAAAGTTACCTATTTATACAATTTGGAAATCCTGATTCTAAATATGGAATCCATTTTTCTAAATTCAAAACACAGAAGTGGCAGAAATTAATTTAAAATTAATTCCCTCTGCCAAAACAAAAAGCGTGTTTTTAAGAGATAATAACTATCAAAAGATTGACACTTGTTTATGTTCGGTTTAATTGTAAAATTATGTCCAATGAAAAACATTATATTAAATGGTAAAAATATATTCTAAATATACTTTAAAACCACTCAAATTCATAATTTATCACTATTAATTATTTTTATTAAAAAAGTTGTTTTTAATTAAAATTTAGTAATTTTCACTATTCATCAAAATATGAAAGTTATCCGAAAAGTACCAAAATTTCACCTTAGGCTAAATTAGATATTCCGAATCCAAAAATGAAGTCCATTTTGAAATATAATATATATATAATTTCAAAAATTAGGTATTACCATTCATAACGGCTAGTTTGATTGGTTGTGGTGTGTGTTAAAACTCAAGGTTGCGTACAACACACGCTACTATATTATTCAAAGAAAGCGTACCGTGGAAGCTTGGGATGTTTCATTTTAAATTTTTGATGTCACCATTTAGTCAAAAAGTTTAAAATATTGTATTTAAAAAGGGTTCACTATTAAAAGTTGATAAAAGTGCAATACTGAAAATGAATTTGTTCTTGCATTATGTCTAAGATACTCATAATATGGAAAAATTATAAGGATTATATAAAGTTTAAAATTTAGTTAATACTATTCATAACCTCTTTTGAATGGATTTTTGGTAAGTCATGGTGCAATTGAACTCGGTGTTGCATGTAGTGCAAGTTATTGAATTATTTTGAAGAAATAACACATTATGAATTCTTGGGGTGTTACATTCTCCCCTCCTTCAATAAATTGCGTCCTGGCAATTTGAAATTGTTCTTCGAAAATAAAAGGTTGGAAGTAGAAAATATATTTGTGGGAAAACCCACATCGGAAATTGGGTTACTAAAATTTAGTCTTAATATGAGGAAAAGAGAAATCAAAGGGTCACCACCAAATTATGATCTCGATTAGGAGAACATTGGTGGCAATTAGAGACATATAATTGGAGGGAAAACGTAAATATTTATAGGTAGTGATTGAGGTCATCAATCACAAACAAGTATAAAATTGAGGTCCTTAAACTCATCAATCTATGATGATTTGAAATACCATCGGTTCAACAACACATAGGGTATTGGGATAACACATTTTTGACGTTTCAAAATATCTTAGTTGAAATCCCACATCGAAAAATGAATTAATGAGGCCTCTATTTAAAACAAAGAGTGGAAAGTATGAAGATTACCGAAAATAACACATACTAGGGTTCCATGTAGGAAAATATGGATATGGAAGAGAAATCTAACCATCAATTATCTGATGAAGAGTGGTAGAGAACATGGCTATGAAAAGGCCAAAAATCCCAAAGCCATAAATTAGTGATGATTTAAGGTACCATCTAGGACAACATTTTTGTTCTAAGTTCCTATTATTAATGTTGAGGAATTTATTTATGAGATTGGCTAAGATCATAAGGAGATATACTTACTTTATAATTAGAGTTTTATCCATTAATAAATTTCTACCACAAACTCATCTTTCACTCTAAAAGATAATAGAATGTAATTTTTTTTCTATTTATACTATTCGTACAGGGTTCCAAAATAAATGAATTTATAATTCATCTACCAGATCTTTTAGAAAAAACTACATTATTTAATCCAGGACATCTCGTGGGCCAGTGGTTGGTGATACACCCTTGTCGCCCTTCGGTTGCGGGTTCAAGTCTCACTGCCTTGCCGGACGTGACAGGTTGCCGCCCGACCTCCGGGTTGTCCTTTTATGGAAATCCAAAATAATCCAAACTAGAACTATCCAAAATACTTCTGTCCAAACTCACAGTCCAACATTTATAAGGAAGGTAAACATAATGTAGATCCTTTTTACCCCGTAATAGCATATGAATACCTTCATCATGTATTCTTTTAATACACTGAAACATCCTGAATTACCATATTCCTTATTTATTACATTCATCCTCCATTATTCCATATAGAATGCTGGATATACTTCATCAATCCAAAAATGTTTTAATCCCCAACAATGATGGAATATACAAATCATTAATTAGTTCCATGGTAGTCAAGAATATCCAATATAATTTTTCCAAAATAATCATGTATTATTCGAAAATCACTACCTCGGTATCAGAACTATTTTATGGTTTATCATTCTCTCAACCATATATTTTCCAAAAATTTATCCTGCTATTGAGTCACTGTTCTTTGTTCCACACAATCTCAAGTCCTTAATGAAATAGTACTGCAGTACAATCCTTATATACTCCATAATTATTATAACAAGTACATTGTTGATACAACACTCAATTGACATAATCAACATAAGAACTCTAATCATTCCTCTTCATCTATGGTAGTATCATAACTTGATTATTATCCAATAACATCATTTGCGGCATAGTCTTATGACTAGGACATAGGTTCGCGTAGTGTCCAAACTCCTTGAAAATGAAGCATTGTACATTTGAAACCATTTTCTTACCCTTGCAGTCACGTACTTTGTGCCCTTTTCCTCCACACTTATAACAAACTCCCATTCCTTTCAGGCAAGTTCCAGGGTGTTTCTTTCCACAGTTACCACATATGGGAAAATTCTTCTTTTCCCTCTTCCCTTTATCCATCTTTACCTCTTCCATCCTTTTCTTATCTTGCTTCCCTTCAAAGCCATAAGACTCAGTAAAATATTTACTTATCTTATCAACACATGATATTATTTCTTCATATGATGATAATACATGGGAGACTATTTCTCTTATAAATTCTAGATTAAGACCATGAAAGATATGATCCTTCCTTCTCTTTGGATCATGTGCATTTCTGGAGTTCTCATTCCTTCTACTGGGCTCCATTTCTAAACAATGGAATACACTAGATCAGTTTATGAATCAAAATACATAATCCCATACTTATAAAACACTTAACATAAATTGAACTATTTATGGATATAATCCATAATCATAAAAATGTCTCCTTTGAGGATGTATATACTCATAAACCCTTCATAATGGTTTGTAAAGAAAATGAGAATTATCCTAAGCATATCCCCCGAGAGTGTCGTAACCAAGAGTGCAGCAAGGCCCGTTGTCGTGCACCAGTTCCCGTTCGAGTCTAGCTCAAAGCGGTGTTTTTGGGTTTTACCCCTAGGTACATCTTTGCCAGAACCGCCTCTACCTGCTTGTATCCAGACAGGGATGTATTACTCGGAAAACTCACAAAGTCTCTACAATACCAAAATTTTAGGAAGTTCTTCTATACTAATCCTCAAAGTTCATCTTAGGTCTACGTGCTCTAATCAGAGTTTATCTAAATCTAGCTTCCAAGGTTTGTACTAAACTTCCTCTGATACCAACTGTAACGCCCCGACCCTAGTTACCCAGAGTCGGTGCATTATTACATAACATTGTCATGATCACAAGAAAGATCAAATCTCGAAAGACCGATTGGTTTAGTAGCCTTGGAAACACTAGATATATTCATAAGTCTTACATTACATCATAAAATGAAAAACTACTACTGTTGGGTCGGAGAGTGACGGAAAGAGGGGGGGTGAATTGCCTTTTAAAAAATAATTAACAATTTAAAATCAAAGTTAAAGCACAGTGGAAATAAAAGAGGCAAGACACAAAACTTGATAATGGAGTTCAGCTTAAACCAAAGCCTACGTCTCCGCTCCCAATTCAACCGTTGAGAGATTTACTACCGCTTTCTTTTTAATGGTTTTAGCAAGAAACCCACTAGACTTTAAGGTAGTCTAGAACCTATTACAGCTTGCTTTTAATGGTTGAGCAAGAACCCACTAGCCTTCTTACAGGTGAAGGCTAGCTCACCTATGACTCAAGCCTTTTAAAGGGAAGGCATGACTAACCTCTTCACACCTTGAAGGTGGTGTGAAAACCCAAACAAAAGGAAGATAAAAGAAATGGGGGTTTTTAGGCACAAACCCAAATTGATGCTCAAAAAGATAAATAATGAAAAACCGTAATGTGGAGAAGTCTTGGGCGCCAATGGATTGATTGGAGTTGATGAAGAGCGCTCCCAAGCTTCTATGGTGATGCTCCTTGGATGTGGAAATGGGTTGGAGCAATTGAGGTTCCTTGGAGGAATGCGCCGGTGGTTTGCCAAATGATGAAAAATGTTCCCGTGGGCTACCATACGTTTCTGGGGCTTCATAGTCCTTTATTTATAGAGGGGGAACCCTCAAATGGCCTTTGGGGGTCTTCGGAGCCATTGGAGAGGCCTTCGGAGCCGTTGGGAGTCAAGTGGACAAGTCTGGTCAAAGCCCAACAGCTAATTTGACTGGCTCCACTGGCTGACCGGTGCAGTTCCACCGGTTGGCTGGTGCTTTGGAAAATGGAGAGGCCTTCTTCCCAGGCTGCACCGACTGGCCGGTGAGGAGGCCACCAGTTGGCCGGTGGTGAGACAGTAGGTGTCCCTTCTGTCTGGGTTCCACCGGCTGGCCGGTGATGGGACACCGGTTGGCCGGTGGTCTGGACAGAGGGGATTTCTTCTGTCAAGATTCCACCGGCTGGCCGGTGGTCATCCACCAGTTGGCCGGTGGACTGAAATCAGTCCACTTTTTCCTTCTGGCTTTCTTGGCCCAATTCCTTGGCAACCTGAAATCATGCCTATCATCCAAAAACACTTAAAACAAGATTAGATAAATAAGAGAGTGATTGTGATCATGAAAATTAAACCACAAGGGGTACGAGAGGTACAACAATCTCCCCCTATTTTGATGATCACAATCACCAAAACAAGCAATGTAAAAGATTGAAAAGCAAAGCATGAGAGAAAGATTTCTCCCCCAATCAACCAAGAATTTCTCCCCCTTTGTGATTATCAAAATAGCACGGGGCATAAAACTTGATTGAGGGAATGTAACACCCCGAGCTTCCACGATACGCCTCTCTTTCAATAATGTAATAGCTTGCATTGTACGCAAGTTCGAGTTCTAACACACCGCAACTAATCAAAGTAGCTGTTATGAATAGTAATAACCACGTTTTCAATTTATAGAAATTTTATATTTCAAAATGGACTTCATTTTTGTATTCCTGATATTGAAATTAGCCTATGTTGAATTTTTTGTAATTTTCCGAGAACTTCCAAATTTTTATGAATAGTGAAAAATACTTAAAACAAATTTTTTAATCAAAATAATTTAGAGTGATAAGTTATACTATTTAATGGTTTTAAAGTATAATTGGAATATATTTTTACCATTTTATCCAATGGTGGTCATTAGAATTAATTTGACATTGAAATTGGACATAAACAATTGCCAATCTTTTGATATAAATTGTTTCTTAAAAACACGCTATTTGTTGTGACAGTGGGAATTAGTTATAAAATTAATTAATGCAAATTATATGTTTGGAATTTTGTAAAATAGACATCATTTTTTAATTTGGAATATCAATTATAGCTTAGGGTGAAATTTTTGCATTGTTCTGAAAACTTCAATTTTTGATGAATAGTGAAACCACTAAGTGGTAGTTAAATAACTGATTTTTCGTTTAAATGAAATATTACCACTTCTGTGATTTGATTTTCAAAAATCCGACATACATGGTTGTCATTAAGAAGTAAAATGTGGTTCAATGAGATTAAAATATTTTTTTGGTGAATAGTAACTTTTAAGTTCTTAATCGCGATTAGAGGTAATTAGTGTAGTTTAAGGTACAAATAATATTTTTATAATATGAGATGAGTATGAAACTTGTCTTAATCCTATTGTATGAGTCATGGCCGACCAAGACAACCCATGAGTCAACTTGGGGACCCCATGGAGCCACTTTATTTAGAAAATGACATAAACACCTTTTATTTAATGTTAAAGTAAAAAATGACACAAACATAAAATGTTTTACTAAAACAATTTTTACGTGGGGTTACACAAGTCCAAATTTTGATTATAAATATTCATTAGAAATATAAAAAGATTTCCTACATCATAGTAGTTTTTTTATAATTTTTAGACATTAAATAAATTAAATTATTTATGACATCATTATGATGCAGCGATGACCTCATTATTTAACGATTTAAATAAAATGAGAAGATAAAGAAAACTCCAAGGCTTACACTTGTCCAAAGCCTATTTGATAAGGAGATTTAGAAACCTTATCACCTTAGCCTCTAATTATATAAGTGTGGGACCTTTAGAATCCGAAAATCATTGTGAAATAATGTAACATTTCAATCTTTCCAAAAGTGCCCCTCTTCTCCACTTATAAAAGGCCCCCACCTCTCCCACCTTATTTACACTTTAAAGACATTTGGCTCGGCCAAACTCTGCCCAAATACTCTCCCAACATTCCTCCCTTACTCCTAGAAGCCTTACTTTGGGCAGAACTCTTCCCAAGGAATCCTTTGGCTCAAATCAAAAAGAGTTACCCGATTTTGAGGTAATGTCTTTTCTAATGTTGTTTTGTTTTATTTTTCTTCTCCAACCCCCTAAACTCTTTTTATTCATTTCTTTTGTAACAACACCAGTATCCTAAATATACTAGGATGTTGTTATAAGATGTATTCGAGCTAAACTTACACACACCTACATCTAATGGTTAAAGAACATACGGTTTCTGTGGATGGCGAATTTCTGCCTCACGAAACGATGATTGTTCAACACTCATATAACACCTTCAAAGGTGGCCATTAAGATGTCAATATTTTTATATATGATATATAATATGTTTATGTTTTACATATGCTACTGTATTTCTCATTTATGGCATACTTTATGATTTCCATTATGGGTAAAACACGATAATTTCATTTTAGGAAGTGCGGACTACCGCCCCCTCAAAGTGATTTGAATCGTTAATGCCATATGTGGGATGTTAAAAGGATGGAGTAAATGGTATTATACACTATATTATACTGGAATTATATTATACATTTATATCATTATGATTTAGTTCCATTAAATATGAAATTGAAATGAAAGTAGCGTTCATGCGTACGTACGGCTTACCGTCTCCATGAACGGTGCATTTCATTTCTTACCTCTAAATGTTACGTAATATTATAAATGAATGTATATACTGGATATATAAGATATAAATGACATCTAAATCATGAATATAATTCTGGATATAATGGATATTTCACCACATAAACAACTTGTAATTATAAGAATCTTATTGTTGACTCAAGTACCAAAGATCGACAAAACGACCGTTATTAACTTAAATAATTACATAATGTTCATATCATTGTAATAAGTGATATAATAAGGATAATGAAATTGAAAATTGTTTTTAATAAGGTATATATTAACTGTAGTTTATTATTCAGGAGGTTAAAGAACGGTTGAGTCAAGTCAGACACGAGGTAAGGGAACTTCTTAACCCAATTTCCATTCTTTGGGTTAATCTCCTACTTTCAAATTATGTCATGATGTTATTATGTCCTATTTTGTATTTTTTACTTTCTTTATGTGTTCCTATAGTGAATTCACATAATATATCTATTTTATTTTAAAAATGATCTTTTTAAGGACTTCGTCTCGATCTCCTTTCATTGAGGCATATTTGGTTTCATACACGACTTTCTTTTATACGGTGTATAAACCCCTTTGACTTTTACGTTTATTCAAAAGGAATCTTTTTTATACGAAGTGTTTTGCTAAACGACAAAAGGGAATGTTTTTATTTCCGTACTTATGCGGCGACAACGACTTCTCCGCCGCCGTGACCATTATTTGAGTTTCGGCTTCCTCTACAAGCCATCATGTTTTTAATGAAAAATAAATACAAAGTTTTAACTTTCTTTTATTTTGGTATTGAAAATGGTTTTGAAAGCATTTTTATTATATCAATGTGTTGTATTGATATCTTGTGATTGAAATGTGGAAATGTTATGTTTCCTTTATGCATGTTTATGTGATACAATTATGTTATGGTTTATGATATGTTTAAACCTATTCATATGAGGAATGTATTGGACTTAATAAGTGACGGGTGGAGCCTGCTATAGCTCCTCGATGCATCGGTAGGTCTCATGAGACAACTAGACGTGGAATTGGCCGAGGCCCTTTCCCAATTTGATTTATGGTTTTGGCCGAGGCCTTAATCATTTTAGACGCCTTGGCCGAGGCCTTGACAAAATGTTTCAGAATGTCTGGCATTATACATTACCTCATTATGAAAGTTGTTATTGATATTTCATGTGATTATTCGTCTAGTAGAATATCCATGTGAGTAAGTAATGGCATTATTTTATTTTACTTTTGCCATATTATGCTGAAGTTCAAGTTCAATAAGGCTTTTGTTTTATTTATACATTGCCTTAAATGTTTATGTTTATTTATGAAAGCTTCCGCAATACTGTTATCCTTACTGAGCATCTGAGCTCACCCCTTTCAATGTTTTTATATTTTCCAGGATGTGAAGAAGTATTTTATGAATGACCTGCAGGGATTGTCAGAAGGGGATATGAGTGTGGACTATGGAGACTTTGTTATTGTAGTTTTTCACTTTATGATGTAATGTAACGTTTATGAATGTATCTAGTGTTTCCAAGGCTACTAAACTAATCGGTCTTTCGAGACTTGATCTTTTATGATCATGCCAATGTTACGAAGTAATGCACCGGCTCTGGGTAGCTGGGGTCGGGGCGTTACAGTTGGTATCAGAGGCAGTTTAGTACTAACCTTGGAAGCTAGATTTAGATAAACTCTGATTAGAGCACATAGCCCAAAGATAGACTTTGAGGATTAGTATAGAAGAACTTCCTAGAATTTTGGTATTATAGAGATGTTATGAGTTTTCCGAGCAATAAATCCCTGTCTGGATACGAGCAGGTAGAGGTGGCTCTAGCACAGATGTACCTAGGGGTAAAACCCGAAAACACCGCTTTGATCTAGACTCGAACGGGAACTGGTGCACGACAACGGGCCTTGCTGCACTCTTGGTTACGACACTCCCGGGGGATATGCTTAGGATAATTCTCATTTTATTTAAAAACCACTATGAAGGGTTACGAGTATATACTTCCTCAAAGAAAACATTTTTATAATTATGGATTATATCCATAATTAGTTCAATTTATGTTAAGTGTTTTACATGTATGGAATTATGTATTTTGATTCATGAACTAATCTAGTTTATGCCATTATTTAGAAATGGCGCCTAGTGGAAGGAATGGAAACCGTATAAATGCACGCACTCCGTGTAGGGATTGCCCTCCTGCTCAGGATAATTATGGTGGAGCTAGTGATACAACTGGTGCTGATCAGCTTCTCACCGTACTGGGACAACTCACGCAGGTTATGAATAACAACCTTACTCGTATGGAGCACCCTGATCCGCAACGTGGAGGATCAATGCTAGACCGTTTCATGAGGCAAGAACCACCAACCTTCAATGGGAGTACAAATCCTATAGTAGCTGAGCAATGGATAAATTCCTTAGAGAAAATATTTCATGCCTTGGGGAGTAGTGAAAGGGAGAAGGTTGTCATGGCAGTTTACCGCCTCACTGGAGATGCCGATCAGTGGTGGTCGCTGATTCAAAACACAAAGGAAGATGATGACATATCGAATATGGAATGGAGGGAGTTCAAAGAGCTTTTCTTAGAAAAATATTTTCCTCGTGACCATCGAGCAGATATGGAAAGGCAATTTCTGAGTTTGAGGCAGAAGGAGGATGAGAATGTCGCAAAGTATGAGGCTAACTTTACAAGGTTAGCAAGGCATGCTGCCGATTATATACGTAACCCAAGGAGTAAGATTGATCGTTTCTTTGATGGGTTAAAACCATTTCTCCGTCGAGCTTTAGTATCACAATCCTTCTCATCATACGAAGATATTGTCTCGTGTGCTATCAAGACAGAAAAGGAATTCTCTAAGTCTTATGACAACAAAGTAAAGCAAGAGAAGAAGAGAACGGTGGAACAAGAGACAGATAAAGGGAAAAAGGGAAAGAAGGATTTTCCATTATGTGATAATTGTGGGAATAATCACCCTGGTACTTGCCTAAAAGGAATGGGAGTTTGTTATAAATGTGGAGAAAAGGGTCACCAGGCTCGTGATTGCAAGGGAGAGAAAGAGGCTGTCAAAGTTGAATGCTACAATTGTAGGGAAACAGGGCATTATGAAAATGAATGTCCTAAGCGTCAAGGAAACTTACCTCAGAAAAGGCCAAGGGATCAAGGCCAATCTTATGATGTGACTATAGTTGAAGCGGAATAATTAATGTATTGGTTCTTTTTGACTCAAGGATTATATTCTGGTTATAAGAATAATGTGATATATATATATGGATTGTACTGCAGTACTTGTTGATTTCATTAAGGTTTTAATATGATTAAGGTAATCATATTTTTAGTATGTGACAATAAGAGAAACTTTTCTTTGTTTGGGGAATCTGATGTTACAATTGATTTTGGAATTTAGAGACCTTTTAGAGAAAGTCTGGACGTAGGTATTTTGGATAACTATTAAGGTTGGAATGGATTAAGTTGAACCATGGATAGTATTGTTTAAGGTTAAAGAATTTCTGAAGATTATTTTTGGAATATTATAATACTATAGTTTTAGGAAAAAGGACAACCTGCAGGGTGGGGAATAACCTGTCGCGTCGGACAAAGCTGCAGGAATCGAACCCACAACCATAGTGCGACAAGGCTTTATTTCCTACCACTAGCCTACAAGAAGTCCCTGGTTATTACAAAATATTTTTACTAATCTAAATGGTATGTGTTAACATTTTGAACCTTATACAATTAGGATAAATAGAATATTTTTGACTTCCGTTACCATTTGGAGTAAAAGTTGGGTTTGTGGTAAAAATTTATTAATGAATGAAAGTATACATAACAAGTATGTATATTCCCTTACGTTCTTAGTAAATATCCTAAATAAATTCCTCAACATTATAAAAGGTAACTTAAAACAAAAATGTTGTCGGTTAACTTTTCCAACTGGGGATTCAATGACCGTTTAACCAATCACAAGTTTGTGATTTTCTTGTGGTTAAACATTCTCCTAATCCTGTTTTCTATAACTCTCCATCAAACCTTGATGGTTTGTTTCTCCTCCATATCCATATTTTCATATAATCCTAGAATGGGCTATATCGGGTGACCTTTGTACTTATCTTGCTTTCTTTTAATGTTATATATTTATTAACCTTATTTCAGATGTGGATTTTCCTCAAAGGTATTTTCTCTTTTCAACCTTTTATTTTCAAAGAAAAATTTCAAATTGTGAGGACGCAATTTATTGAAGGAGGGGAGAATGTAACACCCCAAGCTTCCACGATACGCCTCTCTTTCAATAATGTAATAGCTTGCATCGTACACAAGTTCGAGTTCTAACACACCGCAACTAATCAAAGTAGCTATTATGAATAGTAATAACCACCTTTTAAATTTATAGAAATTTTATATTTCAAAATGGACTTCATTTTTTTATTCCTGATATTGAAATTAGCCTATGTTGATTTTTTTTGTAATTTTCCGAGAACTTCCAAATTTTTATGAATAGTGAAAAATACTTAAAACAACTTTTTTAATCAAAATAATTTATAGTGATAAGTTATACTATTTAGTGGTTTTAAAGTATAATTGGAATATATTTTTACCATTTTATCCAATGGTGGTCATTAGAATTAATTTGACATTGAAATTGGACATAAACAATTGCCAATCTTTTGATATAAATTGTTTCTTAAAAACACGCTATTTGTTGTGACAGCGGGAATTAATTATAAAATTAATTAATGCAACTTATATGTTTGGAATTTTGTAAAATAGACATCATTTTTTAATTTGGAATATCAATTATATCTTAGGGTGAAATTTTGGCATTGTTCTGAAAAACATCAATTTTTGATGAATAGTGAAACCACTAAGTGGTAGTTAAATAACTGATTTTTTGTTTAAATGAAATATTACCACTTCTGTGATTTGATTTTCAAAAATCCGACATACATGGTTGTCATTAAGAAGTAAAATGTGGTTCAGTGAGATTAAAATAATTTTTTGGTGAATAGTAACTTTTAAGTTCTTAATCGCGATTAGAGGTAATTAGTGTAGTTTAAGGTACAAATAATGTTTTTATAATATGAGATGAGTATGAAACTTGTCCTAATCCTATTTTATGAGTCATGGCCGACCAAGAAAACCCATGGGTCAACTTGGGGACCCCATGGAGCCACTTTAGTTAGAAAATGACATAAACACCTTTTATTTAATGTTAAAGTAAAAAATGACACAAACATAAAATGTTTTACTAAAAAAATTTTTACGTGGAGTTACACAAGTCCAAATTTTGATTATAAATATTCATTAGAAAGCTAAAAAGATTTCGTACATCATAGTAGTTTTTTTATAATTTTTAGACATTAAATAAATTAAATTATTTATGACATCATTATGATGCAGCGATGACCTCATTATTTAACGATTTAAATAAAATGAGAAGATAAAGCAAAATCCAAGGCTTAAACTTGTCCAAAGACTATTTGATAAGGAGATTTCGAAACCTTATCACCTTATCCTCGAATTATATAAGTGTGGGACCTTTAGAATCCGAAAATAATTGTGAAATAATGTAACATTTCAATCTTTCCAAAAGTGCCCCTCCTCTCCACTTATAAAAGGCCCCCACCCCTCCCACCTTATTTACACTTTCAAGCCATTTGGCTCAGACAACCTCTGCCCAAATACTCTCCCAACATTCCTCCCTTACTCCTAGAAGCCTTACTTTGGGCATAACTCTTCCAAGGGAATCCTTTGGCTCAAATCAAAAAGAGTTACCCGATTTTGAGGTAATGTCTTTTCTAATGTTGTTTTGTTTTATTTTTCTTCTCCAACCACCTAAAATCTTTTTATTCATTTCTTTTGTAACAACACCAGTATTCTAAATATACTAGGATGTTGTTATAAGAAGTATTCGAGCTACACTTACACACACCTACATCTAATGGTTAAAGAACATACGGTTTCTGTGGATGGCAAATTTCTGCCTCACGAAACGATGATTGTTCAACACTCATATAACACCTTCAAAGGTGGCCATTAAGATGTCACTATTTTTATATATGATATATAATATGTTTATGTTTTACTTATGCTTCTGTATTTCTCATTTATGGCATACTTTATGATTTCCATTATGGGTAAAACGCGATAATTTCATTTTAGGAAGTGCGGACTACCGCCCCCTCAAAGTGATTTGAATCGTTAATGCCATATGTGGGATGTATAAAGGATGGAGTAAATGGTATTATACACTATATTATACTGGAATTATATTATACATTTATATCATTATGATTTAGTTCCATTAAATATGAAATTGAAATGAAAGTAGCGTTCATGCGTACGTACGGCTTACCGTCTCCATGAACGGTGCATTTCATTTCTTACCTCTAAATGTTACGTAATATTATAAATGAATGTATATACTGGATATATAAGATATAAATTACATCTAAATCATGAATATAATTCTGGATATAATGGATATTTCACCACATAAACAACTTGTAATTATAAGAATCTTATTGTTGACTCAAGTACCAAAGATCGACAAAACGACCGTTACTAACTTAAATAATTACATAATGTTCATATCATTGTAATAAGTGATATAATAAGGATAATGAAATTGAAAATGGTTCTTAATAAGGTATATATTAACTCTAGTTTATTATTCAGGAGGTTAAAGAACGGTTGAGTCAAGTCAGACACGAGGTAAGGGAACTTCTTAACCCAATTTCCATTCTTTGGGTTAATCTCCTACTTTCAAATTATGTCATGATGTTATTATGTCCTATTTTGTATTTTTACTTTCTTTATGTGTACCTATAGTGAATACACATAATATATCTATTTTATTTTAAAAATGATCTTTTTAAGGACTTCGTCTCGATCTCCTTTCATTGAGGCATATTTGGTTTTATACACAACTTTCTTTTATACGGTGTGTAAACCCCTTTGACTTTGACGTTAATTCAAAAGGAATCTTTTTTATACGAAGTGTTTTGCTAAATGACAAAAGGGAATGTTTTTATTTCCGTACTTATGTGGCGAATACGACTTCTCCGCCGCCGTGACCATTATTTGAGTTTCGGCTTCCTCTACAAGCCATCATGTTTTTAATGAAAAATAAATACAAAGTTTTAACTTTCTTTTATTTTGGTATTGAAAATGGTTTTGAAAGAATTTTTATTATATCAATGTGTTGTATTGATATCTTGTGATTGAAATGTGGAAATGTTATGTTTCCTTTATGCATGTTTATGTGATACAATTATGTTATGGTTTATGATATGTTTAAACCTATTCATATTAGGAATGTATTGGACTTAATAAGTGACGGGTGGAGCCTGCTATAGCTCCTCGATGCATCGGTAGGTCTCATGAGACAACTAGACGTGGAATTGGCCGAGGCCCTTTCCCAATTTGATTTATGGTTTTGGCCGAGGCCTTAATCATTTTAGACGCCTTGGCCGAGGCCTTGACAAAATGTTTCAGAATGTCTGGCATTATACATTCTCTCATTATGAAAGTGGTTATTGATATTTCATGTGATTATTCGTCTAGTAGAATATCCATGTGAGTAAGTAATGGCATTATTTTATTATACTTTTTCCATATTATGCTGAAGTTCAAGTTCAATAAGGCTTTTGTTTTATTTATACATTGCCTTAAATGTTTATGTTTATTTATGAAAGCTTCCGCAATACTGTTATCCTTACTGAGCATCTGAGCTCACCCCTTTCAATGTTTTAATATTTTCCAAGATGTGAAGAAGTATTTGATGAATGACCTGCAGGGATTGTCAGAAGAGGATATGAGTGTGGACTATGGAGACTTTGTTATTGTAGTTTTTCACTTTATGATGTAATGTAACGTTTACGAATGTATCTAGTGTTTCCAAGGCTACTAAACTAATCAGTCTTTCAAGACTTGATCTTTTATGATCATGCCAATGTTACGAAGTAATGCACCGGCTCTGGGTAGCTGGGGTCGGGGCGTTACAGGGAAAGGTTGAAAAATAAGATAGAGTTTTAAACCAATTGAAATTTTTGAAATTTGAATTGAAAGTTTTGAATTGAAAGTTTTTAATTGAAAGTTTTGAATTGAATGTTTTGAATTGAAAGTTTTGAATAGAAAGTTTTGAAATAAAAACTCAAAAAGGATTAAACGATCCTAACTCCCCCTAAATAAAAACAACATTTCACCAGGGAGAGGATTTTAGAACCGAGACAAATTTTGGTCCGGTGAGACTCGCTAAAAGGGATTTTTCAATCCATACTTGTCTAGTGGTGGGTCTTCTCCTATGAAATTCATCATTAAAGGAAATGGTTTTGGGCCTTCCATACCGGGCATTTTTGCAATCGCACTCATAAATTAAGTGCCCGGGTTTTTTACAATAGTTGCAAAATTTATATTGGGAGCTCCCCCTTACAAAAATAGTAGGAACATGGGAAGAGGAAGCTTGCTTGGAATAGCCAAGCCCTTGGGTGGTTCTAGATATGCATTGGGAACCAAGGAGCTTCGAAAGGTTATGTTCACCTTTGGTGAACTTAGCAAGGGATTGCCTTAAATCCTTGATTGTTGATTCCATAGAATCAACATCGGGAAGGTTTTGGATCTTGAGGGACAAGTCTTCCTTCTCTTTGAGAAGTTGTTCCTTTTCGGAAGAAAGTTTTTTGTAATTCTTTTTTAAAGCAATAAATTTGGAAGAAAGTTCGTGAAAACCTTCCTCCAATTGATCTCTAGCATGTTGGAGATCCTCATAAGATAAATGATTGAAAGAATTTGAAGAACTAGAGGATGAGGAGTCGGAAGAGGATACCTCATGAAATTCCATTAGGCATTTTTTACCGTTGTCACTTGAGGAGGAGGAGGATGTGGAGCTATCACTCCATGTGTCCTTGAATTCCTTCTTCTTTTCCTTTTGCTTGGCCTTTTTCTTGTTGAGTGGACAATCGGGCTTGTAATGGCCTTTCTTGCCACACCCGTAACATGTTACCTCGGGCTCAGATTTTTCGTTGGGTTGAGCCTTGCGGGATTTCTTCTTCTTGTGCTTCTTCATGAATTTGTGCATTTTGCGGGAAAGATTCTCCATTTCTGAATTGCCGCTTGAAGAGGAAGACGATGAGGAGGAGGAGATTTCTTCTTTTTGAACTTTGAAGGCGATGTTCTTTGGAACTTTGATCGGTTTGCCTTCCTTTTCATCTTGCCTCCTCATGGTGATCTTGTAGGTCATGAGGGATCCGATGAGCTCTTCGACCGGCATGTTCTTGATGTCTTTTGATTCTTGGATTGCCGTGACTTTCGGTGCCCATGAACTTGGTAAGATCCAAAGAATCTTCTTGACCATCGTTTCTGCAGACACATCATCTCCAAGAGATTTTCATCAATTGCAAACGTCAGTAAAACGAGTAAACATTTCAGTAATATTTTCAGATGGATGCATGGTAAAAGACTCAAAATCTTGACGGTACATATCCAATCGAGTATCCTTAACTTTGTTGGTCCCCTCATGGGTAACCTCCAATAGTTTCCAGATTTCATGAGATGAAGTGCATGTGGAAACTCGATTGAATTCATTACGATCAAGGCCGCAATGAAGAGCGTTCATGGCTTTTCCATCAAGCTCAAAATTTTTAATATCGGCTTGAGTCCATTTGGATTCATCGGGAGAAGAAAGAGAATAACCATGCATGACAATTTTATAAATAGGATAACCTATACTTCTAAGAAAAGTGGTCATGCGGGTTTTCCAATAGTTATAGTCGGTTCCATCAAAAAATGGAGCACAACCCAAAGAATAGCCTTCGGGGGCGAAAGAAGATGAAGCCATCACAAAGGATCTTGAATTTGAAACCGGTTAGGGTATTAATCAAATTTTGCCTCTGATACCAAATGTTGGGTCGGAGAGTGATGGCAAGAGGGGGGGGGTGTGAATTGCCTTTTAAAAAATAATTAACAATTTAAAATCAAAGTTAAAGCACAGTGGAAATAAAAGAGGCAAGACACAAAACTTGATAACGGAGTTCGGCTTAAACCAAAGCCTACGTCTCCGCTCCCAACTCAACTGTTGAGAGATTTACTACCGCTTTCTTTTTAATGGTTTTAGCAAGAAACCCACTAGACTTTAAGGTAGTCTAGAACCTATTACAGCTTGCTTTTAATGGTTGAGCAAGAACCCACTAGCCTTCTTACAGGCGAAGGCTAGCTCACCTATGACTCAAGCCTTTTAAAGGGAAGGCTTGACTAACCTCTTCACACCTTGAAGGTGGTGTGAAAACCCAAACAAAAGGAAGATAAAAGAAATGGGGGTTTGTAGGCACAAACCGAAATTGATGCTCAAAAAGATAAATAATGAAAAACCGTAATGTGGAGACGTCTTGGGCGCCAATGGATTGATTTGAGTTGATGAAGAGCGCTCCCAAGCTTCTATGGTGATGCTCCTTGGATGTGGAAATGGGTTGGAGCAATTGAGGTTCCTTGGAGGAATGCGCCGGTGGTTTGCCAAATGATGAAAAATGTTCTTGTGGGCTACCATACGTTTCCGGGGCTTCCTAGTCCTTTATTTATAGAGGGGGAACCCTCAAATGGCCTTTGGGGGTCTTCGGAGCCGTTGGAGAGGCCTTCGGAGCCGTTGGGAGTCAAGTGGACAAGTCTGGTCAAAGCCCAACGGCTAGTTTGACTGGCTCCACCGGCTGACCGGTGAAGTGCCACCGGTTGGCCGGTGCTTTGGAAAATGGAGAGGCCTTCTGCCCAAGCTGCACCGGCTGGCCGGTGAGGAGGCGACCGGTTGGCCGGTGGTGAGACAGTAGGTGTCCCTTCTGTCTAGGTTCCACCGGCTGGCCGGTGATGGGACACCGGTTGGCCGGTGGTCTGGACAGAGGGGATGCCTTCTGTCAAGATTCCACTGGCTGGCCGGTGGTCATCCACCGGTTGGCTGGTGGACTGAAATCAGTCCACTTTTGCCTTCTGGCTTTCTTGGCCCAATTCCTTGGAAACCTGAAATCATGCCTATCATCCAAAAACACTTAAAACAAGATTAGATAAATAAGAGAGTGATTGTGATCATGAAAATTAAACCACGAGGGGTACGAGAGGTACAACAACTACAACAACATATTGTCTCCATAAACCACACTCATATCCCCACATAATATCCCTGCAGGTCATTCATAATTTACTTCTTCACTTCCTGGGAAAAATAAAACATAGAAAAGGGGTGAGCTCAAATGCCCAGTAAGGATAACAATATAGTGGAAACTTTCATAAATAAGAATAAACATTTAAGGCAATGTATAACTAAAACAAAAGCCTTTCAAACTTGAACTTTCAACATGGTATGGCATAAATAAAATGAAATAATTCCATTTACTTATTCACATGGATATTCTACTAATCGAATAATCCCATGAAAAATCAATAACCACTTTCATAATGATGGAATGCATAATTCCATACTATCATAACCACATAGCCAAGGCCTTGTGCCACGACTACAAATAAGATTTTGTCAAGGCCTTGTGCCAAGACACTAGTTTGTCTCATGAGACCTACCGATGCATCGAGGAACTATAGCGGGCTCCACCCGTCACATATTAAGTCTAATGAATTCTCATATGATAAGGTTTAAACATAACATAAACATTCGTATTAAAACTAGCATACAAAATGTCAATAATTTCACCATAAACTATGAATGGTATAAAAATAGCACATCCACAGTCAAACATATCACAAAACCTTCAATACAATATAGAAGTTTTGTATCATAATAAATCAACTTCAAATAAGCGTAAAATCCATCAAAGGATGTTGACATAGATGAAATCAAAACTCTTTTTAGAGAAATATCTCTTTCTATTTTTGAAATCATTTAAGAGCCATATAAAATAAAACATTTTCTTGAAAATATTCTTATAAGATTGTAAGGAAAACTTTGAAGATTTTATAACGGCAGAAAATAACCACACTCACCGTATAAGTTAAAAAACATTTTTTACCTTAATTCTGTCGAAAAGGTTAAAAGGACTTTGTTTTGAAAACGACGGAAAAATTCCTCTTATAAAAAGTCAAACAAGGGTATAAATGACTTTAACCCATATTCTTGTAAATAATAAAAATGTTTTGAAATACATTTTGAAGAATCATGGATGTGGATGATAAAGAGATCCCAGTAGATTATTACATATAAACAACCTCGGATAATGAAGAGATTGTGAAATAACCCTTACCTTGTACTTTTCCTTGGTTGGGGTAGGTGAAACTCCTGTATAATGGTGAAATAATTGTTATTAAATTATACAAAAATCATATACATTAATATGATATCATATATGATCTTTTAATATAGATTAGATAATAATATCTTAGTATTATCGTTGTTTCGGGTGTTAACTTACTTGTTTTCTTTTATATGTTTTGTTACGTAAGACATGTTTGTAAAGGATAGGTTGTATATTATTCATATCCAGAATGAAATCAAGTCCTTAAACATCATTTTTTAAATCATCAAATGATAATTAAACTTGAATGGATACGATGGAGAATGAATCTCATCGCGTTCAGGGAGACGGTAGTCCGTACGTACGCACGAGCGACAATATCATTCTTTTGATATTAAAATAATATATAAATGGATGGTATATCATATATACTGAATCATTAACATTTTATATTTATTATTTACATGAGATACACATCATTATTATACCCATCCAAATAATATTATATTGAATAACAATTAAACCACGACGTGGAGACGGTAAGCCGTACGTACGCACGTATAGTGACATGTTATTCAAAGGGTGGATAGAATACTGAATATGGTTGTACCATATTTATAATAACATCAAATTATATATATGATACTGGAGTTATTATTTTATAATGGTAACAACAAAGGAAGAAGAAGTGGAAGAAGAAATGAACTTGGAAAAAGGGTGGTGAAATCATTACCTCTTCTTCGGGTTCTTCCTTTTGATTTGATCAAAAGGGCTCCTTAGGTTGGATTTCTGATCAAAATAAGGACTCTAGGTTGTAGTGAGGGAAGTTGGGAGAGTATTTGGGCAGAGTTTGGCCGAACCAAAAGGCTTTGAATGTGTGAAGAAATGAGAAGGAGGAGTTCCCTTTTATAAGAGGGGTGAGGGGAACCTTTGGAAAAGCTAGAGATATTAGTTTATAATAAATTCATAATCAGTTTCCATTGGCTCCAAAGTTGACTATTCAAAGTTTAAGGTGGGTATGGGTCGAAAAAAACTCAACCAATAGAATTTAGACAGGTTTGGGTACTTATATTAACCTTATCTTTAAGTATGAACTCTAAGTTAATTAGTTTCACTTTTACAATGTCTCTTTGTATTTTTATATAATATGGTTAATAAACTTACTATATACTTCCAAACGACCCCCTAGTGGTCCATTAATTATGAACCTATCATTATATAAGTCTCTTGTCCGAACCTTAGATTTTTAGGAATTTAATATCAATTAATAATATAATATTTGTTTTAAGAACTCTTTTATGTCAATTTTGACACTATTCAATAGTTGATTTTTTTTGAAACTCATAACTGATTGATTACTTCGAACAAAGTAAATTAAATCAATCCTAATATATCATATTATCCTAGAAAATTAGTTTAATTCATTAAAAGTTTCATATTTTATTTATTTGGGTATTTATAATATCAATTAATTTAATTTTTCACTATTTTAGTAATTACTGCATCATCATTGTGTCATAAATAAAATATATTATTTAATGTCTAAAAATTATAAATAAAATATAATTATGTAGGAAATATTTTTATATTTCTAATTAATATTTATAATCTAAAATACAACATATATAACCCAACATAATAATTGTTTTTCTAAAAGATATATGCTTGTGTCATTTTTGTATTCATTTTAACTTAATTAAAATAAAGTGTCCCTATCACCTACAAGTGGAACCATGGGGTCCCCAAATCGACCCAAAGATGCCTATGGTCGAACATGTATCAAAAGATAAGGCTATGACACGTTTTAGGGTAATTTAGTATTATTATAATATTATTTTTGTAACCCTTATTTACCAGATTTACCCTTAACCATCGTAAATAAAATATTTACCACAGTAATTATTCAAAATGTCTAAAAATAAAAGTTACCTATTTACACAATTTGGACATCCAGATTATAAATATGTAATCCATTTTTATAAATTCAAAACACAGAAGTGGTAGAAATTAATTTAAAATTAATTCCCGCTTCCAAAACAAAAAGCGTGTTTTTAAGAGATAATAACTATCAAAAGATTGACACTTGTTTATGTTCGGTTTAATTGTAAAATTATGTACAATGAAAAAAATTATATTAAATGGTAAAAATATATTCTAAATATACTTTAAAACCACTCAAATTCATAATTTATCACTATTAATTATTTTTATTAAAAATTTGTTTTTAATTAAAATTTATTAATTTTCACTATTCATCAAAATATGAAAGTTATCCGAAAAGTACCAAAATTTCCCCTTAGGCTAAATTAGATATTCCAAATCCAAAAATGAAGTCCATTTTGAAATATAATATATATATAATTTCAAAAATTAGGTATTACTATTCATAACGGCTAGTTTGATTGGTTGTGGTGTGTGTTAAAACTCAAGGTTGCGTACAACACACACTACTGTATTATTCAAATAAAGCGTACCGTGGAAGCTTGGGATGTTTCATTTTAAATTTTTGATGTCCCCATTTAGTCAAAAAGTTTAAAATATTGTATTTAAAAAGGGTTCACTATTAAAATTTGATAAAAGTGCAATATTGAAAATGAATTTGTTCTTGCATTATGTCTAAGATACTCATAATATGTAAAAATTATAAGGATTATATAAAGTTTAAAATTTAGTTAATACTATTCATAACCTCTTTTGAATGGATTTTTGGTAAGTCATAGTGCAATTGAACTCGGTGTTGCGTGTAGTGCAATTTATTGAATTATTTTGAAGAAATAACACATTATGAATTATTGGGGTGTTACAAGAAGACACTGATTTCAATACATAAATTGAGGATCACACCCATGTACCATGAGGAATAACTAACCCTATCTAGATTAACCCACTAGAAATTGTATACCTGGACTGAGCTAGGGATGATTGATATATGATTACACCTAAGTCTATATAAGGAGATTACCAACTCTATTTGAATCTAACCTTTAGAGGGGATCACTCATCCTATTCTCCTGATTGGATTACTCTTTGTAACCTCTTAGGGATAGACTAAGGGAATACACCCATACTAATACAGTTCAAGTGAAATCATTCAATCTTATACAATAGTTTTTATGTGGGAAAAAAGGATTCGAAATTCCCCTTAAAGAAGTACAGTACATATACCATGGGTTACATGACATGTCTCACCATGTCTGGAATTGACCATGTCCTTCCATCTCACATGGCATGCATCCATCAGGATATATGGAAATTTGTTTCATTGCATGATATATAGAGGCCTAGATAGAACATAGAATGTTTAATCTTCTCAAGACCACATATTTTCCAAATTATAAAGGGTGAACTCTAAATATAACAAAATAAGTTGGGGATGGGATTAAATTACATTATTCCATCTTCCCAAGCCTGTGCATAATCTGAAGTACATGGGGTGTGACTCATCACACATAGTGTGTGGGTCCATATAAGCTCCTAGGAATGTACACCATATACATGATGAGTTGGATAGATAAGGGTCACATGACATGTGGTATACCCACACAATGTATAAAATTTAACTCATTGCATATTCCTAACCACCACATTAAGGGTAAAACAAAATTTGTGTTCTTCCATGGTACAGACCTTGTATAAATGAATTTCAAAAAAAATTACATATTGTTTCACATGTATCACCAGTACTACCATTGCCTTTAGTTTCACCATAAATCTCTTATATTAATCCCATAGTGGAGTTAAATGACATTAATGGATAACCAAATGTTGGATTCTATCCGTTATTCAACAAAAAATCGATCATACTCTGCATTTTGAATCACTATATGGTCTAACTCCCAAAAACTACACAATTCGTGCCATCATCATAACGCCTTTTTTTCCGGTGGACAAATTCTAGTTAATCATATCTCAAAATCACTCATTGTCTCACATTTAAAGATACTCGTTGAATCCATATCAAAAATACACCATCTCCTATATGATTTTGGGATTCCCATCATCGCTTCTAGACCTTAAGCACATCTATAAAACCCAAAAATGAACTCATAACCATGATCCATTGTGATTAATAATGAATTCAAAATGTCTGAGTATCATCTAATCATCCTCCACATAAAATGTTTTGATGAACATCAAATAATAGATGGATAAAGTCACATAAAAAAGTGAACTTTGATTGATGGTCATGTTCATTTGACCATCATTATGGAATCCAAATAACTAGGGGGATTATAAAATCAAAAAAACTTCAAAGGATAATAAATATCAAATTCCTAGATCTAGGAAGGGAAAATGAAAATTAAAAAAACATATGAAGAACAATACATAAATTAACATAGAAGGAATTAATTCACATTCATCTCAAACTACAAAATGGGGATTAAACCACAAAATCAAACAACCTACCTCAGGTTGTATAGATCAATAATGAAGATTGATTATACATCATTGTCATTACTAAGATCCCAAAACACTGTTGATGAATACAACTCTACGGTACTCCGATCATTGATCCATAATCTCATGACCATCCGCCAACATGCTCTCCACCATAGTTCTCCCTCTCTATCCACACCATCTTATAGGGTTATGCATCTAACCCTAGGGAATTATCCATATAAGGAGTTAAATAGAGGAGTCACTTTAGGGTTAGAAAATTAAATTTAAATTAATTTAATAAATTAAAATTTTCATTTAATTTTCCTAGGACTGCGCTCTATAAATGTATCTAATGCTGACATTAATTATATCAAAACCTGGAAAAACCCTATGCTCTAGATTGAACGAAAGTATTAGTTTTCCCTATTCAACACACCATTAGATATTTATTCCCTTATTTACAAAGAAACTACATGTTTCTAATATATTTAACATTTTTAATATATCAACCCTAAGGCTCCATGGGCCTTATAATTCAATACTGACTCTATGAATTATATTGAAAATATTATTTGAATATTTCAAAGTGTAAAATATAAATTTTATATTTTTTATATTCTCTTATCCTTTAATGATTATCATCCAAAAAAGTGAAAACCAACTCAGATAGGTGATGATGATGAGCAAAAATATAGATCTACCACTCCCATGAGCTCTCCTGGAATTTCCCATGCTACCAAAAAACATGAAATCATGGAAATGTTTTTCCCAAGAAGTGTATTCTCCTATAGTTTCTCAAAAACCACTATAAACCACAAAAGGGAACTCCACCCTCTATTTTTAGCTCACCCTAATTGACAACGTGCAATGTGTTATGCACATATATTCTCATCTTTGACACATATAATACATCATTCACATGATCTAATTAAATTGGTAAGGATAATTAGTATTCCACTACTCTAATATTATGAAATAACTAGAAGAAGGGCCTATGAAGCTTGGTGATAGTTTTCTGCCTTGGCTAAAAATCTATAACTCCCACTGAGGTGAGATCCTTTAAAACACATGGTATCCCTCACTAAACTCCAAAGACCTTTGTAATAAGTCTAAATAGGTATCATGAAGTCTCTATCCATTAAATTTACTCTACCTTTACTATCATCTCTTTCACTAACTATAGGCCCATAAGAACTATTCCCCTAGCTCTGACTAGTACAACAGTGACCTCCAAGTTCTCCCGTAGATGGCGTTGAATTGTTCTACATCAATGGTTGAGTTTTAACTATTGTTATATGAAAACTACTCAAATTTTAGATGATCATACCAGCTAAAACCAAAAATAACATGAAAACCCAAAGAATAATCTCGAGAACATGAATGGTTCACTTTTCTGAACCATCTATTTAGAGATAGAAATGTCGTTCCCAACCAAAATTGAATCCAAAATCCTACCACAATCCTCTATGTAATTATAACATGAACTAAGAATAATTTTTTAAATTATAATCAAGGAAATTTCATGAATTTAGACTACCTTCTGCACACATATGTGTCCTCGACTCTCAATTAAGATCTTATCTGGATGGATAAGAAGTTGGATGATGTAGTGAGTTTGTTTATAATCACTCAGATTGTTTTTTACCTATTACCGATCACATAAGTCCCATAATGAAAACGATGGATCCACCATCCCACTTACACTCCCATACCAACACCTCATCCTTCACCCACTGGTAGGTGAGTTATCAAGAAAAAAACTCACCTATAAGATACTACATCCTTGTATAACCAAATAAATTCCCAAGGATCCGGGTGCATCCTCACCTATCCTAGATGTACAGCTAATGTGAAGACTTGAAAATCTTCTAGAAACTCCTATCATAACATGACTGGTTCCATCATCCATTCTTTGAAGAATAATGACATACTCCCCACCTTTAAATTTTCATCAGGAGTAAGTCTAGTGGATTTTTTTAGGAAATATCTCTCATAAGATAGTGTTTCCACAAATCCTTGGAAACAACTATTAATATGAAATCTATGTAATTGGTAATGTATTTATTCTCATGGGGTATTATATTATAAGACCCTTAATAAATCACTTCCTTCCTAGGCATTTGAACACATCCAAGTCAAGCTCTAGAGACAATACAGAAAACCACGTACTCAACACACTCCTCTAGAAGTCTCAAGATTGGGGTTCTTATCTTCCACTATTATAGATCATATAAATAACTTTGACACTTAATTTTCCTTCACAAAATGCAGACACTTTTGGGTCAAATATATTAGAGGTGATCTAATCCTAGAAGAGTCATACACAATATTTGATGGAATCTTACCAACCAAAGAAATATTTACACCTTGGTAACACTGTTGGGAGGAATCCAAGATATCACCACCTCTAAATTTACTAGGTCCACAATTAATCCCATATCTAAGAGGACATATCCCAATAAGTAGAGCTCATGAATCCATAACTGACACTTCAATACCTTCCCATAATGATGGATCTCTCTAAGCATGTATAGAACCTTCCTAAAGTGTCTCACTTACTCTATCCCTAATACCAAGTACACAAGGATGTAATTGATGAAGAATTCCACGAACTGGTCCACAAAGGGTTGAAAGATCAGGTTTATAAGTCTTAGAAACCCTACTATAGAATCTATCAAAAAAATGGTATAAAAAAGTACTCAATGTAACCTTAGTGACTCCAGAAAGCCTCCTTCTATATATCCTCCTCTCAAATTGGAGTGAGTGATAACCTATTTTACTGTAATATTTAGAGAACCAATTCACACCTAAACACCATTAAAATAATTCATCAATACTCAGGAGTGGATATCCCTTCTTGATTGTAATCTGGTTCAGGAGACATTAATCTACACCCATCATCAAGATCTCATTTTACTTCTTAGCTAAAGACACTAGGGATACCCAAGGTAACACATTGGGTCTAATGAATTCCTTCCTCTATAGATATTACAACCTCACCTCTAGAACTCATAGATCTATGGGGCCGTTTAATATGATTTGTGAAGAAATCAGTCCATACCTGAGTGTATTTATATGAAGAAGTTGATTTTTATATGGATAGGTAATCCAAGAACATCCTCAGGGAAGACATTCTCGTACCCCTCCGATATCACATGACTTGAAATCTCATATTATTCGCTTATCCAAGAGACATAATAGTGAATTAAGAAGGATCAAACTATACCCAACTATATACAATATCATCTTGATTTTCCTTGGATTAATTCTCACCAAAGAAGTAAAATTTGTCCCACTAATTTGGATACTCTACAGACATTAGGTTTAAGAGTAAAACTTAGCTTGGATAGTTGGAAACCAGTCTATAATGAAGATGACATCATAGGTCCTCATCACCTATACGGAAAGGTTTTACATGAGCACCACATACTTGAGTTAGGTCACACTATCAATAGAAGTGTGTAAACACCTAATATTTTTTGTTGGAGCCTCTAAACACATGGGTAAAGCTAAATGACTCCAATAACATCAGTAGGTATCAAGAAAGGGATGAATTCAAGAGAAATTACGTTCTGAATATATACTAAAACTATATCTAACATAGAGAAGACATAGTCCATACCCAAAAACACACCCTAATATTCGAGGCCCAAAACCCCTACTACCTAAATCCATCCTTCCACATTCCATCATGTTCTCTATAACTAGGTATTTCCCCAACACTTTAGACCAAAAAATGGTCTTAAAACATACATATGAAAGAAATAAATATGTCACACCTCGACACTATCCTCTTTGGGTTGCACTGACTTGCCTACAAAAATTTAAGTCACATCAGAAGAGAACATGTATTATTAAGGGAATTTCACCTCTTATTTTCTTGCTCGAATCTATATCGAACATCACCAGCATATGTCTCAACCAATTAATTATGTCACCTTGTAGAATTCTCACAACCAAGACCACCATCAAGAGGGGTCCTAACTAGGTTAAACACTCACACCACATACACAATCCAATCCTATATCAGCTTATGAGGGGGGATAGGGTCCCGATCACCACAAAACCTAGATGGAATTTATCTTTGAAACTCATTAAGTGAACCCAACATGGTTTTATCATCTTTTAGTGCTTTTGAATCCAATTTATTATCATCCTGATGGGGGTCTTACACCTAAATTACTGGAGGTGAGTTAACATACTTCTTAATAGGTGGAGACATCGCTCGCTATCCACACCAAGGAACCAAATCCTTTATAGGTACCTAGACCAACAAATCAGTACTAAGAAGATCATAATCATGATCATACTATAGAATATTAACTGGTTTTTATCCTGGAGGCATCCAACAATATCCACTGTACACCATGATTAGAAGAGAATATATGGGGAACTAACTCAAGAAGGAAATACAAACCAAAACCAATGTCTACACGATAAATGTACCAAAAGTTTCCCCATAACCAGTTCCTACATGTTCCAACAAGTAATTTATTAGATTATTGGTGAATGGATATGTTTGCCTTTATCCCATCACTGGGTTCCCTAGTCTGAGAGTTGAACTCGAGACACTTTAACAATATTTACCTAGTTCCCAAACCAGAACTCACAGCTAGAAAATCTCCAAACCATGATCCTAAGATGACATGCTATGATACCAATATCTCATAACCCAACCCACAGGGCCCACCCATTCAGATATAAGCTTATAATGACACCCCAATTCCACTTTAAATAGGCCACGGGATAGTAAATAACATCGAGTAGGAATAAAACAAACACGTGAGGCCCTATCCTAAATTACCTGTATATGTGCACACATCTCCATACACCTGTATAATGTAGAATAGATAAAAAACTAATACTATAAATGCATACATAACATATATTCCACATGAGAGTGAAATAAAGGAGGAAAAAAGCATAAAGGGATAAATAAAATCCCACAAAATATGAAAATTGTCCTAATGTCTAACAAAATGGTGGTTTTATCAAGATGAAAACTCCTAGAACTATCGATGGTTTATCTACCACAACTATGATCCACCTTCTCCTTAGACTCCTATGAATCCATTGGAAGGCCTATCATCTATATAATACATGGCATGTGGGGAATGATCCCATTCAAAGGTGAGTATAAACATACCCAACAGGACACCACGAAATCACCAAAGACAAAGCATTAAATAAGGAATCGACCGTAAATAATAATTCCAAGGGAATAAACATGATATCCCAGATATTATCAAAGGTAGACAACAAATCTCAAGGCAAGGTCCCATCCCCATTTCTAGACTAGTATTATACTGGAGGCTCAATGTTGACATCCTTATAAGAGAACTCAATCATTGGGTCTTTCTATAATTTTGGAACTCATCTGAGAGGACATACTCATTGGGTCTTGAAATGATGAAGAACCAAGGAAACTGAGAGGGATTATCTGAGTTAATCACTTGATCAAGATACACCACACTAGAAGAAACATATGTCGATACATATATAGGGGATCATTCCCATGGACTATGGGGATACCAGAACTTTTCTAGATTAATCTACAAGTGTATAACACTCTCTAGATGTTAGAAGGTTTATACCTGACCCAACCTAGTGATGAATTATAGACGATCACACCCTGGGCCACACAATGGGATACATGACTCTATAAAAAAGTAAACCATAGTGGGGATCACTTATCCTATTCCAAAGATGAGATACCTCATTGTACCCTCTTAGGGATGGACTAAGTGAACACACCCACACTAATATGGTTCAAGGGAACTCACCCAAATTTATACCATATTGAGTCTGGGTAGAATAAGGAATCTAACTTTCCATTGAAAAAGTACACGATGTGTCCCATGGGGCACACTATGTGTATCATTAAGTCTGGAACTACCTATTCCCTAACATCTCACATGAAATGTCTCCCTCATGATACACAATATGTTGTTACAAAACATGGCATGTAATGGCTGGGATGACACTCGGAGCATGCCATATTATCAACCCCATGTATTTTCTAATGTACACAAGGTGTAATCAACATCACACATGGCATGTAGGGGATGATAAAAAACTATTTTTGTGTTGTATTATGAAATCCATTCACTTATCAAAGTATAATAGGTGTTCCCCAAAACACAAACCATGTGGGGTCACGTGGCCTCCTAGGAGTTTACTCCTTGTACAATTTGATATAGCCGGATAGGGGTCACACAACCTGCAGTATACCCACATAACATGAGATATTTAACACAATGAATAACCCTAGCCACCACACAGAGGGGTGAACACAGTGTGTAATCTTCCATAATTTATGTCATTTATATAGTAATTATATTGAAATTATAGCTTATTTCATGTATCTTACCCATGCTTCTATTGCCTTCAGTTTCACCTCTAATCTCAGCCATAAATCCAATAACATAATTGATCACCATTAATACCCAAATGAAAGTCATATTCTGGCTATTATTTTCAAGAAAATTGATCACCACTGCCATCTTGAAGAATCACATAGTCTTGAGCCTAGAAACAACACCACCCATTCCATCATCAGATCACCGTTGTTTCAAGTGATTGGATTCTGACCATTCATAGCATTGAATTTCTCATTGTTGCACATTTGGAGATATGCACTCAATCTGGATCGCAGATTTACCATCACCTGCACCATCATCAGATTCCCATCATTAATACCACACATCAATTATGTCTCCAAAACCAAAAACCGAACTCATTATCATGGTTTGATAGGCCAAAAAATCATTGAACAATGGTAAGTCCTCCTAAGTATCATTGAATCAAAAGCCTCCTAAAATTCCATTGATGAACATTTAAGAATGGAGGGATAAATACACATAACACAAAGTGATCTTTGATTGTTGGAAATGTTCATTTTTACACTATTGTTAAAATCCAAGGAATGAGGTGGATTTTGAAATTAAAATAAATTCAAAAAAGTGTAAAGATCAATTTCCTAGATCTTGGAAGTTAAAACGAAAGTTGAAAAAACAAAGAAAGAGAAATCCACTAATTAATTTAAAATGAATTAATTTGTATTTTTATCAAACCATAAATAAGTATTAAACCATAAAATAAAAAATTATACCTTTGTTTGGATCGATTTCTTATGAAGAAATACTATGCATCATTTTTATTGGAAATATCCAAGAACTCTTTTGATGACGACAAATCCATGGTACTCCAATCATCGATCCATGATTCCGTGAACATTCATCAATATGCTCACCACCAGATTTATACCTATCTATCCTCAGCATCCTCTAGGATTATGTGGATAACCCTAGAAAATTATATATAGTTGGGGTTAAATAGAGGATCTATTTTAGGATTAGGTAATTAATTTTCAATTTAATTAATAAATTCATTTAATCCATTTAATTCATTTAATCTGTCCATGGATGCATGCTTTCAAAGTGTCTGTCATTGACATGACTTATGTTATGCCTAGGGTATAACATTTTATCCAAATTTAATAGACACATTGTATTTCCCATCTAGTAAAAAGTTTTATAGTTATTCTATTATTTCAAAGAAATTGTGCGTGCATGATATATTGTATTTAATATTTTTAATATATCAGCACTGAGGATCCACGGGCCCCAAAATCCCACATGGACTCCATGACTTACTCTAAAAATATTATTTGAAATATTAAAAAGTATAAAATAGAAATTTCAAATTCATTTAATGTTGAGAGAAATAAACCAACTACAAAATTACAATTTGATTAAGATGAAACCACTAGAATTACAAAAATTTCATTTACTATAGATATTGTTATAGAATCATCAAAAATTTAACCAGCCAAAGACATTCCAAATTGATCATGGTATGTGGAAGACCAAGGGAAAGATTTAAAAGAAAAGTAGTTGACAATCAGGTCACAATAAATTATATTACCAGAAAGATAATAATATCAAATAAATTTGAGAAGATCTTCTAGGGTTAGGTGACCAGTCTAGAGGGGGAGAATTTTGTTCCCTCTCTAGTGACTTACCCCTCCCCTTCCTCCTTTATCCTTGTCTCTTTCTATCCTACCCAATTCTCTTGCCTATAATTTCATCTGGGATCTGTCCCCATGGGTTTATTTTCTTAGAAGTGCTCTGTTGATGCATTCTTTGTCTTCTCTCATGTTGGTTCCTAATGAATGTGGTCCAATGTCAAAGCCCTAATTACTCCATCCCTGATCTGACCTCATGTTCCACCATGCCTCTCTATGTCGGATCTGGATCGATGGTGACTTAGTGGTTTTTTAATATGTGGATATGACAATTGATAGTTTTCCTGGAGCTCTTGCGTCATATTTCTTTTTTCATTGGCTCCTGGTTTTAGTCGCTTCGTAATATCGATGTTTAGATCCCTCAAACATTCAAACCATTGACATGGCCTCAAGTTACCTGATCTTATCCCAGTTAGATCTAGAGTGTTTGTTTCATATTGGTTTTGGGATATGGGTTTTGGTGGCTGCTGGTTTTCCTCATGTGGACCACACCGATTTTCCTCTTTTATGGTGTAATGGTTCCCTTTCTCTTTTCCATGGGTGGATTCTACTAGTTGAGTCGACAAAAAATGGTACGTTTCTGGTTTTTTGGTCTTTTCCCTCATGTTAGTGGTAAAAATTGTCAGCTTATTCTATTTATATCAATCAATTTTATTTTTTTGGTTGTCTCTGGTTCTCTAAGTGATGATGACGAAAACAAAAGTGTTGATGATTTATGATGGATTCAATGAATATTGCGATGATTTTTTATGGATTGATGGAGTTTATGGTGAATGTTAGGGATTTATTTTCTGGATGGTTGTGGCCACCAGAGTTTTGTGGGCAGGGATGAGATGATTTTGATGGGGATGATAGAGTGACAGATGATGTGGACTCAACATTTTTGATGGAGGTGGATAGAATCTTTTAGCCTGAGGTGATTGGCGGTGTAGGGATCATGTCATTTCAATTTCATTTTTAAAATCTATAATTTAGGTGTTGTCTAGATTAATTTTTTATTTTATTCCACAATTTTTTTTGATTTTTTAATTAGTGATGTTTTCTTTGGATATCTGGAATGTCCAGTTCCCACTAAACCACAATGTGGTTTTTTTTGAAAATTGAAAAAGGGATTTTAGACTTAAAGATATTGGAAGTGTTTTAGAATTGGGGTATCCAGTATAATGAACATATATGTGGAATTATTTGTTCAATTATGTAATATAGTGAACACTCAATTATATAATATGGTGATAATTGTCTCATGATGATACCTAGATGAACCACTAGAATTGATGACTATATTTGTAGTTGTGAATCTATGACTTATTGAATCTAGACCATAGTAAGGATTAGGTTCCCCATATGAGGTTAAAACCTTGCATAAACACTATGTGTTTCAATTTAATTTGTTGTTGAATATGTGATTAGGTAAAGATAGGTAGATCTATTTACATCCTAATAGGTGGAATATGTTCAAATACTAAATGGTATAAAATGATTATAATATTAATTTAGAATTTATAAAAATTTTATGCAGACTTGATTCAACCCTCTCTCAGGTTCTATACATTATTATAAGAGGAATCTCAATTGGTTTCAAATAAATGGATCCCTCTAATAGGCTTGAATTTTTCTTGCACTGTTTTTTTATTTGACATATACAAAGTGTATATTTGAATATTTTTCAAAAGAGACTCAAATTGAAGATTCAGTTTCCATTTATGTTCCTACTTAAATAGATATTTTTACCCAGACTACGATAAATAGGAAAAAGAAAGAGTAAAAGAAACAAATAAATAACTCAAAAATGTATGGGGAATAAACACAAGCTAATGTTAGTTAGAGTAGTAAATGTTTTGTTAAATTTATTGAATATAATTGATCAGATTCATCAAGTACAAGTTCTGATAAATATATACTTAATGGATAACTCATTTTTTATTCTAAAGTCAAATGTTATTTGAATAAAGTTCTCATTGAGGTATTCCCAAAAATATATTTTTATATTTAAAGGGACTTCATGATAATTACCCACCACCAGAGTTGGAGGCTAAGGCAAAGGAAGATGCATTAACAAAAAAGGTGAGTAGTTTTAACACCCTCACAATACATTTGAAAGATAATGATGATTCTATTATAATTTGAAATGAAATATATTATTCATTTGAGGAATAATTTTAAATGTTTTTATGATAATTATTTGTATAATTATTTTTACTAAACTAATCGGTGCATTTAAAAAACTACACAAGTCCTCAATAAATATGAAATATGCTCAGTTGGAGGTGAAATCAAATGGGGTGAAAGAGCTTAAAAAATTATTGTTAGTGGAAAATAAAATGCATAAGAATAAAATTCATAATTTGAAGAAATATTGTAAATAGAGGGTGAAATCACTTGAATACCAGAATTATGTGGTAAATATGAAATGTCATTAGTTGGATGTGAAGTTTATAAATATAAATATCACCAATGAAGAATACTTACAAGAAGATATAAAGAATAAATTTTCTAAAAAAAATCATAAAGGGTAATTCCTCAATAAATATTCCGATTAGTGGAAATAAGATATTGAGATCATATACCAATAAACCCACTACAAGATCACAATAGTTTATATCCCATATCAGTAATAATTTTTTAATGAATCTATTTTAGTTTCTAGTGTAGTATTAATGTAAACTTTTTTAAAATCTTGGATGTATATAAATTTCAACAGACCCACAAATGCATTAAGTGTTGAAGTGAATAATTACAAGAGAATATTATTCCCTAATAGATCCCAAAATATTGGGGTTACCAATAAAAAAAGAAAAAATTATTGTCATACTATTGATTTCTAGAACAATATGTCAATAATTAAAAGATAAAAAAGCATAACATTAGTGGGAGAAAATCTAGAACATATAAGAGACCAATTAGACTAAATCTTAATTCATAGAATAATAAAAATATATCAAACATAATCAAATTTAGTTTCTTATAATTACTTTCCAATTTTTGGAACAGGAATGGTCATAGGTGTGAGGAGTTATGGAATGTTACAACCAAGAAAAACTTATATAATAATTTTAAGATAAATCATAAACAAAGAAGGAAGTAAGTAATAAATAAATCCGAGTCTAAAGTGGAGAGTAAATAAAAGAACAGTGTTGAGAAAAACACTCATAATAAGTTAGATAATAAAATTATAGTAGATGTCAAAAAGGTGGATATTATTATATTGTGGTAGGAATGGACATATCATGGATCATTTAAAAATAGACATTTTCATACATAAGGTTAGAGGGAGAAAAATAGAATCTAAAATAAAATCAACTCAAGAAAGGGATAATATTAGTTTTTTATATCCAAGATTAAGAATAAAAATTTCATAAGTGGTTGTCCAAAAAATATAATGAAAATTATATTGAAGAGTTTCATGGATAGGGAAATCAAGCTATTCATATAGCCACTAAGTTAATTACATGGATGTAAGAAAAAGAGAAGTTATTAAAATCTAAGGGGTATGAAACAATGTCTTCTATTGATAATTGTTTTCTGAATAGAAAAGAATACAAATTTAAGAAGAAGGATTACCATGTACTAAAAGTTTTTTGGAAAATATTTATAGACCAGTTTGAAATGGATCAAAACATGGAAGTTTCACAAAAAAATGAAATTTATTTGAATACTAAAGTTAAGAACTTTGTTCCAACTATGAAGAATGTTTAAAAATGAAATAATTACATACATTCCTAGGGGGAACAAATTTTTGAAATCAATAATGATGAAATAATGAAGAGTTACATAAATTATAGAGCTACAAATACTTGAGTTTCTGGGTTTATAAACAAGTATAAACCTTTTTGGTCATATTAAAGAGTTAATGAAGAATCACTTTATTCTCATGTCAACTGGTTTTGTGTTTAAATAATAGGAGTTATAGGTGATTGGTAAAAAATAGGACTAATATATGATTTGATTTCTAAATATTATTAGGAAAGTCATCCACCAATATTTAATAAAATTTTTGTCTCCTTGAAACACATGATTCATAAATTATCATGTGGTATCAATATTTAACAGCTATAAAATATTCTTGGAGCTTATATCTGGGAGAATATAATCCATAATGAAGGTCACTAGAGAGAATCCATTTAGGGAAATCTTATAAGAAGAATGTTTTCATATATTTACTATCTCTTATTAAATATAGAATTCTGAATACCCATTTCATAATTTAAATTGAGGTATGATAATTACTTTCCCATCTCTATTTTAATTCATAATTAATTTAAATATCTCTAAGGAGTTTTTGTTAATTTGGAAAGTTGATTCACGTACTTTCACTTTATTTTTTATGAATTTCTTAATGTTGATTAAATTTATAGAAAGTTATTGAAAATCTATTTGTACAACCCCTAATAAGTGAATTTAAATGTGGATATCACATTGTAGTTTGTGTTTGGACATGCTTAGTAATCTAAATTGATCACTCGTGATTTCTATACTCTGTTAGACCAAGTAGACTTAGAGATGTTTGGTTGATGGATCATTGCTATGAAAAATATGGTTCCAACCTTCTCCACTCATGTGGAATTGATTATGTTTATAAAGAAGGGGGAGAAAAAAGTGTGGAGGATAAACAAAAGGGGTGAATATGACTGTTAAAATTAATAATAGAAAGGGGTGGAATAGTTTTCCTTTGAAACTCATTCCCTTAAACCCATGATATCATTAAAGGGGAGTATATATTTCCACTTTGTATTCATTTTCTATAAGGGGAGAATATATATTAACATAAATTAATGTTTGAAGTAGTTTATTGGTATTGAATTTAATAGAAAGGGATTGATTGAAGTGACCAAAGGTTTGTATTGGTCTTATTTGTTATTAATAAGTGTTAATATGTTTGTCCTTATGAAGATGAGTGATATATGAAATATCCTCCCCAACCAAATATAATTATGGTGCTTCCTATACTTTGATGTGTAAAGAAAAATGAAGGGATGGTATCATGGAACACCTGATTGGATAGATTCTAAGTAATCGATATTAATTATGATGATTTTTTAAATGGTTTGGATGAATATATGATAAGTTATGGTCAAAATTTTATTTCACAGTCTAAAATATATTACAACTAAATATGGAGATGAATCATTATTTAAATATTTTTAATGATTGAGATTTAGATAAGTAAAACCTAGCTGGAGTTTGGAGAATCCATCCTAGTACTACTAAAATCAGTGATGATGTAATGTCTTGCTGCCCCGAACTACTGATCAGTTCCTAGACTAATGGTCGCCACTTTACCTCAGATGAAACTCCCTATATGCCAATGGATTTTGACTTGTATAAATAGTTTTTAGTGGGATTGTGGGGAGACTATACCCCCTATATAATAGTGATTAATCATAGGTATAGTAACAAAACATCATACATCACAAATAAACAGAAGGTAGAAGTAGTAAATATAAACCAAAACTTATAGTAATGGAATATAGTAAAGTCCCAAAAAAGAATTTCATACATAAAATAGACTACCAACTAGGTCAGTAATATATTGATACCATAATAATTAAAATAAGGACTCTAGATCTCAAAAAACCTTAGACAAAACTCACCCAAAGATCCATATACTCATAAGAGCCATCCTGATCGATGAAGCTTGGGCCTTTTCCCAACCTATACTTGCAACTAAGTGAATGTATGATTAGGTAACCAAGTAAAGTGGTGTCTCAAGTAGGGTGTGAATACATAAATTAGTTCTGAACCACCAATGTGATTCGTAGTAACCACCACATACAATGATATTTTCACATGAAATGATCTATAGAAATAAAAATACAATTATTGATACTAAATAAATAAAACCACTATCAATCCTTAGGTAAATGAATCCAATTCACCATACCTGATTTGGATAGTGATGGGGTGTCACTGAGTACTTCTTGAATATCGACCACTAAAGTGACATGCGGTCTCCAAATCCATGGTAGTCCTAACCAATCTTCATGAACTCGAGGTCTTATATCATACTGTAAATACATCCAAGTTCCTAATCCAAGGAAGAACCAAAAATTTTAAATCCCCAAATACATGGTTTATCCAACACTTTTCTCCAACTCCATAAAATCTCTAACCACACACCAAGTTCGAGTTCCAATGCAGATCCAAATATCAAGCTCTACATTTGTGGAAATGTCCTTCCACTACCAACCCCAAAATCATAGTATCCCATCTATATAACTGGATCCACATCCATGGTAGCTATAACCATCACTAAGATCCTCCTTATCTAAGGCATCTAAACATATATTTCCAACTCTTTGGAATCTCCCACCTATATATTGGCTCCAATAAATGGTAGCCCAACTATATTCCTAGCTCTATATCCATGAAATTCCCCATCTTTTCACATATTCCACATGGAAACATTATACTACCCAACATAAGTAATAGAAATACTATGGGGTGGATGAACACCTACACCTATCATAAGTACCTCTTCCCCATCGGGCTCCCACATTGCATCGAGTTCTAGGTGACACATGCAACCATCTCTACCCATAGTCTTACACACCCGCTCATGGGAAGTCTTTCAATGGGAACCCACCAGGCCTCCTTGGTCTTAGTATAAAAGAGGATCCCCCATATGGATCATCATTCTTGATTGGGTCTCAATTCAAATGATTATTCTGTAAACATTCATTTTCCTACATCAACACAAATAGGTTAGCATAACCCCACTAGCTACTCATGATCACTCGATAATGGAAGTAGTCAAGAGATGTCCCATAATCCATCTCAATCATCAGGTAACACTATGTTTTTTAGATCTCCCACCCCAGTATCAATTTTTATAAGGTCTATCCACCTAGACTTGTTCATATCATATGGAAGAGTATCATTCATCCAAGCCTTATCTTGATGACTCCAAATAGATCGAAGTCCAAAAGAGGCCTCTTATAGCCTATCAGTCTAAGTAATTTTAAGCTCACATTAACCCATGGATTGGAGGTGTATTAAGACCATATAAATGGTATAAATAGTATTTTCAAGTTTGAACTTACCTCTTAGGAGTTCTGGAGGAAAATATGCATTCCAATAGTCCCAACCTCAACCATCAGTGGTCAAGGCAACAAGATAGCACACAAAGGATTTTCATGGACCTTGACACTAATTCATTTTAATGAGATAATTTAATTTAATTTAAACATTAAATTTAATTAAATTAACCTAGGTGAATATCCCATAGTGGTGAGCCTAAGAATTCACATGAAACATAAACAAACATAAACCATCGAGCTAATATGTGAGACCACCTATCTCAAATAGTTCTTTCCAATTTTATTTCTAAGGGTCGATTGTATCTTCCAAGAACCATACAAGATTATTTGTCCATGTCCAGAATCAACTGATCTTATTTTAGTAACCTTAGATTCTACTCAATGAAGAAATCACTTGTAATTTAATTATAACCTTTATAGTTAATTAATTAATTTATAACCAACATGAAATAATGCCAGATAACTCACTAGGTTTTTGTGCTGCATTGGAAGCACCTATAATAAAACCCAAAGGGTCCATATCACACCCTCATTTCAACACTAGTAAAAAAACCCAACAACCAATACCAAATCAATAGTAATTTCAATTTAGTTTTTTCAGAAATGATATAAAATTACATAGAATTTCATACCTTTTTCAAATCTATGATCCATCACATTCAAATGGTGTCCTGGGTCATCCTCTTCCTAGGCGGAATAGAATTCCCTTGGTAATTAGGTGATTCCTCCAAAATACAGTGGAATAAAAAATAAAAATCTAATCTAAATATTTCAAAATTAAAACCGATAGAGGGAGGAGTTAGATAAATATTATTAGAGGGAGACACTAACCTCAAATATCCATAGAGAATCCCCAAAATACCCTCCTAGGCAAGGGTGTAGGGGGGTTGAAGGAGGATAAGGGTGATTATACCCCTTACCTTTTGAGATAAATGGGATGGAGGAGAGTGGGATTCCACTAATAAACTCATGTGGGGGATTGTAATTCCACCTAAAGAGCTCATCAGCAGGTTTAATTCTCTTTGTAGTGCCACTACTAGACACCACCGACTAGCCAGTGGTGCCTATTAGCTAGCTGGTGGTTTCCTGTCATCTAAGTTACAGAAACAACCTCAAGCACTTCCAGGAGCCTTCGAATACATAGGAAACCTCATAAATATTGAAACACATACTAAAACATGAAATTTAGGAGCCCAAACTTCCAGAATTATGTTCTGAGTCCTGGTTCTAAAACTGGCCCTTCCACCAAATTTGAAAGTTGAAGTTTCCTATGAATTTTGAATGACCGTACATAAAAATGGTTTTGAAACCCCCCAAATTATTAATTATAATATCAAATAAGTATTAATGGAAATCCAGACCCAAACCCCCACCTACATTGGTCCCCAAAACTCACTCAAATAGTCATGTTCCATCCCTAAATTCCTAACTCTCATCGAAGGTATAACATCAAAATTAAGGATCCAAAACTACCAAAACGCATAATAATGCTAGTAACCTCCATAAAAACACCTAGATGATTCTTATCCAAGATTTTACAACATAAAACACGATCCTTCTTCCATTTAACTCATCACCCAACATATGATACTATCTGTTGGAACCAAGGATTTTCTTTTCTAGAAATGGAGTATGGTTTCTATTTATTGTCAATCCTCACATAGATGATCATGGAGTTCGCATGAAAAGGGATGTTACAATTCATGTTGAAAATATTATTGAAGTTGGCATCATTTCCTAGTATTTTCTAAATTTTTGGTGTCCAAAATTTTGAGGATAGATTGCTTCATGAAAAGTGTATTTTATTTAAGGCCTTATGAAAATATGGAAAATGCATGAGTTTCCTAAAGATGGGATTTGAAACTTGTGTTTTTTGAAGGATAAAATATAGTTGAAGGTGATCTACATGAAAATGATGAGGATTGCGAACAACGAAGAATTGGAGCATCACGAATGATGACGATGATCTCTATGATTATGAGAATTAAAGAATCCCAACGCATGATGGTTTAACTAAAAGCTTCGTAATAATGATAAATCACAATTGAGCATCATGAATAGAGGAGATACATGAAGGAGGTTTTTGAAAGATTTAGAAAATCCACTAAGAGCTGGTGGAGCGTTGCAAACATCCGAGCTTATAAATATAAAGCTACCCCCCTTTATTTTGTACAAGTTTTTCATGGAAAATTCCAAAACACTCTAATTTCCTGAATCTAAGGGAACCTAGAGATTCTAGATTTCTATGAAATATTGAGCATCATGAAAAGACTATAATTCTTGATATATTTGAATGCTTTTGATTAAAGGGTGATTTACAATGATATGGTATTCCACATTGACTTAGTGAGCTTCATGAAGGTAGGGGTGCTTTGCAAAGGAGTGAGCTTCATGAAAGGCAGTTTTGAAAATATAGTTTTTAGAGAACAATGATTTCTGAGTGCATAAACATAGGTAAATGGTGAAATAAGATTCTTGTTCTGGTCTGAGACAAATACTTTAATGCCAACCCATTAAATAAACCTTCAAGTAAATAAACTCAGTTAGACTTATCTCGTAGTAGTGATCTTGGGGGAGTTAGCAGAAGTGTTCCAATTGACACAATGTGTTATCCCAAAAATCATATAAAGGCAGTGTTAGTGGAATTGAGTGACTGTGTATGAACTTCTATATTCCATTAATAGTGATGATTAGTGGATTTAGGTGTGACTGAAAATCTGTCGGTATATGCTCCTTGGAGAATCCCTTAGTGGTGAACCAAGTAAAATTGTTGTGTTGTCCTCATATGTGTGATTGTTTATTTTATGGAACATTACCAATAGAGAGGTTTAAAAAGTTCCTACCAACATGGGAACCATATTTGTCACTTTATAAGAAAAATTTAACACCCTGATTCACCCCTCCCCTTACAGGGTGTTTTGGGGTCTTTCACTCTCCCATATATGGCTTATCTTTTAATGACCAATTCCATTAATTTGGTGCTTTATACATTTTAATTTAAAATTATAAATCTATACCCACATTCCAATGATGCATTCATGGTGATTCATAACTCATAATATTTATTCACGCATGAAAATAATACTTCCCATTATCAATTTTAATCTGAATAGGTCAAATCCCAATTAACCAAGCCCAAAACCCAGCAACAATACATTTTCCTTGAAAATCCCCAACCGATACTAAAACGGATCCCATAAAATCCCAAAAAACATATCCAATTTAGTTTTAGTATCACCAAATCGATTTTTATAAGAAAAAACAAAAAGGAGCTCTATGGTTTGGAGTCAATTAGACTTTTTCATGCCATGGAAATTCAAATAGGATACAATGTGTATAAAATGGATGTCAAAAAAACTTTATTAAATGAGGTTTTTGTAGAATAAGTCTAAATTGAACAAATAATGGGTTTTATGCTTGGTAATGATGAAATTAAGGTTATCATATTAAAGAAGAAGATTTATGGTTTGAAGTAGGCACCACAACCATGGTACTCTCAAATATATTCTTATCTAAAGAAGGTTGAATTTAAAAGAGGATGAGTGGATCAAAATCTCCATGTGAAGAATTTTTACAATGATTAGTTCATGTTACTGGTGTATATTGATTATATTATATTTAGTGGAAGTATGAAGGGATCAGTGGATGAATTTTCCAATTACAAGAAATCAGAATTTAAAATGTTTATGATTGGTGAACTCACTTCTTTCTTGGGGATGCAAGTTATTCAAAAGAAGGACGACACTTTTATTTATCAGGAAAAGTATGCAGGAGAGTTTTTGAAGAAATTCAATATGGATGACTCCAAGCCAATGTCAACTCTAATTGTGGTTGGGAAAAACTAGGAAATCATGAGGATGTGGCATCTATTGATCCCAAAATGTATTAGAGAATCATCAAAAGATTATTGTAATTGATTGAAACATGGCTAGATATTGTATGTAAAACATGATTAGAATCCCACATTCAGAATAATATAAAGGAAGAACATCTAAAAGCAGTAAAGAGAATCATGAGGTACATTTGAGGAACTCACAATTATGGTTTATACTTTTCGTTAGTGAGAGATAATGAACAATCATCATTTTATGATGATGAATGGGTTATATATGTAGTTGATATAAGGTAAAAAAGTAGTGGAGCATTCTTTATTGACATGAAATATGTGGTATGGTTGAGTAAGAAGTAGAAAAGTACTTCTCTTAGTACAGTAGATGCAGATCATACCTATGCTACAAAGGCTTGCACTCTGTTACTATGGTTGAAGAAACAACTGATTGATATTGGTGTTGAGGTGAAATAACCAATGGTGATTCAATATTATAACAAGAGTGTGATCGATCTTACGAAGAATCATGTTCAGCATTCTCATATGAATCATATTGAAATAAGATATCACTTCATTAAAGAAATAGTTAAACATGGCATGATAAAAATGGATCATGTTGGAACTGATGATCAAGTGGATGACATACTAACCAATCCATTTTCAACACATGTGTTGGAGAATCATCGGTTTGACCTCATTGTTCAACAACCTCCCAATGCACGATGAGTTCACAAATGTTCCCTCACCCTAGTTGTATTAATGGTTTTAATCATTTTGGGGATGTGATGTAGGTTTATAATGGAGAAACGGTCTAGGTGGAGTGTGTATTGTTCTTTATAAGTTTAATAATAGGTTCTTTGGGTTTATTGCAAATAGGGGAGAATGGAAAAATGGTTCAATGGTACAAAGGTGGGGAATGAAAATTGATAATTTTATCTCATTGATGGAGAATAGAGTAAGTAGTTGCAGGGTTTTGAAAAACCATACAATGCTTCTATGACATGATCAGATCTTAACATGGACATATTTAAGAATTCCAAAACACAAGAACCAAACTCATGCTTCTTCTATTGTTTTTTTACTTCGATCTTTGCTCACAAAGAATTAGAGTTTTGTATGATTTTTTTCTCACATATCAGGTTTTGATTGCAACTTGTGATTCATTTAATTTATCTGTAGATTTCTAACAAACCCAAAGGAGAATATTGTTTGAAATAAGACCATTCGTTGCTTGAAATAGAGTATAGTTTCTATTTATTTTCAATCCTCACATGGATGATCCGGGAGTTTTCAAGGAACAAGATATTATAGTTCAAGATGAAAACAATATTGAAGGTGTCATCATTTCTTATTCCTTTCCAAATTTTTGGTGTCCAAAATTTAGAGGATTGATTGCATCATGAGAAGTGGATTTTCTTGAAAGACTTGTGATAATTTGGAAAAGTCATGAGTTTCATTAAGATGAGATTTGAATATTTTATTTTGTTAAGGATCAATGCAAGTTTATGATGATCAATGTGACCACGATAAGTATTGGGAATGAAGAAGAATTGGAGAATCATGAATGATGATAGTGATCTCTATGATTATGAAAATTGGAGCATCGCGGCGCATGGCGGTTTGGAGGAAATCTTTGTGATAATGATAAATAAAAATGGAGCATCATGAATATAAGAGCTACATAAATGTGGGTTTTAAATTATTTAGAAAATCTACTAAGAGGTGGTGGTGCATCACGAACGTCTGATCCTATAAATATAAGGGTACCCATATTAATTTTGTATGAGTTTTTCAAGGAAAATATAGAAAAGATATGATTTCGTAAAGCAATGAGATCTTTGAAAATCTAAATTTCTATGATTTCATGAGAATAATGAAAAGAATATAAGTACTGACTAGTTCCAATGATTTTGATTGAAGGGTTTTATGTGAGGATAGGGTATTCTATGTTGACTCAGTGAGCTTTACGAAGGTAGGGGTGCTTTGCGAAGGAGTGAGCTTCACGAAGGACCTTCATGAAAGGAAGTTTTGAATAGATGGTTTTTAGTGAAAAATGATTTTGGAGTGCATAAAATCAGTTAAACCGTGAAATTAGCATCTTTTTCTAGTTAGATACGAAGACTTTAGTTCTGATCCATTGAAGTGACCTTCAAGTCTATAAACCGAGTTAGACTTATATTAAAGTAGTGAACTTGGGGGAGTCGATGAATGTGTTCTGAGGTATGCAGTGTGTTATCCCTAATATCTTGTAAAGGTATTGTTCCTAAAATAGAGTGACTATGTCTAAACTTATGTATTCTATGACTAGTGATGATGAGTGGATTTAGGTATGACTAACAATCTATCGGCATATGCTCCTTGGCCAATCCCTTACTGGTGAAAAATGAAAAATTGATTTGTTATACTCCTATATGTGATTATTTAATATACTAAACATTAGCAATAGATAGGTTTAATAGGAACCTACTAATGTGGGAACAAGATCTGTCACTTTAGAATAAAAATTTTACACCCTGACTCACCCCTCCCATTTCAGGGTGTTCTAGGGTCATTCACTCACCAACATATGGATTATCATTCAATGACTAATTCTACTAATTTTGTGCTTTATACATTGTAATTTCATGTTAGAAATCTATATCCACATTCCAATGATTCCCTAAGTGTGATTACTAACTGGTTGTACCTATTCAAACTTCAGAACATTACACCCCATTATTTATTTCAATCTGAACCGATCAAATCCCAATTGACCAAGCCCAAAACCCATCCACACTATATTTTCCTTGAAAATCCACAACCGATCCTCTAAATTATTCCTTAACATCCCATAAAACATATCCAATTTATTTTCAGTCTCACCAAATCTATTTCCATGAGAAAATACAATAAAAAACACCTTTAGATGACTCTTGAAAAACGCTCGACTCTAGCCCTCGAAGCATCACTAAAACCTGATCATGATGCCTTCATCACCAGAGGCATATCTATATCACCCCAATACACCCAAAAAAGCCTCCACCTTATTTATAGGGTAAAACCTTCATTGAATCCTCAATATACCTATTTTAATGTTGTTATCCAAACATGAGCAGTAATGCCTTCCCAACCTAAATCACACTCGAACCACCAAAATCCATCCAGAACTCAATGCCCATGATCAAACTCATCCCTATTCTAAATTTTAAATTGAACCTAACATTCACCGACATCAAAATTCCCCAAAATTACCATCCAATAAATAGTACCATATTCCCAAGAACCTTGTCACAATGAAGTGACACACTCATAGACAATATTTCACTCCCTATGTTAGGAGTGTTCTTTTCAGAGTACTACTGAAACAAGATCCTGATTAAAACTTCCTATGTCCCATCCATCTCCAGATATAATTAATGGCATGTCCATCCATGGAGAAAATTTAATTTTCTCATCATTAAGGGTTACCATTCCCAAGAACTCTTTGACTGACACTTGAAAGCTCCAACATATGCTTGACGCTCATCCCAGGCCACCCAAATATACTACAAACCCTTGACATCATATCTCCATGAAAGTGAATGTCAAGGACCACCCTTAGGTTAATAATTCCACAAAACCTGATTGATCTATAATGTCTCTTATATAATGAGGGGGGGGGGATTTCTGATCTCATCAAACCCCCATTGGCCCTCAACTCACACATGACTGTTGTTGATTCTATAATTTAATGGTACCACTAATTAACATCATGTGCCAATTTTATCTCCACAAATTAAATGGAAATACACACCCATACCAACCATGTACACAAACCGAATCATACTCTCATGGGTTTCATGCCATTAAGGCTAAGTTTAACATGATCAACAACATGTTATCATTAACACCTCAGAATCTCCCTTGGAAATCATCTCCAACATCAATCACTCTATCAGTTCCTTGTTTTCACACATGAACTCTTTCTAATAGGAATCATCCCAATACCACAGGTGTCTAGCCATGCTCCTAGGAATATCTTCTCATTAATCCCAAAACATGTATAACTATCTTTCTGTGTTATTCCAATCAAAAGAATCCAAAAATGATCCGACTATGCCATTAAAAGGACATACAAACACATAGGTCCATATTTCACCCTATTCCTACCCTCAAAACCAATCCCATTGGTCAGAGGGGTCTGTAATCCAAACAATCTTTCCTATCAAAACGAATCTTGATACCCAAGAATCCTAGGTGTTTCTATAAAAACCAATTGCATCACCCTACCTATATTGAAAACCTTGATCACCTCTCATGCATTGATCTCATACATTTAAGCATGTACCTATGCTTCACATAAAAGGTAACCACCAAACTATATCAAACCGATGACAACCCACTAGGTCCTAGTCGACTAAGGGTGTCTATGTATCCCACCTAGCTCTACCAGTAGGGTCTTACATCGTGGACACTAGGTCCTACCACCTAGCCTGAATTTAAATCCCCATAGAAAGGTCACACCCCATGGGAAGACATCAATGTCACTATATCAGAACCCCAAAACATTAAAATTCCCAAAAAACCACTCACGGGGTATCCCATATAATTTAATCCCATGAAAAGACTACAACCCACAACTAGGGAACTCATCCTATCCGAGGAGATGCACACTAGACTACTTCTTAGAGGATCAAAACTCATCTGGTACAACTTTCTCAACCGATTGTTTTTCCTAAATGACCAGTACCAAGGAAAAAATGTGTTTTTTACAATAATATTCCAATATATGTGACAAAATACTATATATGTTGTTACTAACACTTTAAATAACCAATACTAAACAAAATCCCACAAGGGATCCAACAATTAGGCACCATATGCCTTATTGAACTACTTGGATACCTAAAACCCCTATAAAAATGAACTAAAAATTCATCATGAGAATCTCACCATAGATCCACATAACATTCCATTAAAAGGAAATAATTATACATGTTGGGCTAGTTGAATAGACTTATACCAAGTACTTATATGGTAAATGATTGAATGAGAATCTATTGACTCATTAAACAACTTAGCCTTATTCATTAATAAAACTACACACTAGTATACCTAAATATCATATAAATCTTTTTTTCATGATATGATGCATTAGAATACTATTTACCATTTAGGATAATATTCAAATCCAAATCACATGAATATTTCTAATGGGAAAATCTCTAAAATAAATAATTAATCATGAATCTAAACATCATGTGTATCACTCAAGGATAAAATCATTAAAAAATGTAACATCAAACATCAAGAACATCAATACTTGTCTTAGTAACCAAGAATTAATACATGAGAAGGGGTTCTCAATGCACCAACCTAATATAAATCATAATCTTCAATATATTTTTAATTATCTAGTCCACCAAATCCCAAAAAATATAAGACTAAAATAATATAATGCTCTAATACAACTTTTTAACTTCCCACCACCTATAACACTGACTGATTCCCAAATCGTCAATCACCAATATACAATAGATTCACCTTCCCACATGCCATAGGCTACCGACAAGAAGTGGGGGTTTAGGGTGGTACTATGGGGAGGCTATACCCCCTATATTAGAGTGTGAAATAACATATAAAGTAACAAAAAATCATACACCAAAAATAAATGAAAATTTAAAGCAGTAAATATAAATAAAAATTGATTTTAATGGAATATAATAAAGGCCTAAAAAACCATGTCATATATACAATAGACTACCCACTTAGTTTTTAACATATAATTACTATAAAAAGTAAAATAAGGATGTTGGATCCATAAAAACTCCATGCAAGAACTCATCCCAAGATCTATGTACTCATCTGAACCATCATCCTCAATCAAACTTGGACCTCAGACCAACCTATACCTACAACCAATTAAACATTTTCTTGGGCACCCAAGTCCCATTGAATCCCGGGTAGGGTGTGAGTACATACCTCATTTGGGAAACACCAATGTGCTCTTTTATTAACCAGCATATACAGTTATATGTGAACATGACATGATAAGATGAAATAAAAAGAAATATTATTAAAATAAATAAATAAAATCATATTTGATTTCAAGGTCCATGAACCTGATTGACCATACCTGATTCATCTAGATCCGGGGTTTCTATTAGAAAATGCTAAAGAATATACCTCCCTAGTGACACATGTGCTCCAAATCTATGGAATATCCAACTAATCCTCTTCACTCTAGGGTCCCATCCCATGATAATCCAAATGTTTGAGCTCTTAATCTAAGTTAGCTCCATTAATATCCAAGCCCCAAATTAATTGAGGATCTAACATCAAGGTTCACCTCTATGGTATCTCTAAACATATAATGAGATCCTAATCTAGGGAATCTCAAAACATCAATCTACATAACTAAATACCAATCACGAGAATTGATCCTTGTACTTGGTTCCATATCCATCGAATCTATAACGATCACCCAGATCCTCCTGATATGAGGTATCCCAACACCGAGTTACAACTTTGCGGAATCTCACACCCATATACGAGCTCCAATATATGGAATCCCAATCATTATTCTGCCTCTATATCCAAGGAAGCCCCAAAATTTTACATATTCTCAATAGGTGGAATCCAATACCCATTATAAATAACAATAAATATAAGGGGATAACCGAATTTCTAGTCATGTCATCATCATCTTCACCACATTAGACACAATCATTGGTTCAAGTTCTAGGTGAATCCTTCAACCAACTCTACCCAAATTCATACACACCCACTCAGGTTCAGTTTGTTAATGGGAATCCACTAGGTCCCCTTTATCCCAGTACAATGGAGGAACCTTCACATGGGTCCTTGGTCTTTACTACATCTTGGGTCAACTCTTGATGATTTATGGAAATTGCATCCCAGATCATAACTAACATGTTATCATCTCCAAATCGACTACATAGGGTCTCTCCAAATAGTTAGTAGCAAAGATATGGCCCACAACCCATATTGATCATCAATTCACATTGGGTTAGTCCACACTCCCACCCATGTCTTGATGTGCTTAAGGATTGTCCACCCAATTCTGGTCACACACAATTATGTAATTTTTTTTCAATGAAAAGAAAAATGTACAAGAATACAAAGGTCTATATGGAATGAACAGGAGAAGGGGATGAATAAAATGGGTCTAAAATATTGGAGGCCAAGTGAATCTCCTCTAATGATGTTAACACCTTCCGGTTTCAAACTATACAAGTCATGAAAAAAAATTCTCCATACCAAGAATGTTAATTGTGGAAAGGTATTCTGCAGCCTTATTTCCCTCCCACCAGATATGAGAAACTTCAATATCAACACCCATTAGGCTTCCTCACTTTCTAACAATATAAGAGATAGACCAAGTAACTATAACCTGACCATGAATATCATTATATAAGAGCATATGATATATTCCAGCAATAGTAATCTCTAAATTCCTTTGCATGAAAATGTTCATTCCATTAATCATGGAAATCACCTCAGTATACACTAAGTTACCTTGCCCTAGCATGATTGAAAAGGCCAAGATAGTCGACCCACAACTAGAATGGATAATACATCCTCCCCATTTCCCCTGATGATGAGTAACAAACCTAGCTATTTGATAGCAAACAAGTCTCTTTATGGAAGGAACCTCCCTCCAATTACCTAAAGCCTAGAGAAAATTAGTAAGTAGATTTTTTTATCCTTCATAGAATTATCCAGCCATTTGAAACTATACCCTCATAAAGATACTTATTTATCACCTACTACAGGCACCAGTAACCAGTCTGTAAAATCACAGAATATCCCATTATTTCAATACTCCCCACACTTGATCCGTGAATCCAATGATCAAGGAATGGCTTATTGTCCATGGTTGGAGATGAAAATGTAGTGAACTCACAAAAAGAAAACCATACTTTACAATCCCATTCACTATCAAAGAAAATATGGTCAAAGATTTATTATTTACACCTCTTACTGCAAAATCATCTGGAAAAAATACAAATTCCACACCGTTTAGCATTTTCATCGGTAAAAACAGCTCCATTCCAGATCCTCCAATCTAGAATGTTATATTTCATGGGAATAGACTTAATCCATAAAATATTATTCCATGAATTCACAGGAATCTTGGTGTTAAGGATCCTACGGTAGTCCCTCATTGTGAATGAGCCAGAGGGAGAAGGAGTAAAAACACACTTATCAAAATGTGAAGATAACACAATGAGGATGAAAAGGGCTTGTTGATTGCATTCCAATAATACACTAGTAAAATATGGGCAATGACAATATTTATTGAAGGATATGTTCATAAATGGACATTCCGGATACCCATTTAACTCACCACTCTAGTTGTGATGCCAAAACAAGATATCACACTTCCCAACCAGTCATTGACAATAAGGCCTAAGGTTATTAACAATGGAACCAATATTAGTCTAGAAAGGAGTACCATGTACCTCCAAAATAATCCTATATCCAACTGAGTTACCATGCATAGTTCTACCCTATAGTGTGCAACATTTCAGAACCTCCCATGCCCACTTTTCATGCATGCACCTAAGAGTGTCTTTAGGGATTCAAACATTAATCCCACCTTCATGTATAGGATGAGCCATTTTATTCCATGACACTCAATATATATTACCATCATCCATAGGATCCCATATAAAATTAACAATAATTCTGTTAATATGTTTGATCACCCCCTTAGGAAACTTGACAGAAGATAGGGAAAGAATGGGAGTAGGAAGAAGTACATTATTAATCAAATTTATTTTTCTCTCGAATGATAGATAAATAATTTTCTAGTTAGAAATATGTGCCATAACACTGCTGGTTAGAGTGTCAAAATCACGAATCCAAAGTCTCCCAAAAGATAGAGGTGCCCTAGATTACCCATAGGGAAGTTCACCATATTCATGTCTAAGATATGACCCACAATAGACACACGTCCATATGTATAGGTACTGGATATCTAAAAATATATCTTGCTCTTATTAATGACTTGAAAACTCCAAATGTAGTACTCATCCAATACCTCATTCAAACCATAAAATAAACTACTTGATGCCTTTATGAAAATAATGGTGTCATCGGAAAACATAATATGACACACCAAAGGGGGTCTCATCCAACACCAATAAGGAAGAATAACACCATGATTCAAGCTCCTATGAATCATTCAACTGAGAACATCCTGATAAAGACTGAATATACTTGGATATATTGGACCCCCTATTGAAGACCTCATGTAGATTTAAAGAAACCACATGTTTCCCCATAAAAGATACTCTCAACCATGTAGAACAATAACAGCGAAGAAGTATATCAATGTTACATGAAGAAAAGCCCATACATGCCAAAAATTTGTTTATGAATCCCCATTCCACGTTATCATATGATTTATTCATATCAAGTTTAACAGCCACATTAGAACCACATGTTTTAAGGTTATTGTCCCTGAGCATTTCCTGAGCCAAGGCTATAGCCCCCTAAATAGTATCTCCATTCACAAAACCATGTGGCTCTAGAGATATACACCAGGTTAGATGAATGGACAACCAAAAATTAATGATACTTAAAAGAATCCTATAAGAAACATTATATATTCTTAAAGGGAAGTAATGGAGGATAGAATTAGGATTCCTAGTCTTCGGAATAAGAAAGACAATTGTGGCACAAGTAGAACGAGACAACTACCCTCCCTTGATAAAAACAGAGATTTAATCAATGAGGTCACCCTTAATTATCTCCCATGATGATATATAGAATGAAATAGGAAAAAAATCAAGCCCACACAAGCCTGTTCAAATAAAATAGAAGAGGATTACTCATCCCACCCTCATCTTAATGATCCTCGATAGTTTGAATTCCAAAAGAGGCCTACCATTTCCTACCCAACCAGGGTCTTTTAAAATTGAACCCACCCCTTACATAGAGGTATATTAATCCATTAACATAGTATAAACAATCTATTTTAGTTTTACCTAGCCTCTCAAGAGGTCGGGAGGACAATAGGTATCCCAGCAATCGTAGCATTGGCCATCGGAGGTCGAGGCCTACAAGACTACACACAAAGGTTGTTATTGACCCTTAGCACTCTTTAATTTTAATGAGATAATTAAATTTTATAAAAATAATAAATTTAATTAAATTAACTAGAGTCATCTACCTCAGTGGATAGCCTAATAATACACATGATACATAAACTAAACTAATCCATGGAGCTAATATTCCAAACCACCTACATCAAAAAAATCTTTCTACATTTAGTTATAAGGGTAAAAAACAACTACCAAGGCCCATCTAACCCTATCCCCAATCAACCAAGATCATATCATGAAACCAAGATCTTACTCAATACAAACATCAATAATTAATTAATTATAACATTTTTAATTAATTAATTAATTAATTTTAAACCAACATTTTATAATGCCAGATAACTCACTAGGTCACCATGCTGGATAAAAATAACTCCAACAACACCCCATGGGTCTGTCTCACACCCTTTTCCCTATACCAAGTGGATCCCCAAATAACCTATTCCAAATCAATAGGCATTTCAATTTTTTTAAAAAAATCAAATAAATTTCCACAATGTATTATAGCTTGGTTGAATTGATGATATATTGCATGGAAATGACATCCCTAGTCACCCCATTATTTGGTAGAGTGGAATACCCTTGAGAATCATGAAATTGCACATTAATTTAATGGAATCTCCTATGAAAACATAATATGAAGATTTAAAAATTATAACTGAGAGACGAAAGAGATAAATCGACATCAAGATAGGGAGACACCTACCTCAAAATGCAACTAAAAATCCCTAATATACCCTACCAAGAAAGGGGGTATGAATTTGTATAAAGGGGATCAGAGCCCCTATTATGAAAGAAAGATGAAACGACAGATAGGGGGATACCCCTTCATAAACTCAAGGTGGATGTCATTTTTCTATTAAAGAGTACAAAGGCTGGGTGTTGGCTCTAGGAAGTGGCGTCTCCATTGCCAAACACCACTAATGAGGTAGTGGTTTGATGAATAATAGTTTGAAACGACCACCCTTGGCCCTTCTGGGGCCCTCCCTAGCCTTTTAGGGCACCTCCAAAAACACAAATCATGTTTAAAAACATGAAATCTAGGTAAAAAACTCCTAAAATTGTGTTTATGGTCTCTATTCAAATACCATCCCATCCAAATAATTTAAAAGTTCAAATTTACCATGTATTTGAAATGGTTGTATAAAAATAGGGTATTACAGATGAAATACACATAATGTAAGTTTTGTAAAAGCATAGTTTGAAGCTTGAATTTAGAAGTTGAAGAAGTACATGATATACTCTAACTTGAATATTTAATTTACTTATAAGTAACTTAGGAACAATATAAAGTGGTTTGGGATTACTATAATAAACCTTGAAATTATTTGAAGATATTATGAGGTGATTTGAAGAGTTTTGAAAAGGATTGATGTGATTTTAATTGAATATGATCATATATGAAGAATTTTGGATCACGGGTCTTGCAACAAATTTTGTTTCTAAGACATGGAATTTTTGTAAAGATGACTTACATTTACATAAGATTAGTTTTTGTAATAAAGATACCAAAAAATAACAAAGGAATGAGATTGTAAGTATCATCTAAGTTTGAATGTGGTTCAATTTTGAGGGATACTATGAGATGTGATAAAGGCATGGAGTTTTCCCTATGTGTGTAAGGATCCTTTAAGGACCAATATAAGACTTTGTCAAGATAAATCATAACTTTATAAGGTTCACCCCATAAGTTCATAATTATTATTATCACCATAAAGATAATTTTTAGATTGTGTATTGTTGATTTTATCACTTTTTAATGATGAATCAAGGATTTTTTAACGATGACCATGAACTTTGTAAGGATCATCCAATTTAATAATGATCAATTCTGAACTGTATAAGGATGATTCATAACTTTGTAAATATCATTTACCATCTCCATAAGGATAATTTTTAAGTAATGTAATGATCATTTTAGACCTAACCAAGGATGATTTTTTCTTTATGTATGGATCATTCAAAGTACAATATTTAGATAAAATTCTAGAATTCTATAAAATTAAAATCAGTGGTTTCCTAAATTAAATATTCTAAAGAAAATAATATTTAATGATGTTGAGGAAATTTTTCAATATCAAATAATAATGATTATCTGTTAATCCATGATTAAAGTTTGTTTTGAGTAAGATAAAATAAAGATATGATTATAGATATCACTTTTATATTATTACATGATTTTTAAAAAAGAATATTTTGAAAGCAATATTAGTGATAAAAGTTGGAATATCAGATGATGAAAATATTTTACTTTCATGATAAAAATTTCATGAATATTATGTTAATAAATGATTCTTATTATGATTTGTGGATTATGAGATTTGACATATCAATTTTCTAATTAATAATTTATTTTCAAATGAGAATATTTGAAAATAAATATTGGCGATCAAATAGGAAATAAATTAGTTGATGATTGTATTTTTATTTAGTGATTAAAGTATAAAAAAATTAAATATTATCCTAGATTTTGATTGAGGAGATAATCTTTTAATAACGAAGATTATAATATTGTAAATAAATATTTCATGATAAAAATTCTGGCATAATGAAAATTCTTTTATTTCATCATAATAGAGAAATATATTATAATACAACAGAAATCTATGAAATTAAATTTATAGTAGAAGATAAAAACTAATTCCATAAATAATTTAATAATAATATGATTAATAATTAACAATATATACAGATTTATGTATAAAAATATAATTACTTACATGAATATTAGAATAAAAATAAGAAGTGTTTTAAATATTTACGCACCGAATTCTTGATTTTGAAATAAAAGTTTTTTTATTTAAACATTAAATTTCAGTAATATAGGGAATTAATTTTATAAAAAGTAATTTAAATTTTCGAATCAACATGTTAAAATTATATAATGGTGAATTTTTCAAAAGTTTAGGAGATAATTGATTTTTTGGGTAAAAAGTAAATTATGGTATAAATATACAGTAAGTATTATGACACTACAATGACATAAAAATGATGTAATAATTAATACAAAGGCATAGTAAACCAAAATAGGTTTTTCCATTAAAATATTTTATTTCAAAGAAATAAAATTAAATTTTGAAACCTATAAAGAATCTTTTGAAACCTAAATTATATTTTTTATATTTTTAAAAAAATTCTGTATGTATACAAATATTATCCATAAAACAAATAATATATTTTAAAATATTTTGGTTCTAAAAAAATTAAAAGTAAAACAATTGGACTCAAATGTCAAATACCATTTCCTAAAACCATTATAAGTCCAATAAGTTTCTTTTTTCTAACCTAGAGTCAGAGTCCTAGGTTTTGTAATTAATAAAAAAAACCCCTCATTGGCTAAAAATACCCACCCATACTACCACTAATATTCGTTAAAAAATCCTTTATTATGGTTATTATATGTTTTTATCTCTCTATAGTCTCTCTAAAGATTTTCTAAGGTTCTAAGATTATCTTATCAAGCTTGAAGAAGCTACCTTTCAATGTAATGGTTCCCAATCGTCCCTTTTCTCTTTCAATTATAATCATTTTTTATAATTCCATTTCAAATTATTTTTCATATATGTAAATGCCTATAATTTTAGGGTCTAAACTTCTATTAAATGTTTTTTATTGAGATATTTTTTTATATTATATCATTATATCCTTTTTCTAATCTATTATTATACCGATATAAAGGTCACCAATCACTTCCTATCATTTATTTATGTGGTCTTATCCAGTTAATTTTCATTTGGATATGAAATGTTATTACGCTCCATTTTTATAAATTATTTATCATAATATCATTGAGTGATCACCATTCCCTATCATTATACTACCTTCTTAATCTTTTATAATTCTCAAACATTAGTATATGATGACATCCTAAAATTTTTGAAAAAGTAAATACTATGGGGTTTCCTAGAAATTAAATCTATGTACATATGGTACAAGCATATGTAGGCTCTAAAATAGATTCAAATAGGGGGTAACAACCTTAATAAAGGATGGTTGGGTATTAAATTTACTTTTAATGGGTGAAAAAAAATTCATAAATACACAACCAATTTTATACTCTTCAAGGATATTATTTGTATGTTTAAAAATATCATTACAAAATATAATAAAAAATTTAAATATATTGTTACATACTATTCTCTATTGATATCCTTAAACCATTAAAGTTAATTAGATATTCCCTCAATACCATTTCATATAATTCATTTTGGGAATCTATTTTTACTATGGAGGGAAATCATTTTGAGCCTTATCCTACATATATTTCATGCATGTATCATATCCTCCATTTGGATCAACAAAAAGGTAGTATTTGGTCCCAATGGAGTACTCAACATAGGGTGAATTGAGTATCCAACAAAAATTTCTATATAAAAAAATTAAAAAATAAAATTTGAAAATTTAGAAAATGGGACAGTTAACTAAAATAGTAGATATATAAAATTTTATATTTTAAAATGTTTCTCAATGGTTTGATCACAACATAATTAATTTTTTTTTAAAATAACTTTAACTTCTGAAAAAACAACCAATTAAATCAAACACAATATATAAAATACTAATTAAATTTAACTATCGAAGCATTGTTTTGACAAGATTTTTTGAAAAATAAATTAGTTTATTTTTTAAACATAAAAAAATAAAGAATACAAAGAGAAAGAAAAAATATGAGGTTAAGTGTCAATATGAGACCTAATACTCTCTAATTGATAGTCTCTTGCTTCTAAGAACGATTATTAAACAATAAACATAATCTACAACCTTGATCAAGTTTTTTACATACAACTGCAGACAAGGAAGTCCAGACTCTTCCATAGTTATTTATGGGATAAAAGATATAAAGGAAAATTTAATATATTATCAAAGTAATAACTTATACTGTAAATTATAATATGAAAAATAAATATACATTTTCAGTTAAGAAACTCAAATATAAATAAAATAGAGAAGAATAAAGAAAGATTATAGAAGTGTCTGTATAGTTATTCTTTCTCCCATAAAGAAATATATTTTTAGAAATGATATTACTCTTATTTTGTATGTTATTTAAATCTTTATTTAATGAAAACTTTGAAAATTAATTGTCAGGTTTTATTTTTTTCATGAAATACAATGCATCATTTGCAGCACTTGAAAAAGAAATTTCTTTTCAAATATATACTTACGATGAGCAGGTTTTTCAGTAGCCGAAAGTGATCGACCATTATTTATGAATGAGGGGTTATTATGATTCTATAACTTTTCAAAACCTCTAATTATTTACTATATGATAATAATAAAATATTTTAAATCCTTTTATTGAAATTAAATGTCGAAAGTTTTACATTTTCGTCAATGAAGCTGAGTATCAATTTTAGGAATAATAATTCTTAAATCCTCATGTCACTGAATTATATGCTTTGGAATAATTATTTTTAATTTAATTCCAGGACTCTAATGTAGAAAGACATTAACTTGTGGTAACATCTTCTTTTGGGAGTAATAGATAAACACTAGTGGTTGTAGAGATTCACATATGATAAAAGATTCATGTAATGAACCGACCCACTGGGGCGCGCCTGGCCTGTGGAAGGCCAAGACACCACAAACCCAATACCAACTCTAATAGGACACAATCTAACGACATTTGTCTATAATGAATAATGTGAATGGGACCCCTTTCCTAGTGTACCTATATGCATGCACCAAACTATCTCTATGAAATAGTGAAAATGTATAATAATAAAAGATAGTAACATCTAGTGTAAACCACACATGAAAAATCATTAGTGAATAAATGAGAGCATGACATAATACAACCAATGTGTAAAGAGGAAAACTAAATTACCATCAAGAAATTAATTCCCAAACTAAAAACAAATGGAATAGAAAATATCTAAGAGAGCCCAGCTCTTGATCTCTAAGACCAACAACTGTACACAACCTATGCACCCAAGTATCACTATGATCAACCAATTTCACCACTAAAATTTTCATTTTCTTCATAATATAGGAAAAATGTGGGAAAGTACCATGTATGGGTGATTATACACATACCCAATAGGATTCCACAAAAACATAAAAGGGATAAATAGATAGATACGATATAAGTAGTCATCTAATCCAAAATAAATTAGGAAATGAAACCCAAATATATATATATATGGTCAATAAAAACCCATACATGAGAGAACATGGATTTAAATATCACAACCCAACCTAAGATGATGAGGCCTCATACAACTCCAATGGCCTATCATCGATGACCGATATATCACATGTCTGTCTAAGAAATCCATGTGAAGAACCTGCATCTCTCCACTGCTCTATATCTCATGTGATTAAAATATTTAATAGCATACCCACAACCTAGTTTGATAATAGGGAACCACTAAAAATATAGAGGACCATCACCTTGGTTTTTAGGGGGATACTACTCAAAAGAGAGTTATAGGGCTCACACACTAGTGCATTAGGGTGGGGGAGTTCCACTAAAAGAACAAAAAACCCAAGACTTATTATGATGGGGGGGGGGGGGGGTCCACATGGTAGGTATTGATGGATGAATCATACCATAGCATGTTAGTTGGGTTCCACTTAGTGGGTATATGACCCATGCCCTGATACAACATGGTGTATATATAAATAGAAGACCCTCTTTCTAGTATAATAGGGTTTTATGCTTGGTGGGTAGAGGAGACTCACCCTAGTTCCATAAGGAGTTCCACTCAAACTATTGTAAGGTGTATGGGGAACCCTCACCTTAGTATTATGGGAGAGGGGAGGGTTGTTAACCCCAACCTCAATCTCTAATGATCCTTCTAAATCAATGCCACTATCTAGTGCCACTTAAAGATGTGTAACTCTCAGAACATTCAATATCATATCTCAAAAGCAAAAATGAAGGCTACCATTATGTTATAAATGAAAAACTGATCAAGATAGGATAATCATGGTACGCAAATTGAGTCCAGAAAAAGGAGATATCAGAGGAAGAAGTTATTGAGAAAACTACATAGCATGCACTAGGGGTCCCATGGTGTGTGCCATAACCTAGATACCTATCCATGTCCATGAAAACACACTTTTTGGATGTACATGTTGATGTACATGAAATATAAGACTAATAAATGGAATGTCTCAGCAACACGAGGCCTACCCATGTGCTCTAATCCATTCCGATTTACTTTGGGTCACACATATGTACCTGTTCATGCCTGAGTGTTGGTTCATGCCCGTGTACCTCTGGATGTGCCTATGAACTCCCAGAGTACACGACATGTCCTCTGACATAGGGTCTTGGTCTTGTGATGTTGGAATACAACATAGAAACTTGGGGAGGTCCACATAGTGTGTTGACTTGAACAAACAACATGCGATACCTATCTTCCTTGAAACCCTAATGCCACAACTTGGGGGGATACACAATGTGAATTCTTGGAATACACACTATTTAGTTGAGTTTTCTATAAAAACACAAGTTCCATCATGAATCAACTTCATGGAACCATCATTATCATTTCCACTATGAATCATGCTGGGGGTCTCAAATGTAGGGTTTTCCATGTCGGATCCATCGCTGGTAGCCATATTCTAGCCTCTCAAACTCTCTCCAACCTTTCTCATTGCTTTGTACTATGGTCACTACCACTGCATATGTAAAATCCAGGGAGGTATCTTGTAAATATTGAAAAAACCAAATTCATCAAAAAATCATTGTCCTAGTCATTTTTCGCCAATCCATCGTCATTCTGGGGGTACGATCAAGCTTGAACTTTCCCTGACAATGTCAAATTTTGACCCCATGGTCCAATAATAAAATAATACAAAGAAAAGTAGGTAGAAATTAACATGAACGAATTGAAATCTATTAATTTACAATCATTATTTACCAATTATTATACAATGTGATATCCATGTCCGAAAAATTTCATAATAGATAAAATTGAATTAGAAATTTAATTTATCAGAATTGGGATTATTTAAGGGACCAGTAAATCGCATATCAAAAGAAGATAAACTATTAATGTTCTATATTTTAATAAAAGGACCAAAAAATAAAATTAAATACCCCTACTTCAATTATGGTTCACTATTGGTGAATAATGAATTCTCCTTCAAGGAGGATGATCCACTGCCTCTTGATCCACCTTGACCTGATTATCATCCACTGTTTGATGTCAATCCACTAAAAAAGAATGTCAGAGGTTGATCTTCAATCTCCCTAGGATATAAAGATAAACATGGAGAATTTACATAACTGTATATTTAAAGTGGAAATTACACCTTTTGATATTAAATGAATTGATTAAATAAATAAATTAATTAAGATACTTAACATACCCATGAACAGATTCCTCATCTGAAAGTCTAGATCCGACCAACTTTAGTTCGCGCCAGGGTATATCTCGCATCTTGGAATCAACCATGGTCTCAAATTTTAGATATGAGACTCTAATCAAGTGATATTCCATTTTTTCTCAAAGACTACATGAACATTAGATTAATATATTTAATATTTTTATATTATTAATTCTAGGATTTCCGGGCCTTACATTCACATGCAGTCTCAGGTCCTGGATTTGAAAATATTCCTTAATATATTTTGAAGTCATATAATGAAAAAAAGGTCACAACATTCTCCACTCCTCAAGGATTTTTACCTTGAAAAGAAAAAGATTAAAAAGTGGGGATACTGAGCCTGAATCTGGCTCTCCCACACCAAGAATATTTTCCACATGATCTTGTGCTGTCATAGAACACGAACCAAGAGAATGGTTTGTCCACATTGGATATTCTCTTCTTGATCCTTGATCACCACTGGGTACTCTGCAAAGGTGGATCAAACATTAGTTTCTAGTACTCTCCAGTCAATAAAATTCATAAAATCATGCACATATATCCTTGGTTGTGAAACATTTAAGACTTCAAGAACCCAATCCAATTGTGGGGGTAAGGCTTGCTAGTAATCAACCTCGCCAACCCTCTTTAGGATTATGAACGACTCAATGATCCTTGGGGATAGATTTACTCCCCCAGACAATTCTCTATAACCCTCACTATGGGAAGACTCTTAGGAAGACATAGTTTCTCTACAAAAACACTAAGGGCCTACAGCATCAATCAGAATAAGATTTCTATCAGCTATGGACTATCCTTATATGTTCTCTGATCACCTGGACCTTCTCCATCATTTCCTGAACTGTCTCTGTCTTAATTAGAGATGCCTCACCAATATTATTCAAACACAAGGGTGACCTAAAGGGTCTCCCATATAGGTCTTCAAATGGATCAATTATTATAGTAGAGTTATCGAAATTATTGTAATAATAATCTACCAATGTAAATTAATCCTCCTATCTCTGGCCATAGTCCAAAACAAAATCCCTAAACATATCCTCAAACACCTATATATCCAACTCAGTCTTCCCATCCATCAAGGGTTGGGACATGATACACATCCTCAAATAGGTCACGAATGACTCCTACAGGACTCTCCAAAAAATGTGATGTGAACCGACCATCATGGTTAGAGATAATCATCAACAATAACCCATTAAGTAGGACAATATGCCATGTATACAACTGCCCCAAACTCTTCACCGAACTTTTCTACCTAATATAAGGTATGATCACTAACTTGGTGAGTCATTTAGAAATCACCTATATATAATCATGACCTCTATCTTTCTCTAGAATCCCTAAAACAAAGTCCATGGAATGGGTTTCCCATTTCCACTCCAGGATCTCTAGTGGATGTGTCAAACATGGTAGTACTTGGTGTTCAGCCTTTACCTTTTGACATGTGAGCAAACAAGAGATTAACTTGGCTATGATCCACCTCATTCCATCCTAGAAAAAATTGAATCTGAAGTTCCTTGTACATATTTTCCACACTAGTATGTACTACCGAAGGAGATGTGTGAAACTTCCTCATCACATCCTCTCATATCATGACCAAAACCACCACCCATCCTAAGAAAAGTGTGACATGATCCCCTCCTTCATAAATTCTATCTAGTGATTCTCTTGAGGATATATAGTCATGAAGAAACATGTATTAAATGTCTCCCAACTATGCCTTTATCACATTATTAGGAAGTGGTGGAGTCACAACCAAGTGAGAATGAGACTTCACACTGAATGAATTTTCCATCACATTCCCCTTATTATGTGTATAGACTATATTGAAGGCATATATCTACAAGAACTCCAACCAGAATCTCTATCTCATGTTTAGATCTCTATATAATAAGATATACTTGAGACTTTCATGGTCTATGTAATAAAAAATCACTCTACTATAAGAAAGTGCCTCCACATATTCATGGTGAATACAATAATTTCAAATCTAGGACATGATTTGTATAGTTCTACTTATGAGGTATCAAATTCCTCAACCCATATGTGATCACTACCTACCTCTGAATCATCATGAATTCAATCACAACTATAAATACATAACAAAACTACAAACTCCATTCCCTCCTCTGGTATTCTCAACATAGGATCATTGGTCAACCTCATCCTAAACTAAAAAAGGATCCCTAACACTACTCAGCGCATATAAATGGATTGCCTTTATACTTCAAGGTATTAAAATGGGAACATAATCTATAAAATTTAATCACAAACCTCACATGTTTCGCTTACAAACTAAGAAAACTCCGCCCCTTTGAAATTCTCTTGGGTGACTCCCAATAAATAACAACATCAATATTCTCTGGGTTCATAGATAATCCATTATTATAAAAGACATTCACAAAAAATTGAACCTCTTAGATTCAAAACTATAACTTTGAGAGCTTTCCATAAAGTGGGTGCTCCTAAAGTACTTATAGGACCATCCTTAGATGTAACACATGATCCTCCTATGATAAAGTGTAAATGAGTATGTCATCATTAATGAAAACAAAAAATTAGTCCAACTATGGTTGGAATATTCAATTAATCAAATCCATAAAGACAATAGGGGAATTCATCAGACCGAAAGGCATAATTGGGAACTCATAGTTCTCATAGTGACATCAAAATGCTGTCTGAAAATTCCAACCTTAAAAAACCTCAAATGGTGGTAATTAGACATAAGAAAAATCTTTTAGAAGAAAATCATGATGTGTATCTTATAAAATAAGTCATCAATACTCGATAAGGGGTACTTTTTATTTATCGTGACCTAGTTTAGGTGATGATAATCAATATGAATATTCAAGACCCAATATTATTTTTTCATGGAAAAAACTTGATTTTCCTAGGGGACCCACTTGGTATGATAAATCCATTCTCTAGAATGTCCACCAACAACACCCTCATCTCTCAGAGCTCAGTAGGTTCCGTATGATATGATGCAGAAGATATCAGTGTGGTCCTAGGTTCAAGTCAATGTAAAACCCCATATACCACTGTGGGGAGAGTCCCAAAACCTTCTTGAAGAAGATTTCAATAAATTACTCCTCTACTAATGGGATCATTATGTTTGAAGAGCCCAGTCTACTAAGATATAAGCTCTATAAGTGATGGGTGATGGGATGGATCCTCCTATTCGCAGGACCCACTCACTCATCCATGAAGTGTATCTCACATACAAAGGAGAACCTATTTCTATCTATTGAAAGGAATCTATCCCAGCTGTGATGATAGTAAATCTAGGATAAATCCATTGAAAACTAGTATATACCAAAGATTAAGTAATAACGATTCATCATAATGACCACTAGGTCCCATGAGAAACTATTTCAATTGAATGTTAGCTTATACTATTTATAGATAAGCGATATGAAAGATACATTGAGTTGGAACCTCTAGAAAAATATAATGTTCTAAAGTCTCAACTGGGAGATCTATCTCTCACACAAGGGATACATAAATAAAGGAGTGACATGAAACTGTGTTTATAAGTATTGGATAATGTATTGAAAAGACAGATATCATACCTTATATAATCTCGCGGGCTGTTGGTTCATAAGAATCCATGGATTTTAGCTACCTGTGACCCCAACCTTCAGATACCTGAGCCTAGAATGGGATTCCTAATGGTGGTGGTAGAAGTAGATCACAATATACTCTGTCCAAAAAATATTCCTCCCCAAGTACTCCACCCACTCCTCTACCAGCCCCACCTCCATAGGGGCTACCCTGGCTATGACTGGGAGTACTCTTATCATGGTGTAGCCTCTACTATGGTGGTACATGTGATAAATACCAACCCTCCATACCAAAAAAGGTCTATAAATCATGTTCCATGTGACCTCCCCCATCACATTCATAAGGTCACACCACTTCGGGCTGACCTATCCCTATGTGAGAACCCTATGCCCCATGACCACATGTATGAGATCAACTAAGAGGATGTCTCCGATGATGAGAAACTTGTGACTAGTGCTCCCTAGCCATAGAATAAGACTCATCCCCTAGAATCCCACTACCATCTCTAGGTGCATGGTGTCCCTCAGATAGGAAGTTATCTATCACCAACGACCTCTATAACACTCCAGTATATGTTGGAATGCATAAGGGAACCACACTGAAACAAATATTTCGGCAAATAACCCTCTAAAAATTCTGTTCATAGAAGTAACCATCCTACACTTTGTCATGGGAGTTCTGTGTAAGGTTTGAGACTCTCATGACATACTCAAGAACTGACATACTACCCTATATCAGCTTCAGAATATCCTTTTATCCAAACTGATTGAAATAATGAGGGGGTAATACTCCTCATGAAATGACTACTAGAATTAATAATATGAGATCATCATCTTTTCATGTGTCTTTATGACTAGAATCCACCAGCGCCCAACTACTCGACGGAAAGGATTGGATGTTAGCACAACCATCCGATCAGTCGGGGTCTACATGATCTTAAAGGCTTGGATCACCAAATCAAGTTTATCCTCCTCTTCATAGGGATCTGACTCACCATGGAACCTCAACATCCTTTAGAACTAGAACTCATGGAGTTCACTAAGCCAATACACATCTCCATCCTTCTCTAATGGAAATATATTCAACTCAACAAGTTGAGGTGCTACTAATTGGCCACCTGGAGGGAAGACCTCATGAAATGGACCCTGAACTGAGACCTCATAACTTGTTAGACCGGCTTTACAAATATAAATTGAAATCCTATATGACATTCTTTGAAGAGGCATCCTCAAAGTATTCAATACGTAGCATGGTTAGATGAGGATATATATATATATGGGGAGATAACTCAGGAATTAAAGTAAAATGAAGTGATCTTATATGCTTCAGGTACAATTTTTCCATGTAATCAACATATTGGTTTTTTGATTTGAAAAGTAGGTAGTTAGAGTCCTATTGTATGGAAACATTTGTTGTCACATCAACACTGGGTTCCATAACCTGATAGTTGCACTCAAGACACATCAAAACTATTTCATTAAGTCCCAACAAATTCCATGTATGGGTAAAACTCCAAACACCATCCTAAGGAATTAAATTTTCTAATACCACTATGTAATGACCTAATCCACCCAGGTTATCCTTTCCAGTGGAAGGCCGAGCCACCATAACCCCAATCCTACCTTCAATAGTCTAGGTGATGGAGAAAAGAACCGAGAAGGCATAATGTAAATGGGAGGAATTTTCCTAGTGTACCTGTATGCATGCACCCAACCATGTCTATGAAATAATAAAGAGGTATAATAATAAAATAAAATAATGTATAGAGTAAACCATGAATGTAAAACTTATAGGGAATACATGGTATTATGAAAAAGTGTACCTTAAGTGTAAAGGGGAAAACATTTCCAACCAAAATAAAGTCACAAACTAGAAAAAATGGGAATAAAAAAATATATGATAGAGTCTAAATCAAGATATCTAAGCCCAAAAATTCTACATGGAATATGTACCCGAGTATCAATATGCTCAACCAATTTCACCACCAAACTTTCCATCATCTGTATAAGACATGACATGTGTGAGAAAAGCCCATGTAGGGGTGAGTATATACTTGCCAAGTAGAACTCCCTAAAATCAATAAAGGGAGAAATAGAGACATACAATTTAAGTAGTTAAATAAATCCAAGGAAATATGTAAACACAACCCAAAAATATATATATGCTTATGAAAACTAGATGAGAGATAAAGGGGATCTCTATCTCATAGCTCATCTTAGGATGATGAGTCTTCTTGCAGATCTAAAGGTCCACCATCGATGCCCAACATCTAATGTGTATTTTTGAGAAATCCATGTGGAGGACCCACAACTCACCATTGCTCCACATCCCAATGGGGAATAATAAAAAAATATAGGACCCATGAATTATTTTGATAATGGGGTGTCACTCAATAGGTAGATGACCAGCACCCTAGTCTGATAGGAGGATTCCACTTAGTAGATAGTTGGAGGACCCATAACTTAGTACGTTAGGGGGTTCCACTCAAAGAACAGAGGTCCCACACCCTAGTATGTAAGGGGTGTAACTCAGTAGGTATCAATAGAGGACTTGAACCCTAGTGCATTAGGGGGTTCCGCTCAGTGGGTTGAGGACCCACACCCTGGTACATTAAGGGCATTCTGTTTGGTATGTAGATATAAATAGAGGTCTCATGCCGTAGTATGATAGGGGTATTCCACTATATTCATGGAGGACCCTCACCCTAGTACAATAGGGGGCTCTACTCAGTGGTTAGAGGCCCCACACCCTAGTTACATAGGGGGCGTCACTCACATGAGCGCAAGGAGTATGGGGGCCCACACCTTGGTATGACAAGGGGGTTTCCAACCCCAAAATATCTCTTTGATAATTCTGACTGATAAATTCCACAATCAAACATCTCTTAAATAATAATCACAGTCATAACATTCCGTGTCATATCTTGAAATAAATTATGAAGGATACCATAGAATTCTATGCAGAAAAGTACTCAACATAGGCGAATCATGATGAAAAATATGAGTACATATAAAAGAGATATGAGAAGTAGAAGTTACTGAGAAAACCACATGGAATTCAATAGGGGTCACATGGAATGTGACCACAATTGTACTCCTAACCATGTCCTTTCCAGAAGATGTCTTTCCTGGACATGTAGAATTACATTGCATGTAAGCATACTACATGACGCGTGTTAGCCACCTAGGGCCTTCCCAAGAGCTCTAAGTTATTCCTATGTACTTAGGTGCATGCTTGTGTTCCTGGATGTTTACCTAGATATGCTTGGGTTCTGGGTAATTCTTGTGTACCTCTATCTGTTCCCATGTACTCCTAGAGTACATGTCATGTCCTCCAGTTCAAGGTCTTGGTTGTGTGAAACTAGCACTTGACTTAGCTTCCTGTGAAGGGTCATAAGACTTGTAGACCCTATCACACAGTGTGTGATTTTTATCTTCCCTAAAACCCTAGCACTATAGCTAGGGGGATACATGTCATGTGTTCCTATACTACACATCATTTTGTTAGGTTTTCCATAGAAACCCAAGTTCCTTCATGTGTCATCATCACACCACCCTCACCATAATTTTCACCATGTATCATTCTAGGGGTCTCATATTAAGGGATTTCCACACCCGATCCATCTCTAGTGGTAGGATGTTTTCCACCCAAAACCTGCATGACCTTACCCATAACTCTGTACCATGATCACTTCTTCTATAGATTTCAAATCCATAGATGTATCACATGAATTTTGAAAAAAATAGGATTCATCCACAAATTATCCTCCCAGTCATTTTTTACCAATCCATCATGGATCTTGTGGTTTTATTACAATTGAACCAACTTCATCAATTTCAGACTATGACCCCACGGACCAATAATGAAGAACAGTGTAGGGAAATGAACAATAATTATGTAAAATCTACTATTGGATAAGAATTATTTTCCAATGATTATACAATGGGATATCTCAGTGTAAAACATGGAAAAAATATAAAATTGAATCAATAATTTAATTTATTAGAATTTGGTTCATGTGAATGATCGGTAAATCACAGGTCAAAAGAAGATTAATTATCCATGGTCAATAATTTGATCAAAGGGGAAATGACCACAATTTTTGACCCTACCTCAATTAAGGATCGATCATTGGGGAAGAATGTATTTTCTAGAGATGTGGATGATTCTCTACATCCGCTGCCTCTTGATCAATCACAATCTGATCATCATTTTTCCTCAAATTTTGATATTCTAATAAAGAAAATTAGATAATTCCATCACATCTCCTAGGGTTATGAAGATAACCCTAGAGTATTTCAATAATAATATATTTAAATAATAAATTACGGTTTTGGGTGTTAAATGGTGGAATAAATGGATACATTAATTAATTGACTTAACGTGCCCACCAATGACTACCTCTTCCGAACTTCTAGTGCCGATCAGTATTAGGTCACATTTTTCAATCAACCATGTTCTCATATTTTCATTAAGAGGTTCCTCTCATGATATATTCCATTATTTCTAAAAAAATTGTGTTCATGATTTTAAAATATTAATATTTTTATAATATCAATTATAGGATCACAAGACCTCGATATATCATTCCATATCACTGGATGGATTTGAAAATATTTCTTAATATATTCCAAATTATAATAAGGAAAAATAGGTTCACTATAATTCATCTAGAGGTAAAAGGTCTGAACTGGTTATCTTGGTAGCAGAAAAATATTGGTGATAACATTCTATAACTGGTGGTAGATGATCTCTACTAAGGGAAGAGGATATGGAATAGTGGTAGTGGAACTATCCTAGATATAAAAAGTTTGTAATGATAGTATAAAACATAAAATAATGATAGAAAACGTGGTCTAGTAATAGAAACTTTATAATGGTATTATCAAACTTAACTGATGGAAGAACATTTGAGCTGATGGTCAAAAAAGTGAACTGGTCATAGGATATCTCTTATAAAAGTAAAAATATGTAATTGATGGCGAGATGTTTAAAACTAGAGATAGTATCTTTAACTTTCATAAGGATAACACAAAATTATCATATCTTGTGTAAGGTTAAAAAACGTTTTCATAGATTTTATAAGGATATTTTTTTCATAGATTATGTAAGGGTTAAATAACTTTTTCATAGATTTCATAATGATAAGAAAAACGTTTCATAAGGGTAATCCAAAATTATGGATAGGTATGTAATAAATTATCAAAATTACACAATGGTAGATAAAATATTCATATAATGGTAATAAAATATATTAAAATATCACATAAGGGTACTTACAATCTTACATAAGTGTAACAGGAAGCTTATGAGACTTATATAAAGGTAAAAATAAATGTTAAAACAAAACTTTAATAAAGGAATTTTTTTTAAGAAACAATATTTGTTAGAATTAAAAAAATAATTTCTAGACCAAGACAACAATATCTCCCTATTGGATGTTCACAAATCATGATTGAAAATGAAATTCAAAAATAGTGTATTTTGAAGAAGTATAGAGTTTAAAAGAAATATTAGAAATTTTAAAGTATAAAAAATTAAATTGTTTTAATGTTCTATAAAAAGTTCCATAAGCATAGAAATCCATATTATTTTATCCTCATACATTATATTATCTCCCCTTGGGATTATCAAAAAGTTATACATAAGAGAAAATGCACTATATTAAATAGAAATAAATAAATAGTATCGATTGCACATTAAAATGAAATTAAATTAAGTAAATAAAAAAATAAAATGAAAAGGACCTCTAAAATACAAGTCAGAGTATAAATTATCATCGCCATGAATATAACTAAGATCAAATATGAATTTACCTTTTCCAACAATAGTACGTTCAGGAGTTGGGCTAAAAGGAGGTGAAGGAGTAAAAACAACAATAAAAGAGCCAATTGACCTTAGATGTCTCACAACCTCAATGATATTGAGTCCGAAAGGACTAAATACAATGGATGTAGTCCGAAGAGGCACTAATATAGGTACAAAACTGAATATTTCCTAGGAATGGTAGGAAGTTCAATAACTTCATTCCTAGAGGTTTATAGGAAAGGCTCTAATATCTCTTCAAAATTAGAAATGATTTTTTCCATCATGATCCATTATTATTATGAAGTCATTATTTTATTCCAAAAATACAATTAACAAAGGGGATAACTCATTCAAATAAGTCACTTGTTCCTTGTAGGCCTTGGTAATAAGAGGTAACCTTAATTTATCATCCAAACAAATTGAAATGATAATTTAAGGCCATTCTTGGTAGACATTTTCAAAAGATAATACCAAATGGATATGATTATACTGACCTTGTCACATATTTATTCATTTAAAAATTATATAACCAAAATATAAATAGGCTCATCATTATATTTATTCTATATAAGATCATATTGGTGGGAAGTATAATATTTATCAATTAAAATATGAAGATATTTTCAAATAATTTCTCTGATCAAATCAGCATCAACAATAGAAGGTACAAAAGATGGAGGAGATTTAAAAGAAGAGGCTCTAATAGTGGTAATAGATTCTAGCCTTACAATAACATAAATATCCCTCTATGTGAGGTCTATTATCATATCTTCCAAGGTATAATAGATCATTCTAATCTTCTCAACTAAATTTTTATTTACCACTTCCAAATTTCATATTCTTTGAAATAGTTTTGGTTGGATGTGCACCACAACCAATGAAATAACCAATGATATGTCATATTATTTCAGAGACTTATCCTCAAAAGTAAAATATATATGAAAAACAACAATATTAGACAAAAGATCTCACTTAATGGAATGTAAATCATATATGGTTAGGTAACTGGTCTGAGGATGAGGAGGGGGAGATAAATTCCACTCTTTTTTAGGTGAAGGAAAATTATCAAGACTATATTCCCCACCAAGCACTAGAGTTTCTCAATTTCTTCCTCATCTATAGAAGGTATCTTAAAAGGATAAGTCTCTAAAATCTCTACCTATTCTATCATTTCCACTAGATATCCCTTAGGATCCCTCTGAGCAAGAGAAATGATAGGTCTAATATGCTCTACTGGATTAGCTCCATCATCATCAACATCATCTAAGCCCAAATAGATCATGATAATAACAACTGACCTTGAGGAATTTCCCCCCTTAGATGGTGAATCCTCAACATGTACACCCATTTCATCTATCATTTTTTGGCTTCTAGAAACATGAATCATGTAACAGCCAAGTCCAGCCCACGAGCATGATATTGTCCTCTTTGGGCCTAGCCTGCACAGTTTTGTTTTTCCTTAGGTTCTGGCCCTCAGGGACCCCCTAGAAAAAGCCTCATGATGGGGGAGGTATCCACACTACCTTATAAAGGGGTGCTTTGTGCTCCTCCTCCTTTGATGTAGAATTTCCATAACCCACCCACTAGAAGGGCCCAACGTCCTCACTGGCACATCAAATAGACACCGACTCTGATACCATTTGTAATGGCCCAGTCCAGGCCATGATCATGATATTGTCCGCTTTGGGCCTCGCCCACATAGTTTGGTTTGTCCATGGGTTCTGTCCCTTAGGAACCCCCCGGAAAAGGCCTTATGATGGGATTGGTATCCACACCACCTTATAAAGGGGTGCTTTGTGCTCCTCCTCCTTCGATGTAGGATTGCCATAACCCTTTGTAACATCCTAGTTCTAGAATCCACCCAGAGGCGCCTCATACCCGGTTGGTCACATGGCCTCAAGTGAAATTCCCCACATGCTAGAGGCTGCTGACTAGCAACAAGGGATTGGGTGTGATAGTGGGGAAACTATGCCCTCATTAGCATAGTACACATCGAAAGTAAACAATAGGCAATAACAGAAGTAGTTAATATCCACCAACAGTAAATAGCGGAAGACTGGAATAATAAATAACTAGAGCGCACACACACACACACAGATATATATAAAATTATGCATGGTAAATATGCCTAGGAAAGCATCCAAACAAGTCAAAAAGTTGGAAATAAAAATAGTACTGAACAAAGGTACAAAAGAAAAAGATAAATAGCTCCTCAGAATCGCAAGCCTAAGCTTGGTCCCATGCTCTCCAGCTCCACAGCAAGTCAAGTACCTGAATTATAAGGGTGCTTGCCCTTATCTATACCTATTTTAATATAATCTATTTTCCCCAAAAGCATGGCCAAAACTGGGTGTGAGACTAAATCCCAGTAGGCAACCACCTGAAGATCTGTGCCTAACAGTCAGTGAATATATGGCAGGTAAAATTACAGAAAGCAGTAAACATGAAGGTACTCAGTAGTAAACAATCCACAATTTCAATGTCAAGCAACAGTGAAACAAACAGATAAACACAAATAGGTAACCCTCTGGGAAGTACTCACAACCATCCTATCTAGTTCAGTAATAGGAATTCATAAAGACTCTCTGAGGAAGCACTCATAATCAATTTACCTTATAGTCTAAGGTAGTCAGGGACTATATGAGGAAGCTCACATGGTTAGTTCCCATTATAGCACCAAGGTCAAGGACTCTTTGAGGAAGATCACTCGGTCAATTCCTCTTATAGTCTATAGTAATCAAGGTAATTCAAAGTAAAACAAAGACTCTCTAAGGAAGATCACACGATCAATTCCACTTATAGTCTAAATCATTCAAGGACTCTATGAGGAATCTTGCTTGGTCCATTCCCCTTATTGCCCCATGTGGTCCTAGGATCTCTGAGGAATATCACTCGGTCAATTACCCGTATAGCCCAAAGTGCTCAAAGACTCTCTGAGGAAGCTCACTCGGTCAATTCATCTAATAGTCTACTACACCAGGTTCTCACGACCCTTTATAGGTCAACAAGCCTAGCAATGCAATATGGACAAAGTAAACCTACAAAACTACTTGTCTAACCAATCTATAACATATCAAGCATGTTAGAAAACAAACTCTCCATCCTACAACAACATGCATGGAAAACAGGCAAGACAACTAAACTGGCTAAACAAGACCAAACGGTCATAAACAATACATGGATGGGAAATACATCCAAAGAATAACAATCAATCCTATTCATGTCCAAATAAACTCTACACAAGCCTACAATCATGACAAGCAATCAATAGGGGTAAAACTAAAAACACGCAATACCCCGTTCAAGGGTATTGGTGGAATTTTCACATAATACTCAAAGACTTTGAATGGAAAGGAACAAAAAACCTACCTCGGTGTTTTAGGAATGATATACGTGAACCTTGAAGCTTGAATCACCCAATAACATTGAAGATCTAAAAAAAATCTAAAATATTCAACCCACGATATCTCGCGAGAGAACACAAATTATAAGATGGTCCTCTAGGAGAAGAGAGAACTCAGCAGTGTGATTCCAACACAACTGACAATGTTCGATTCATAGGACGGATGCACACTCTGGGGTTCGTCGAAGATCTATGGTCATACGTCACTCTTGGACAAGACGAACGAAGAAGGGGGCATTTCTGCCAATTAGACGCGACCCCGGTGTATTTAATGAAAAAAATAAAGTACAGGGCATGTACTTTTGAATTATATGGTGTGTACTCACCATTTCCATACTCCACTTTAAGCGGCCTCCAAATTACTTCAGCATGACCATGTGTGTGGCTACTACACAACCAGCACACGACCTCCTGCAGCAAAGTAGTACACGACATGTACTCATAAAGTACACGATGGGTACTTAAAAAAATTCCAAAATTTTATTTTTCTTAAAAAATGACTAGAAAAGGAAAAGCATACCTAAAAAGAAGATCCTGGTTCTTACAAACATCCCCCCTTAAATAAATTCATCCCCAAATTTCCCTAGCATGGTGTAGTAGAAGAAACCCCAAATAGCTCTGGTCACTGGGCCCGTACATCGGCATCCCTCTCCCAAGTCTCGTCATGTACCCGCCCGTGCTATCATAGCACGCGTACCAAAGGAACAGACATTCCATGGAGAACCTTTGTACTACGATCGAAAATCCCGATAGGATTCTCCTCAAATGATGCATCCACTTCCAACTCAACCACTTCGCGTTGGAAAACATGAGATGAGTCTGAAAAGTAACGTCGAAGCTCAGAAATGTGGAAGACGTCATGCATATCCCGGTACCTCTGAGGTAACTGCAACCGATAGGCAACCAGCCCAACACTCTCCAACACCTCAAATGGCCTGACATACCTCTGCAAAAGATTACCATGTCTCCTAATCCTCTTGTGTCCCAACCTCGGTGTGACACACAGGAAAACCTGATCCCCGACCTCGAACTCAAGAGGACTTCTCTGCTGATCATCATAAGACTTCTGTCAAGGCTGTGCAGTAGCCATCCTCTTCCAAATCAACTCTCTCTGTTCTATGGTCTCCTAAACAAGACAAGGTCCCAAAAAATCTGCATGTCCTGCCTCCAGCCAACATAAGGGTGATCAGCATGGCCAATCGTACAAAGCCTCATAAGGTGCCATATGAATAGTTGCTTGAAAACTATTTTTGTAGGCAAAATCTACCAGAGGTATATGCTTCTCCCAGGAACCTCCAAAATCCAGAATTCATTCTCTGAAGATATCCACAAGCACCTGAATAGTACAATTCAACTAGACATTTGTCTGGGGTTGGTAAGGTGTACGCAAAAGTACCTGTGTACCCAATGCCTTTTTAAGCCCCTGCCAGACCCGAGAAGTGAAAAGTGCATCCCTATCTAAAATGATGGAGTGTGGAACTCCATGAAGACGTACAATCTCTCAGATATACAACCGTCCAATCTCATCAACAATGAAGGTTTATTTGATCGGAAATAAGTGAATGACCTTCATAATCCTGTCAATGACAACCCAAACTATGTCATTCCTCCGAGGTGACCTCAGAAAATTGGTCACAAAGTCCATCACGACGTCATTCCACTTCCACTTAGGAATGGGTAACTACTGTTGAAACCCTGCTTGCTGCTGATGCTCCGCCTTCACCTACTGACAAGTGGAGCACCTCATAATGAAACTGGTAACATCCCTCTTCATACTTGGCCACCAATACTAACTATGTAGATCACGAGACATCTTGGTGACGTCAGGATGAACTACCCAAACTGAAAAATAAAAGTCTCACATCATCTCCTCATGTATGTCTACTGGAACCCATACGTGCCCTTAGAAACACAAGATCTCATACCTGCCTACTGTCCATCCAGGAATAGGGTCCCCTCCTAACACACTCTCCTGTAGGACTAGGCCTTTAGAATCTGATAGCAGCCTCATTCAAACTCGATCAAGAAGTGTAGAGGTAACAACTACATAAGATAGAAAAGTTTGCCCTAGTCTATCATGCACCTCCAAATGCATCTTAGAGAATATAGCCATAAGCTGCCAGTCACTACTAGCCTCCTGAACTGCCTGTATCTGAGTCCTCCTACTCAACACATCATCCATTGTGTTGCCCTTCCCAGGCGTGTAGGCAATCTCAAAGTGAAAGTACTGTAGGTACTCGACCCACCTCCACTGTCTTAAATTTAGATCACGTTGAGTGAATATGTACCTGAGACTTTTTTGGTCAGTGAAAACCAAAAAATTATATCCTAGAAGATAATGTCTCCAACAACATAGGGCATGAACAACAACTGCCACCTCTATATTGTAGCGACTCAGGTTTTTGGCCCTGTCAGACTTTGGAATACTTCTACGAATAATTCCAGAGCTAGGCGCGAAGACGGAGTGCGATTCCGAGGCCCGGTGTGCCCGGAATTAATTTTATTAAAATATTAAGTATTTTTATACTATGCACGAGGCGGGGGTGTGATATATCCTAAACGGTAGCTCAGAATGGGAATCTGAGGGCACGCTTGCGTCTGGAACGTGCCTTTTACCCTAGACGGGGTGTAAACTTTGCGGGCGTGGGCCTGCGGTGAGAAACGCCACCAGGGGCGTTTCCGTAAATAAGTAGCAAGTTAGTGGGCGAGCGTCGGCTCGAATAACTTCTGAACGGAGTCTCGGATGGAAAATCTGAGACCGCCGTTGCGTTCAGAACGGTGCGTTTACCCTAGGGGTGACCATACTTTTGTTCGCATCGGGCGTCGGGTCCGAGGCGGGTTTGGCGCCGGCGGGCCGCTGATATAAATATCAGCGCCCCACCCCCCTTTAATCGTTTTTCGCCGTTCTTCGCCGTTCTTCGCCGCCACTCTGCTGAATCGAGCAAACGGAGCACCCACGAGCTCAGAATTCGACGGCGGACGTTCCAGGAGCGCGCAACGGAAGCTCTGGAGCGCGGATCTGAGGCAGAACGTCGACGTTTCGCCCGCGAGGTAGGCGGTTTTGAGTTTTAACCTTCGATCCCGTTTTTGCTGCGTTTTTCTGCAAATTGGAGCCGTAGCAGTGTAGATCGGGTCCCGAGGGTCGCGTAGACGCCTCCGGATCGCAAAATGGACCACTGGGGTGCCCCCGGCGGTCCGCGGAAGGTCCGCCGGCGCGGAGGAGCCGCGGCGGCCGGCCGCCCAGCGCGGCGGCGCGCGGCGGAGGGCCGCCGGCCAGGGCGGGCCGGCGGCGGCGGCCGGTCCTGCCACTTTTCGCATACGGGGGTCTTTAAACCCCCGTATCGTGAACTTCGAGAGTCGGATTCGCGCGCCGTTTGCGGCGACGCGACCCTGACGACGAGGCGAACCCTCCGGTGTGGGTTAGAGGGTTTAAAGGTTCTGGATCGTGGTCCGGGAGCTAGAAACGTCGTATAAAATAATATTATTTTATTATTTTACGACTTCGGGCCGTTGTAACTTCTACCTGGAGTGTCCGATTGACGTGTCGTCAGTGGCGTTGAGACCCTGATGGTACGACGGACTTTTTGAGATGGTTTCCGGGTGTTGGGACTGCGAACGGGGTGCGGGCCCCACGAGGCCGGGTTTTGGCGTTTGCGGGGAAACGCTGCTTTTGCACCAGGAGTCCGATTTTGACGGATGAATAGTCAATCCTATGTGTCTTTCCAAGGGTATCGCAATGGTGTGATCCGTTCGATGAGTTTCGGAATCTAGGGGTGGGCCCCACCCGAGCTGGCCTTCGGTGAATATTACCTTTTCACCAGGTGTCTATTTTGGACGAACGAGTAGTCGATTCCGCTTGTTTTTCCGAGGGGATCGTCGTGGTGCGATCCGCTCGATGAGTTTTGGGATTGTTGTGTGGGCCCCACGCGAGCTAGCTACGGTGAATAATGGCTTTTTCACCGGTGCTCCGTTTTGGGTGAGTAAACAGCCTATCCTGCGTGTTTTTCCGCGTGGAACGCGATGGTGGCCTCGGTTTTGGATTCGGAGGTGCGTAGTGTGGATTTGGGGCGAGTCGCTCGGGTTAGCGACGTCTGGACCAGCAGTGGTTGAGGGTTCTCCCTTGGTTCGTTCCTACGAGGGTTCATGTGGTATCACAACCTTCGTATGGGTTTGTGATCCTCTCGATGCGATGTTTAAACTATTAGAGTTGTGGTATACCTCTGGTGGACCCGGCGTGGATCCTCTAGCATCTTTACCCTAGATCGGGTTCTTGGTATCACTGTGACCGCTTATTTACGGGCGGCGATCCCCTATGTAGCAGGTTAACCCTGTAGGGTTTGTGGCATCATCGGGAATATGATCCCCTACGTGGTGGGTCGTGCACAGTAGGGTTGTGGTATCGTCGGGAATATGATCTCCTACTCATCATGTGGTTTATAGTAGGGTTACGGTATCGTCAGTTATGCGATCCCCTACTCCGTGCGTGGTTTCGGTAGGGTTGCGGCATCGTCCGTTCGATCCCCTACATCGCGAGTTATACCAGATAGGGTTCCAGTATCGTCGTGACCATCTTTATATGGACGATGATCCTCTATCTGAGTGTGAAGCTTCTGTCGAGTGTCAGATCAGGTTGTGGTATCCGCCAGCGGATCCTGGGTGTGATCCCCCATCTGTGAGAACTACGTATGCCAGATCGGGTCGTGGTATCCCCCAGCGGACCCTGGGAGTGATCCCCTATCTGTGAGCTACGTATACCGGATTGGGTCTTGGTATCCCCCTAGCGGACCCTAGCGGCGATCCCCTCTCTGAGGAGTTTAGTGGTTTTGTTGCTACAGTGAGGTTTCCTCAGTGATGTTGTCCGATGAGCGTGGTCTCTCGGGTGAGCGTCTGAGATGTTTGTTTGGGACCCGATGGAGTGTATCTCTCGGATGAGTGTCATCTGGTATGACAGTGTTCGTGGTGTGCTCTCCTTGTTGTGGACAGTTGCTGGTGATGAGGTCGTTACCTCTTGTGGCTTTGTGGCGTGAGCTATGTATATATGGATTGTTCAAGGTGTATTTATGGGCATACACCAGAGCTGAGCTGAGCTGACTAGTTGTGTTAGCCGAGGATGGTCATGAGATGGAGTTTCTCTCTCGTCCGGGTTCCCTCTGGCTGGGTTGAGTAGACTGTTGCCTTCCAGTTGCTCCCTTGGGTTTTGGGTTTTTGGGGTGCCTACTGAGTATGTTTATACTCACCCCTGCATGGGCTTTTCCCGCACATGTTTGTCTTTCCAGTTTCTCCCTTGGGTTTTGTGGCGTGACATAGATCGTGCATCGGGTAATTCTCCTCATGTGGCCTCAACTGTCGAGACCCGTACACAATGACTCCATCTCCCTAAAAAATCAAAGCTCCCAGCCTGATACCTGACGCATCATAGAAAATAGTATAGCTCTTTCCTGGATCTGGAAAGACTAGTATTGGTGCTGTGGTCAACCTCCCTTTTAGCTCCTGAAAGGCTGACTCAAAAGAATATGACTATAAGAACATCACACCCTTCTTAGTTAAACCTGCTAGTGGTGCTGCTAAGCATGAAATGTATGGAATGAAACACCTGTAGTATCCAGCCAGTCCTAGAAAAATCCTCACCTCAAAGATGTTCTTCGGCTGCTCCCAGGAAACTACATCTCTCACTTTCTCTAGGTCTACTGATACTCCTACCTCTGAGATAATATGACCCAGGAAGTGAACCTGATCCATCCAAAAGTGGAACTTTGAGAGCTTAGCCTATAACTGATGTTCCCTTAGTTTACTCAAAACGATCTCAAGATGGGTATCATGGTCGTATCAAGTGTGAGTGTACACCAAGATATCATCCATGAAAACAACCACGAAGGAATCCAAGTTTGAGTGGAACACTCAGTTCATCAGTGTCCTGAAAACTACAGAGGCGTTCATGAGACCGAACGACATAACCACATACTTGTATAGACTATAACTAATCCGGAAGGCTGTAAGAGGTATATCTAATGGTCTAATATGCAACTGATGGTAACGAGACCTCAAGTCAATCTTTGAGAACACTCGGGCTCCTCAAAGCTGATCGAAGAGATCATCAATCCTCAGTAAGGGATACCAGTTCTTAACAGTCAACTGGTTCAAGTTCTGATAGTCCACACAAATCCTGAGGGTTCTATCTACCTTTTGTGCAGACAGGACAGGTTAACCCCAAGGAGAAGTACTGGGTTAGATGAATCCATTTTCTTGCAACTCCTACAACTATTTCTTGATCTCCTATAGCTCTGGTGTTTCCATCCTATAAAGAGGAATGGACAACAGTTCCAATCCTGGAACAAGATCAATTGAGAAGTATACCTAGCGCTCTGGAGGAAAACCTGGAAAGCCCTCTAGAAAGACATCCCTGAAACGATCCACAACTGGAGGGAAGTCCATCTACTAAGTCTCCCAGTCATCCAGATATAGACTAGAAATATGGGCTATAACTCCTCCCAACCCATGATGCTCTGGACCCGCTCTTCTCGCCTAGACATCCCATTCACCCATATAAAAAATTATCCACCCTCTGTTGATATGAAACTCACCCTATGGTGATAGTAGTCGATGACTACCTGGAAAGAATCTAGCCAGTCCATTCTGATAATGACATCATAACCCATTATCTCTAGGACATAGAGATCCCATTGAAAGTGACATACAACAACCTCTAGTGGCAACTCCTTGCACTGACGTATACTAGCTGTTCTAGTCCCCAATGGAGTGTCTAGCATCAAGACATCGAGAAAAGAAAAGATATAGAGCCCAAGGCTCTCCATAACAGAAACATAGATAATGATATGGGAAGACCCTATATCGAAAAGAGAAGAAGCTAAAACTGAGGCTACTAAGATTGTCCCTCAAACTGTAGAGGGTCCGGGATCCTGGTCCTGCTGGGTTTGCTCCACTGCAAAAGTCTGTCCTAAGACATGGCTCTATGACCCTACCTAACCACTCTGAGCTAATCCACCCTATTTTTGCTATAAGACTGGAGACTGACCACCATGGCCACAACCTCCACCTTGGCTTGAATGGCCAGAAGAACTCCAGTTCCCAGACTGGTGAGAAAATGGTGGCACTGATCCTGAATGTGGAGTCATAGAAGAAACCCTATCACCAGCTTCTTGTTAGAAGAACCGACCAAACACTGAAGGTGACCCATCTTGCTACACGATCGGCACTACATTGGGTCTCTCAGGTAAAGTGGAATCGTATGACCACTCTTCCCACACTGGTAGAACAACACCTGGCTATCGAAATATGCATCCCACCTACTCTGATATCCTCATGAAGACTCCCTATGACACTTCCTGCTATCAGTAGGAGGAATACTAACTCTGGATACTGAACCTCCCTAGCTCACAGCTCCAGAATCTCTCAGATTATGCTCTGTGATCAGCACCTGGTTGATGATAGAAGATATCAAAGTCAACTTGAAGATGTTCACTTGGTATTATATTTCATTCTTGAGACCATCCTCAAGATTATATGCAAAGAACAACTCATCACCCCTTGAAATAGGCATGAAATGATGCAGCTCTGTGAAGCGAGAGGAATACTCCATAACAGAAAGAGTACCCTACTTTAGACTCATGAAATCTCGGGCTCAAATGGCCCTCAAGGTCTCTGTATAGAAGTAATCGTAGAAGATATGCCAAAACTCATCCCAAGTCATATTCTGATGGTGTCTCTCCCGTTAGATCACATCCCACCACCTCTTGGTTGAGTCTCAGAGCATGTAGATATAAAGCTTCACCCTCTTCTCTAGAGGTATCTCCAAGTGCTCGAAAATCATTAGCGTTGCTTCTAGCCATGACTCTATAGCCTAGGGTCCTCCATCCTTTGAGAAATTAGTAGGATGATACTGCTGAAAGACCCGCGTAGATTCTTCCATTGACAGGGCAGGAGAAGACACTCCCTGAAAGGTCTGCATCATCCTCAGAAAGCCCTCCCTGAACTGTGCATCAGCACCTGTGTCAGGTATAACGGCTAGTTCCAGGACTATCACAATTGGAGGATCTGCTGGAAGTCCTTGATCAGCCATGTTCGGTGTCTAATCACCACCTAGAAACTGGCGCAAAACTGGAGGACTTCTCGGTGGCATGACTCAGTAAGGTCTAGTGCACAACTTAAGACAAGATTATCAAGGACTAACAACTATAACCATAAGAGGGTAATATGAGAAGGAAAGAATTAAAGTGTTACAAAACATGACTACACAACATGTACAATTCCTACACAGCGTGTTCCTTTAAGTCATTTACATGGGCGTGTACTCCTGCCCTAACTGGTCACCTAACACCCCAAACACACGATGTGTTCTCCTAACACACGACATGTACTTAAATCCTATTCCCCTGCCCGGGTACTTCTACATGTTTAAGGCACACAAATCTCCTAAGAAAAGACTACACGGTATGCTCAAGGTAAACACAATGTGTACTAGAAAAGCATCACCTAGCCTGCGTTGTTAGTGACACGACCTGACACATGTCTCACACTACACGGCATGTTCCCGACAGACATGACATGTACTAGGAAGGATAACACCAACCTGTGTGGTTAGTGACATGGATGGGTACCTGGGATAGAATACACGGCATGTTCAAGGCTGACATGACATGTATGTCTTCAAACTTATTCGTCTGTGTTGTTAGTTACATGGGCAGACACCGGGTTTACACCACACGACGTGTATAAAGGGTACACAGAGAGTCCCCGTAAGAAAATCCCTATCTCGTGTCTCTGCCTACATAGCTTATGACACAGTTAGAGATTACATGATGTGTACATAATGTACACAACCTCTACTTAAGAAAAACTATTTCTTCCTGAGCAGAAGAACACATGACGTGTATTCAAAACTACACGGTGTGTATTCTGGTTTTTTTTGGACATTAAGCCTCAAAAACTACTACAGAGCCCAAAAAAACACTGAAACGAACATTAAAGGTTCCAAATTCCAATCCGTGGGGGCCATACTCCCTGCGAATAAAATCTTGGCATCTTATACATGTTATAACAAGGAAAAAAAAGGCAACGTTCCACCAATTTCTAGTCTATGAGGGACCATAACACCCCAAGAACCAAATATTGGTGTTCATTCAAGAAAAAACCTTACACATAAAATACCCTATCAAACAACTGGTATTCTTATCAAGGCATATATCACAACATCATGCATATTCTACACAACATCTATCACAACAACATGAAATCGCTAATTCATCCTAGATGACATGAAAAGAATGCATGACATGTGATTTCTAGAAAGTTACTATATGATGACTGAGATGGAATACCCTCATCTCATCGAGTTGCGACAGAAATAGAACCTCAATAACGTCAATAGTAATAACACAAAACATGTGATTCACCTAATGGTGAAAATTAGATCAACCGTAAAATTGAAAAAATAGAATAAATTGCAATAAAATGAGGTAGATTGGATTTTACCTTTACATGGGTCAACTAATCCCAGGAAAAAATTAATAACAAGCACCGATTCCATTTTATCCCTGGATATAGGCTCCAAATAATAAGTCAATAAGAAAATAATTCATCTGATGCCACTTTGTAACGTCTCGGTTCCAGGAGCCACCCATAGGCGCCCCGTACCCGGTTGGTCACATGGCCTCAAGTGCATTTCCCCGCACGCTAGAGGATGCCAATAAGTAGTGAGGGCTTGGGTTTGATAGTGGGGAAACTATGCCCTCATTGGAGGAGGTAAAAAACACACAATAGCGGAAGTAGTAAATATCAAACAACAGTAAACAATGGAAGACTGGAATAATAAACAACTGGAGCACATATATATATATATATATAAAATGATGCATGATACATATGTCTAGGAAAGAAGCCCAGTAAGTCACAATGATGGAAATACAAACAGTACTGAACTAAGGTACAAAAGAAAAAGATAAATAGCTCCACAACATTGCAAGCCTAAGCTTGGTCCCATGCTCTCCAGCTCCACATAAAGTCAAGTACCTGAAGTAGAAGGGCGCTTTACCTTATCTATACTTATAGCAATATAATCTGTTTGGGCCCAAAATCATGGCCCAAACAGGGTGTGAGGATAAATCCTAGTAGGAAACCACCCAAAAATCCGTGCCTAACAGTCAGTGAATTAATGGCAGGTAAAAGTACAGAAAGTATTAAATAAGAAGGTACTCAGCAGTAAACAATCCACAATTTCAATGTCAAGCAATAGAGAAACAAATAGCTAAACACAAATAGGTAACCCTCTGCGATGTACTCACAACCATCCCCTCTGGTTCAGTCATAAGAATTCACAAAGACTCTCTGAAGAATAACTCACAGTCAATTCCCCTTATAGTCTAAGGTAGTCAGGGACTCTCTGAGGAAGCTCACATGGTCAATTCCCCTTATAGCCCCAAGGTCATGGAATCTCTGAGGAAGCTCACTTGGTTAATTACCCTTATAGCCCAGGTCGTTCAATTAAATCAAAGACTCTCTGAGGAAGCTCACTCGGACAATTCCTCTTATAGTCTAGATTAATCAAGGTAATTCAAAGTAAAACAAAGACTCTCTGAGGAAGCTAGCACAGTAAATTCCTATTATAGTCTAAAGCAGTCAAAAACTCTCTAATGAAGATCGCTCATTAAATTCCCCTTATATCCCCAAATAGTCCTAGGATCTCCGAGGAAGCTCAGTCGGTCAATTCCACGTATAGCCTAAAGTTCTGAAAGACTCTCTAAGGAATCTCACTCAGTCAATCCCCCTTATAGTCTACTACACCAGGTTCTCACGGCCCTGTGAAGGTCAATGAGCATAACAATAAAATTTTTCCAAATTAAACCTACATAACTACTTGGATAACCAGTCTAAAACATATCAAGCATGTCAGAATACAAACTCTCTATCCTACAGCAACAGCAATGGAAAACTAGCAAGGTAGCCAAACTGGTTAAACAGGACCAAACGATCGTAAACAAAACATGCATGGGAAACACATCCAAAGCATAGTAATAAATACTATTCGTGTCCTAATAACCTCTAAACAAGCATACAATCATGGAAGGTAATCAACAGGGGTAAAATGGTAAACATGCAATACCCTGTTCAAGGGTATTGGTGGGATTTTCACATAATACTCAAATACATTGAATGGAAAGGCAAAAACCACATACCTTGGTGTTGTAAGAACCATATACGTGAAACTCGAAGCTTGAATAACCATAGAATGATGAATATCTATAAGAAATCTATAACATTCATCCCACGATATCTCACGAGAGAAGAGAAATCATAAGATGGTGCTCTAGGATAAGAGAGAACTCACCGATGCGATTCCAATGCAACCGGCGGTGTTCGATTCGGCAGACAGACACACGCTCGTGGGTTCGTCAAAGATCCGCGGTTGTACGACACTCCTGGATGAGACAAACAAATAAGGGGGCATTTCTGCCGATTAGACGCGACCTTGGTGCCTTTAATGAAAAAAAATAAAGTATACGACATGTACTTTTAAAGTATATGACATGTACTCGCCGTTTCCGTACTCCGCTTTAAGAGGCCTCCAAATCACTCCCAAACGGCCATGTGTGTGGCTACTACACAACCAACACACAACATCCTGTGACAATGTAGTACACAGCGTGTACTCATAAGGTTCACGACGTGTACTTAAAAAATTTCCAGAATTTCCTTTTTTCTAAAAAACAACCAGAAATGGAAAAACATACCCGAAAAGAAGTTCTGGGATCTTACAAATCAGTAAAAAACACTAAAATTTTCTATACCAATATCCATTTATAGTTTTAGAAGACTCATAAATAATGATGAACGTAAGAGATTATTTATCCAAATCATTATAACAAACTTCATATAAAGGATCATTTGATAAAATAATGAAATTCGTATGACGTTGTGAAGTATCATTCATAAATTGAGTACCACTTTAAATATCAGTATCTAAATCCTCATTATCGTTCAACAAACATTCCTTAGAGGGTATGGGTAGAGGATATTTAGGTGGTCCATATATGGAATTTGGGCTACTGACTATATCAAGGTCACTCCCCACTTCAACAAAATGGAAGTAGATCCCTTTTATTCATCCATAGATTCATCCTAAACTTCAGTAATAACATTATAAAATTTTTCATCAGAAGAATAAAATACTACCTCATTTGGATCTACTCATTGATTAACTAAAACACTCGGTCTTTATAGATTCTTTTTCAGGTTGAAATTATTATATAATATTTCACCATCCACTAATCATTTCTTTAACCTTGGATTCCAATTTACTTTTATTCTTCTATCGGTGTCTTGTATTATAAAAAAACCACCACATTGAGTCACATTTTATTATCATTTATAAATAAGTCCTCATTTTTATAACATATAATCAATCAAATTGGGATAAAAATAGAATTTTACCTTATAGCAGGCTTGCACAACACCATCATATTCCCCATTAGATATCTACATAGATTTATCTTGTCCCATTTTCTCATAAGATACAAATATAAAATATCTTGATACCTCATGACACTAAAACCCCCCTTCCAAGGATACTGCATATATTGGATAAAAATTAAGATAATCCAATATTACCTATCAAGTTTTACTATTAATGGTCTTCTTATAGTAACATCCCCAGTAAGATCAAGAATGGAATCCTCAAAAACAATGTTTTCATTGTCAATGAGGTAAAAAACTTGATAGCAATTAAATATTATATGCTGAGTAACTCCTACAAAATTATCCAAGTGTTTCAAAGAGAAAACTATATCCATTCCATCTAACAAAATCCTAATAAAGTCTTTCTTATATCCAAACTCAAACTCTACATGTATAAGAAAATAATCAACTAATCCTAGAAAAAATGGTTTCTTATTCACTGAGAATCATGGAACCCATCCATTATCTTGGATACCCTTTAAAACTAGTGACTTCCTTATATATTTCCAAGAAGAATTTTTTTTCTTTTTTCTAAAACTACTAATTATGATGAGGAATATTATTCTGTAGAATAATAGGTTGACTTGAATTACCTTTTGATTTAATACTAGGTCATGACTCATAGGGTGTACCGGAATCACACTTCAATCTCACCATTATAGCACAAACATGAGGATTAAAGGTTGTAGGATGAAGGTATAGGTTCATGGGTGTAATGAAGAAGTTAATTTAAGGGTAATATGTGAATAATGATTCAATTTAGACTCTAGATAGGGATTTTTTATCATTTAGGAAATAAAAAAATTTAAATATAATTGTTTTTAATTTGAATAAATAAGGAAATTAATATTTCTATAACAAAAAAAATGATATAAAAAATAGTGTATCTATGGTAATAGTAGTATCCAACAGTAGTTCTTGGGAGTAGGAACCGCTGGTAGTAGATAAGGGTATTAAGCCAATGGTAGAAGGTTGATGGTAGCTGGCTAACAGAATCACAAAAAAGTATCATCCTAATGTTATTGTGTAATGGTAGTACATAACAATATTATGAAATGGTAGAAACTGAGTGGTATCAACCAATGGTGTAATAATAATGGTAGTACCCACTCGTAGCATGTGACTTGTGACTTAACTCTACTAGAAAAAAATAATAATTAATTAAATAAAAGATCAAGAGAAATTAATCATTCCAATATCATGTCTGATATATATTATTCTATTAAAATTCAAAATCTTTGTAAAAATTTCACCAAGATGATGTTCATGCCAATGAGCAAAAGAGTTATATCACATTTCTGAAAATTTTCTTTGAAAAAGTGATGTCTTATATCAATGTTCTTTGTTATATAGTAAGACACAAGATTCTTAGAAATTTTAATATCACTTCATTGTTATTTTTTCTATAGTGAGATATAAGATTCTTAGAATTGTTAATAACACTTGTATTATAAAAGTTTATAGGGACATGTACAAACTCATATTTATATTCCATTAGTTTATGTTTCATCTACAATTTTTTTTCTTCATAAAAACTACATTTAACTATATATTAAAATTACACAATAGATAATGAAACATAATTTTGTTTCTCACTACACTATAATACTAGAGAAATTCCTATAAAGTAACATGTTCTAGAGGTTATTTTTCTATCTAACTTACAACCACAAAAATCAATATTTGAATAAATGACTAGGTAAAATTCATTTCCTCTAGAGTAAAATTTTCCAAAATTAGCTTTATTTTCAAGGTATTTGAAAATTATTTTGACAGAATTTAAATGAGATTATTTTAGGTTTAATTGAAAACAGGCACACATACACACACTAGACATAATATTAGATCAAATAGTATTTAGTATAGTAAACATTCAATCATACTTCTATAAATATTTTGATCAATTGAATTTTATTTATCTAGATCTAAATTGCAAATTGTATTCATAGTATTTTCACTATCTTTAGTGCTATCCATATTAAATGATTTTAAAATATCCTTTTTTATTTGATATAATTTAAAAAAATCATTTTTTTGGAAAATTTGATAACCAAGAAGTAATTTTAACTCACTAGTTAAACTCATTTCAAATTCAGTCTACATAATTTTAAAAAACTAAATAAATAAGGAGTATTTGAATGATCCAAAAATAATATAATTCCCATATATTTGAACTACTAAAACATCTTTTGAAATTATTTTTATAAATAGAGTACGGTTAGAAACACCTTTTGTAAAACAATTCAGAATGAGAAAAGTGTTGAGACTATCACACTAAACCATATGAGACTGTATTAAATGATAAAATTATTTAGTTAATTTAAAACATGATTTTGAAAGTTAATATTTTGAAACCAATGAGGTTTCACAACAAAAACATCATCAATAATATATCCATTTAGAAATACACCCTTATCATCCAATTATAATAGTTTGAAATTTATATGTGTAGCATATGAAAGTAGTATTCTAATGGATTCAAGTATAGCTACTGGTAAAAAGGTTTCTTCATAGTCAACACCTTTTTTATTTAATATATCCTTGTGTAATAAATATAGCTTTATTTATAATAATTTTTCTAAATTCATCAACATTATTTTTTTATATACACTTAGTGAAAATATTTTGGTAGTATTTTGGTCGAAATAATAATTCCTATAATTTATTCCATTAAAAATGATTCAATTCTTATTGCATATACATTACCCAATGTTCATAATAAATTATGTAATTGAAGTTCTAAGGTTCAAGATATGAAAAAAAAATTAATGTTCAACCTAGTTTCTTAGTAAGGCTCGGGTTTTAGTACCATTATCCATGTCTCCCACAAAAAAATCTTGGGGATGGTTTTTGAGGGTTCTAATGGTTCTAGGTACTAGAGTACGTGCTTCTTCTGAGTCTTATACTAGGTTATAAAGGACATGATTTTATCTACGAGGATATTTATCATGAAAATTAGTATAAATACCAAAATTTGTATAGGTATTATTGATATTGAAATTTGATATACCATCCTAAATAATTTCTATAGAAGTTTTAAGTTCACGTTGACTGGTCTCATTAAAAGTCAAATGAATAAATTCTTTCACAACATTAGATTTTTTGAAGACTATAAGTATTACTAGTGGATTAATAACCAATATAAATTCTTTCATATATTTTTGGTGAAAATTTATCCAAATTTCATTTTGTACTTAGAATTTAGAATTTGTAACCAAAAAATATAAAGTAATTTAATTTAGGGTTTATACCATTCCATAATTCATATTGTGTCTTTTTCAAGATAGGTATGATAGGAAATATATTAATTACCTAACAAGGTTTTTGATAGATCCATCCAAAAAATAGATAGTTAAGTCATATTAAATGAGCATAATTTAAAAAATTTATTGAAAAGTAATATATCTCCTTTCAATAACCCCATTTTTTTGTGGTGTTAGAGGTGATTTCAAATTGCGAGTATAGCCATATTGTGAGAAGAGTTATTAAAACTCTTGATTCTCAAAATCCTGATTGTGATCAGTTCTTATGGGTTTTATTGAAAGTCTACTTAGGTTCTCTACTAATATTGCATAATTTTCAAAACAAGGAAATTCAATTTTAGGGGCATGGAAACAACCCATTTATATCTTGAAAAATCATCAAAAATATCATAAGAAAAGAGTTTTACCACTAAATTTGGAATTCTAGATATTCTAAATAAATCCATATAAAACAATTCTAGTGGTTGAGAGGTAGAGACCTCTTTTTTGGGTTTGAAATATATTTTGTGTTTTATTGAATTTTGACAAAGATTACAAACTTTTTATTTTGGGGATTCTGAAATATGTATATACTTAACAAAAACCATCTTATTTATCTTTTTAAGTTATCTTAAATTTTAGTGTCCTAGTATCCTATGCAACAATGAAGATTATCTATGAAAAACACTTAAACAAGAAAAATTTTAAGAGAATAAGGAATATAAATTTAAAACATAATAGTTGTAATTTCTTACAATCATAAATACTAAATAATTCTTGGAATCATATATCTTACAAGAATTATTTTCAAATTTTACATTAAAAACATCATAACACAAACGATAAATACTAAGAAGGTTATATTTTAAACCACTAATGAATAAAAATTTAGAAATAAGGATAGATTTAGAGTTAACAATTTTTCCAAGTCTAATAATCTTTCCAATTTCATTATCAGTGAATGAGTCAAGTAAACAAACCAATTTTATAGAATTTTAGAAGATTGAATAGTAATCGACTATATTTTTGGAATATCCACTGTCTAGATACCACTTATTTTTGTTCGATATTTTCAAGAATTTTTTATAATTATAATAAAACATGAAATGAATTAAGAATCTAGATTTTATTAGGTCCAAAGATGTTAGAAAATAAATCCTTTGAAATCCACATTTTTTTCACCGGCTTTCGTACAACTAGAATAACATATTTACATATAAAAGCCTTTTTAGGCCCAAATTTTTAGTATTTATTTACGAAACTAGCAATTTCCCTAAAAAATATGGGTTTTATTAAACAATGAATAAAATAATTTTTTATGAAATACCTTTCTATCTAGATCTATACACAATTCCATATTTAGATTTCATATTTTTTTACCCAACATAATATTAATGGTTTTTATACTGTCAAAAAACTTTTCCAAACCCATTTTAAGCTATTCAGTTACCAGTTTCATATCGTTATTTTACTTTATAATATTGTGATTCTATTCCTTTTCTATATTTAGATTAGATTTATCAACAAAAAATACAACATTAACCATTTTCATATTTTTATATTTATATTTTAACTCATTTTTGGTATCTTTTAGAATAAAAGAATATTGTCATAGCTCTTCCTTTGGAATTTCAGAATCATTTAATATATTAGTAGAATTAGTAGAAGATACCTAAGAAGTAGTAGCCATAAAGAATAAATTTTCTTTTTCATTCGTATCTTATCATCTAGAATATGAGTCACTAGATCTATCTTCATATGAACTCCTAGTGACCTTAATTTCATTCTCTAGTATTTTTTTACTTATCCTCAATCCTCCTATTATACTCAAGATTCAAAGAGTCAACTTTTAGATGTATTTTTCTTTTATATTCATAACATATAATCTCATTGGAGGAGTAATCCTTTTTCTGATTCTTCCTCAAATATACCCTTTTATAATACATTCCTTCATAATTTTACATAAAATTTTTATTTCTTTTAATAAAACTTCTTAAATATTTTGGATAACTAAGCTATTTCCTTATCACTATTTTTATTAGCTTCACTTCCACTTATACATTCTAGTTTGAAAACTTTTTTGTCTTTTGGCTGTAATGCTTTAATGGGAATTTTTTTTCCTTTTTTAGTTCATTATATTAATTGTTTACTATTAACTCTTCTTCATACATCATCAGATTTTCCAATTAGCTCTTTGAATAGTATTTTAACGATGTCACATGATTCCCAAATAGATATTTTTTTACCTATATAATAATATAGAATAAATCTCAAGATCCTCATCACTTGAGATCTAACATCCATCTTTATGCAAGTGAAATTTTAGTATTTGTTATCTCATTGAACCTAAGATACTTAAAAGATATAGATTCACCAAGATTCATTTTAAAAGTGTCATACTTATTAGTATATATATTTAATATCATTTCTTTACCATTATAAGATCCTTCATGAGATATAAAAATGGTTTCCAAAATTTGATAATTAGAATCCAAAGAAGATAATCTATTAAATTAATCCCATCCTAAAGATAAAAATAAATCATTCATGGATATTCAATTTTAATCATAATAATATTTAGTTAGAGTATCCTATTCATTTCTAGAGTTTTTAGGTATTTTATATTTATCTTCAACAAATCCCCAAATGTAAAAACTCGTTCTTTCCATATGATTGTTTATTTTTATTTTCCACTAAATATAATTTATATAATTAAAATAGGGAGTTTGGTTTATATCATAACCTTAATACAAAGAATCTATAATAAAAAATTATAATTTAAATATAAATTAACAATATCCTTCTAAAATTTTATCAGGGTCAAAGGTAAGGAAAGAGGAGGAAAAAATGATGAGCTCTGATGCCAAATACTGGTCATAGTGGAGTATATAAGAGGGGGTGAATTTATTATCCAATAAAATTTCTATTTAAAAAATATTTAAAAAAGATTCCCCAAATTTAGAAAATAACCCAGTTAACTAAAATAGAAGAAATATATGATTTTAAATATTCAAATGTTTTTCAAAGGTTCGATCACAACCCGATTAATTTTTTTAAAAAAAATCAGTTTAACTTTTGAAATAAATTTAATTAGGTCTAATGAAGTATATAAAACAATAATAAATTTAACTAGAGAATTATTGTTTTACAATTTTTTTTTTGAAAAGTAAAACTGGATTTTTTAAAACACAATAATCTTCAAAAAATGAACAAAAAATTTTAAAAAAAGAGGTATAGTGTCATTCAGAAGCCTAATCCTATATTATTGATAGTCACCAACTACTAAAAAAATATTTTAAATAATAAATTTGATCCACTACTTGGATATGGTTTTTATATAAAACTGCTTATGAGGAATTATTGGATAGAGACAAACTCTTCCATAATTATTCATTTGGTAGAAGTTATAAAAGAAATTGAAAGAGAGTATTAGATCACACTCCAATACTAAACAAGATATTGTGATCAATATGAATATAGTTATAGAAGGAAAAAACCAAATGGAAATAAAATAGTGAAGAAGAAAGAAATAGTATATAAGTGTTCATGATGTTATTATATCTTTGATCAAATAAGAGATAATCAATAATTATTGTCTTCTTGTTTCGGATTGCCTTTAAATCAGTCCTTGATTAAACTTTAAGCATTTGTTTCAAGTTTTATATTTTTTCATGAAAATAGAGTTTCATTTGCAACACTTGATAATTATATTTATTTTCAATATATATACCTAAGATCAGTAGGTTAATTGGTTGTTGAAACTGACCGACCATTAATTTCTCATGAGGGGTTCCACTGATTATATATAATTTCATAATCTCAAATTATCTATTACAACGTAATAATAACATAATCTAAATCATTGTACTAGTAAAAAATGAAAAAAATTTGAATTTTCCTTTAATGTAGGAAATTATCCATTTTTAGTATAATAATCCTTAAATCCTAAAATATCTAACATGTAATAAATTCTATAAACTATCACTTATAATAATTAATTTGAATTTAATTCTAGACATCAATGGTAATAATACTTCAATAGGCAGTAAATTTTTCTTTTGGTGGTAACAGACAAGAACTATCGGTATAAGAGGAGCATCAATGAGAGAAGATTCAATTAGTAGTAGTAGGACTAAAATAACATTAGAAAAAGTAGAAAATTCATGGGAATTGTATTCTTCAACTAGAGGTATCATATCTCTTTTTGGAGTAACTGATCTAGAATAGAGGTAGCAGAACCAGCTTTATGGTAGTAAGTTAGTACTGATGGTTGAAAACTTCAAATAATTATAGGAAACTTGTTCTAGTGGTATAAAATCTATATTGATAGTAGTAGACTTAACTAGTGGTAGCATATTTGAACTAATTATTGCAGAAGTGAATTTGTGGTAGGAAATCTCCTTTAAAGTTATCAAGTTGTAACTAATAGTAGCACATTTTGAACTACCGATAATAGTTTGAACTTATGAATGGGTAATACAATATTTTCATATCATGTGTAAGGGAAAAAAATTTCTACAAAATTTTAAGGGTAAAATAAAATTTGAATAGATTTCATAAGGGTAAAATAATTTTTTCATTGCTCACATAAGGGAAAGAAAAAAATTTCATAAGGATAAACTAAAACTTCATAATAGTAACTAAAAAATTATAAAACATATGTATGGTTAAATAAAAGCTTCACATAAAGGTAGAAAAGTATTACAATGAACATATAATGGTACTTCTAATCTTATATAAGGGTAACATGAAACTTATGAGACTTATATAAAGGTGAAAATAAATGTTAAAATGAAACATTAATAAACGAAACATGATTTAAGAGACATGATTTTTGAACATTAAAAAATGGAATTTCTATACTAAACCAACAATAGTAGTTTGTATGAGATGTTATTTCTCATATTACTTGATATTTTACCAAATTGTATATCATTTAAGAAGAATTATATATGATAAAATTAATAGGAAGAATGATTCATGAATTGAAAAAAATATTAAATAATATGTTGTAATATATGAATTAATATTGAAAACAACCAAGGAGAATCCTCAAGGGCCATATAAAATGGACATTTCCTGGTGCTGGTGGGTGTATGAGTTCCCCAACATGGTCAAAACTCCCTAAAAACAAGAATATCTCTTATCCTACCTCTTTTATTCCCTAGGCACTAGAATTATATGTAGGGTGGAAGGATCCCTCTCATATGATGAGATATTTTGGAATAACTCTTAGATACCTCCAGAGGTGATATTATTTCATTTTCCACTATAGTGATATTTATCAACCGCATTGGATAAATATTGTGACATAAAAGATGAATCTTCAATGTAATCTATTAAAGTTTTTTAGTGTTATTCATTTAGATTACATTATACAAGATTGTAGTTTAAAATACACATGGAGATATTAGGTGTTTTGGTTTCTAAATCACTTCTATTATAATAAACAAGTGTGTTTAATCTCTTAAGAAACTTAAAAAATTTATTAGTTCTAAAATTAATTTTCATTTTTTGAAATCAAGGTTTTAAAATGAAGAACAATTTAAAAAACATAGCACTATGTTTCATGTGTCACACCACCAAATCCTAGATGTTACTTTAATATGGTAAGGTCTCTCATGAGGAAAACAAACCATAAGTATTAGACTAATACAAGGATAAAACCATTTAAAAACATGATATTAAGTGTTAATACATTTAAAATAGGCTTGTTAACTATACCATACTGTAGAGGTAGTCGTGGTACATTGGAAAGAAGTAAGGTTTGTGCCATGGTGGATGATTTTTTATTGGGGCCTATTCTGTTTTTTATAGAACCATGAGAATATTTACGTTGTATGGCAATGAAAATATCCACAACATGGAATAAGCTATTTTGTGTTGAAAAACAATGAAAATGAGTTTTTAACTATTCATGATTATGTATTGAGTTTTTTTATTTATAAACTATTTATAAATATTAGAAAATATATTTTTAAATAATTTTAAATTTATAAAATGAGTTTTATAATTTAATTAATCATAAAATATTTTGGATTTATTGATTAAATGTTATAAATAATTTATTATAAATATTCCATTAATATTAAGTAGTTAATATTAAGAATATCATTTCCAAATATTATAAAGCTTGACTTATGTAATAAATAAAATATTTATTTAGAAATCATAAGGGGTAATTTATAATGGGTTTATAAATTAAGAAATAAGGCCTAAAAATATTTTAAATGGTAACATATTTGATTTTAAGTATTCAAATTAATGGGCCCTTATTTGGATATTATTTAAACCACACTAAAAAGAGTTTTTATGATTTATTTGATCATGGTCTAAGTAATACTATATATATGATATTTAGGTTATGTAAAAGGTTTACATAAATAAATTTTATTTATAAAATGTTTTATAATTCATGAAATATCATGTATTTAAATAAAAATTCAATATAATGAATATTATGAAAACATTTATATTACGAATTAAGTATAAAATTTCTTATATTCAAAATTATGGAGTGTTTATAATGTATTCTCTAATTTATATAATTTTTAGGATTATATTTTATTTATTAATTATTCATAAATGGTTATCTCATGTTTAAATATTTAAAGGTTTCACTTATTTTAAGGTTATTCTCTACTTTATTCATTGTTATAAAATATTTATTTTATGGATGGCTTATTCTTTAGTTTAAATTTTAAAATACATGTAGATACTTTTTATACATGGATCTAAGTAGTTACATACTCAGTATTATAAATCAATTTAGTTTCTAACCACCTCAACATCTGTTTATAATCTAAGTTATTACCTTGAATTTAGTTATTCAATATTGTTTATAAATAATAGGTATTAGAATTATGATGAATTTGATTTTATATTGACTAAAGTCACCCTAGGTAGAGGGACATGGGGTTGCACTACCCACCATCCTGGGGGCTTATGCCTTATTCTAGAAAGGTGAGGGGATGGCTATTTTTCACTCTAGGATCAATCATGTGGATATAGTCAATTTCATGTAATTATAAACATTTATATGAAGTGTTAAATATACATATTATGCATTTTTATATGGGAGAATATGTTTGGATAATATATTTGGGTGAGTAACTAAAATTGTTAATTTTTCAAAGAGTTATATATCAATATGATTTGAACATATTGATTTGGTGGAAGGAATTGGATTTTAAAAATAAATCATTAGAAGTATGAATACACAAGAGAATAGCCATAGGTAATATGGTGAGATTAAATTCCCCTTTAATAAGTGTTAGATTACTTCTAAAGAAGCTGATATCAAGACCTAAATCATCCAACTAGTTACTTTGTTTTCGAATTTTAGTGTCAGTCAATTATCTTTTGTATGTAAAGATAGTTATAGGTGACATTAGATCTTCCTTGAGTAGGTCATGCCAAAATTGAGTTCCCCTATATTTTCTTTTTTATAATATTATTGGAAATTTTAAATAAATCCTTAAAAATAGAACCTTAATGTAAGAAACTATAATAGATGGTAACTCCAGAAATGTTCTTATGTAAGGAGAAATACTATGTGTTTGAGAAATCCCTTCCTTAGTAACAAAGCGTTGAAATTATTAAACATGTGAATCGAGATTCTTATTAGAAGTATAGAATGATTCAATCATGGTTTAAAAATCATAATATACAAAATAATCTATGGAATTTAAATCTCATATACTCAATATGATTGGGTAATTCAATGATATTCTATATTATTGAGTATGATAATGACTTAGAGAGACTAAATATTTTCTATAAGGCAAGTTTTTTTCAAGGAATTAATTTCATTTTCATCTTTGAAAATTTTCAAATAGTCTGAATGAGTTAATGAATTGTTTACCAGATATTATCAAAGAGTTTAGGATAAATGAACTGGGAATATAATGTCTATGTTATGGTAGTGTATAAATAATTAGAGTGGGAAGAAGTTAAAAATTAAAGAATAAAATCTAGTTGTCGATTCTAATGAAGTTTATTTACGTATCTAGTCACAGTCTCTGAAACCTAGATAAAAAATCAAGAAGGTTGAGTTATACTTCCAAAATCTGGAATAATTGTAGATAACTATAGTAGTTTGTAAAACTCCATGGTATGCCTATGTCATGTATCTGTGTTATAGAATCCGATTATTTGGTTTTAATGTTTATGTGATACCAAATTAGCATTATACAAGTGTTTTAAATATACAGTTGTTCAAAATAAATGAAAAAATTGGTAGGTTTATAATTTTTATTTAAGTGATGAAAGAAATGGTTATTACATAACATATTATGATGTAAATGAATATATGAACCATAGATGGATCTCAGAATGATGTTTATTTTTATGTCATTTATCTTATTTGATAAGAGGAGTTGTTCATTAAAAAATATTTTTTTTATGGAAACAATGTTATAATTAATTATATACACATGTTTTATGATTCACAGGGCTCTATAACATTTGTTAAATAAGATACTAGGGTTATTTTTTTATCTAGGACAAAATTATTTATCCCAATATAAGACAATAATATCCCTCCACCATCAATAGTAATTTTAAAGTCCTCTTTTAATTATAATGGCTATTCAAACACATATAATTCTGTATACGATATAGATAAAATAGTTCATTTGTTAAATATTCCTACTAATAGGAAAAAATTCTTATTTCCTAAAATAAATTTTTTGGTATTATTACTTATCCTAATATTCTTAAGAGAATATAATGTCTAAAATCAGAGTAGGAGTATTTTTTAACATAGGGAAATTCAAAATTTAAAAATAAAGGATCACCCCATTTTAAAGTTAAAAGTTTATCCAATTAACATTTTAAAGTCTTTTGGATATGTAATAGTATGGAAAACTATAAAGAGTTACATTTAGTCACTATGAAAAGAGAATATCACTACTTTATAAGGGATTATTCTAGTCAATTTAAAAATTGAATTTTAATTAATGTCCTAAAAATATTTTAGGGTATGATGGTGAAGATAAATATAAATGGTTACATTTAGTTACTATATCAATGTAATTTTAACTTTAACCAAAATAATTTTAGGATGTGTTGGTGAATAATAATGTAAATAGTTACATGATTATTCAAGGAAAATGGTTTGATGGAATAGGCTCCAAGGATGATGATGCTGAACTTGGAAAGAGTTCTATATAGGCAATATAATTTTACATCATAACATTTAATGTTGGGAAGTTAAAAAGTTATAATATGTTCAAATAGTTTAATATTAGAAATATGATTCCGAAATTTCCCCACTGTTAAAATTTTATTTTTTCATATTATCACTCAATAAATAGTTTGTGGGAGGATTTTATCAGATGGTCACTTATAGATATAGTAGGAATTATACTAAGGTATAATGAATTACAAAAACCCAAAAAGTGTAGTGAACATAAGACTGATCTAGTATTATATCATATAATATATGTTATGTGTTATCTTATGTATGGTATGTTAATTATTATTAAAATGTTTAAGAATATAAAATGTATCATTATAATATGAAATTAAGAATTTATCATTCTTTCATGTTGGATACACATATCTATATATAGATATATAATTTATGAAGTGAAATAATAGTTTACCTCTCATGGTATGACTTTGATTTATCCCTAACCGATGTTCATCATGGTGTATTGTTGGTTATGAAGAAATTAAAGGGTTTGTATGAGTAAGATTCTTGTATAATGATACAAAATATGATCATTAGGAAAAAAGGTGTTTATATGAATTGGATGACCCACTAAGAATATAACATTGAGTTTCATACATGATGTGTTTGGTACACTAGGGGTGAATGGATCATATTTGGGTACTTACTACTCAAGGTTGGTGAGAAACATAGAATGTGAATATTTATAATTTTATAACTTTATTATCTAAGTCAAACGAGAATTAGCTAATCAAGGGATGGTTCGGTACTTTTATGTTCATGTCATTAGACATATGTCAACAAAGATGGGATTAGTCCTCTCATATAAGAAAAAAGACATATAGTACCTTGATTGATATAGACTATTAGTGTGGAGCCACACCTAGATAGTACATACAAACCATATATCTACTAATTATAATGGGAAAGTGATACAATCATATATGAAGATGAATGACAAGTGATATATTTATCAACTAGGCTAGTCCATACCCAATGAATTGAGAATTCATTGAGTTTAATATATGGGATAGATATAATCCATATCACATGAACACTTGATATCTTGGAAGATAGGAAATCTATGAATTCATGCTTTCATGTGATGAAAACTAGTGGGAATAGATATATAGATACACATGTTTGATGGAGATCATGCTAGATCCCTTTGTATATTGAGAAGTATTTATGGTTTTCCAACGACCACTCTTTTCTAAAATTTATGGATCTAGTGATTCAAATTTGTTTTTAATTCTACAAACGTATACAGAGTTACAATTTGAGGTTTGCAGAATGAGGATTGAGTATGACTCAGAGATTAACTATAGAAAGCATTTTATAGTTAATCAATAAAATATTTTGGATTAGTAATCACAAGTTATTATATATTATTTAATACAGAGTGATGTTAATCATATATTTACAGAAGTGTTTTGGAAAATATTCAAAGGGATTTTTGAATATGGTTTCACAGGTTATTTTATATTACATAATATAAAGATAAATAGAACAAGGTTTATAAGACCTTAATTCAAGTATGAGATTAATAGAGATATAAACTAAAACTGATTTGTATATAATGTGCTTTGGGTAGTAATTTTCATGATTGAGGAAAATAATTTTGAGCCTTAACTTGCATTTAATGCATGGCTGTATCATATCCATAATTTGGCATGACGTAAAGGTAGTTGTTTCTTGAGTTTTTTCCACTCACATTGCATGAGATATTCCCACATTGTATATCACTTATGGAGTGTTATATATGATATAATGCATAAGAAGAATGATTAATTCATTTATCAACTTATTAAATCTTACATTTTAATTTATTGATTAGTATATACAATTCATGAGGATACTTTTCAAGGGCCCTATAAAAATTTCATTTCCATGTGATAGTGTGTGTATGAGTTCCAAAATTTGGTCAAAAATCCATGAAAAATAGAATCTATATTATCCTACCTCATTTACTCCCAAGTAACTGTCATTCCCAAGAGGTTGGAAGAATCCCAAAAATACAATGAGAGATTTAGGAATAATATGTGGATATCTTTAGAGGTATGACTATTTTATCTTCAACTTTAGAGATCTTTATCAACTATACCATATGAAGATAAAAATTTAGTAAAGGTATATTTGATATAAGGTATGTAATTTTTTTAGTGTCATTCATTTATATTATTTTATTCCTGATTTAATTTATCATATGGATGAATATCTTGGGGTTTTTGTTTTATATATCTCTTCCACTATAATAAACAAGTATTGTTCATCTCCAAATAAACCTTACAGAAAGTATCCTACACTATTATTTCATTATAATTCCATTGATAAAGGTAATTTACTTTAAATTTTGAATATCATAATGAATCTATGTTAATTGTTTTTACTTTCACCTAGATATCTATATTATTACATTGAATGGGGGAATATTTACATTCTATATATCCTTTATTTCATTATGGATACTTATTGACTACATAGCCATGAATATGTATGAGGTTCCTTGTATAAGATTATGATATGTACAATTTATCCATTCACTTAATACGATGGATGAATTAGACTTATTATGTGATAGGAGAGGCCAAAAATTGTATAATCCCTCGATCCATCGGTAGGTATCACATGAAAAACTAGTTGAGTATTTGTTCCAATCCTTACGCATTTTTGTATGATTTATTAGAATAAATCCTTGATGGAATATTTATAATTTCCAAAATTATGTATCTCATCACTATGAGAACATTTATTCTTATCCATGAATTTATTTTTTACTATGAAATACATGGATATATTATTTTCATAGGACCATTTGTTGTGGAAGATATTTACTCTTTTCATTTTATTGATTCCAAACTTATGTATGATAGATTCAGTTGTTCACTACCCCTTATTGGGAGTTTTGTCTCTTCACTTTATATTGTTTCCCATTTCCCTAAAAAAACTTAAAGATTAATAATTGCGAATTATGGATTTTTAAGGAGAAATAATTAATTTTAATGTATTCGGTTGATGTATATTATGTTTCCAATACAATGTAATGTTCCTTTATATATTTTGTTTCTTAATAATGAAAAACAATAGGATCCTATGAATTATGGTCTATTTATTATATAACATTTTTATAAAACAACCACTAGATCCTTATTACTGGAGTTGGGGTGGTACAATTGGTATCACATCAAGTTTAGTAAAAAAATTAAGATCTAGATATTTAGGAACATAGTTCAATAGAATAAAAATTATGATAAACCCTCACTATATTCTTGAAATATTTATACATGACACGAATTTTTAATAAATGAATATGAATTATATTTTTTGATTTATAATTTAAAATTTTATTCACAAGTTAAATAATTATATTCTATTGTTTATAAATAATGTCTAATGGAAGGAACAAAAACCATGTCAACACCAATAATCAATGTAGAGATTTACCTCTCTAGAAATTCAATGAGGCTAGTTTTAGAGAGGAGTGTATTATAATTATATTAGGATACTTGGATTAGGTTCTTACCAATATCCTTTTGTATAGAGAACAACTAGTTTCTATATATCATGGTGCAATAATTATGGATTTATTAATGTGGTAGAAACCTCCATCCTTCAATGAATCTAAAAATCCATTTGTAGTTGAACAATGGATTAAGTCCCTAGATATGGTATTCCAAACATTGGGATACAATGAAAGGAATAAGGTTATCATGGATGTATATAATATAAGAGGAGATATTGATCAATGTTTTTATTGGATTCAAAACATCAAGAAGGAATAAGATACATAAATCATGGATTGGAATGCTTTCAGAGTGATATTTTTGGAGAAATAATATCCTCATGTGGAAGAATAATATATAGGAAATAAATTCCAGAATTTATGACCAAAAGAAGAGGAAGTTTTTGTTTTGTATGATTATATATTTACAAGGTTAGGAAGTCACGTTGATGATTTATTACAAAATATATAAATAATGTTTGATCACTTCTTTGATGGGTTGAATCCAAGTCATCAATGTACATTAGTCTCTTAAACATTTTTCTAACATGAGGTGATAAACAATAGTTCCATAAATTACTAGAAGTAATTCTACATGTATTTTATTTTGAAATGGAATCAAGAGAATAAGTGTGTGGATGAGCTCTATGGTGAAGGAAATTTGGAAAACTTCAAGAAAGGAAGGGTAGAATTACTAACATGAAATAACTATAAGACAAAACCCCCCATGGCTTGATTGAAGGGAATGTGTGTTTCCTATACATTTCAAGATAAATTCCATGAAACTCATGAGGGGAAGGGAAATAAAGAATACAAAAATTTCATATGCCTCAATTGAATAGATATGAGAAACTATTAAAGTCAATGTCCTATGAATTAGTGGAATATAAACCCAAATAGGCCAAGGGAGAATGTTTGGGCTTATGAAAATATTAAAATAGAATTTTCTGTCCCAAATGATATTATATTAGGTTCTTTGATCATAAAACCAGAGTTAGATAATGCGTTATTTTATTATGGATATACACACTTATAAATTACTTGTTTTCTAATAAAATTGAATCACATTATGATGAATTTACATAGTTGTTATTTAATACTCATAGTGTAAATATTATTGAAACACCATTATATTAGTTTTCCTCTATTAAAATGAATAGAGGTTCATTAGTTTCAAAATTATTAGTAACATTAATGGTTAAATTTGATATAATCCTTAGGATGGGTTGCTTCTCAATGTATAATGCAAGGATTTAATATTGTGAGTTGGAGATTACAATATCTGAGGCAAGAATGGGATCCGTTATTTTTATAGGAGAGACATCATTTCGTAAATCTTGTTCCATAGCACCTCCAATGTCTCATATTAATGAAATTTTTGGATATGATGAATCAATAAATGAGAAGGATATCCTAAAAATATAGTATGTATCAATTGTGAGGGATTTTATCAATGTTTTTCTTAAGGAACTGCCTAGATATCGAAAAAATCATAAATTTGAATTCTCTAATGGCCTTATCCTGGATTCAAAACCCATATCTAAGCCTCCTTATAGAATAGATTTTGTGTAATTAAATAAAAAATATAAAAGAGTTGTATGATGAGGGATTCATACTCTGTATTGTTTCACCATAGGGAGAGCCTATCATATTTGTAAAAAAGGAGGATATTTCTATGAGCTTTTTCATTTATTAAAAATAAATAAATTCCATTATGATAAAGAACAAGTATCATTTACCTCGCACTGGTTATCAGTTTGATCAACATCAAGGAGTTCAATACTTTTATAAAATTTATATCTATTATGGTTATCATCAATTAAAAATTAAAAAGATATACCAACGAAACATTTTCATACAAGATATGGGGATTATGAGTTAAAAGTAAATCCATTCGGTTTCACAAATAAATCATATGTGTTTATGGTTCCTATGAATTGAGTATTCGAGTATTATAATAATAATATTTTTATGGTTTTTGTTGAAGATATCTTGATATACTCTAAGTGTAATGAGGATCACAAATACCACTTACATATTTTCTATGAGACTCTAAGGAATATGGTTCTATATTGAAAATTTATAAAGTGTGAATTTTTTCTTTCTCATGTTTCTTCTCTTGGTAATATTATCTCAAATGATGGAATATTAATTATACCCACAAAGAAAAAAATTGTTAAATAATTGCCCACATCAATGAATATAGTTGAGATACGTTGTTTCCTTGGTTTAACTAATTACCACTGGTGGTTTGTTGATTTATCTTGATTACCTAATATGTTAACTAAGTTGACATGTATGGGGTAAAATTCACATAGTATAAGGAGTGTGATTAAATATTTAAGAAAATTAATAAAATATTAATCAATGAACCAGTAATAACTTTACCATGTGTAAAGGATAGATTTTTTATATATAATGATGCATCAAAGAAAGGAATAGGGTGTATACTTATAAAAATGATAGAGTTTTTTCTTATGCATCAGGGTAATCAAGGAACCATTACTGAAATTATATAACTCATGATCTTGAGAAGGTTCTTGTAATCCTTAAATTGAAAATATGGTGGTGTTATCTTTATGGGGAAATATGTGACATATAAAAAAATAATTATATATTCACTCAGAAATAGATCATCATGTGGAAAAAGAGATGGTCAAAACTACTCAAAGACTATGACTGTATAGTACACTACCACCCTGGGAAAGAAAAGATGGTTGAAGATGCATTGAGTAGGAAGTATCGTGGTGTTCTATAAATTATGATGATATAATAGGATACAATGTTCTGGGATTTAGTAAATTTGAACATGGAAATTATAAAGGAAGGAGAAACATCATTTATTTTCCATGTAATTTCCTAACCATATTTACTAGATAAGATAAAGAAGACTCAACAAGAAGAAAATGTATTACAAAAGAATATCAAATCCACAAAAGTTTAGAGATTGATAGACTTCATCTATGGAGATGGTGTGTTGATGTTTGCAAAGAGACTATATGTACCTTAAGTGAAAAATATAAAGTGGGAATCTCTATATGATGCTCACAGTTCACACTCCTCTATAAAACCTGTTAGTACCAAGATTTATAAGGATCTAAGAGAGTACTTATGATGGTAAAACCTAAAGTAGGAAATTATTTTATATTTTTAATGATTCATGATATACCAACAAATAAATTATGAGAGACAACTTCCAATGGGTGTCATGCAACCTGTACCTATACTAATATTGATGTTGGAGAATATGAAAATATAATTTATTATTATATTTCCTGATACATCTAATAAAAAATATTTTATATGGATAATTTTGGATCAAATTACTATGTTTAAAAATTTCTTAACAATAAGGGAGGATTGACCCATTGAACTATAAGGACCTATATCATTATTGGTTGTAAATTATCAAGGTAACATGAATTTTGATATGGTGAGAGGATTTTTTTTGAGAACCTAGAATCTAATTAGGAATTATAGTGTTTATAATTTCTTAATAGGCGTTTTTGTGTATGGTTGGAGGCCCTGTTTGTGGTATGGGACCTCAAGAGGGAGTCGAAAAATATATAGGTTTCTCGAGGGATGAAATTTATAAATTTCTATCAATTGATTCAATGAACCATGGTTCAAACCATGAATGTGTAAAGATGAGGACAGAACCCTAAATTTATGAACATTTTACACCATGAACCAAGGGTTTATGCTATGAACATATAGGGTTAGGCTTTGTGCCTCTATATGTTGAGGATTACATGTTGTGAACCAGAGGTTCATGTCATGAATTGTGTCTGGAATACATTTGGAAAAGGGTTTGGACCATTCAGGGTCTAGAACCCCCTCATGTTTTTGTCCATAGAGTGTAAATAGCGGGGATAGATTAGAAAACTCCCCCTTCCTTTGATTCACATTTATGTAGGGTGGATCTTCATGGATTTTTTGGTGATTCTAGATAATCCACTAGAAATGTTTCCCTTTATTTTGTTTTCTATTCACTATCCCTTATTTGAGTCTATCTTTGGATAGGGTTTGGTTATAATTTCTCTGGTACAAGGTGGAATCATTTATTTTTTATGGTAATTTCATGTGTGGTGGATAGAGGAGGACCCAATGTGATTTCTGCACACTATTGGAAGATGTTTTTGTTGAGGTAAGCTACTGACTTATTTTACTTAGGTGTTTTAATAAAGTGGGTGAATTTTATATTAAATCATGTTTTTCATGATATATATTTTTGTTGGGATGGTTCCGAGGGTGTGGAATAGATCTTTTACGGGTGGTTGTTCATGGTTTCAGTGTGATAATGGTTATTGGTGAGTTGTTATACAATTATGGATCTTTGGTTGAATTTAAATAATTAATTTTTAAATGATTAAAATTAATTATTTATGTATTATGATGTGATATAAATGACTGTGTGGTTACATGATCTTCTACAATCCATGATAAGGATTATCTGAGGTGATACCTATCTTTGTTTAGGTGGTAACTCCTTAACAGAGGTAGTCAGTCCCTTTAATATAATGTAATATGCTTGATTATGAATTAGTGTTATTTCATTCATGAATTTCTTGGGATAAGGTAGATGAATAGGGGCCAAGAGGGCACTTGGTAGGAGAGATAAGATGGAATTCAACTCATATTTTTTGTTTAAGAGATATTTATCACTTTAAGTGTTTTGGGATTGGTTGGTGACTATGTATCCAAGAGGTGGGGATGTCGGCTGAGTTGAAATGGGTCCTAGGGTGGGGATCAATATGTGAGACATGAAATGGGTAGCCTAGTATTGTTTCTGAGGTTCTTGTTGGGATGCTATAAGATCCTTCAACCTAGTGGTAATGGGTTATATGGCTATATGTCCCATGCTAGGTGAGTAACACTCTATTTTTTGGTGGGTTGAGGTTTGGTCAGTGTATTGAGTAGGAAGAGTCCATTAGGACTAGAATAAATGTGATAGATAGGGTTTTAATTTGGGTTATGGGTTGAGTGGTCTTCTATTGGATATGTGATATGAGACCTGGTGCAGGTAATGAAATTATCAAGGACTTGGCATGTGGCTACCAATGGGGATTAAAGGGAAATTTTTTGGGATGGTCCTCGAGTAGTGGGACTAAGAGCGTTGAGAGGTTTTGATGAGAATATAGACTAAATTCATAAGATTTGGATCAGTTTGAGCCTATGGGATATGTTTTCACCATGGGTGAAAGACGTGAGATGGTGTTGATGAGCAGAGGCTGAGATGGATTTGAATGAACCAATTAGATGATTTGATGGGAAACTTGAGATATGACCAATGTGAGGGACTATGTCTAGTGTAACTAGAGCCCTTTTTATGTGGTGATGAGCTCGTAAGATTTTGTGATAGGTTTTAGGGCTTTTTTTCTATTTAATGTGTATTACTGTATGAATGTGCTTGTGATAGGTCAAAGATTCATCCTCAAGGATGACTAGCTCTGAGGCCCAGCCACACCATGAGTGATATGGAGTTGGAGGGATGACTATGATTGGGATGGAATCATTATTATGCATATATTTTTGGCCAAACATGAGTGATATGGTGCGACATGAGACTAGTTGCATCTCCATGAGTGGGATGGGATGGTCAGTTCATATGACGAGTGAGATGGTAGTGGTTAGATCACTATGAGTTAGATGGGGTGTATGATTCAATGTGTTTTAGAATGAGGCAATGTCATCAATGATAAAGATGGTTAGCTTGATTATGATATGCTATCCATGAGTAATATGGTTATACACAAAGTTTGAACTACCATGAGTGAGAGAGAGTCCATGATGTGATTCTAAAGGGATTAGATGGTAGGAACCTACCATGAGTGAGATGGAAGAGTTAGAGACTTTGATATGGGACCATGATGAGTGATAAGGTGATTCTGGAGCATGGAAGTAGGACTCTGCTCTGAGTATGTAGTGGTTTGGACTTAGATGATATTCCACCCAAAGTCTTCAGGTAAGGATTGGGTTATGTGGGTGATGAAACAAGATGATGAGGTGGATTCTGACATGACACCAAAGAAGGTATGGTCAACTATCATGGTGGACTGGTTACTAAACGATGTCAGAGGTGCTTATGCAACATGTTATATTTATTACTCATGCATACACTTATATGTTATCATATACTAGTGGAACTTGGTGAGACCCTATTGAGATTTATTTCTCACAACCTTCATGGATACCTTAGTGTGTGTGAAGATCTTGTGTCTACTTTTAGGTTGAGAAAAGGATGTGTAGTGGATCAGGATAGTGTAACTAAAGGTATTTGGAGACAAGGTTGTGTTGAGGCATAGGGATGAAAGCTGGGCTAATGTAAAGGATATATATTCCTTAAGGATTTATATATGTATATATGATATTGTAGATTGTAGGAAAATTTTCATTTTTATGAATATTTAGGTATATTATTATATACTACCTATATTGGATGTATTGGATGGATACCTGAGACTTCTTCCACCTATGATATCATTTATTTAGATTCATTTTCATAACATTAAATGTATATGAGGTTATAAATTCATATGTTGAATGAATACATTTTCCACAAAATTTATCCAAATATTTAAACATATTAATCATTGAGATAGTAATTAAATGGAATCCTTGATTTCCTATATAACCCACTATCATGAGATGGTAGTATGAGTGATTTATTCATTCTTTTCTAAAACTACCAAAGACACAAAACGATCTTATTCTTATTCTTTAGCATGTTGAGGTGCTTCCACCCCATGGGTGAAGGAGAATATCTCTTGTATAATGAGAGATTTAGTTTGGCCCATGTATATGCTACAAAGGTGGGATAATTTTGTTCTCCACTTTATTAATCTATATCAAACATATCAAATTAATATAAATGGGATTATAGGCATATTCAGTGAAGGGTAAGTTTTAAATTATTTCATCATTTCAGTTTTATAAAAAGTTTAATTTATATTTCATGGGAGATCCCTAGAAAAGTTTTTAAATCATTTCCATGAGTTTAGATCATCATTTTAAACTCATTTGAAACCCTTAAATGGTATTAAAGAAATGGATAAAGAGTTAACCAATACCTAGAAACTTTCACACATGAATGGTGAGAAAATGTGGCTTTCCACCCATGAGATTTGTTATGATGCAAAGAGTTTCATTCCCAAAGATTTGGGGAAATAGAGTGATTTGATAAGTTCATATGAATATCATGTTGGAAAATTTCATATGAGGATTTGAGATTTATCCACCCTTAAATGGAATCAGATGGATACCATTATTTTTATTTATTAAATATTTCTTTAAATGAAGTAATATTTAAGAATAGAGCATCATCTTTTTAAAATATCTAGAAAAACATTTTACCCATATATAACAAAGATATGTAAATTTAATTAAGGTATCACCTTTATATAAATGGATTAGGAAAATTTAACCAATGTGTTACTTATATGTGAAAGGATATGTAAAGGATTTTTATGTTTTCTTATGACCATATAAAGGTAACTAAGGACTTACCTTTACACAAAATGGTTCACGTAAAGGTATTTATTATTTTTTAAATGTGTAAAGGTAACTATGAGCTATATTTATATAGAATATTGGTTTTAAGGTTACCTTTAAGCATAAGTGTTCTGTGTAAGGGTATCCTAATATACCTTTACGTAGTGGGTTTCAACTGAATAGTGTAAAGGTGGTACGTAGTTTTTATGGCTTGTGTAAAGGTTATCATTTAGTACTTTCATATAGTATGGTATACATATAGATTATACATATAAATAAAGTTACTGCATAAAGGGAGTTTCTATATTACCATTACATAGGAGGTAATTCCAATGACACCCTTACATTGAGTAAATTGCATAAAGGTAATGGATTTTGCCATTGTGTAGGTGACCCGTTCTATATAAGGGTAAATATAATTCTTTGAAAAGTTATCTAAAAATGTTTTTAAATATTTAAATGGATTATATAATGTTTCTTAAATGATATTAAAGGGTATTTTGTAAATATTTAATTCATAATAAATTTATTAATTAAGTTTTATAAATGGTTTATAATTAATTAAATGAATGTGCATAAAACATTTTATTCCCAAATATTAAATGATGATATTTAAATATCTTTAAAAAAATATATTTAGTGACATATGATCTAGAAATATAATTTTATTTATAAATCATAATTAATAATTTATAAAGCTCTATAAATTATACAATAAGGACAAAATATAAAATATTCAGAATAAAAATATGAATTTTTCATAATTAAATATTTTGAATTGTTAAAAATAAGATGTGGATTATTTAGATATTATTAAACCACATTAATTGTTTTTAATGAATGGTTTTATCATGTTTAAAAATATTATGTATGTGTATGATATATATATTTTCTATAATTTTTAGATAATTTAAAAATGGATTTTAAATTATTTATAATTCATGGAATATAATATATTTAAAATTAAAATGCCATATAATGATAAATACGAGAGTTTATATTGGAATAGATATAAAATTTTTATGTTCATATTCAGGAAATTCTATAATAAGAAGAATTATTATATAGTGTTTATAATATGATTTTAATTTATGTATTGTTCATACAAGGATGTCTCATGTTTAAATATCAGAATTGTTAATTTATTTAAAATTTAGTCCCTATTTTATTCATAGTTATAAATTCTTTATATGATGAATTGTTTATGATTTTGTTTAAATGTTAAAAAACTTCTAGTAAATTGTGACTTGCATTAATTTCTAGGTAATTTTTTTTAGTTTTACATATACCTTGAACTTGGTGTTTTAGTGGATGTTATGATCTTGCAATTAGTATTTGGGAATAATTTTTGAACATTATTTTTTAGATTTATGATGAATTGAATTATCTGTTTAGTAAAGTATCACTAAGTAGAAGAAATTGGGATCAAATTACCAACCTAATTGGTTTATTATTGCTTGTCTAGAATGGTGAATGTGTTTGACTATCTATCTCTCCAGGATTACTCATATATAGATTATTAGTTTAATATCTATTCCATTACATGAAGTGTTCATGTAACTTATTCATATGATGCATTTGGATATATAATAATATGTTTTACTTTTTTTGGATGAGTAGCAAAAACCTATGGGTTTTGTAAATATTTACACATCAATATGGTTTGAACATATTGGTTTGGTGTGCATAATATGAGTACAAAATAAATTAATAAAATCATGAATATAGAAAATGTAGTATCATGATATTAGATGGTTATATTAAAATCCCCTTAAGATATTAATTGTGAGATTACTTCTAAGGAGGCAGTTTCCAAGACCTCGATCATTAAACCTGATATCGGGGATCTAAACATGAGTACCCTTGGATTATATTATGCAAGGAATGAAAGGATATGTGAAACTCGAAAATAATTAGGTAGGTCATACTAAAGTTGGGTTCCACTGTATTATCCTTTATTGACCAAATTTTGGAATTTTATTTGATTTTTACTAACCGAGATACCCTAATCGGATTTGGTTACAAGAGGAATAGATATGAGTTTATCGAGATGATGTGTTAGACAAAGAGATTTCCTCTCGAATATCAAAGGGTCATATATGATATGATTGAGAGGATAGATAAAATTAATATCTAAGTGGTGAGAGAAATGATAAAGTGGAATATTTTATTCATAAAATATATATCTTTTCCCCCTAATAGTGATGATACATGTTTGATAAAGGTTCATCATTTTCATGGGAGGACATTCAATAAAAATTCACATTGAATGATTATAAAACATGATAATCATCTGATAAAAATATTTTTTTTGTAGATTAATGGAATCATAATTAACATTTAATTTAATATCATTACTTTATTAATAATAAATTAATGTTACATACTTCCTTGATTGGTATAAGAATTTTATAGTTATTCTCAAACATGATGAAAAATTATGTGTTGTAATAACCAGTTCTAGATAAACCATCTAGTGATGTAGTTCAAAAAATATATTTTTATAACTATAATAATCATCAAAAGGATACAGGGGAAGTCTCTACACTAATGTTGGTTACTATGGAGTTATAACTGTAAAAGAAACATGAGACCCTTTAATGGAATTCAAATTATAGATAATCTGAAAAAGATCTATCAAGAGAGAGAAAGACATGAACGATATGATGGGTCTAAAGATATTTTTATTTGAAATATTATACAAGGAACCTTAGAATCCACTCAAATACATAACATTAATGGATATGTGAATGACAAGGAGAGGCTATGTTCACCATTAAATCTTGATTTTGGTAATTAATTTCATTCTATAATCACTTGTATAAATGTTTTGATAGTTTGTTGTGAATTAGAAGATGAATGAACTCTGTAAACCTTTATATGATGTCCTTAATATTTTTTAGGAAAATGAAAAAAGATATGTCATGTCTATGTTCAAGTACCATACTGATGGTATCGAAGTATATGGGTAAAGGTTGTGGGAAAAAAGTGAAGAAAATAGGTCCTAGAAATTCCACACCGCTTGTTAAACTAAGAAAGAAAAAGGAAGGAAATGTTTTCTTTGTGGAAAATTTGGCCATTGGAGAATATTTTTTTTGGATTTTTTGAAGAGACACATGAATTTTTGTAGAGTGTCATCTTCAGGCATCAATGTTGTAGAATTTAATTATTTTATCTAAATGGTATGTGATAACCAATTGTATATTTTACATGTATTGTAAATTTACCCAAAATAGAAGTATAAAAAAATTATGAAATTAATGACCATGATTTATGTTAATTTACTAGTGATATAAGAAATTTGTTTCAATATTGGAGACTTTTTTAATTTAGGTATGAATTAATATTTCATAAGATGGGTATTTAATCATTTTTCACAAAGGAAAATATGATAAATAATGTTTTTTGAATTAAATTAGATACATTTTGATACACATAGTTATAATTTGTTTATTTCTAAAACATTATTTAAAGATACTTATATTATCTTGTTTCAGTTATGTAATTCACCACATTTTAATTTATTGATTTTTCTTGTAAAAATGAATGAATTAAATAAAAGTTTACCCTATATTATAAAACTGTTGAGAATAAGTTAATTGGGCATATGACGTATAGGTTTTAAAGAATTTTAAAGAAAATTATAGTGGGTCAAATTTTAAACCAAAATAAGATAAGTTGGTTCAAAAGTTAAAAAATCATTTTCAAAAAAGGATAGTCAAGGTTATAGAAATACAGGGTTTTTATGGTGGATTATTAATAATTCCATGTTATGGGATTATTCTGGATGCTTAAAGGAGTTTAGGAAACTCAATAGAATTTATATGTCAGGTATGGGTGTTATAGAGATTAATTATTCAATTTTTATTTGAATGTTATACCAAACATATATTTTAAAAGTGTTGTAAATTTATAGGATTTCAACATGAAAGGAATAATTTTCTTATTTTATAGTTAACATTCATGAAAAAAAGTGTTTCTACATCAAAAGTTTTCAAATAATGGAATGTGTCATTCTTATATTAATATCAATGAAAATTATGTGTATCTTCATCATATATCTCTTATCTGATAAGATTACATTTTTATAATAAATAGTTTTTGTTAACATGCATGAGATGATTAAATTTATACATATTTCTCAAGATTGATCGATTTATAAAACTTGTTTTAAGAAGAAAATATAGATAAAAATTTTTAATCTAAGATAAAATGTTTATATTGATATTTGTTTGAAATATGAGGGAATTTGTTCTTTCCAAATGTTGATGGTATACTTTAGTAAAGTCAACTTTTCAAAATTAAATGTTACAGAGATATATAATATTGTATAATATACGAAAATAATATTTTATTTTTCAAATATTGATACTAAAATAAAATAAGAGTAATTTTCTAAACACCAATTAGTTTGTTTTAAATCCTATAAAAATATTATGAAAAGAATATAGTTTCTTAGAGTCTGGTGGGAGTATATTTGGACTTAGATAATTTCAAAGTTAACAAATAAAATATTATACTATTCTATGTATAAAGTGACTTTTACATAATATCCTAAAAGAGTTTAGTATGTATTAATAAACAATAATGTAAGTAGATACATTATTACATGTAAAATTTTGATGGGATAGAGTTACATGGATTATGATGATGATATTAAAAGGTTCTAAGTATAAAATATAATTTCAAATAATAACATTGGATGTTGTGAAGGTAATAGGTTTTAACATGTTCAAGTAGTTAAACAATTAGTAATATGATTCCTAATTCTCACCATTATTTAAACTAGATTACTTCATAGATGTTTCTCCCAAAATAGTTTAGTGAGAGGATTTTATAATATTATCATTTAGATATGTGATAGATATTATATATGATGTAATGATTTAGATAAACCTAGAATGTTAAATAAACACAAGGATGATCTGGTATTTTTTTATATCTAATTTGATAAATGAGGGAATGATTTGTGCTTTTTAAAATATTCTTAAAAGGGTTTAAGATGATAAAATATATCATAGTAATATAAAATATAAAATATATCCTTATTTAACATTGGTTTCATAAATGTATATATAGATAAACATTTTTTGAAGTGTAATTATAATTCACCTCTCAAAGTATGACTTTGATTTTATCAATAACCAATGTTCATCATGGAGTATTATAGTTTATAAAGATATTTTAAGTTTAACATTAGTAAGATTCTTATACAAAAATAAAAAATATGATCATGTGGCACAAAATAAAGAAAAATATTATTTTTGTGTAATATATGACCTTCTAAGAATACAACATAGAGTTTCATACATATTTATTTAGTATACTAGTGGTGCATGGATCATATTTGAGTTCCCATTACGTGAGGTTGGTGGGTTACCGAACATGATAATATTTATACTTTGATACACTACTTATGCAAGTCTATATGTTGAGTCACCTAATATGGGGTGGTTTGGTTTTCCTATCATGCCATCAGATACAGATTAACTAAGATAGTATTTTCCTCTCTTATGATGAGCATGACATTTGGGCCATCAATTGAATATATTATGGGAGGGTACAAAAATACCTAGATATTGTATATTTATTTGGATAAGGGACATGCGATGTTCTTATCCATAAGTATCATTTACATGTGATATATTCAATGATAAAATCAATATATAATTTTGGAATCAAGGAGCATATGAGTTGGTTATATGGGATTGGCATTATTCATTTCCCATGGTCACTTGATGTCATGGAAAAGGGGAAATATGGGAATTAATGTTTTCATATGATGTAGAATTATGGAAGTAGGTATATAGTTGCATGTGTTTAATTGATATCACACCAAATCCATTTATATCTTGAGTATCATTGACACATTTCTAGAGGCCACTATTTTCTTACATATATCGATCGATAGATTTTTATTTTATTCAGTACTATAATTTCTTAAAGGGTTATATGTTATGGTTAACTGAATGAAGATGAATTTTGACTCAAAGAGACACTATAAAAGTGTTTTGGGGGAGTATTCCCACGGTATTTCATATTATGTGACACAATTTATAGTTAATGATTAGTTTCCAAAAGTGTTTTAGAATATATTAAAAAGAAGTTTTGCATATGGTTTCAAAAGTCAATTTATATGATACAATATCAGGTGAAATGAAACAATGTTGATTAGGATTTGTTGTAACTAGGTTATTAAAGTAGTTATATTCCCTAAAGCCTCAGATATATATATATATATATTTATATTTATATATGATATTTAGTTATTCATAAATTTTTTGATTTGAATGCATATTGAAGTATATTTTTATATACTACCTGTATTTGCAGTTTAGCGGGATACCTGAGCCTTCTTCCACTTAAGTGATCATTTATTTAGAAATTATTTCATAATATGAAACACTCATGAGATTATGAATTCATATGACACATTAATATATTGGAAATAATATTTATTCTTACATAGTAACATATGAAAAAAATGAGATAGTAATTATTAAAAATCCTTGATTTTCTATATAAAACACTACCATGAAATGAAAATATGAGTGATTGATTCCTGCCTCGATGAAAATCCTAGTGACCCAAAGTTCTCTTATTCTTAATCTTCTTGTTCCTTAGCATGTTGAGGTTCTAGGACACCATATATGAAGGAGAATCCCTTTCGTAAGAGAAGAAAATCCATTTGGATTTTGGATACACTATGAAGGTGGGAATATTTTGTTTTCTAATTTATTGATCTACATCGAACATATCAAACAATTATCAATTAGTTCAAAGAAATATATGGTGAATGATATGTTTTCTAGTATTTCATTATTTTATTTTTATATACAGTTTTATTTATATTTAATTAGAGATCCTAAAAAAGGTTTTAAATATCCTTTTCATGTTCAGATAATCATTTTTAGACATTTCTAAAACCCTTCCCAATGTTTGGGTGTTTTATTTTTGGTATTTTGTTTTTTATTTAGGATCTAAATATTGGGTGAGAATTAATGTATAATTTTTTTAATTCTATATGAAATTTATTATAGCATTGGGTTTATTTTATTTTTCATACTATAATTATGTTGAGTGTGATTTTGGTTATTTTTAGCTGTTTTATGACTCTAATTTGACAGAATAGTCTCCCCATAATATAAATTAGGCCCAATTTTCTAGTTGAAAACATTTTATGTACATAGAGTCTTACATAAGGTGCATGGAACTCCAGATCAAATGGTTTTTATGGACTAGGGAATGAAAAAATGTTACTAGATATATTTTTTGTCTTTTTATTTTGGGAGATAGTAGACAGGTAGTCTAGGAATGTGTCAGATCTTGTGATGTACCTCAAAATGGTGATTCATGAACCCATTTTAGGGGGGAATTTATAGTTACCTATGTAATGGTATTAGTGTTATTTGTTTTTACAAATATGATTGAGATGTTTATTAAATATGATGGGATTACCAAAGTTTTCATTTATGGTTTTGTCTCTTTGGACATTAGTAAGAGGCCTATGTTCATGCATCATATTGAGCACCTAGGACACACATGAAATTTTCCTACTACTATCTGATTATATTTTTTGATGTAGGTTTAGCTGTTTAAAGTGTCATCAATAACATATATATTGTTTCCTAATATAACTTGTTAATGAAATTATACTTAGTTAAATCATGGTATTTTGTTTCTGATGGAAGATCATGTGGATCCCCATGTAGGAGTTTCCTTGGTGATATAAATATAGTTCCTTCATCAGGGGATGTATGGATACCCATAGTGGGTTGGTGCATGCATTTAATGCCTTTGTGATAGAAACCTAGTGGGTTTCTATTGGCATGCAATGCCTGAGGGATGGTGTGAGGATGAGAATGAGTTACCATATGGATGTCGACCTCATGGATCATTGGGATTGTTTTAGTTATTTAAAGTGTCAACTAAACCCTATATTGTTTTTTCCAATATAGATTTTGGTTTCAGTCTACTTAACTAGATAGGGTGGATATAGAATCCCTAAGTGGGTTGTCTTGAAAGGACTGAGTATCATTACCTGGGCTATGAGGTAAATCATGATATGTGAACTTGTTATTGAGTATTGTTTTAGAGGTAAAGATTAGTTGGATGTCTAATCAATTGGTGGCAGATGTGGTGAGAGTGTGGGTAGATTCTTGTGGTTCTATAAAGACACCCATGTGATAGGTGATCATCTAGTAAGACTTGCCAATAATGTGGTTCCCTAGGCTACTGGATGTGACTAACATACATGTGAAGCATGGTTAGTGGGTTAGGGGTGTGACACTAGGTTTGGTGAGATATGAATCATGGAATTGTGTATTTGAATGTGTGATCAAGGTTTATGATAGTGTATAAACACTATATTTAAGAGAGATTAAAGTAGGTAGTGGGAATGAAAATGTGAGAGTGTTCTTTGTAGAGTAATCTACCTTGAAGAGGAGTTTGAGCATTGATATATATTTTTTTGTAAAAGTCTCAGTGTGTGATGGTAGTTGAATGGTTGTTATTTATGTTGCCTGTTTGTGTTTGGGATCAGTGAATAGGCAATTTATAGGTTCATTGGGAATTTTTTGGGTTATGGATGATCCAGAACAGTGATACAATGGTAGTACATTGGTGAGAAATGAGAAAGCATGGTATCTCTGAGATTTGGTCCTTGATAGAAATATTGTTAGGGAGGCGTGTTGATTTGATCCATTTGGGTCAATGATTGAGGAGTGGTGTGAAGGGATATATATAGTGGGGAGAAAACCTTTGGTTATTCGAGGGTGTTATTCTTGGTATACCGAGAATGGGTTGTTGTTGGTTCTTTGGTTCTAGTTTTCATGTGTGATCGGGTTGCACACATCTAGTCATTTCATGTGGTGATGGATTGGATATGGGTCATAGAGATATAGAGTTTGGTTTAGTGAGTGATGATAATGATGATATTATATTGGGGATAATATTATTGGTCATGGATTAATGAACCTTATGTTGGATGGGTCATCAGTGCAGTAAGATATGTTGGTGAATGTTTGAGGTGATACAGTGATACCAGTATGTAAGATGATCCAATTTTATTTGGTTACATAGTAAATAACATATTTGAATTTCTAATGTAGTGGTAGTTGGAGTTGGTGCATTGGAATAATGTTCCATCAGGTTTTAGTGTTACTAAAGGGTTAGATGGATCAAAGACATGTTGGTGCTTGAGGTAAAAGAATGACATGGTTAGGGATCCAACTGGGGAATTAAATAAGTAGTCAGATTTCATACATCAATGTGGGAAACTTAATTAATCCTTTTAGAGTTAAAACCTTATGACATGGTGTTGTAGGGATGTGATAGTGGGTGTGGATAAGCATTTTAGTGGATTTATATAGAGGATTATCAACCTATGTTTCAATATGGAATTGGACATGGTGTGTTTGGAACCATGTCAGGATCATTATGTGAGATGCGATTGATGTGGTTCGGGGATTAGACTAGTGTTTCTTAAGGAAAATTAAATTTAATTAGGATTGGTTTTTGTTTTTTTTCGAAAAAATATGTTGGTAATTATAATATTGATTATAGGCATTGGAGGTGAATTTATGACCATGACATGCTAGGTGGTATGGTTCAAGAACAACCTGGTTTCTTAGGGATGAGAAGCAATATGGTGGGGAGTTTGGGATGAAACACATAAGTACAGTTTTTAAATTCTCAAGATAATTTTAATTTTGATTTTTTGAGTGGTTCGTTTTGATATCTAGGACTTGAATTGGGAATTAGAGTGTTTTGAAATACTTAATATGGGTTTTTGGGTGTGTATTGAGGCCTGGTTGGTGGTATAAGTGATTTATAGAGTGTCATGAATGGGATGAGAGGATGAAATTGAGTATCTTGTAGCCATTCACACTATAATACATGGTTCAAACCATGAATGGGGTGGGTTGAGTGGAGGACCCCACTACCCAATCATTTCACACCATGAACCAAGGGTTCATGCCACTAAAATGTTAGTATGGGTTTTGACTATAACTTCCATGAGGATTTTAAGGTGTGAAACAAAGGTTCGCACTATTAATCATGTCTAGAATATTTTTAAAAATGGGTCTGACCCATTTAGGGGCCACACCCCAGAATGTTTTTGACTGAGGAGCATACACAAGAGAGTCATATTGATGATCTCTCCCCACCCTCTAATCCCCCATGATACAAGGCAGATCTTGGTAGGTTTTTGTAGTGATACTACATAAGTATCACCCTCTATTTCCCTTTGTTTTGGTTTCCATTGAATATACATAATTTTGGTCTTATTTTGTCTGTTTTTTTATGACTTCACCAAAACACAGTGAAATCATCTTTTTTTCCATGGTGATTTCATGTGCAGTGACCCAAGGTGATGTATACATTCTGTTGGAAGAGGTTTTGGTTGAGGCATGACACTAAAATATTTTTTTAGTTTTTTTGTAATTATGATGAATTTGGAAGTCAACTAAGTGTTTTGTTATAGGGATTTTGGATGGGATGGTGTCGCGGGTGTGTCATTGACTTTCTTCAGGTGGTTGGTCACAATATCAATGTGACAGTGGTGCTTAGTGAGTTGTTTGGACATTATGAATCATTGTTTTAATTTAAATATATAATTATAAACTGTTATGATTAATTATTTATATCATATGGTGTGATACATGATCTTATGTTACATGATAAGATTGTATGAGGCATGGACAAGATTGGTTTATGTGGTGTAGATCTTGGATTAGGTGGTGACTCCTTAATAGAGGTTAGTTGTCTATTTAATTTAAAGTCATATGACTTTTTATGGATGAGTGTGCTAAAATTCACGCACTTAATTGGATTAGGTAGATGGGTAGGGACTTAGAGGGACCTTAGTAGGAGATATATGATGGTGTTCGACCACCTATGCCCAGTACAAGTGATGTTTTGCACTCTGAGTGTTTTGGGATCGCTCATCGAATTTGTCACCAAGGGGAAAGGATGTCAACTTAGTTGATGTGAGGCCTTGTGTAGTTCTAAAGGTGTAATATGTGACTTTAATACCCTAAGATGTTTTACGTAGGTCTAGTTATCATGGTATGAGAGGCTTCAACCTAGTGAAAATGGGTTGGATGGATGTGTGTCTCACTCCATATGAGTGACACCCTCTTGATGGTGGTTTGAGGTTATGTGAGCATGTTGAGATGGATGAGTCCATAAAGACTAGATGACATGTAATATAGAGGGTATCCTTTTGGTGATGGGTTGAGTAGTCTCTCCTAGAATTCATGATATGAGACCTAGTGTGGGTCATATAATTATTAAGGATTTGTCACATGGCTATCATGGGGAATTAGATAGAAATTTCTTGGGATAATCCCTAGGTTGCGAGACATGGACTTTTGAAAGTTTTTGATTATAATATGGATCAAAACCACAAGTTATAAGTAGGAATAATCCTAGAGGTTGTGGTATCACCGAGGACTAATAGACATGATATGGTATCATTGAGAAGAGATGAAGATGGGCTTAGAGGTCCTAGGTGGATGCCTTGATGGGAAAGTTATGATATGGACATGATTAAGAGAAAGGTGTAGTGTTACTAGAATCTTACTGAAAAAGTAATGAGTAGGTGAACCTTTGTGATGGGTTGTAAGCCTTGTTTTTATTTTTTGCGTGTCCTTGTTTGAATGTTCTTATGTTTGGTGATTGATTCATTTGTATGGGTGATGGGTCTAGAGGCCTAGTCTCAACATAATTGATATAGTATTGGTGGGATCACTATGAGTGAGATAGAATCCCTATTGTTTATGAATTATTGTCCAACCTTCAGTGATATTGTGCAGATTGAGACCAGTTGGCATCTCCATGAGTGATACAGGATGGCTGATCCATAACATGAGTGATATGGTAGTGGTCAAACCACAATTAGTGAATTTTGGTCTAGGATACAACATGTTATGGAATGAGGATGTGTTATCAATGTGTGAGATGGTTGAACCACGGATCAGACTTTTAGGAGTGAAATGATGTTTGGGATGTGATTCTTTTTTGATATCATGGATATACCCTATCACGAGTGAGTTGGTGGAGGTTGAGCATTATACATGGGATCACCTTGAGTTATAAGGGGATTAGAAATATTTCATATATGACCCTACTAGGAGGATTTAGTGGATAGGATTTAAAAAACACTCTACCTTTAGTATTTGGCTACCTGTTAGGTTATATATGTAATGGAATGACATGACGAGGTGGATTATGGAATGAAATTGAAGTTGGTTTGGTCAAGTTTCATGGTGTCTTGGTTAGCACCCAATGACGTAATGTGTATGGAGTTATAGTGTCCTATTTATCACATGATGTCCAAGGATATTGTGTGACATGTTTATTTTATTCTATATTCATGTGCATATATGATTGCATATACTAGGGGAACTTAGTGAGACCCTATGAAGATGTTTTTTTCACACCCTTTATGAGAACCTCAGTGCACATGTAGATATTATGAGTTATTTTAGGTTGAGCTTCATAAATATAGTGGATCAGGATTATGCAGGTTGAGTTATTTGGAGAATCGATTGTGTTGAGTCCCATGGAATTTAGTAGGGAATGGGAACATCTATTTTATTTACTTGGAATTTTTTTTATATTTGAATTATTGATTGACCCAATTGGTGATCAGGTATGTATAAATGCATGACTTCCAGATAAAATTTATTATAACATTGTGTTTATTTGATATTTCATACTTTGATTATGATGTGTATGAGTTTATTTATTCACACTATGTTGTTTTCCTGGGATTTGACGATATAGTCTCTTCATTTTATGGATTAGGCCCTCAACACATATCAACACTCTTTAGAATACAATGTTTCTCACCTAAGGTATGTGTCAGTCTGTCTCAATTGGTAGTTCGAGACTGATATGTGACATGAATGTGTTTCACTAATCTATTATAATGAATTTTTTAGACTTCATAGTAAACCCTTATATATTTTAACTTATCACAACCCACAATTCATGTAACTTCCTAGCTCATATTTCTCCAAATCGACTCCTTGAGCTAGTTAGTCTTGTGGCCTCAAGCGTGCCTTTGTATATGCCAGAGGATATAGACTAGAAGAGCGGGTACAATGATGGTATAGTTGGGAGACTATACCCTCATGATAAATTGGAACAATAGTACATAATAAATAAATCAATAGGGAAAGCGGTATAAATTAAAGGTAGTGGAAATAAATCATGCCAATAATAATAATCAGCCAAATCCATAAATAGTATCACATACATGATGATGTCATTTCAAAACCTAATGGAAAAATAGGTATACATAGAAACATGATTTTAATACATGAATAAATAAATAAAATTAATTCCTCCAAAATCTATCTCTATTATAATCCTAATTTCTGTATCAATACAAATCAATTCAGTTCCTATATCCAAGTGTACCACACATAAAACAATCCCAAATACTAATCGTTTAATCATGAGGTATATCTTGGTACTAAATGGAGGCCCACAAATTATGTGAGATAAACTTAGTTGGCCACCACCAATAGTGTCTAATGAAATATAATCAATGAATTTAAAATAAACCCGTGTATAGGTATAACAAATAATAAGTAGTAATAAAGACTGTAACCCTGTCAGCTCAGGTTCACAGAAGACACTTGACTGATTGTACATGCATCCTCCTAAGCCAATACATCTCTAAATAAATTTCATAATGTATATATATACATATATAATAATATATATGTATATATATATCTTATATATTTAAAACAGATATATATATATACACACATATACAAAGTACTAGACAAGACCTACAGATTTAAACCAAGTTATTTTTGCATAATCATAAGAGTCTCATGTTTTATATAAGGGTCACCAGGCCCATATATCTCATTGAATAACAAGGGACACAATGCCTAAGGATCATTAATAATAAGGGATCCCATTATTGAGGATCATGTATAAAAAGTGACACCATTCCTAAGGATCTTGTATAATAATGGACGACATGCCCAAGTATCATGTATAATAAAGGATTCCATGCCTAGAAGTCACGTTTAATAAGGGATTACATTCTTTAGGATCATGTATATTAAGGGACTCCATGTTCTAGGATCATAAATAAATTAATTTTAAGACCATGTTAGTGTTGAAACCATGAAATTTATAAAATTAAATCCAAACCCACTTAAAATGTATTTTGGTCACCAAAAATAGGCATTATGCATAAAATATATTTCATAGTCCATGAAATTATCCATGAGATTTGACAATTTAAATATAAGTGATATGGAATTCCATGTTAGTAAATATTCCATAATACTATTCAAGTATACCATTTGGAACATTCCATTTCTATGAAATTAAGAAGTTCATGTAATGGTACATGCCATTTATAATTTCAAATAACTCTATTTGATTTCCCATTTTTATTGAATAAGATATCACTCCTCTTAGGAATTTTATTAAAAAATGAGGCAAGTTTGTCAAACTATATTATTTAATTAAATTTTAATATCTCTTACACTAATTAAAATCTAACTCACCATAAATTATATTATTATGAAGGAAGATCATTATAATCAAGTATTAAAACAACACCCTAAAAGGGTGATTTAATTTCATAGACAAAGAATATGTCACAAGCATAAAAGAAATGCCCCAAAGAGGTGTTTGAGTTGAGAAGAAGAACCTCCATCAATGAAATTAAATACTTAATCTATGGAATTATGTTCCATATACATAATTTCACATTTTAAGGGCGACTCATTGAAAATCTGGCATGTGACAGAATGAAATATTTTATTAAATGATGATACTTTAAGGGAAATTCCATAGAGCACCTACCACATGCTATGGAATCTTCACTCATCCATTATTAGGATTTTATTCAATCCAGATCAAGGGAATATGAAAAAATATACAAACACCTTGAAATTTGGGTGTATTATCTCATACTAAAATAACATTTAGTATGGAAAGGTAAAATGATAAAGGGGGAAGTATGAATTGTAGAATTATCGAGGGTGATTAAACAAGACTGACAATGTTTGATTCCAATCTTGGATAAAGGATAACCATGAAAGACTATATTAATGGAGAAGAGGAGATCCATGGGGAGATATTGTGTAATTATGAGGAGAATAAGGGGTGGAGTAAGAATATAAAGAGACTATAATAACAAGGTAATTTCACCCCTCTTTAATGAGGTTCATGGTTTGGATAACTATGCATGAACATAGAAACTCATACTATCCAAGGGACACACCCCACACGAGCTAGGTGCATAGTTAGACAAACCAAGCACAACCCTTTTGGTGACCTATGCTATTTATTATTGAGATATCACAGAGATATGCAACCTCAGGTGTTTGGTTTTAAAAATCGTGTGACACCCTCTCGACCATGCACAGTTGAGAGGAATGGTTAGTACTAATTGTTCACCTCTCTTTAACTTTCCAAAAACCAGGATATCGATGCCGAACACTCATAAAACTCAACTAAACACCAGATATGGTTCTAGGGACTTAAAATCCATCTAAAAACAACAATTTTATGTCTTATAACACTTAGAATTTCACTTTAAATCATAGTCTAACATTAGGACTGTCTAATGAAAAGAATGTTCAAAATTAATTTACATGTCTCAAAAACATAGGATGTTACAAACTACCGACCTTATAACATATCATCCTCAAGAACCCTTGATGTCTATCAAAACAAACCAACTGACCTACTTAGGCTGCTAATTCCTACCAAAATGGTTTCACTAAGTTTCTCACACCCAACACAGCTAGAAGAACTAATTTAAACATATAATACATAAATATTTAGAACTAATTTCAACTCTAGTAACAACCAATGAAACATAGATACATCATTTACAAAATCCCATCTAGCTTTGTACACATAACATAGTCATTTCTTTCATCAATCAGCTTATGGAGCTCCCCACCATATGTCTAACTTTGAGCAGCCAACTCTGATCTACAGTACACCCCACTAATGGAATTTCTTAACAAAGATATACCTTATCATTATAATGAACCTCTAGGAATGTTTCTCAGTTTGTTAAAATGGTTGTTTCTCAATTGGCCTCATTTATCATTGCTTCTTTATCTTTTCCATGAAAATTCTCAACTTACCTTTTCACTGCACTAGTTTCATCCCTACAATGTGCTTGATGTAGTCTCTCTATGAACACATCCAAACCGATTCTAATGCCTTTAATATAAGGCAACTCAATACTTATATTATAATGCTCACTAAATACCATAATTTTCATTGAGTGACATATCTATCCAAAATGTTAATTTATTTTTCTATTTCATATAAAAAACATAGGTGTATACCCAATCTTTCACCCTTGGATTGTGACACACTAACCATATCAACAGAACCTAACCATAAGTCCAGGATAACTTTGAATCAACTATTGGAGTCTAAGGATATTATCAAAGGTATTCTATTCTTAGGAATTTACATGTGAGATGTTGCTACATAGTTGAGATATCTAGGTATCAAGAACACTGACTGATCCAAATATCAGCATCTCACCTAAAGATTGAGTCAAAGAATTGGTCAGTGTCCATGATTCCATTCAAGTCCTTCCTACATGGGAATCCCAAATCACTTAGGATAAGAAATTACTCTATATTTAACCATGCCCCAGAGCGCAACTCCAAAGAGTCTATTTATTGATCCAACAAGGCATTAAATTTCTTTCTTTATCTCAACGTAAAACTATTACACTCTCAATTTACATTGGATGATTTCAAGATAAGTGACATGATTATACCTAAGATAAGAGTATGAAAATAGGGTAATAAAAATTACCAATAAGACCCTAGACACTCCCATCATAGAAAAGATGAAGTGAATAACATGGTTTTTCAACCCACCATATTCAACTACCGACAAAAAGAACCATTTATCCCCTAATAGTTTACTTTTTCTTAAAAGATCTCAGTTATACCTATCAACACATCATCATTTACCAACTAATATTACTTACTACTCAAGAATTCTATTACTATTTCAAAATCCCCCCATATTTTAACCTCGACTTAGGGTGTCCTCAAAGGTTTTACACATAGGTTACTATTTTATACTCATTTTTTCTTTCAAGTGATAACATGTATCAAAAGCATTAATTTCATGGTCACTTAGACACCATGGTTTTGAATCTAGTGTCTAGAATCAATCCCAACCCATAACTTGGTTTCATCTCAAGCATCAACTTAAGGACTAGACAACCTAAACTACCTGCCTCATGGGATTTCAAAAACAATGTTGACCATTCCCAAATGGTCTTTTATAGTCATGATCCCTCTATATGGAAGGTAATGATAATACAAATTTGATGCCGCACTCCCCAATTTAGGAGTTTCCTAGTCATTATTTACTGAGAATGGGAACTCGTCCCATGGAACACGTTTCATCCACCACCGAACATGGGTTACAGAAGTGGAAAACATACTTTTACCAAGAACCTATTCAAAAAGAGAGGATAACTAACATATTATAAGATTACTAGATAAATTTTACTCTTGATGAACTTGTGGAAATCTCTTAATATAGGATCACATATGTCCTTAGTATTTATAATATAAGACAAAACTAATCCAATTGGTAGTGTTATAACACATAATCCTTTTACAAAATCAACCCACAACACTAGTATAACTGAAAAAAATCTATAGTTTTGGGTCATCATACCATGAAAATCTTCCATGAACATAGTGTAATAGATCATAGCTTAAAAAGTTCCACCAAAATCATATGGTTCAATATACACTTTTAGTAAAATGATGGGTACCATGTGTATCATTGAGTATTACCCTGTGTTTTCATCAACATAATGAAACATCATTCCAAATTATCCATTTGCCTATGAGACCTATGAATCCCAGTATATGATGGTCTATATAAGACATTTATCCTAGAGTCTTATTATCTCATCTGACTATTAATATGGCTATAGACCTCCTGAGTCATTTGTCACTGAAGAAGAATAAGGGTCAAATGACCTACTAAGTGGTTGTATGATCTTGAAATTTTATGGAGTTGTCTCAAGATCATTTACAGTTACTCTTTTACTTTAGGTTGAGTAGTATTTTTTTTACCTTAGGGTTTGTTTGGGTGAATTTTGAGTAAATTTATGGAAATACTGTTGTGCACGATTGACACATAGTTAGAGAAAACCATGCCACCAACTTAGAAAAATGTGCAACCCTATATAGTGGGGATTCACATGGATAGAATAGTGTTTATGAAAAAAAGTTACCTAATAAGATAAAACTTTAAAACCTAAAATAATAGTTTCATAGTTAGGGTGCAAAGCTTGGAAAAATCGTGCGCCCATGCTTAGGAAACCATGCATGATTTATAAAGTAGGCCGAAAATTAGTTTTTAATTTCCCAAAACCCTTGAACCTCACCCATTGCAATCAAAATATGAACCATTATAATTTTTGATTATTTTAGATATTTATGGAGGGATTTAAAGCCTATCCATCCACATTTTATCATTACCCGAATCCCATATTGAAGATCCACAACCCTATCGGTAAGAGATCCCTAAACTATTTTCTTTCCCAGTCTTCTCCTATTCTTACCCCTTTCATTACAGAAAGTTTTTCTATTTTTTTGGATAGATATATACCTAATATTGTGTATCTATATCTATTATTTGTTGATCTATATCTAGATTATATATATCTTGATTTATTTGATCTTTATTTGTTTGATCTTGATATATGTTTTAGATCTGGATCTCGTTCTACGTCGTAGTGCCACTAAATTTAGGGTATTTTCATTAGGTGATTGGTCATCAATGAATTGAGGTTGGTGGTATATAATTTAAATCCCATATTCATGATTTAAATTATGTGTATGTGATTTTAGGATTAATATTATGTTCTTATCAATTGTGTTATTGATTCAATTACATAATTGAGAGAATTGGTTAATTGAGGAGATATGAATTGGGGATTTTTGGAATCCTATATTTTTAGATAATTACTTGTTAAATTAACTATGAGATATGGATATATTTTATTTATAGATAACTAATTATAGGACTAATTATGAGATGTTGATATTTTGGAATGATATAATTAATTGTGGAATTTATTATAGGTTATTTGAGTTGGGAATATTGATTAATTATTTGAGGAATTAATTAATAGTTTGATGTAAATAATTAATTGTGGAGTTAATTAAGGTTAATTTTATAAAAAACTAATTTTTGAATTAGTAATGAAATTAATGTGGATAATTAATTTTTGGATTAATTATGTGATGAATCTTAACATGGTCATTTAGTTATGAATTATAGAATAGAAACATGGTCATTCTAATGTGTGATTTGTGAATGGTAATATGTAAATTCTAGTATGAATGGTAACATGATCATTTATTTTTGAATCATATAATGGAAATATGGGCATCATAATGAGTAAGGTATGAATGGTAATATTTCATTTAGTAGTGAATTAAATAATTAGAACATGGCCATTCTATTATGTAATGTGTGAGTGGTAACATGTGATTTCAAGAATGAATTAATTAACGGTAACATTGGAATTATTTTGGATATATAATATCACTTTGGAATATTTTAAGTTATGACATGTTCCAAAGTAGGTATTGAGGCATATGTGTCTATGTGAACCCATGAGTTATGTGGTTAAATAAAGATTAATTGATAATGTGATAACTATTTACTTATGAATTGTAAATAATTTATTTATTTAAATATATACACTTTTATATTATGCGATATTATTTTATACATTGTTGGTGGTGGCCTTCTGAGTTGTACCCACACCCTACTCAGGCTACTTGATCAGTACCTGAATAAAATTTATGTTTTCTTGATAAGTTAAGGGAAAAGTCCTTGAGTTAGATGGTTGAGTTGGGATGGAGCTTGGATGAGGGAACAAAAAGAGATTTGGGACCTACATGGGGATTCATTAGTTTATTTATTTTTGGTTTCATTTTAGAAACATGACACAAACATTATCTTGGAATGTTTTCTACTTTAGTTGGATATTGTATTTCATTCTTTGATTATCTTAAGATATTGGTATTATTTATGGTTATATATTTTCCCCTGTTGTTTATTTATTAATAATTGTGTACTATTCTAATAAAAGAGAGTATAATATTCCTATGATTGAGTTATCAGACCCTCATTGCCAGTCAGTAGACTCTGGTGTATGGGGAGGCATACTTGTTGTCATGTGACCATTCGTCTCAGGGCACAGGTGTGTGGAACCCAAGCCAGGATGTTACAAAGTGGTATCAGAGGAGTTTTTTTTGTGTTACTATTTTGGAAAGGTAGATAATAGGATATGAAGATTAGGATTTTGTTTATGGTCTTGCGCATTGTAGTATCTAACACATGTGTGGGGGAGAACCCAAGTACATGTGGTGGGATTTTTGTTATTGTTGTTTGCTGTTACAGTTGAATATTATTTTTCCTTAGCTGATACAATTATGGTTTTATGTGATTATTGTATTAGTGATTTGATGAGATTTAAATCATGTCTAGATAAGTCATGATATTTGAATATTAATGCATCATTCTAGGCCCTTAGGTTTATTTCGTGACTTGCATCATTTTAGGAACGCATGAGAAAATGGGCTATGTGTGAGTTTTTGAACTTGAACTATTTACCCTTATTTTGAATTTTAAATAGAAGTAGAGCCTTAAATGAAATTGAGAATGTTTTTAAAATTATTAAAGATGATAATAAATGGTTTTCAAAATGAGAAATGTGAACAATGATATTGAGTCTACATTTGTTAACTAGGACCTAGGTATAGTATGGGTAAGAGTAGCAATGGAGTCTCTGATTTGACTATGTGAAAAGGGTTCGGGAAAAGACTTGTTTTGGATAATTGTGTTTCCCTCTTATGAAAATTTGTTATTTTTATGTATGTTTTCCTATGGTTTGTGTTTGTAATTGTAGAGATTATACCTCCATGATGATGCTTGTTGAGTGGACGACCAGAGGGTATGCCTAGGAATGATCCTCTAGTGTTGGACCATGGGGAAATGATCAATTCTGGTGAGAAAGTAGGGGAGAAGCTCTGAGATGACATTGATCACATCATGAAATTCATGGGTAGAGGCCTAGGGTGGGTTGGGATGAGTATGATTTATCTGAAGAGGGAGTTCCATTTGCAGCACCCTTTGACTTTTACTGGAGAGGGTGGACCTGGGGGAGATGAGTTCTGGGTTGGGTTTATCAAGACTATACATGAAAACCAAGAGAATCCTACTAAGATGAGGGTCATGTTGGATTCTTACATGCTATGAGGATCAGTGAAGTGCTAGTGGGATGTTTAGACACAGACTGAATAGGCTGACAGTATGTTATTGAAGGAATTCTTTGAGAAGTTCCTAGAGCACTTCTATCCAAATATGCTAAGGTAGGAGAAAGAAGATGAGTTCATGAGGTTTATGTAGGGGATTATGTCAGTGATAGACTATACTGGATGATTTACATATTTGTTATTCTTTATTATAGTGATGGAAGGGGACAATATGGTTAAGGATATATGTTTTTATGATGATATTAAATGTGATATTAAGTCCTAGGGTAACCATTTTTGGTTAATAAAGTTTAATGAGGTGGTGGATCAGGCTCTCATAACTAAGGAGAACCTAGAGGAGGATTCCAATATATGATAAATAGTTCAAGCTGGATGAACAAGAGGTACGGATTTTGAGAGTAAAAAATTTCTCTTAGATATCATCAGCCATGGAAGTGGGAAAGAGAGTACTCAGACTATGGGTCTTTTGCAAAAGACCTTAGTCGAGTGATATTTCATCAGTTTGTTTGGTTAGGAATCTTCTAGAGATAGTGCCCCAACCACATGTAGATTGCGAGTCTTGCGATAATACAAGAAATATATAGAGGTTCTATAGGACCCAATGACAGATTGGTAGTGAGGGTATAATTAGATAGGATCAAAGTATGGTAAGGGTGTGATCCACACTATATCAGTCTAGCATATGGAGTTCTACTGGGTGAGGAGGTAGAGGTAGTGGACAAGGAGCTTTGAGGAAAGAACACCCATATTAACAAAGTATTGTAGCATTGGGGAGTTAGACTATATCATAGGGAAGAGGGGCATGACGACTGCATGTGGTACAACCTACACTTCTGGATAGCAAGGCTAGGCCATCGATAGTAAGAGGAACTATTCTTGTACCCTCTATTTTATCTAGTAACTTATTTGATAATAGTTCCTTTAAATCCATTTTTCTACAAAACATATGAATTTTCTGAACCTGGAGGTGCAGTTTTTGAGTGGGGTTATGACTATAGATACACTATTGGTAGTACATTCTAGAGACATCTATTTATGGAAGGGGAATTCCTTGAAGTCAGTGAGTATCACTTTATGTGGGACATCTACATCCTAAATATTTCTTTCTTCGACCTAATTATGGGTATGGACTGGCTAGCCACATACCAAGCCCACATTGGTTGTTACCAAAGGATAGTAACAATTAATTCTCCTAAGGGTGACATCTATATTCACTGTGGAGAGTGGGATATCTAGGTAGGCCATGTATGGACAATTAATCAAAAACTGCTAGAGATAACAACCCAAGTTTCTAGTATATTACTAGATAAAGGTTGTGTATATTAGGATTTTCATCCACCTTTAGTGGACTAGTTTTAGGATGTATTTCCTAAAGACTTATCTGGGATGAATGTTGAGAGAGATGTGGAATTCACTATTGAGCTCATGTTGGGGGTAGTGTGGGTTTCTATTCCACCATAAAGAATGGAACCGAAAGAGATTCAAGATATTAATACTCAGATGGTGGAGTTAGAGGATAAGGGATTTATCCATCTATGTACATTACCTTGGAGTTCACATTTGTTGTTTGCAATGAATTCTAATGGGAGTTTGTGGTTATGTGTTGATTACCACAAGTTGAACCAGAAGAACATGAAAAACCATTATCCTCTTCCATGTATTGATGATATAGTTGAACAGTTGAGAGGATCTTGTGTATTATAAAAGGTTTAACAGAGATTGGGGTATCATCCACTAATATATTAGACTTAAGAGATACCACAGACTGATTTTAGGAGCAAGTAAGACCTATATGAGTTTTTTGTAATGTTGTTTGGGTTGATGAACACACCAGCAGTGTTTATGGACCTGATGAAGAAAATATTTCATCTGTACCGAGGTCAATTTACTTAAGTATTTGTAGATGACATCTTGGTGTACTATACGAATCATGATGATTGTTCCCAACATCTTGACATTGTATAGAGTACACTGAGAGAACATAATCTATACACCAAGATATATATGTTCTAGTTTTGGATCAATCAGGTACACTTCTTAGGATATCTCTTATTGGTGGAAGGTCTATTGGTGGGTGCATAGAAGGTTTATGCTATGGTTTCTTGGGAGTATCCTAAGAACATGTTCAATATTCATATATTTTTGGGATTAGATGGATATTAAAGGAGGTACATCATAGAATTTTCTCATTTGGAATCACCGCTTTTTTTCTTGACCAAAAAAGGATAAAGTTTGAATGGTCAAAATCTTGTGAGGATGCCTTCTAGGAGCAAAATAATATTTTGAAAATAGAACCAATATTGATACTACCTGATTAAGTAGTGGAGTAAATGATTTACTGTGACTCTTATAGGATTGGACTTGGAGCGATGTTAATACAAGGAGAATGATTGATGGCATATGGGTCTTCATAGTTGAGTCCTCATGAATGTAACTACCCTACACATGAACTAGAGTTGGATACATTGTTTTATGCCTTAAAAGTTTGGTGGAAATGTAATTTGGGTGAAAAGTTTACTATGTATACTGATGAAAAGAGCTTAAATTACATCTTTTCTCAATGTGACATGAATATTTGATAATAGAGATGAGTGAAGTATATAAATTCATTTTATGTTGAAATAATATAAAAGCCCATAAAAGGAAATAGTGTTGCTGATGCTTTGAGTAAGAAATCTCAAACTCAAGCGGTTTAGGAGCCTAGTGTTGAGTGGAAGATGTTGACCGTGATAGATGTGATGCACATTGTTGTTAAAGAGAGCCATGAGATGATGAATTTGGCATTAGTTTTAGTGTAGTATACACTTTTGAGATGGATCAAGGACATAAATTATAAGGATGTAGAGTGTTTGACCTTAAGGGAAAGCCTTTAAGGTGGGGAGACACCTTTAGGTAGGAGCATAGATGAGGATAAGCTCATCTATGTCAGAAATCGGGTTGTTGTTCCTACATGCATGTGGGAGGAATTAATTCATGAGTTTCCTATAACAAAGTGGGAGGTGCATCTAGGTATGAAAAAATTGTACCATGACATATGACAATAGTTTTTGTGGCAAGACAAGAAAAAATATCGTAAATGGTTTATGAAATGATGCTACACCTCTTAATAGGTGAATGCTAAGCATTAACGACCTAGAGGTTTGTTACTGTCATTTACCATTTCTTGAATGGATGTGAGATGATGCAGAAATGGATTTTTTGGTGGGTCTCCGAAAGATACCAATGAATAATGATACTACCAGGGTTATTTTGGAACGACTGATGAAGGTGGTTCATTTATTTCCAACAGAGAAGACTTTCTTAATGGATTAATAGAGAGATTTTTATGTTCGGGGAGATAGTACATCATTATGGGGTGCTATAAACTATAGTTTCAAACTATGAATCATTTTTTACATCGCACTATGGGAGGGGATTTCAAAAGGTGCTTGGTGCATAGGTTTTATTGAGTACAACCTTCCACCCACAAACGAATGGGTAGTCGGATCATACTATATAGGTTATTGAAGATATTCTTTGAGTTTGTGTTCTTGAATTATGTGGGGCTTGGGAGAAACACTTTGATTTAGTGTCATTTTTGTATAATAGCTATTTTCAAGAAATGATATAGATGGGACCATATGTGTACATTATATTAGGCCATGAAGATCACCATTATGATGGATGGAGGTAGGAAAGTCAGAGTTGTTGGGACCGAGTCTCATGTTGGAGACATCAGAGAATGTGAAAATGATTCACAAATGTATGTATATGGACCAGAGTAGAAATAAGTCATATTCCAATAGATAAAGATAACCCCTAGAGTTTAAAGAGGGTGATCATGTATTCCTTCAGGTGTCACCTAGGTTGCGTCACTATAGGATATAATGATAGGGCAATATGGTTCCCATGTTTGTTGGAACATTTGAGGTTGTGGAAAGAAATTATGCAAGTGAAATATCGATTGGCTCTTCCATATAAATACAGATCTATGCCCGATGTTTTCCATGTTCCATAACATTGGAGGTATCACCCTGACCCTTCTCATGTGATCGATGTGGATGATGTTGAGTTTGAGATTGATGTATCCTTTTAGGTGCATCTGATATGTGTGTTGGATCATAGGGAGAAAGTATTTAGGACAGATATTATGCCAATAGTTTATTTTGGAAACACATCCATGTGATGAAGTATAATTGGTAGAGGAAAGTAGATATGTGGGCTCAGTGGCCAAATATTTTTAACATGAAATCTTAGAGATGCTTGGGAGTTTAGCTCGAGGATGAGATGCTATAATGTGTGGAGATTGTAAGATCCTGACCTTTTATGGAGTTGTCTAAAGATCTTTTATAGGTACTATTTTTCATCATGTTGATTAATTTTTTTTGGGGTTTTACCTTAGGGTTTGTTTGGGTGAATTTTGAGAAAAACTGATGGAAATAGGGTTGTGAATGGTTGGCAAATGGTTAGAGAAAAACGTGCACCCCAACATAGGATAAAAAAATCCTTAGATAGGGGGGGTTCTCCCATATGGTAAACATCTTTCCAAACCTTGCACCCTAAAAGGAGAAACCGTGAACCCCTAAAATAATAGGTGTATGGTTATGGTGCATGGTTAAGGAAAACCATTTTCCCCTTCCCTAGAAACCATGTATGATTCCCCTTACCCTTGAAACTCAGTCATTTTGACCAAAACATGGAACCTTATTATTTTTAATGAATTTTTATCATTTCAAAGGGATTTAAATGATATATGAACTCCATTATCCACAATTCTAATCCAAGATTGAAGATCCACAACCCTCTTGGTAAGAGAACCCTTACCCATTTGATTTCCCAAACTTCTTCTATTCATCCCCCTTTCATTTTGGTAATCTGTTATATGTTTTGGTTAGACCAGTTCCTTAAATTGTGCATATAGATCGAGGATTTTAGTATTATAAATATATTAGAGAGATATTGATTTATTTAATATGGATTTAGGTTTTAGGTCTTTATCTTATTCTATATCATAGTACTGCTCAATTTTTGGGATTTCCATTGTGTGATTGTTCATCATAAAATTGAGGGAGGTGGCCTATAATTAAAATCCCATATTCATGATTTAAATTACAATTATTTGTTTTTAGGTTTCTATTAGATTCATAGAAATTGTGTTATTGATTCAATTAATTAATTAATAGAATTGGATAATTGAGGAGTATGAATTGGGGGTTTTTGGAATCATGGATTTGTTGATAATTAATTGTTAAATTAATTATATATATGAAGGTAATTGATTTGGGGATAATTAATTGTAGAATTAATTATGATTTGTTGAGATTATAAAATGATATTAATAGTTATGGAATTAGTTAAAGTTTTTTTGTGTTGGTAATATTTAATAACTAATTGGGGAAATAATTAATAAGTCGACATACATAATTAATTAGGTAATTATTAAGGGGACTTATTGGATAGAATAATTTTTGAATTAGTAATGAAATTGAAGTTGATAACTAATTTTTGAATTAATTACGTGAAGAATGGTAGCATGGTCATCTAGTTGTTAATTTTATAATGGAAACATGGTCATTATAACGTGTGATGTGTGAAAGGTATCATTAGAATTCAGGTAAGAATGGTAACATGGTCATTTATTTGTGAATTTTATAATGGAAACATGGTCATTATAATGTGTAAGATGTGAATAGTAACATGTCATTTAGTTGTGAATTAAATAATGGGAACATGGTTATTCTATTGTGTAATGTATGAATGGTAACATAGAATTCAATTTTGATTTAATTAAAGCTGAAAATGGAATTATTTTTGAGATATAATATCACTCGGGAATACTTCAGGCTCTGACATGAGTCGATGTAGGGATTGAGGCATAGGTGTCTATGGGAACCTATGAGTTATGTGGTTAAATTAAGATTAATTGATAATGTTATAACTATTTTTTATGCATTATAATTATTTTCATTATAGAACTGTATACACTATTATTTGAATAGATATTTTTTTAGATGCTATTGGTGGTGGCCTACTGAGTTGTACTCACACCCCACTCAGGATTCTTGATCAATACCTGAATAAACATTGATTGTTTGGATAGGATAACAGAAAAGGCCCCCTGTTAGATGGATGAGTTAGGATGGAGCATGGATGAGGGAACTAGACGTGATTCAAGGACTTATTGGGGAGTCATCAATTTCTTTATTTTGTGATACATTTTAAACAGTTGGCACATACATTAGCATGACATGTTTTCTGATTTGTCTTGATATTTTATTTCATTCTTTGATTATCATAAGATATTGGTATTCAAAATGGTTATATATTCTTCCTATATTATTTATTTGTTAAATATAGTGTATTATTATAATAAAAAAGTGTATAATATCCCCATGAACAACTTATTAGACCCACACTACTTGTTTTTAGCCTCTGGCATATGGGGAGATGTGTTTGAGGGCATCTGACCGACCAGCTTGGGGAACCATTGTGTATCACCCATGTTGGGACATTATAGTGGCCGACTATGACCTAGGAATATCTAACCCACTTAATCTAAGAATTATATGATGCTCAATTCCCTAAAAAAGGTATATTTATCACATAAACACCTGTCTAACCTGGGAATAATTTAATGACTAAGAATCCTATATCAGGTTATATTGCATAAATATGGAACTTCCTATGCCCATAAATTCAGAAATCATCCGACAATACTTCTTTATTCATAAGAACTACCAAAATAGGCAATCCCTATCCAAGAAGAATCAACTCTAAGAAAGTTCATACCATTAAAATGCCACTAATCTTAATGTCTTAACCACTAGATAAGTATAACATAAATTTCAAAGGGATCCATGGGTAATGTCCATGTTCTCATTCAAGGATACTCTCAATATAACATTTGGAGCACACTTACAAGAGGTTCCAAGCTATAAACACCACAAAAAGGTTTTATTTATACCGTTTTCATTGATTCAAATTCAATATAAGCATTCAAGGAGCCTCAATTTGAGAGAATAAAAATACTAGTTGTGATAAACAAATATATTTCGGAATTTTTTTTACTAATTCCATAAGGAAATGCAGTAAAGTGATATCTGAAATTACTTCAATGACATATTTATATAGCTAACATCCTATCACATTTTAGGAAATTTATCTCATAAATTCTTTTTTACAATTGTATGATCCATTAAGTTCTCACAATTTGGTTTAGTTAAAGAAAATTCCAAATTCCAATCCATATTGGAAAACACCCATTAGGTTGTAACAAGAATTTTAATTAACTAAATCCTCACATAATAAAAATATCCAAAATAATGCCATAATTTCTATATCATTTTAATTGAATTGGTTTAGTAATATTCCCCAAAAAATTTATATGTAATACTCTATAAGTGGTTATTGAAACTTTAAATAACCATCACTATGTAACATGAGTATACCCCCATGGTGTTAAAAACTAAGGCATATCAATATAGAGATGACCTATAAGGGTCCCATCATTCTGACATGGTTATATTTAAGTGAATCCCAATAACACTTTATTCATTAAAAAAATACCTACACCCATATTGGTTTTATCATATAAGCATATAATTTCATGTCTAACCTAATCGGGTAATGTCCAATTTATCTCCCAAGTATAGAACACCATGAGAGTCCTACTCAGGTCAAGTAAAATCTATGAACCATAAGTAACTGAATCATTTTATGTGTAATATTTTTGAAAACTTTTATATTTATATAATTATATTATAGATTAATTACCATTAATAAGTTATAAAGGTACTATAATTTATAAGTTACAAATGGAATTCATGTAACTGAGACTAGTTTTTTACCTTTAGTCTCATAATATAACAAGTCCATGCATGATAGTTTGATTATATGGGTCATCCATACCAATTTATAATGGCCCATACACATTATAAATTGTTATTAGAACCCATTTAATAAAAACCACTAATGTTTCATTCCATGAAACCAATTAAACATGTATCAAACATTTCTATATTGGTTAATTAAGGCTAAACCATCATTCTATATAGGAATAGACCATTTAGGTTTGTTTATACACTTTAACAACAAATTGTATATAATAATTATAACAAATCATGATATCACATAGTAGTAAATATGGGTGAACATGGAAATGTATAACACAAAAATGTCTACATGTAATCATGAAAAATTATCAACTAAATAGGGTACACATATAAGCATGTCGTTAAATCACAGAAGGCATGTCTTAAAAGTATCATATACTCAAGAAATGCAATCTACATGTCATAGAATGTGAATATCTATGTGTATATAATGATGTATATAACAATACTTCCTTTCAAGACAAGTTAATGCTTAAAATAATATAAATAAATTAAATTAGTAAGCAATAAAAATTATAAAAATCACTCATGATGAAATAATTATCAACTATAATAATGAACAGTAAGAACAACAATGCCATCCTTGGCCACATGACCTTTCCCTCATGCGTGGGATAACCAATCCTAGACATGTGCTATTTATCAAGTGATGAAATAATCCTTGTATCCTATATAACATCACAATATAGTAGTAAAAAGGAAAATGAAACCTATGATACCACTTTGTAACGTCTTGGAATGGATGCCACTAAATCTTTTCCCTAAGTCGGTTGGTCATGTGGCCCCAGTTACACCTCCATGTACACCAGAGCTTGCTGACTAGCTTCTAGGGTTGAATAATGGTATGGTGTGGACACAATACCCTCATGATTAGAGTGGTAAAATGGTATATAATAAATAAATCAACAATATAAGTAGTATAAATTAATGTCATTATAAATAAATAATCCCAATAATAATAATCAGTAAAATCCATAAATAATGTCATATACATGATGATGTAATGTAAATATTAAATAGAAAATATGTATATATGAAAAAAGTCATGTAATGCATGAATAACTAAAAGAAATAAATCCCCCAAAGTTTATGTCCATGAGAATCCAACGTACTAACTTAGTCCTATGCTCATAAGCACCCATATCCAAATGTACAAGACATAACATAATACAAAATCCTGATCCTGCAACCATGAGGTCTATCTGGGTACCAAATGAAAGTCCTAGTACAGTATGATATAAAATCAGTTGTCCACTATCAATGGTGTCTATTGAAATCTAGATTTTGAACATAAAATATAGCAGTGTGCAGGTATAACAAATAATTAGCAACAATAAAAACTGTAACAGAGTCAATTTCTAAAGGACACTTTCTAGATTTTACTTGCTTCGACATAAGCTGGGATATCTCTAAAAAAGTGTAACCATGTATATATATACTAATTTATATGTATATATATATATCCAATATATTTATAACATATATAGATATATATTAATATATATGAATATATAGTACTAGCCATGACCAGAGGCTTTAAACTAAGGCATCCTTGCTTAATGATAAGGGTATAATGTTTTAAATAAGGGTCCCCATTCATGATAATAATGAATAACAGGGAATCCAAGCTTGTGGATCATTTATAATAAGGTACTCCATACTCAAGGATAATGTATAATAAGGGGTTCCATGCCTGAGGATCACGTATTATAAGGATCTCTATGCCTGATGATCATGTATAATATTGGACACTATGCTTGAGAATCATATATATTATAAGATTTCATGCTAAAGGATCATAAATAATGTGATTTTAAGGTCATTTTACTATTCAATATATGAAATTTATAAAATTCAATCCAAACACACTTATAAGGTGGTTTGGTCACAAGTAGTAGGAATCATGCATAAGACTTACTTCATATGCCATGAGATTATCCATGGCATTTTTCCATTTAATATAAATGATAAGGAAGGACATGTTAGTAAGAATCCTATATTACAGTTCAAGTATACCATTTGGTTCATTCATTTTTATAGTAATAAAGATATTTGTGGGAATGTCTACTCCATTTATCATTTCAAATAACTCCATTTGATTTCCCCATTTTATAAAATAATACATCACACCTTTTGTGTTGTTTTATTACAAAATGGGTAATAGTTATCATAATATATTATTTAGTTCAATTTAAACATATTTTACTTTATTGATAATACAAAACCCCTCAACGGTGATCAAATCATAGGAATATCAATGTAATCAAGCATTAAAATAAACCCAAAAAAATGGTTGATTTAATTTCTTAGATGATTCACAGGTCACGAGAATAAACAAAATTCACCATAAGGGATTATTTTAGATGATGTGAAAAATCTCTAATGGTGAAATTTAATACTAAAAAACTATTTAATTTATGGAATTAGGTTCCACATACTTAAATTAACATTTTATATGTAATGCATGGAAAATATGGAATGTGGCCCAATAAAATATTTTATAAAATGAAGAGAATTTAAGGAAAATCCAAAGACCTACTAATTCATGGATGCTTTAATCATCCATTATGCAAATTGGATTCAATCCATATTGAGAAAAAATGGAATAATAGAAAAACAACATAATAATAGGGAATATTATCTTGCATTGAAATAACATTCAATACAACAAGATAAATTGAGAAAGGAGGAAATAGGAATCATAGACTTACTGAGGGTAATAATACATGACCAGAGAAATTTTATTCTGAGCTTGTATGGAGTAGAACCATAAAATCTTAGATCAAGGGAGAATAGGAGAGCCATGGGAAGCTGATGCACGTTGGTGAGGAGAGGAAACAGTATATGATAAATATAAGAATTTAGGGGAAGAAATGTAATTTGACCCCTACTTAATGGGGATCATTCCTAGGATACTCTGTTTGGAAAAATTTTAATTAACTATTTGGCTCATACTATCCAAGGGACACACCCCGTATGGACTAGGAGAATGGTTAGAAAAACCTTATTCGACCTGTAGAGTGACCTCTACAATTTATTTCAAATATCTCGCACACCCATGTGTCCTCAGGTATTTCTTTTGAAAAACCATGTGATACTCTCCAAAAACCACATGGTTGATTTTCACTATTAGAACTACCCTAGAACTAACCATGTGACTCCCTTTGGCTTGCCCAAAACTAGAATTTCAAAACATGATGCTCCCAAAACTCAACTAAACACCTATAATGCCACTTGATTCTTAAAATAGCTCTAAAAAACACTTTTCTGTGTTTGAACTACCAAAATTACATTCCAAAGGAAAGTTTAATATTTTTCCAATACAACTAATATAAATTTCCAAATTATTTTCGAATCTCCACAATTCAAAAACCTGAGATGATACAATTCACATTAAAATTTTGTAGAAGTCATAAAAAGGATTTGGAAACTGAGATTAGTTTCATCACTACATATCATATAAAAACTGATGGGATGTCATAAAGGGACATCCAAACCTTATAAAACATACTATGGTCACACTCACTTGACTTCCAATGAACATGGGACTAATACATACCTCCCCTATAATTCAAACATAACAATAACATCTAATTAATTATAAAAATGGTTCTATACTATGGATTTCATGGTAAAATATGTATAACTTCTACTTGTTGGGATAAATTTGGGTAAAGGAGGCTATTTGGTCTAAATCTCATTGAGTAAGAAACTATTATAGTGGGGGATATCCATAATCATATCAAGATTGTATAAATCACATTGAAAATCTATACTGATAATTAGAGGAAGGAATTGGAATTCAAAATAGTTGATTATATCTTCTTGAATGTATAATCATAGAAGGGAGTCATAAGATTCAGTAATAAAGGAAATATAAGTCTAAGGTATATTAAGACATTGTATATTTTGGATATAATTGGTGTTATGGATAATTGTTTTAATTTGCGAACCATCATCTATAAAGTGAATAGTTTCTTTCATGTATCATTTTTAAGGAAGTACATAATAAACCCTACACATTTACTCACCACTATTGAAGTAGATCTTGAACCTAGAATATATTTTAATAAAGATATTTTTTATATTCTTGACACTAGAGATCTAGTGTTATATAATTGGATAACTTGACCTATGAAATTCATTTTTTGGAATCATATGTTGGTATAAGTAACATGGGAGACTAAGGAAGTAATGAAGAAGAACTATGCTCATTTGTTATTGGATTGATATGCACTAAAAATTTTGAGTGTGAAATCATTTAAAAGGGAGAGAATGAAATACCCTATATTTTATAATATTAAATAAATATTTCATTTTAAAAAGTTTGGCATTATGAGAATTCTATTATTTCAACATAATAGTACAATACATAATATTACAATTGAAAACTAAGAAATTAAATTTATAATAAAATCTAAAAACAAGTACTATAAAGTCTTTTAGTTTTAATATCATTATTAATAAGTAATATATATTGATATATTAATAAAAATATAATTACATTCGTGCTTCTTAGAAAAAAATATAAGAGTTTTTAAATTTTAGGCATCAGATGATGGATTTTGAAATACATATGTGTATATATTTAATCATTAAATTTCACATTGGTGTAAAATTGTTTTCATATAGAAGACTTTAAATTTGGAATAATGATTTTTAAATTATCCAATGATGAATTTTTACGCATTTTCTGAGATAATAAAATTTCTGGGTAAAAAGTAAAATAGAATATGAATATAAATTAAGATTCATAACAACAAAATGACTTAAAAATGATGTAATAATTAATATAAATCCTTCATAGACCAAAATGTGTTTATTTATTGTAATAATATATTTTAAAGTAATAAAATTAATGTTTTGAACTTATAAATATATTCCAATACATAAAGTATATTTTAAGATTTAAAAAACAATTCATTATTAATAAGAATATTTTCTAAATCCAAAATAATATATTTTAATAGATTTGGGTTATTAAACTATTAAAATCCAGAAAAAATCAATTCAAATCAAATACTATGTGATAAAACCATGGGAAGTCAAATGGTTTTTGATTTTTTAAGAACATAGAGTCTGAGGCATATGTTTTGAATTGATAAACAAATCCCCATCATTTGGTATAAATACTAAACCATCCTCCCACTCACCTCCATTGGAAAATAACTTATCATGGTTATCATATTTTTATCTCTCTAAAGAGTCCATACAAGTATTTTTTATGTTTAGAAGGTTATTTTATCATGCTTTAAGAGGCTACAATTCTAGGAAAGGGTTCCCAATCACCCTCTTTTATTTTTAATTGCAATAAATTTGTTATAATATAATTTAAAATTATATTTAATCTACTATAATAATTTTAATTCCATGGAATTATCATCCATTATATATATATTATTAATGGTATATTACTTATTTCCTATTATTATAACCTTTTAAAGATGTTATTTTGTCGATATAGGGTTCCATAATCCCTTCTTATGCTTTATTTATATAATCATATCCAATTAATTTATATTTAAATGTTAAATTTTATTATGATTTATTGGTAAGAATTTATTATCATGTTAAAAATATGATATCATCATTTCCTATCATTATACAACCTCTATAATCCATTATAATGCTCAAACATTAGTATAGAAATCCATCCTAAAATTTTGAAAATGGAAAGAGTGTGTGGTTTCTATGAAATGAAATCCCTATCAGGATACTACAATAGGATGTAGGATCTATATTAAATTAAACTAGAGGTAATATCCATATAAAATATTGGTTGGTTATTAAATCTATCTTCACTCAGTGCACAATAAGTGGGCTTAACTACACAACTGGTTTGATACTCCTAGGGGATATGCTTTGGATGTTTCACAAGATCTATATAAAATAAAATAAATGATTTGAAAATATTGTTATAGACTATTATATATGGATATAATATAACAGTAAGAGTACCCTACACCATTATTTCATTATTATTCTATTAATAAAGGTACATTCAGTTAAATTTTGAATATCCAATAGTTTTTAGGTTTATTGTCAGATATTTTCCTAGATAGTTATGTTTTTCCATTGAATGGTAAAATATTGACATTATGTATATCATTTATTTCTATGAAGAAACTTAATAATTACATATCCATGATTATGTGTGAGGTTTCTTATGTATACTAGGATATTTGTCTTCTTTCTGTTATCTTAATATTATAGATGAATTGACCTTATTACGTAATGGGTGGGATGATAGAGCCAATACATTCATATATTTAATTTAGTTTTTCAGGATTCTAATCCCATATTTTATCATTAACTGGGTAATTTTCATATAGTTAGCATATTAGATCATTTTGGATGAAATTATTAAAATATCTTAAATTATTATTTTAAATTATTTTATTTTATCTTTTGATTTTTTAGAATAAAACATATACTTGATTGTGAATGTTTTGATGAATGTTTTAAGTGTATGAGTTCAATATTAATAAATGAAATAAGTTCAATGAATTATAGAATTGCTACATTCAATCAACCATGCATCTCAACCTACCATAATAAGATCCTCACAATCAACCATGCATCACAAGAGATTGTGTGAAGATTGACTACACATTCATTCTGATTGATCATATAATGATCGATCATGTGAATATTGAAAAAAATAAGATATCTTATTGAACATGGCTTTCATAGATCAAACCTGGATAGAAAACTATAATGTCTTCTATTTATTACATCTTTATCATGATCAACTAGATGTTAATCCCAATTAACCATATGATGATTTTGATAAACCATGAATAACAATTGATAATAATAATAAATTATACAAATTCATAAATTAACTTATCATTGATATTGATATACCATACATTGATCCAAATTTATAGAATGGTGATCCTTTCATGTAGTTTCTTTTCTTACATGTAGTCACTTTTATACCATGTGGTCACTTTCTTTTCATTATATGTCATCACTTGTGTCTATGTGGTTGATCCAATTTCTTGAACATCATGGTCAATTCTAGAATTACTGAGTTTTCAAGGAAAATATTGGATAGAAATTGTGGGGTGCAAGAAGTAAAACCTTGGGGATACTACATCATCATTCATTTCATTGATAAGATACTTCCACATGGATAATTTTTAAATAAAATCATAGATTAGGATACATGAAAAACAAAATCAAATATATGAATTTCAAGGGGATTTGAAGACCAAAAAGGTGAAAATATCTATGTAAATAAGAAAATACTGAGTTTTTTAAAAGTGATAAGATAAAGTAGGTTTTATTGGGGATACAAAGTGAAAATCATGCATTTGGAAAATAAGAACAAGAAAAACTATTGAAATATATTTTTACGTAGACCCTCTCATGTATGTCTTATTGAAAACATTCTTATTACTTTTACTTTCTATTTTTATTTAGTTTTTTTAGGAAGCCTTATTATACTCCATTATTCTTGGTCAACCTTCACATTGAGGGGTAAACACTGAGTGATTAGGGAAATTAATGAAAAAACTTTTTGTAAATATTTATTTTTCATGATTAAAGAAATAAATTCTCTCTCTTTTATGTTAAACTGGTTTCAATATTTTAATATCTTTTTTTATTATCAAGTGAAATTTTATTTATTTTTTATTTTGATTGATTATTTTCTTTTATGATGATCTTAACTCCCTAGATAGAGTTTTTTATGTATACAATGGATCAAGTTAGAGCTATGTAGTATAGTTATTTACAATTGTTAACATGTGTGGAAGTGGTTGCGAGAACTCTTATATGTTTAGAAACAACAATACCTAAGTGGGAATTGACTAAGTCAACTAAAATGGTCCATAGAAATTTTTTAACACATTTTAAAGAGGGTATACCAAGATATAATCTTAGTTGGGAATATTCTCACCATTACCATTTAGTCAAAAGAGAGAGAGAAAGTGGTTTTGGATTCTATATCTTACCGTCATAAGAAAAGTAGGGTGGATAACTTTGGTACTATGACCGCATCATAATTTATCATGAAAACCCAAATCTGATCCCCTTATCATCAATGTTTTTTTCATTTCACTATTCCATTCACCTATTTGTTTTTAAATTCAAAAAAATTTAAGAAAACATTTTTCTCTAACCAACGAGTGTTCATAGATTTTAGAGCACTCCTATTTAGAGACAACCTAAGGATACCACTATTATTTAATTTCAAACCTAGGATATAATTTATTTTTCTACACCACATCATAAGAAATTGTCAAATCATGGTATTATTTGTAGGGAGGTTGGGCCAAATCAAACCATTAAAATTTCATGATGATGGATTATAACATTTATATTGATCTAAAATATCGTAAAATTGATTGAACCTTACTAAAAATACTTAAAAATATTAATTTAGATTGTAATTTGAAGAAAAGACTCTTGATGACTCAATTGAAAAATAATGTATTCACTCCAAGCCTTCTATTATAGATAATAACCCCAATCAAACCATAATAGAGTCCTTTACGCCACAATTTGTTAATAAGAAAAATAAAAATAAAATATATTATCTTCAAAATGACATTTAATTTAAGAGTATACTAATTCAACTAGTTCATAAATTCAATGACATGGAAGGAGTAGACCTAATTAGACATATCAAGGGGTTCACAAATTTATGGTCCACCTTTAATGTGAGAGGAATATCTAAGAATGAATTAAAGTGGAGGGAATTGACCATATCACTTGAAGGAGTATCCAAGGAGTGGTATCAAAGCTTATAACTAGTAGAGTTCCATGATTGGGATGGTTTGTGCATACGTTTCCTTTAGATATTTTCCCAAACTGTTGGACAATGAGTTGTACTCCATTAGACAATATACTATAGATATTCTATATGAGTACTAAGAGATATTTAGAAATTTTTTTTCTAGTTTCCCACATAGAGCGGTATAAAAATACACAATTTTGGTTTTATTTTATCAAGTTCTTGTAAAAAAAGATTAAACTTGATAGATTCCATATATGAAGGAGCCTCGAAAGAAAATCAAAAGAATATTACAAGGGACTGATTGAGAAGATTGAAAAAAAACTCCCAAAATATTGACTCCATAGGTACTGGGAAAATAGGCATACATGAGGTAAGAACATCTTATTCATCTGCATTAGTGTAATATAGAATTTAATAGATAATGGATTTATGAGATTGATGGATTTAAATCAAATCAGTTAATAATAAGCACCAAATAAGATTTGTGGGTTTTTCTTATCACATATCCACTTCACTACCCAGTCTGATGAAGTATATGGAATGGTAATTTATTTAGTAGAATTTTATCAAAGGAAATTAAAATAAAATTAAAAATATAGAGATAATATCCATGTCTAATATAGATTTCTCAAGAAACAGAACTAGGCCCAACCACCCTACAAAACCCAATACCAATGTCAACCCCCTTTCCAACAACAAAACCAAAAATTCCAACACCCAAAACCATTTTAGTAATGGTAAAAAAATACTATAAAAAACCTAAATACCACCAACCACTGCATTTATTGTAAATGAAACCCTTTGAATGACCCTCAACCAGTGAACAACCCTTTATACAGCCACGAAAATGATCAAAGTAGATAAGTTGAAAAATAAGTTTGAAATAATTTTTGACACCCTACCCAAAAACCAAGGTAAAATGTTAGCCCAAATACTAAATAAATCATAGTAGAGTCTATGTATAATTAGAACACAATGTGTAAATGAGATTCAACTGCCAGTGATATATGAACCTAAACCAAACTATTCCAATAGTGAAGAAATTGAATCTCTAAATTCTAAAAATAATTCAGAAAAATAGAACCACAATGATGATAATAAATTAGAATAAGAGAAGGATGGACCATGCAAAAAGATACAGGAAAAATTACTCCAATGTAAGAAAAGGTATTTAAAATATCACCCCACCATTCCCTACAATAGTGGAGCTATAAATGAAAATTTAGGACAAATAATTTCAAAAGAAATTATAAAATCATTTCTGAATGTAGAGATCAATATTCGCATTCTTGAATCCCTAAAATAGATTCCAAATTATTTTATGTTCCTCAATGAAATTTTCTCCATGAAAAGAAGAATTTTATATAATTAGAGGATCAAATTAGGAATAATTTTCTTAGTCCGGATCACATCCCAATTACCCACCAAATGAAAGATCTAGGGACAATTCTATCACCTTCAAAATTCGATCTTTAACTTTATATTATTATTTAAGAGATATATGTTATTATATTAATTTATTACCTCCTTCAATGTTTACATGTTTGTATATGAAATATTTTAATCCCAAAAGATTTGTGCTAAAACTCAAAAAATACATTATTTTTAAAGTAGGAGTTTTGGATGATGTGTTAATTGGTGTCAATGGGTAGATATTTCTAGCTGAATTATATATACTTAACATAGAAAATATTATATTACTAGAACACTCCCCCTTAATTTTGAAGAATCCTTTATTAAATGTGTATTATACCATCATCAATTTCCATGAAGGATAACTCACTATAGTGTTCAGAGTCAACACTATCTAATTCAACATTTTTGACTCCATGAGGCACCCTTTAAATGAAAATTAACTCCTTACACTCTCCCATGAAGAAGAAGACACACACTTTGAATATTCATATATGTTACATGAATTTTATCTATATGAAAATTTTTTATGATTGATTCTTTCTAAATGATGAGGATAACCATTGTTAAGAAATTTAGTTTTTAGATTAGCAGATAATGTAACTTCTGAGTTTTCTAATGAATATGATGGTTTATTTCACAATGAAGAAGATGATATGTTTCATTGTGTGTTGTAATTCCAAGATTTAAGAGTGAGGATTCTAAAATTAGTTTCATATCCTTAACAACCATCAACTATGGAATTGAAACCAATTCCCACTGAAGTAAAATAAGTGTACCTCATGGAAGGATAAAAATCACAGGTGATAATTTATAATAACATTTAAATAATGTAGGAAATAAATCTAATTGAAATTTTATGAAATAATATCCAAGAAATAAGAGATAATTTAAGTGACGTCCCATGAATAAATCCAAAAAAATCTTACATAGAATCCTTCTTGATAGGGATTACAAATTATTAGGCAATCTCAAAGGAGGTTAAATCCCACTTTGATCAAGGGTGTAAAGAAGGATATAGATAAACTCCTTGAAATATGTATCATCTATCATATTTCATAGTCAAGTCTTCAAAAAAATGGAATTTTTAAATTGAATCTCCTAATTTTTTTTAATAAAATTCATGTAATCTGGTTTATTATTCTTTTTTAATATTTTTTGAAAAGTAATTCAAGGGGTATAATGTGTCAAAATAGGTGTATATCTCTCCTTATCCTCAACCCTCATCGTGTTCTTTCCCAATTTGATGAGTTCACAATTCATCTTATTCAATTGAATTTATATCTCATGTTAATATTTATCATTTTTTATATATTGATCAAATCTATCCAGATTTACTGTTTTAGTCTTTTCTATATATTCATTTTCAATGTCAAATTTGTCATTATTTTTGTATTCCCTATATTTTTTCTTAAATGGTTACTAAGTTTTTAGAATTGATAGGTTTGTTATTTCAATCACATTATCCCTTGGATGGGTTATATTATACGTGGTATTGTTCCTTTATATCTCTCACCCAAATATTTAGTCATATGACCTATTTGGACAAGTATATTATTTAAGATATATTTTTGAGATTCCATTTCATCTTTGTACCAAACCTCTTGGGAATAAATTACATATTTTAAACTTGACTTTTGAGAATACAAATTATTAATTACTTGGATCAAAATTCCCTCTTTATAATTTTATACAATAAAAGTATTATCCCAATATCAATTATAAAATAGTAGTTTATACTTTGAAGAGTATACATGAGCGATAGGTTGTCACATAAAACCATATCCCTTCCATGATAGATTATTGTAATTTTTATATCTTGTGTCAAATATATTTGGTAATGGATCATTAAACCCTTGATTACCAGACCTATAATCAATAAATGAAGCACTCTAAATCCACTACATAGGGAGATCAAAGATGTAAAACAACATTGAGCATGAATTAACATACCTAAATGACTATTATACTCCCTAAGTGTTCTGTCACAAACTATAGCATCCTAAGTAAGGTCTCAGCCCTTTGAATCACTTTATTTATAATTCAATTTTCTATATGATTTTATAAAAGTTTATAAAAGATTTTATTATTCTCATTTAATTTCATATTAGATAAATCACCACCACATGATTGATCAACTATGTTTTATGGTGTAGTGTGATAGAATTTTAAAAAGTATCCGTAAGAAAATAAGGAGATAAATGAAGGTTCTGAAACTATCTAATAAGTTCTCTAAAACTATCCCATTCCTCAAGAGATAACTCTCCCTTATCTTGGAAAATACTATGATTTTATGTCTAACCTCAATGGTGGTGTTTTTTAGGATAGAATTTGGAATTAAAGGGACTGGAAATCTCATCCAATGTATCAAATATTTCCACACCTAAAATATGAAACCATGTCCTATACCTACCCTTAAGACAAAAAGGGAACATTATCGACCTAAACCATTTTTTACATAAACCTCAAATAGGAAACTGCTGGACAAAATTATAAAAATCCATAATAAACTCTAATGAATCCTCTATAGGAAAACTAGTGAATAACAGAATAATAGAGAGATTATATTAATTAATATCTTAGTAAATAGACATAAGAAATGTCATTATGTGTGATGAATTACTAGACATTGAAGGTAGCTAAAAATATTTAAGCATAAGTCTATTAGAAGATATGATAATGGGTTGGACTAAATTCCAATTCTAGTTTTCAACACTTTATGGTATTAAATTTTCCATTGTTGTTTTATTATTTTTTCTTATAAGAAAATTTTTTTTATTGATTTAAAAATTTATAGTTAATAGTTCTTAATTTTAAGACTGTGTGTGCATTAAATGAAAAGTTTAAATAGTGAAATAACACAACAGACATAGGGAATTTTAAAAAAACATTTTTTTAAAATATAATTTTTTATAATTTTTATATCATTATTTTTTGAATGTTTTTTTATTTGGAAGTACATTTTGTCCCTCGAAATAGTGCTAGATATTTGACACATATTTCATTTAATGCATGAAAATTTAATTATTTAAAGGCTGTGTAAATTATTATAGTAATGAGTTGGTGTATCAAATCCATAAGAAATGAAAAAGATGACTTGAATCTAGGAAAGTAAAATTAAAAATAAAAAAACACATAATAAACAAGAAAATAGTGAAGTGAATGATGGAATACTGAAAACAGATGTATTACAGTGAAAAAGTGCATAGAAGAAAGGCAATGGTATTAACAAAAAAAGTGATGGAGTGTTTTATTATTGATGAAATAAGGGATATGAAATTATCTTGAATTAAAAAAATTCTCTCTATTATTAATCTCAAGTTATTTTCAATAATAATTATTCTTGAAAACAGAGGTGATGATCCGCTGATATATCACTCAGTGGACAACATATTTGAGTGAACTTTCTGTAATTTAGACATAACTATTTGAACTATATAATTAGTTTTTTTTCAATAATGGAAATGTGAACATTAAATTTTTTAAATATTCAGTAATTTAGTTAATATTTAAGAGTAAAAATTTCCTCTATCACCATCCATCAGTTCCTAGAATAGAGTAAAATGATGCTCATTTTGAGCAAGAATGAGAACACCGAACTGAAAATGTACTGATAAATTATAATAAAAAGAGAAGAATAGATTAATGAATTCATCATGTTCTCGTAAAATAATCCTAATTTATTTATTTACACATGGGAGAAACAAAAATAAATAAGTGATAATGAAGAGAAGAGTAATATTCTCTAACAAGATTGTCTCTTTAATCAAGCTCCATCTTCAGGACTGGGTCCCTACGCCATAATATGCTCCCCCCATTTATTTCCTAAATTTCATGTTCTCCACCCTTTAATCAGTTTCACATCTCACAAGCCTATGTTTATAATTAATATCATTGGCCTCCCCTCCAAAGCCTCCAAGTGTAATTCATTTACTATCCACCATCTCCTCAATGTGACTTGAGCTAAACTCTACTACATAATGTGACCAAACCATGTGTGCATGGTCTGGGAAGCCTGAAAGTATTCATCACACAAAAAACTTTGGAAAACTCTATAAGCTTCCATTTCATCTCTATCATAACTTCTCCCTTTCCTTCAATTTCTCCATCTATAAATTATGGAATCCAAATTTTTTCTATGTAGGCATTTGGTTTTAAAATCATAATACTATATGAGAAATTTGGATACATTGAACTGTATCAGTTTGGATACATAAAAATTTTGATATATGAAAAATTGATTATTTCACCCTCTTATAAAATTATATAAATCACCAATTCATCCACATATAACTTCAGTGCAGTGGGTTCGGTTACATAGCCACTTTGGTTATGTGAATTTTCTATATAGCCATTTGTCAACATTAATTTGGATATGTAGTGATTCAACTACAAAGATATTCTTTCAAATCACTTTCATGGGTTCTCCTATCAATAGAACATACCTCTTTTTGAAATATATCCATTGAAAATATCAAATAAAGTTTCAATTTTTAAAACATTTTCTTTATAGATTGAAATAAATTCTAATAATTAGCAAATTTAACTTAAAAAAACATTAGAATCAATTTAAATTAATATTAAAAAATAATAATTAAATAATAAACTCATAACTTGAAACAATTCATAATTGAAACAAAAAATAACAAATTAATCAATATATTTAATAATTTACTAAATCTATAATAAAATAAACAATAAAACATAATTAACCATCTAACACTGAATTAAGAATTTAAAAAAAAATACAATAAAATTTTTATAGAAAATGTTATGAATAAGAGGACACATTAGATATCAATTGAGAGAACCAATGAAGAGATAAGAGGATAAACTTTAGAGAAAATTATAAATAATAGAGAGAAGTAGAGGGGGAAAATGATATTGTTTTGAATGAGAAGAAATTTTGAGTATCAAAGAAGAAGAAGATAATATAGAAAAAGAAGAATAATTGAACCGATTTATGATTTATCAGACTCTTTTTCATAAAATAAAAAGTAGTTTAAAAAAAAGATAAACATGAATAAATTTTTATAGAATATTTATTGGTTGTCATGATCCTTGATGGGTAAGCGAGGAAAGCCTTACCGAAAAATTCTGAATATTATTAGTAATTTATGTAGTTTATAGAGACATTGTTGAAACCTCTTTTGAAGGTCAAAAATATTATAAATACTTTTTTATAGAGAATGAGATCAGTTTATGTTGATGTTGTGACATCCTATGAAAATGGTTAATCGACTTCAAGAGGTTGTATGTTTTATAAAATAATGGTTTCTAATATGAGGAAACTACATAAGGAAGTATTTGTTCACTTTTTTAATAGAGTGAACACTCTCCTATGAAATATAGATAGACTTGTTTCTAGATGAAACAAGGGAAAACCAATATATTTGATGAAAATATTTTTAGTGGGGAATCTATGACTTGGTGAAACCCAATCGTAGTAGGGACTAGGTTTCCCTCATAGTGGTCAAACCTTGTAAAGAGAAAATGTGTTCCACTTTAATTTGTTTATATCAATGAATGTGGTGCATAGAATATGTTAAAGATTGGAAGATCCATTTACATCCTAAAATGTTTCAAGGGTTGAAACACTAATTTGGGAAAGAAGATTATAATATTAGTTTTTAATTTGGTAAAAAATCTTCCACACCTAATTCACCGCTGCCACTCTTAGGTGTCTACACATAATCCTAAGGAGAATCTCAATTTTTATAAATAATAAAATTACCTTTTTTTGATTAAATTTTTATTTCCCTAGTATTTTCATTTGAATTATATAGAGTAAATATACAAAATTATTTTATAAAATCCTCAAATTTAAGATTTAGTTTCCATTATAGTTACCTATAAAATAGATATTTCTCCCACAATTTTGAGAAAAATGAGAAAATTAAAATGTAAATAACTAAATAAGTAACTCTGAATTTAAATAAAAAACACTTAAAAATTTTATTCATAATTCTAATAGTACTGTTAAATCTACTGATGATGATTCTCCTGATGAATCAAGATAAGTTGTGGTGAAGATGTATTCAATAAATCACTCAATGATTTTTATTATGAAATCAAATTTTATTTGAGTAAAATTATTATTTAGGTTTTCACTCATATATTTACACTCATCAAAGGAATTCATGATAAAATGTAACACACTGATATATTTTCATAAGAAAATAAGAAAACTGTGTCCAATAGTGTATACGACACGCAACATCGAGCCTAAATAAACTATGAAATAATATTATTTAAATATAACCATTATAACCTAGCCGTTAAATTAGATGATATGAATTGGGTGAAATAAAATAAGGAATATATATAATGTTACTAATAAATATAAATTTATTGATAAATATTTAGTAAATAATCACTCAATTTTTTTTAAAAGTCATTATATTCTTCAAAAACAATTTTTTCTTCAAAAATACATTTTAGTAATTTTTATGACCAAATTATAATTAATTAATGGAAATTTAATAAATTTTATTTTATAAAAAATATATAATTTTTTAAATCATCATATCATAATCAGTTTATGGTAAAATATTGAAATTTTTCTGAAAAGTTTTCTTTTTCAATGAATAATGAAAAAATACTGATTTATATTAAAAACAATATTTTATTTTAAATATTTAACTAACATTATTTTTTGGATTAGTGTTAAAATTAAATTATTTTCTTTTTTATAAAATATAATCCTATTATATTCCTTATAATTTAATTTTATTCTTGATATTTGAATGAAAACAATTTTATACTTAAAAATGAATTTTTCTAAACAACCACTTTACATTGCATTTTGTGGGTTTAATTTTAAATTAGATTCTCCCACTCATATGAATTGAATCATTAAATATTAATTATATATTTAGAATTAGTAGGTCCATATTTGGTAAATAGGTCCCTTTTATTTATGTTCTTTTTGAATAGTAACCATAGTAAATATTTATCACTATTGTAAGGGTAAATTGAGTTGTTAATATTAAAAATAATATGCTAAGGACTAAAAATCGACCACAACACTTTCCTTTATCCAATTATATGAGTGTAGTTAATCTATATCCATAAATGCCTCTAATATATTTCTAATGTGTTCCATATGTCATTATTTTTTACCATAATAACATTTAAGAAAAATATAAACACAAAAATGCCTCTTTCTTTCTTTTAATGATAATAATATTTTGTGAACGGATAAAAACAACTTATTTTTAGTTCTGAAAATTAATTTTAAATATGAATTATTTTTTTATCATGGTATTTTATTTTTAATTTTTATTAGGGAAATAATTACTTTAAATGTTTATGGAATACTAGCACAATATTCATTTAGTTAATAAAAAATAAAATGAATGATTTTAAAAATATTAAAATTAATATAAATTGAAGGAATTATTGTGATAATTTTTTTATTGATAAATATAAAATTTATTTATTAATTAATGTATTATATTTTAATTACAGTATAGTCATTTGTTTTTCAATGTCAAATTAAATGAATAGTTGTAAAAAATATATCAATTATATTTTATAATAAATAATATTTTATTAAATGATTTAAAATTAAAAAAAACTTAAATCTTCAAAAAACTTATTAGTATATGGTTTCAAATTTATACTCTTACAATTTAGTTTCCAATTTTCCTTTTATAGTAAATATCTTGACCCATAAAGAGTAAAAACTTTGTTGTCATGGTAATTGTCAAGAAGGGTTAACATAGGTTAAAACACCGAGATATGGGTAAAAACTTATCTAAACGGTAAAAATTTTATTGGATGATAGTACATTGACCCAAAATCATCATATACTAAAATTATTTCAGTTTTTATCCTATTTTACAATAAAATTAATTTATATTAATTTAATATTTTAATAAATTTCAAATGTGCCCCTCCCCTCACTTACAAAAGGGCACATCCTCTACAATTTTATTCACAATTTAAAAGCCTTTAGGATTTCAATAAACCTACCAAAATACCTTTATTACCTAGCCTAATACATCATAGTATCATTGGTTTTATTATAAAATCATTCTAGGAAGTCTATTGGTGTAAACATAAAGAGGTTGTTTAATGAAGAGGTATCATTCTTAACCAAGAGGTTTTGGTTTATTTATTTTACACCTACTACAAATATTATTAAGCTGTGATTATATAATAAAATAAATATCTCCAATATAAATATATATTGTTATCTTAATTATCTGAACTATATTCATATCATCTTCTATCAAATGGGAAATGAAAACACCGTTCATGTGTACAACGGTATACCGCCTCATGAACAGATGTAATTCGTTTTCCATCATCGCCTATCATATTTTTTTATAATGATGGATTTAATGTATATATAATATATTATGACTCATATATCATTATATAAAATTAATAAATAATATATTTTATTACAGTTATGTTCATTGAAATATGATAACATCGTTAGTGTGTACGTGTGGATTACCACCTCCAAAAAGCGACGTGATTCATTTTTGGTTTACACATAACATGGATGGAATATCTCACTATATTTAATGAAATGAAAATATATTTATGATATAGTTATAGTTTTTGAATGATAATATAACAGTTAACTTCTTTACATAATGATCATTGAAAAATGTAAACGTTACTCATGCGTACGTATGACCTATCATCTTCTGGATTGTGAAATAGATCATTTTTTATAACCATATTTCATGTTTGGTTATAAAATTATAATTTATGTATAACAATTATAATTATTACCCATTTATTATTCTGTATATGATGAAATAATGGCCACATTTTGCATAGTCAGCCTAACAAAATCATTTTGGACTTATGAGCCAAATATCATTAAAACGTCTGACGTGAAATTAAATGATTAAGTAATTGAATATAATATTATAACATATAAAATAAAATGGATATGAAAATTTAAAAATTGTGTTAAAAAATTAAATAATTAATATAATTTTATTATTTAGAAATATAAAGAATATACATGACTATTCAGACTGGAGGTATTGGACTTTCTTTACAAAACCTATTTTAAAGTTTTCCTCCAAGCTCTTCTTCTTCCATGACCAAGTTATTATAAATAATAAAATATATTAATTCTTTATTTTATTTCCATGACCATGTTATTCTACAAATTTTGTGAATTTTTTTATTTATGCTTCAATGTATGATAATTGATATTTTACCCTAATTAAATTTCATTAAAAAAATTTATACTGGAATATCATTAAGGTATTACATAAGATAAACATTAATATAAAAACCATGTTTAAAAGGTTTTAAAGACCCTTTTATAAATATTTCTCTTCCAAGTACATATTTTTTAAATTATTTTATTAATATTTTTATAAGAACATAAATGAATTATAAATTATATTTTATCCATATTTTCCGTTATTTCAATTATTTTAGAAAATGAATCTTTTTATGTATTTTATATAGAACATTTTTACTTTATTTACAAAAGAAAAAATGAATTTTAATTTTTATGTATACAACATAAAATTATTTTTCCACTGATACAACCAATATTTTTTATTTGTACTTATTTATAAGATTAATTGTTTTATTTAAATAAATATGTTCTCTTCCTTTTGTTTTAGGTATTTAGAAAGGGTTTTAAAGAGAATAGATAGTTTGATATCTTGAAATTTTTTTCTTATGGTTGTAAGGGATATCTCTAAACCACCATTTTCTTTAGTTTATGACATTTATCTCTCTAGCTAGATTTCTCAATATCATTATAGTTCTATAATTCTTATACGTTTTGTATATATGTATCTCATAAATATAAATTTATTATTATCCCTTCCTTTTATGGGGTATTTCATGCCTTATGATCATTTCTAAAATTCCTTCTTTAAGAAATATCATTTGATTATGATATAAGGCATCATTATGAAACTCATTTTCTATAAATTGGAAATTATTATTTTTATACCTTATTAATGATCTGATTTTCTAGGAAAAAATAATCATGAACATATTTTCATAGTTTCACCCAGATAGCTCTCTAATTCAGTGGGTAAATCTTTTGTCTCATGAGATGTTAATTATGGGGTTATGGAGTAAACCTTATCCACTAGGGGACTCTATACACCATGTGATGTTGTCATAGAAGTTATGTTTGACTTATGATTATGTCATGTTTCATGTTTCTACCACATTTCTTATGTTTCCACGATATTATGATACCTTTTTTTTATGTCATTATCCCATGTAATTACTCATGATCATATGTTTAAAAGAAATTATATATTACGTTTCAAGGGTGAAATGTATATATTTTCTTTTGAAAATGTTTTCATAAGTTTTTCGTGATTACAAAGGAAACTTTTTTTTAATTTTTTTAAAGATTTATTGTGAAATTTTTGTGATAATTTTTGGTTATAAAAGTTTATATCTTTGGTAATAAAATTTTTATTTTGAGCCTAATGTTTGATTTTGAAAAAAAGAGAAAAAAATATTGAATAATTATATATGAACTAATAGGATTATTTCTTTATTATTATATGAACCTTAATAAGAATTATATTATCAGCCCATGTTTTAAAAAATTCATTGGATTTTAAGGATGATTAGGGACAAGGATTAGGTCAAGATAAAATTTTTGAAGATATATCATGAATAGAAAACATGTTATATCATAATTTTTTTATTATGTAGCAAAAATAGATACTAGAAGGAAGTGTCCACTTAGTGATTTAATATTTATTTATATAAGGGTTATGGAATAATTCTCTAAAATTTAAACTATAAAGATCCTCAAATATAAGAAAATTAAATCATGAATTAAAACTCCATGTTTTTTAAAATTTAAGGATGTGTCCTTATAGTTGGTATTAGAGGAATGATTTAGATAAAATTTGTGATTATGATTTTTTAATTTGTAGTTAACATAAGAGTTATGGATTTCATCATTGGTTTTTGAGTTTAAGGATGATTATAAGTACAATTTATTAGAAACCCACTTTGAGGTTTTAAATGATGGGATCTTAATGCGATCAATGAAATTTTCGGAGTTGTTTTATTGTGTTGAGTTAAATGTAACCCTTCGGTTAAAAATGAAGTATTATTTTTGAAATAATTATCTTTAATAAGTATAAAGGTATGGATAAGCTTCAGGTATTTATGATATTTTATGATTAAGGTTATTATTTTGGGGATTTTATTTGAAATTTATTAATATATCTTTATTTAAAAGGATAACCTGTTATATCTGGTAAGGATGCAGAGCTTAATCCCAAAACCAAATGGAGACATAGGTGAAACTCCTACCACTGACCTATGAGATATCTTGGTCAGTATGTAATTTCTTTTTTATATGGAATGACCAATAAATATTAACTTAATTTTGGGAACATATGTTATCATTATGATAACAATGTGATTGTAAAGTGATTTGGTGATTAATGTTATTTGGGAATAATTTCACTATATTGGGAACTTTATATAGTTAAGGTAAAAAAAGTTATGAGATTTTATTTAGGGAATTGAGTTAGAATTATGTTTTGGAATAATATATGATTTTCATGAGTATTTATGGTGATTCAGGGAATTTATGTAAATGAATATCATATCTTGGAGATTGTATGATTATGTTATATTCTTTTTGGTATGAGTCATTAAGTGTGATTGATTTTATTTGTAGATAAATATTAAAATTATTTTGGAAGAATATGTAATAAAATAATTTTAATATTTGGTTTTCAGTCTCAGTATATAATATTTTGATAACTTTTAAGGATATTTATTTATCAAATGATATATTTTGACCTTTGGGTGTTATTATTGAGTCTTTGGAGATTAATGTTGTATTTTTTCATTTGATGGTTTATTAATTTCGAGAATAATATTGTTCTAACCATTTTGGTTTTGGTTAATGTATAAAGATATGAGGTAGATATTGTTATCATTTTTTGGGTTATGGGATCCATTAGAATTTGAATTTAGTGCTTCAGACATTAAAAATTAATCTTTAATAGTAATCATTTGAAGAAAAAGATGGGAGTGTGGAAGAAACTTATTTAAGGATGAAACTATTCTTACAAAGTAAGTATATTTACTTATTTTATTCAAGTATATGGTAAAATAATTCCTCAAACCTTGCGAAAGGATATTAAAATGTAATTTTTATCCTATCACCTTAATTTATGATTAATCGATTGTCTTTTTCACACCTCACATGTTTATGGTTTTTTGGTCGTTAACTTTCTCTTGATCATTCAATTTTTTGTGATCGATGATCACAATCACTCTCAAAAATTATGTAGACATTAATTTTTTTCTCCATGTCAATAATTTTACTCCCAAGTAAACTTTTTCAATTTGGAAAAATTATTATGTGATGACCATCGCATTTCATTTTCCATCATTTCAAGAGGAATTTTTATTAACCCTTTTCTTGATGTGAGATTTAAAAATATATTTTCATACATAAAACCATTATTTATCGATATTGAGTTAAAATTATGAGGATGGAATTTATTAAAGGTAATAAGTATATAACACCATAAGATGTTTCTAAAATAAAACTACCTTCAACTGTGAATACGAAACACAACACCGACCATAAATAAACCACGGAGTATTATCATTTAAATATGGCCATTATAAACAAGCTTTAAAATTGGAGTTAATGAATAATATTAAATGATTTATTAAATATATATAAGGTTCCTACTCAATATAAATTTATTAAAAAATTCTTAGTAAATGGTATGCCAATTTTTATTAATGTAATTTTATTATCCAAAAATGTTTTTTCTTTAAAAATGGATTTCGTTGCTTTTCCTAAAAAAATATTATAATTAGTTTTGATAATTTTTGAAAAATTTATTTAATAAATTATATAGTTTTTTAAAATAGTATATCATAATTATCTTATGGTGAGATTTTGATATTTTTATGAAAATTTTGATTTTTCAATGAATAGTAAAAAAATACTAATTTTTAATGAAAACTATATTTTATTTTAATGTGTTAAAAAAGTTATATTCTATTTTGGATTAAAGTTAAAATTTCATTAGTTAGTTTTATTACATATATTAAAATTATAGTTGTAGTAATTAATTTTATACTTGAGTTTGGTTTAAAATCATTATCATATAAAAAAATAATTTTTTATAGAAAAAATATTTAACCTCGCATATTGCGGGTTTAATTTTAAATTAAATTCTACCACTTATATGAATTGAATATTAAAAAAGAAATTACTAATTTAGAATTAAAAAGTCCAAATTTGGTAAATATATATTTCTTATTTTTAGTCATTATGAATAGTAATTATAGTAAATATTTTTCACCTTAGTATGGGTAAATCAAGTAATTTAGGTTAAAAACAATATTATAAGGACTAAAAATTGACCTGAATACTTGACTGTTTCCTATTTTATGAGTTAATTTTTTCCATTTCCATAAAATCCTAAAATATATGGACACTTGGTGCCATATATCTTTGATTTCGACATTTATAATATTTAAGAAAAAGATTAAGACAAAAATGTCATTTTATTACTTTTAATAACTATAATATTTTTTGATAGGGACAAAAACAACTTTTTTTTAGTTATAAATATGAATTTAGAAGAAAAAATATTATTTTTATCAATTAAATTTATTTATAATTGTTTGTAATAAAATAATTACGTTAAATTATTATGCAACACAAACACTGTATTTATTCGATTAATAAAAAAATAAAATAAATGATTTTAAAACTATTAAAAGTAATATAAATTTAATGAATTATAATGTTCCAAAACAAATTAGATTAATATATAATGTTATATATGTTTTAAAAGATTTTATTTTAATTAAATTTCTATCATGTTTTTTTAGAATACAAATTAAATTAATAGATACAAAAATGACATTAATGATATTTTATAATAAATAATATTTTTGAAAATGATTTAAAAATTATAAAAAATAACATATTTATTAAAGTGATTAGGATATGGTTAAAAATATAATATATGGTCCATTTATTTTAGATTTATTTTTATTGTAACTCTCTTATCCCAAAAAGTGTAAAAACTTTGTTCTCACGGTAATTGTCATAATGGGTTCATACGGGTTAAAACAAATAGATAAGGGGAAAAACCTTACTTTAACTTTGACTAAATTGTATTTAACGACATTATTTAGACCCATAATCATCTTATATTAAAATTATATCAGTTTGAATCATTTTTCTATTAAAATTAATTTATATTAATTTAATATTTTAAGAAAATATAAATGCTCCCCTCGCCACAGTTATAAAAGGGAACCTCATATTCTATTTTATTAACACATAAAACCCATTTTTGATTCAGAAATTCCCACAAAAAATCCATCACTTACCTTACCATTAAATAATGATTTTTTTTATAAAAACCTAATAGGAAGTATTTTGGTTCAAACATAAAGAGGTTTTCTGAAGAAGATGTGTCATTCTTAACCACAGAGTTTTATTTATTTATTATTACACCTAATTCAAATATTATTAATCCATAATAATATAATAAAATCATTATACACCATAAATTAATAAATTAATATGTTAATTTTAAAACCCACATTAATATCCTCTTCCATCAAATGGGGAATGAAACCACCATTCATGTGTATGGTGGACCACCGCCTCGTGAACCGATGTAATTTGTTATCCACAATCACATATTATGGGTGTTTATGATAATTATATATATATATATATATTATTAATGAAATATTTATCAATATTAAAAATTAATATCTCATATATTATCCTACCTTTCCATTCCATGATATAATATAATATTTTTCGTCCGTATGTGTGGATTACCACCTCTACGAAGTGATGAGATTAAATTTCCATTACCACATAAAATGGATGATATATATATGTTTATTAAATGAAATAATATGATATTTATGATAAAATAATAAATGTGGAATGATAAAATAATACCTTGCTTCTTTCCACCAGGACCATTGTAAAATGGAAATGTTACTCATGTGTTCGTATGACCTACAATCTCTATGATTTTAATATAGAACATTTCCCATAACCATATTTCATGTTTTATATTTAAAGTATAATATTTAAATAAAGTATAATTATGTCAGGATTATTATTCTATACATGATGAAATAATGGCCACATTTACCATATTCAACCTGTCGAAGTAATCTTGAATTTATGACCCGAATATCATCAAAAAGTATGAAATGAAATTAAATGATTAAATAATTGATTATAAAAAGATAGTAAATAAAATAAAATGGATAATAAATATTAAAAAAGTTTGAAAAATTCAATAATTAACATAATTTTATTAAAAATTAGTATAAAGAATGAATGTGATGATTTAGACTCGAGGTAAATGACTTTATTTTTTTTTTTAAAAAATCATATTTTAAAGTCTCCCTTATAAATATTTTTATTAAAATGTCCATGTTCTTACATATTTTTCAAGAGAACTTTTATTTATGCTTCAATGGATGAAAAATTCCATTTTTAAACATATTTTACTTTCTTTATATTTTTTTAATAATTAATCTCTTTTGGTTTTATATAAGGGACACTTTTCTTTCAATACCTCATTTTAATGGTTTTAAAGATTTATTTTATAAATAATTCTCTTACATAATAATATTACTAAGATTATTTTATTTATGTTTTATATCTAAATAAATGAATTTTAAATAATTTTTTTTCTATCTTTTGAATATTTTAAAAAAAAATTAGAAATAATCTTATATTATATTCTATACATAATGTTTTGAATTTATTTACAAAATATAAAAATGTTTTATTTTAACATATATAGTGTCAATGAATTTTCCCACCATTAAAACCATTAATTTATATTTGTATTTCTTTATAATATTCTTAGTTTTCTTTAATGAAAAATCCTTTTTTCCTTTTAGTGTATATATTTTCAAAAATGGGTTTAAATGGAATAGATATTTTGATATCAGTGAATGTTTTTCTAATTATTGTAAGTGGTATCTCTAAACCACCTTTTTCAATAGGTTATGAACCTTATCTTTCTAACATTCTTTCTCTCTCTTTTTAGAGTCATGTAATGCTTCTAAATCTTTTATATATATCTCTCACATATATATACATAACTAATTATCTGTTCCTTAGATGGGGGTAATTCATGTATTAGGATCATTTATGAAATGAATTCCTTAAGAAATATCTTTTGATTATTATTTGAGGAGTGAATATACAAACCATTTTATTTCCATGGGTACTTCTTATGTTTATGACTTATGATTTAATTCATTTTTGTGACAAAGATAATCATCAAAATTTTATGATGGGTACCCCTAGATATCACTCCAATTAATTGGGTAAATATTTTGTCTCATGAGACATCATTTATGAGATTAAGGATTAATCCTAATCCACAATATAACTCTACCCACTATGTGATGTTTTATTATAATATCTTCTTCAATTATTCAAATTTCATGTTTTGTGTTACTGCCACATTTACTATATTTACATGATCTTATGATACGATGTTCATTATTCTATTCTACTATGTTATTAATCATGAGCTTATGTCCATAGAAACTTATATTATAATTTATAAGGGTTAAATGTATAATCTTATTTTTTTTTAAAAATTCATATATTTTTCATTATAGAAAAGGAACCATTATGTGTTTTATTTTTAACTTAATAATTCATATTCAATGTTTATGAAACTATTTTTGAAGAAAATTTTATTTATTGAGTAATAAAATCGTTATATTAAGCCCAAAGAATAATTTTGGAAAAATGTGAAAAAATATTATATATGTATTTATAAACTAACATGATTATTTCCTTATTTTTATATGTCTTTTAATGAGCTTTCTGTGAACATACAACTTTTTAAAATTATTTTCATAGGGTTTTAATGATGAGGAGGGACAAGGATGTGGAAAATATTAAAATTGTGAATATATGTTATGAAAGTAATTTTTTTAATATTATAAAAGTTTGGATTTGTGGTAAAATGGATAATTAGAGGAAGTTTCCTCTTTATGATCAAATACTTATTTATGTAAGGGTGATCTAATAACTCTCTCCAACTATAAACCATAAATATAATAAAATATAAGAAAATTAGTTATTGATATAAAATTAAACATTATATAATGTTTTAGGTTGGTTAATTACAAAAAATTCAATACTAGAGTTAGATTTTGATGCATTGGAATATTCATTGGATGAAAATGTGAGAAGTTGTGACACCCTCAAAGTACATGTGAAAGACAATGATGATTTTTTTACATGGAGATGAAATATATTCTCGAGATGATGAAAAATTGAAATTTTGAGAAATATATCTTTATGAACGTTGTTATTGAGGTGATCCATGAATTTGAAAAACTACACAAGGTCTCAATGAAGGTCAAATATACTTAGTTAGAAGTGAAATCAAAATGGGTGAATAAGAATGATAAATTTTTACTGGAGTTAAATAAAATACACGATGTTAAAGTTCATAATTTGAAGAAATATAATGATTATTAGGTGAAATAACATGATGACTAGAATATTATTCTTAGTGTGAAATATCATGAGTTTTATGTAAAGATTATAAATATAAATATCACCTAGGTGGAATCATCAAAATAATAAAAAAGAGAAATGATTCCAAAAAAAATTGAGATACGTTTATAACTTATAAAAAGACACTTATTGGTTTAAATAGTATCTTGAGAATATATTATGATCAAACCATTATAAGAACATTGTTTAAGTTATCTCATAACCCTGATAAATTATTTGACACTCAAAATATTTTAACTATTAATATAAAATTAAAGTCAAATTTTTGGAAAATGTGGATGAGAAAAAATTAAATGAGACCAACCAATATATCAAGGGTGTAAGTGATTAATTATAAGAAAATAATTTTTCTAAATAGATCGTTTTTTTATTCCACTAACAAATAAAAACCACAAAATTCTATTTATACAACTATCAAATTGAAAATAACAATTCTTTTAGTTCATTAACAGTGTTTTGGAGGTTTGGCACATGTAAATATATTTTTTACATGATATTTTAGTAAATTAAAGATAAAAGGATTCAGTTTTTGGGGGAAATATAAAACACATAAGAGAATAGCTGGACTGAAGTAGAATTCATAGAATAAGAGAAATATATTAGACAAAAATATATATTATTTTCATAGAAGGCTTCTGTTATTATTATAAAAAACAAGGTCATGGATATGAAGTGTTATGTTATAGTCTAACCAAAAAGTAATTACAAACTATTGTGATGATTAATCCAAAACAATAAGGATACAGGTAAAGAAAAAAAGATATGTCCTCCATAGAGAGTAAAAAAATAATACAATTTAAAAAACCAATCCCAAGAAGTTAGTTAATAATGATAACGTGGATATAATACAATGGTGGATATATTTCTATTATGGTAAGAAACAACATATCATATGTAACTATAAAATGGAAATTATCATCATGAAGTTTAATGAGATAATGATTCAATCTAAAAGTAAATTATTTCAAGAAATTGGTTGTTTAATTGGTATAATTGTTGACATCCAAGGTGATATTTAGGAATTTAAAAATATTTTCCCAAAAATGATAAAAGAGAGTCTATTACATTGGTGTTTGTAATGTACAATCAAGTTAGACACATTTCCACTAAGTTCATTACAATGATACCATAATAATAGAATCTGTTTAAATCTATGAGGAAAGAACAAATGGATTTTAGTGATAATTTTTGTTTCTTCTATAAAAGAATCCACATACATGAATAATATTAACCATTTACCAAAATATTTTTTTGATAGTAATGGAAACCTAGTTGTAAATGGAATAGAAGAAAGAGGAGGCATAAAATATTGAATGTTCCTTGATTGGTAAATCTAATAATATTGTTCAAACTAAGAAGAAAAATTAATATGGAAATAATACAACAATTCCTAAAGAATAATATATTTTTAAAATCAATGATGAAATAAGAATAAATAGTTATAAAATATTTGGATCTGTAATCAGCAGTGTTTTTTGGTTGAGAAACAAGTCTCAACCTTGTTTCTCATATTTAAGAGCTAATGAGGACTCACCTTATTCCTATGTCAACTGGTTTTGTGTATAAATTATAGGAATTGAATTTTATTGTTGAAAAATAGTACCAATATATGTATTTTCATATAAATATCATGATTTATGTCATTCATCATAGGGTATTGGAATTTTTGTCTCCTTACATCACATAATTAGTAAATTATCATGTAATATCAGTCTTTAACTAGTATAATGAAATAAATGGTGATTATTTCATAGATAAATAAATTCATGATGAATTTCATTTGATATAATCCCTTTAGGGAGAGATTAGAATAATAAATATTCCAAATATGTAATGTCTCTTATTAAATCTAGAATTTTGAATAACCCCTGCATAAATGAAAGTAATATTTGAAAATTACTTTGTCATCTCTATCTTGTTTCATAATAAACTTGAATATCATAGGGGTGTGATTGCTATGTTGGAAAGGGTAGTAACATAATTTTATTTAAATGTTTTTTATGTGTTTGTTTAATTTGAGGGTAGTTTCCAAAAAATCTTGAAAATATATTTATAAATAAACTTAGAAGAGAATTTCATAGCTGGTATCACATTGTATTTTTTATATAGATAAGATTCATTGTATAAATTGCTTAATATTTTTTCTATAGCAGTTTATCCTATTTATATATATATTTGATTAGTGTATGGAAAATTTCTATGAAAAATGATGTGAGAACCTTCTCCACACAAATTGAAGTGATTAAGTCCCTCAATAAGGGGAATAATAAGTAATGGAGGATAAAAAAAGGGGTTATGATGATTCATAAATTTTAAAATAGTAATAGGGAGATTAATTTTACCTTTCCAATATTTCCCTTACACCCATGATACCAAAATGCTAGAGAAGAAATTTTCTTTTATCATTTATTTTCAATAAGGGGGAGAATACATATTGAAAGGTATTAATGTTTGAGACATTTTATTAATATCAATAACAAAAACAAAGGGGGACATTAAAGTTTCCAATGGTTTGGGTCGGTTGTATTTGTTGTAAATAATTGTTAATTTTTATATCCTAGCGAAGATGTGTGATGAAGGATGTATCCACATAACTAAAGAATATGAAGCAGATGCACATACATAGATGTGAAAAGAATAATAAAGGGTTTATATCATAGAATATGGGTATAGAAAGATTCCAAGTAGAATCAATTAATTTTTATGATTTTTGAGATGGTGTGTATGGATATATGATAAGTGTTGATGAAATATTTTTTTCACTATCTAAAATATATTATAACTAATTGTAAACCTGGAAGATTGTTGAAATGATTTTATGAAATAAGATATAGGTAAGTAAAATCTAGATATAGTTGGTAGAAATCCTCTTAGTGTACGTAAGAATAAATTATACTAAAATAAATAATGAAGTATACCTAAATGATGGTTTATTAAGATCATTTTGAATATGGAAGTGGGAATATATAGAATTAATAGATATATTATTTAATATGCAACTAAGTACCATGGGAAAATGTTAATGTGGCTTGGGATTTTTTTCGTAATCCCTAGAAATATTTAAATATTTTATAAGGTTATTTTAATAGTTTTTAAAATTCATAAAGTGATTTTATGTGACTCAAATTTTATAAGAATTATTTAATAATTAATTTATTATATATAAAAATATAGCAATGTTTTGTAATTTTCATACGGAGATTGACAATTGTGTTTCAGCATTAGGGATACTATGAAATGGAAAATGCATGAGAATTTAAGGATTATTAGAGTATGTGTAAGGATTATTTTTGTGGGAAATGGTGAGATTTTATAAATTCATGGATTTCTCCCCATTCGCAAGAAAATCCTTCATGACTTTATAATTATGATTCTAGACTCTACATAGGGATCATCTTGCATTTCATAAGGATGAATCCATGAATTTTTAATGGTAAATACTAAATTTGTAAGGATATTCCCTAAAGTGTGTAAGGATCATTTTCCCCATAATAATGATTTGTATATTTTATATGCATGATTCCAGTACTTTTTACGGATGATTCATGGACATTATAAGGAAGAATATGAATTTTAAATGGATCATCACACTTTATAAGGATCGATTTTGAACTTCATAAGGTTGAATACTAACTTCAAAAGGATCATTTACCATCTAAAAAATGTTAATTTCAAAGAAATTTAAGGATCATTTCAATCCAATATATGGATAAAATTTTCTCATTGTATTGATTGTTCTGAGTCTAACCCTTAGAAGAAATTTTAAAAAAAATTATACTGAAAATAAATAATTTAAAAAATTAAATATTCTAAAGAAAATGGTATTTGATTATTCCAAATATAATATTTCAATATCAAATAATCCGGATGATTTTCCGGCCATTATTCAATCTTTTTTTATGAATATTAAATTAGGAAAAGATTAAAGTGATAAATGTTTCATTATATTATGATTTTCAAATTTGAATATTTAAAAATTAGTATTGGCCATCAAAAATGAAATATTAGATGATGAATATTATGTTGTTTCAAGACAAAAATACCTTGATTCTTTAGTTGAACTTTGATTCTAGTAGTGATTTGAGGAAGATGATATTGATGTGATCATTGTTCTAATTATTCTATGTTTTTTAGATGAAAATATAAAAAAATATATCTTTATCAAAGTGGAAATAAATTAGATAATGTTATCACTATTCTTCAATGATTATAACATCATAAAATAAACCGTGATCAAATATTTTTCATTGAGAAACCCATATTAATGAGTGAGATATAGAAGACAAAATACAGAGAATTGTTTTGAAAAATCTAGTAAAAATAAAATTTAAAACCTAAAAAATAATTTGGAATAAAATATCATAAACATATTTGTGATTCTTGTTGAAAATGAAGAATAAAAGTTTGATATGTTATCTAAGTTTCATAGAGACAAGATTAAGTTTTCCCACATTTTTTTCAAAGCTCTCAGGTAGTAAGTGTGTATTCCAAACATCAACATTATGTGGAAATATATTTATACAGATAATAAGAATTATTTTTTTCACATTTTTATAAAATATACTAAGATGAAGATACTCGATCCTATTATAGAAATAAAATGAAAGATTTTTTTTACCAAGAAAAAATGAGGAGATATAGAATAATTCATTTTTTTAGAATGCTTTATGAAACGTTGTGGGTATAGAATCACATGAAAATGTTTGATGAAAAATATATGGAAGATCGTAGGGTACAAGTTATTGTATGAAAATGAGATTTATTGTTTTAAATAAAGAACATGAAATATTTCTATTTTAGGCATATGTGATATGACCCCAAAAAAATATAAGAGTTTTTTATATAAGAAAGTGGAAATTTACTTAGAGAGAATATGGGAAATTTTCAAAAAAGTCATCAAAATTCAATTATTTTAGAGAGAGAATTTTGATATATTTCTAAATAAGAATAACTTATGAGTAACAAAGAAAAATCAGAATAATCAAACCTATTTCGGTTGGATCATATTAAACATCTTAAAGTATAATAGAAAGAATGAAGAATTAGAGTGAGGATAATTTAAACATGAAAGAGTTTATAAATAATATTTATTAGCTATCATGATCCATGAATATTGAGTGAGACAATCCTAACAAATAGATTCTAAATAAGAAAAGGATGATATAATATTTACATGTGCTGAGTTGTATTTGGTTTCTATTTAGGATCAATGGCAGTGGTAGTTTATATTTGAGGATAATTAGATCAGTTTATATTGATATTTTGATAACTTATAAAAATTAATGATCTATTTGAAGAGGTTGGAAGTGTAGTAAACTAGAGAGAGCCACTATAAATAAACTTTTTAAGGATGTACTTGTTCACTTGTGTAATATAGTAAACACTCACCTCTATAATATGGTTATAATGGTTTTAATATGATACCTAGATGAACCACTATAACGAATAATAATATTTTTAGTCAAGAATATTTGAATTAATAAAAAATAATCACAAAAAAATAGTGAGTTTCCCACATCAAATTCAAACCATGTAAAAAGGAAATGTGCTACACCTGAATTTTTTTCCAATATTTCATATAGTGTGTGTGATTAGGAAAATATAAATAAACCCATTTATATCGTAACATGTTTCAAAGGATAATATATTAAAAGGGTAAAAATATTATAAAATTAATTTATAATTTGGTAAAATATTTAGCCACTTGATCCACCCCCTCAAAAGTATCTATACCTAATCTTAATGGGAATCTAAATTAGTATGATTTTTTCTATATGAATTAATTAAAATTTTCATTCCATAATGTTTTTTTGTTTAATTATATGAAGTGTATATTTAAGGTTTTCCATAATTATTTCATATTAGAGATTCATATTCTATTCGCATAGCTACTAGAAAAGAAGTTTTAGGAAATATTCTAAAAAAACCAAAAAAAGGTAAATTAGTATATAAATAAATATAAATTTAATGATTAAAAACTAAAATATGAAGGTAGTCAGAGTGGTAAATGTTCTATTAAATATATTGGGAATGATTCATCATATGAATCAACAAAAATCTACGATGATGATGTTTTCAATAAATTACAATATGTTTTTTATTATAGAGTTGAATATTATTTAAATAAAGTTCATATTGCGGTTCTCACTCAAATATTTCCATACATTAGGGGACTTTAGGATGAAAAGACACAAATTGAGTTAGTGGCTTATGAAATAAAACATTCTTTGGCTAAAAATGATGAAACTTGTAATAACCCCTCAAATACATATTAAAAATAATGATAATTTTTTTTATTTTCAACAATGATAATTTCAAACTGATTAAGAATTGAAAATAATTTCTTTTGAGAAATATATGTGTAATAAAGTTATTTCTAAATTGGTTTATGAATTTTAAAACTATCAAAATGGTCTCAATGAATATCAATTATGCTCAGTTGTAAATCAAACAAAAAGGGGTGAGAGAGATTTAAAACTTACTTATAGAGGAAAATAAAATGCATGGGGATAAAATTCAATAGAAAATGAAATTTTTTGATGAGAGGGTGGAATAAATTGAAAATAATAATAATATTCTTAGTATTAAATGTCTTGAGTTGGATGTAATGTTGGTAAATATAAATATCACCCAAGAAGAATATTCATAAGAATCTATAATAATAAATTTACTACCAAAAAATTTTTAGATAACGGAATTTGTTCTAAAAAGAATCATTTTAATGGAATTAAGAGTTTGAGATGATTTATTAATCAAACCACAATAATATCATGGAGGAATTTATCCCATTAATCTGATAATTATATTTTAACAAAATCTTTTTCAACTACGAGTGCTTGATTAAATTGAAATTTGGGGAAAACTTCAATGATAAAAAACTAATAGATACCCACCAAAGTATCTGGGTTATACATGAGTAAGTATAAGAAAATATTGTCCCCAAATAGCGCAAAAAGAGTGGGGTTTCAACTTAAAAAAAATAAAAAAAGAAAATTCCATGCATACTATTATTAAAGTGAAAATTTCACAGTTTTTTAGGTTACTGATGATGTTGTTGGAGGTTTAGACATATTTCTATTTATTATTAGCGGGAAATTTTGGTAAATAAAAGATATATAAGGCCTAAAGTTTGTGGGATAAAATTTGAAACATAGAAGAGACCTACTGGACTGCATCAAAATTCATAGAATAAGAGAAATCTATTAAATAGAAACAGATTTGGTTTCTTAAATGAATTATGTGATTAATAAAACCAATGTGGTCATATCAATGAAGAGTTTTGGTATGTTGTAAATAATTAAAACTTATATAATAATGTGAAGAGAAATATTAAAAAAATAAACATATAAAGATTTTTCTACCATAGATAGTAAATCAAATAATAGTGCTGAGAAAGCCTCTCCCAATAAGTTAGATAAGAAAGATAAAGTGGATTTCAAACCGAGGATGAGATTCTTCTACTGTGGTATAACATTCCATGTCATAGGCTATTAAATAATTTCTATGAACATCAATAAAGTTAAATTGATAAATTTTAAATCTAAAAGAGAATAAATTTTAAAAGGAGATAACATAAATGGTTTTGTTGTTTAAATCCATGATAAAGAAGAAAAATTTAGGAGAGGTTTAAAAAAAGGATATCATAAAGGATGTTGAATGGGTTTGTAGAATGTGTAATTAGGTTGGACAAGTAGACTATAAGTTCATGACATGGATTACACACCAAGAGATGCTATTGAAATTTAAATGGAAAGAATTAATAACATACTATTCTAAAAGTTTTACTATGAGAAAAAATATACACCAAAGATAAAGGTTGACCATGTACTAAAAGTGTGTTTGAAATTATAGCTAACAACATTGGAAATGGATAAGATAATGGAGGAGGCACAAAAGAATGAATGTTTATTGATTTCTAAAGTTATGATAGCTTTCAAAACTATGAAGAATGTTGAAAAAGGAGATAATCCCATTCCCCCCAAGAAGGAAAATATTTATAAAGTCAATAATCATGGAATAATAAATAGTTTCAATCACTTTAATCCTATAAAATTGATTTTGGGGTTGAGAAAATAGTATCAACCTATATTCAAACATTTAATGGATTATTAAGGCTAACCTTAATCCCATGTCAATTGGTATTGTTTTTAAATTATAGGAATAGAATGTGATTATTAAGAAGGAGAATAAATGTGTAATTTTATGTATAAACTACATGAGGAATGGCATATATCATGGTGAAATAATTGTTTTTCTACTTATGACACTTCATTTGAAGATTATCAAGAGGATTCATGATTTAGCCAATGTCAAAACTTCTTCAAGCATATTTCTTATACAAATAAAAATACGATGAAGGTTATTATAGTGAATCCCTTTAGGGGAATATTAAAAGAAAAATGTTTCTAAAGATTTATTGTCTTTTATTAATTCTAGAATTTTGGAGATCCAATTCATAATTTAATTTTATGAATGATATTTCATTTACCTTCTCTATTTTGATTAAAATAAATATGAATATCTTATGGTTGATTATTAAGTTGTAAAGGGGAGTAATATAATGACACTTGAATTATTTTTATATTTTTTTTTGAAATTGAGTACAGGTTTTCAAAATTCATGAAAATTAGTTTGTGTATCCCCTAAGAAGAAAATTTCATAGTTGACATCACATTTAATTTCACATATTGAGAATATTTTTTATCAAAATTGATCAATATTGTTTTCTAAGTTGAGTTTTCTTAATTAGACTTATATTTAATGGTTTAAAACCTAATAATAAGTATCTTTCTCGTGAAACATTAATAAAAATTTTGCTTCTGATAAATTTAGTGCAATGGTTCCCAAGGTTGTCTCATAAGGAGGTTATTAATTATGTTAAAAAAATATCAGTTTTGTTTAATTTATTTTTTTAATATTTTTAAATTAGGGATTTTAAAAGGTTAAAAAAATTAAGTAAACTATAATATATTAGATTATAAAGTAGATAAAAGTTATACATTACATGTTAATAGAAAATATGATGAAAAGGGACTGAATAGAGAAAGAAACTGTGGACATGAATCGATCGTCGAGTATTCCATTTATCCTTATTTAAAAATACTAACAGATAGAATTACTCAATGTCCACTAAAAACACTAAAATGAATATATAATATTCTTGGACACCATATTAAGAAACCTAAAATATGGGTTCTTAGGCGCTTACAAAAGTGACTTAACTATTCGAAGAACATTAAGCTGTCACACAAGATTGAACTCACTATACTCAAAGGAAACACTTTTCCAAATAAGTTTCAATAGTGAGAACAACCATTTTACTCTCATAAGTTGAGAAACCATCCAAAATAGTTAAAATAAAATAATATAAAGTGATATAAAAGAATTCCTTCAACAAAAAAATTTATTTCCAGAATAATTCAAAATGATTATTAATGAAAATCACTAAACTAAAAATAGACATCATTCTTAGATATCCATCATCCTGAACTACTTGAGAGTTTATCCCAACATTGATATATTAATCTATGTGTACCCCTCTTCTCCAGTCAATTGTCAACAATATATATATATATCTAACCTTTTAATAGTGATGGAGAAACATTTTTATAAAGAAAATGTGAATCATAATTTCCCTATATTTCTATCAATCAAGAAAAAAAATGAAATTTCATTCCCCTGGGAGTTCGAATATTGATAGTTTTATTCGGTAAATTTATTAGAAAAAGTGTTGGATTTCCACCCACAAAATTTTAGATCGATATATTTTTTGAAGAAAAATTTATCCATGAATTATAATTGAACATTGTTTCTTAATAAAACCACTATTCAACTACCTCTAATTTCATGCTTCCATCGATATTTTTAATTCCTATTTTTTTTATAAAATATTTAATGGGTATGTGAGATACTATTTAATCTTTATTTTATTCATAGAATAATCTAATTTTGAGTTATTTTTCTCTATTTATGGATTAATTAATAAAGGTTGGTCAATTCTATCGACTAAAATATATTAAAATTTATATGATTTTTTTGGGATCAAAATACTTATATTAAACTATGGGTCTAGTAGAGTGAAAATCACCCCACTAACGATGGAACTTTAAAAGAAATAATTTTACAATTTAGACCATAATAAAAATTTTATGGATAAAATATCAAAGTGATAAATTTTTTTATAAATCCATATTTAAGAAATTTTCACAAGAATCTCCAAAACACCTCATAAAACAAAAAATGATTAAATTTAATTCAGAAAGATAAAATGGTGTGGTTTTATTTCTTAAAATACGTTTAATAATTGAAAAAAGTTAACTCAATAAATTCTCCCACACTTATGTCTTGGACTCTCAAACAAGTAAGCATGAAAAATAATATAAAATAAAAGTCAAAACACCTAAAAATGTTATCCACCAATTTAACTCCAATATATAAAAATTGTAAATGCACCTCAAAAAATTTATTTCAAGTCCTATATTTTGTTTAAGAAATTAATTTAAACGTCATTTATCCTACAATGTATACAAAACATTTATTGCACATGAGTTTTCTGTAATCACACATGTGTATATTTCCAATAAGGGGTTTCTTCTCCAAACACAAGAAAGGGTCGCCATATGTTTGAAAAATTACTAAATCTACACCCAATATGATTCAAGTAATTGTGTTTATCATGGGGACTTATTAAGTGTCTTGAATGTATTATGGGTGGTAGGTTTCAGATGTTACAAATTCTATAGCATAATAATGAGGCTTTCTATTTTTTATAAAAAGAATAATGATTCTAATTTTCCCTATATTATATTTATTATTACTCCCATCAGAAAATGATAAACTCTATTTAATTTTTTTTAGAAAATTCACAAAATCAATATTTCATTTGAAAAAAAAATCACTCAATAGCCTTCAAAAATTTGAACTTCTTTTATATTTTCAAAATCTATTGAAAATTGATTTTGAAGGCACAATCGTATCTTAGAGGTTCCAAATAGTGGTGTGACGTCTATCTATTCTTTAATATGTCAATATGAATTTTCTAAATCTTCTAAATTTATTTTTTTCTTTTATTTTTCAGTAATTTTAAGTCCATATGGTTCCAAACATATATATTTTTTTTCAAAAATTATACTCATAAAAACAGAAATAGATTCAATTTTCAAGCCCAAAAAATATATTAAAATCCTTTTATTTTCTTCGAAATGTTGCCCAAAAATATTCATCACATCAAAATTTAGCTTCCCCCTAACTTAAGATTTAATTGATCATGATATTTTAACGTCTAAAGTGTGTTGGATAGAGAAACATGGCTTATAACATGGCTAACTAAAATGTCATTTATGGATAATAAGGGAAAATATATTAAATGTATAGGGTGATATTAAATAAAAAACATTCGATTAAAAATAATGGCCTCTGATAAATAATAAATTCCATAATCATATTCAACACTAGTACCTAAAATCTCTCCAGTTTTCATTGAAATTTAGCAAATTCTGGTAAATCTAGAATGGTTTAGTTTACTCAAGAAATAATTTTAATGTGAATAATATGTCAAAAAGGTCTAAAATCTACATAGGAAGGTTATTTTAAAATTAGGATAGTGAAATATGGCATTATATTGAAACTTTATAGGTCTTTTCACGAAATTAACAATAATTTGAACTTAAAACAAAGTCATTTTATATATTCATTTAAGCTAGGTTTAATGTTCAAAATTGGTTCACTCATTGAAATTGGGTTTAAAAATAAAAAAATATATTAATTTTATATCATAATGTTTTTAAAACACAAAATTTTTAAATAAAATTTAAAAATATAAATAAAAGTGGAAAAAATGCTATAAAATTTAAAATAAAAAAGAAAAGAAATTTTAAAAAGAAAGCACAAAAAATCATAATCTAACAAGGATTCCCACCACACTTAATGTTTTTCAATTTTATCTTTGTGTGACAGATTATATGAGAATTTAAGATCAATAACCATGTAAATAAGACACAAAACTGGAGAGGATAGACACAGCCATATTTTTATTGAGTAGCAGCATCCTTGAGCTAGCCTCTTAACAACTACCACTTTGAAACCTATAAGAAAACAAGAAATAAACATCATAATTTTTTTGAAAGAAAAAAATTATAACAAAAAAATTATAAAATATAAATTAAAATAATATTGATTATGGGTGGAACCCCTAAAAGAGGTGCTCAAATTTTTCTACCCCTAGTCAGGCAGTGATAGTGGGTTATCCACAATCTGAAGGTGAGTGCAGTTTCTTACTCATGAAACACAAAATGTTCTTATGTAAAATATTCTTTTACCTTACATATTTTTAGATTCTCTTAAAAAATATTTATCATTTCATCCATGACCTTGTAGTTATCATGAAGTAGTGGAAGAGGGAACAAAACATAAGGGCATCACAACCTCAATTGGTATTTAAAAGTGATATTCACTAGTTTCTAGAAATTCATTCTATGATGTGGATAATTTTTAGTTTTATCTTTGAAAATTATTTCTTCATTATAACTAAACATGGTACCAACATCCTCATCTATACGATTGTATAACTCAATCAGACACTCTATTTTATACTCAAATTTTTCGAATTAATCCTCATCATCTTCTTCACCATCCAAATTCATCCACTCCAAATATGGATTTGTAAATCCTAATTAGGAATAGGTAATAAATAATTAACTATAAACATAATTCTACTGAAATAAATTAAATTTTGATAATTCTCACCATGCCATATTGAATTACAATATTTGATGGAAGTGGATGGATTCTGGAGAAGATTTATTGAAAGAGGGAAGTAGCTCAGGTTCCTCTATTTGTTCTTCAAAGTTGAATATCTCAAAAATTTATTCCACTTTATCTAAATATTGGTATAGGGGTTCTGATTTTTGATTTTCTAATGTGGGCGTTTGACAAGGAATTTCATTTTCAATAATTTCATCCCAAAAAATCTTATATACCCTTAGTTTCATAGACTCACATTAGTGGGTAAATCCATGATAATTTATTATTTTGAGTTTAAAAAATAAAATTCAAAATCAATTATAAAATCATCCTCGCAATATAATTCTCTAAGATTTTAGGAAATATTTTCATCAACTAAATTTAACTATTTTATTGCTTATGTCACCCGCAATACCAAGTTTAATGAACCATGATGTACTATTAAATATTATTATGTGATAGTTATAAAGTAGTCATTAAATTGGATGATATGAATTGGATTAACTAATTTTATGAAATATATATAAATTTACTACTCAATATAAATTTATTTATAAATTCATAGTAAACAATCCCTCACTTTTTCGGGAAGTCATTTTATTCTTCCAAAAAAAATTCTCTTCACAAAAATATTTTTATTTATTTTTGTGATAAAATATTATGATTAATTTCTGGAAAATTTTAAAAATTAAAATCATTATTTATTCATCATAATAAAATTATAATAGATTAATTTTTGTGAATTTTACGAAAATATTGATTTTCGAGTGAATTGTGATGAATATTGATTCTTATTGAAAATTTTATTTTCTATTTCAGGAATGTAAAAACATATATATATTTTTTAAAATAGTTTAAATAAAAAATTAGATCTATTATATTTCTTATATTATAATTAAAATCATTAGAATAAATTCTATGATGGAATTATGGATAAAATAATTTTTATAGAAAATGAAATTTTCCTAAAAAAACATTATTATGCATGCAACGTGATTTTATATTAGTAAAAGAAATTTATCACTATTTTTGGATGATTTTAATGGTATTTATGTATTATTTTTTCAATAAAATATTCTAAACATTCATCTAATTTTTTTTACTAATCACGAGATTAGAATAAATCGTGTTTTATGCTTAAAAATCTATTTTGTTTGAATGTGGATTTTTTCATATTTTGAGAAATTAGTAGATAATTAATTTATTCTACTTAAAGGTATTGTATTTGAAAAAACATATATCTTATTTGGAATTATTAGATTTAAATTTTGTGAATAAACCCCTTTTATATTTTGTTAATATGAATAGTAATTGTGGTAAAATTTATCACCTTAGTAAAAGGTAAATCATGTTAATTGAGATTAAAAATAAGTGATAAGGATATAGTTTTTCATCCGAACTATTATTAGATGAATTTAATTTTACCCTTATAATATTTGGATCTAAATTGAGTTTTTAATGGATAATTTTCCATGAAAATGACCTATATAAGATTTAAATCAAAGAATGTTACAAAATGTCACTATCTTAGTCTTAAATCACTTATGTTTCCACATTTGGACAAAATAATGTTATGAATGAATATAAGTTTCTATTTTGAAATTAATGAAATTATTTTCATGATATTAATATATTTTTAATTTTTATTAATTATATAATGACTTTGAATTTTTATGCAACACTAATGAAATATTTCTCTAATTAATAAGAAAAATATAAAAGGATTCTAAAATATTAAAAATAATATAATTTCATTGATTAAATGTATGCCATGAATTTTTTGATAAATATTAAATATAAAAACTATTTTAAGGAGTTATATTTTAATTACCCCTTTATATTTGTGTATAATTTTTTTAATTAAATGAATAGTGTTAAAAATGACATTGATGATATTTTATAATACATAATATTTCATTAAATGATATAAAATTCATAAAAAAATATATTCATCCAAATTTATGGTATAAGGTTTTAAAAATAAACCATGGTCAATTTATTTGTCTTTATTAATTTTATAGAAAGATTATTAATCCTTAAAGGGTGGAATAATTTAATATTATGGTATTTTCAAAAGGGTTAACGAAGTGTTGGAACAAAAAGATAAGGGTAAAAATGTGATACAAACTTGTCCAAATTATAGTTTTTGAGATTAATTATACTAATAATCATATTATTCTTTAATATTATCAATTTTTAGTCATTTTAAAATCAAAATTAAATTAAATTAATTTAATAATTTTGGAAATTCAAAGGGTGCATCTCCCCTCAATTATAAATGGGAACCCATCCTTTCTCTTATTCACACCATTTTAAGCCTTATAGATAAAATAAAATAATTAAATTTATCTTATACACTCCCCTATCCACATTATATAGGTGATGATATTCCCAAAATACCAACCCTAGTGCTCTTAATAGGGGATCTAGTAGAGTTACTTCAAAGTAGAGGTCATCACCTTAACCAATCACTTTATTTTTAATTATTATTTTACTCTTATAAATATGTTATATTGTTGATAAATTAAAAAATTTATTATCCTAAATGTACTGATATTTTATTATAATTATTAAACCACCTTTATTCACCATATTTCCATCAAATGGGAATTGAAAGTATCACTCGTGCGTACGTACAACTTACAGCCTCCAAATATCGATACATTTAGTATTTCATCACCATATTTTATGGATGAGTATTATGATATGTTTAATGTTTATAAATTTTAATTTTTAAATAATTATAATTATTAAATGACAATATCTTATCTACCTTCTCAACTTCCAAACATTGGAAAATGATAACATCGATCGTGCATACGTGTGGACTACCATCTCCATGAAGCAATGTTATTAGATTCTCATTTCTATTTTACTTGGATGGTAATAAGGGTTTAGTTAGTAAATATATGAGACATTTATGATATAAAAATTATAAAAAAATATGTTATTAAATACCTTTCTTTTCTTCCATCTGTTGAAATAAATGAAATCAACGTTCATGTGTACATACAACCTACTGTCTCCCTGAACGATTTAATTCATTTTTCTATATCTATATTTTATTAATTAATATAAACATTTATATAAAGAAAATATATTATATTTATATCATAATTAACTTTAATATGATTTAACCATGATAAAAATATAAGAAAAAAACTACAGAACCATAATATACATGAAAAACAAAGCAGATATCACCCAGCATAGTGATTTTAACAAAGAAGTATTAATATATGGGTGATAAAAGGTTATAATTAAATAATATATTGTATGTTATATATTTTTATTTCTATTTAATATATATATAATAAATCTATATTTATTATACAGTGAGATCTAATTATTAAGAAGGAAGTCAGACCTAAGGTAAGAGATTTGTAGTCTTTCTTTTATTTCTGGGATACATATTCCACATTTAACACTTGTTTAATTTTTAGTATATATAATTCCAATTATAAATTTTTTTTCATTAATATAATATTTTTCAAGATAATTAATGTTTCATTTTATGATATTATTTAATGGGGCCTATGATTCAAAATATTACAAAAGCGATACATGATTTTCATCTCACTTTTATTTTTGAATGCCACACACCATATACACCACTTTTTTCATTCATGCGGCGTGTATAAAACACATGAATTTTGATTATTATGATTATGATGAAAATTATGTGGATATTCATATCAATATATTTCTATTTATTCAATGAGACATATGATTCAAAAGATCCCAATGTGGTAAGTGTATTATGTTTTAATGTCATTATTTATCGGGATTGATTATGATTAATTTTCCCATAATGAAATGTTATGATCTAACTATCAAGAAAAAATTAATTTTATTATCCAAATATTTTTTCCATGAAAATACATTTTTTTACTTTCATTTTCATCAACTTAAGTGTTCAAGAGAAAAAAAATATATTTTTAAGAATAAATAAATTTGTTATCTCTTTAGTCAAAAAAACATTTCACTCTATATACTTGATTTATAAAAATAATATAAATATTTTTTTTATATTATAAAATTATTTTTTAAAATTAAATTTTACACATGTTTTAATTTTTATAAAATTTCTTAAAATTTATCTTCTTACCATTTTTCGAATTAGGTACTTTTACAAAAGTGTAAAGGGAATGTTTTTCTTTTAAATTATATTGAATGAATGTAATTCCTCATTATCATGGACTCTCAATGATATAAACCATCCTATAATGTTTTCCATTGTTGTTTTCATATAATTATTCCCCATAATATTTTTATTTTTGTAGATTTTAAATAATTTATTTCAAAATGTAAAGGTTATTTTTCTTTAAGAATGTTTTGACGATATTTTAATCACATCAGTGACAAAAACCCTTGATTACACTTATGATTTACTGAGGTTATGATCTCAAGATACCATAATTATTTTTTATTTGGATGTTTTATGTCTATATTGAAAATATTTATTTACAACCCATTCCTTTTGTATGGGTTATACTATGATTAAATGATTATAAAACCAATTTCTTTTACATAGGTTACACAATGATGAAAAGTTTATGAAACCAATTTATTTTCATGGGTTATGATATGATTAATTTTTTATGAAATTGTGGAATAATTATGTATGGGATTCATTATGTTATAATTATTATGTTATAAATAATTATGGAAGTTAAAAAAAACCATGTGTGGTGGTTACGTTATAACAATGGATGGTGGTTTCATTATAACCAAGCACAATTGTTACATTATAACTAAATAGGGGTGAGAAATATATATCCATATAATGTATTATGTAAATATAGATATCTCATAATATAAACAGGACTAGAATAAAGAGTTAATATAGTAAAATAAGGGAATATTTCCACTATGATAGTCTTGGGAATGAAATTTTAATACTATGATGACCAGGGGAGTGAACCCATTCCTCTATGATTCTTTTGGAAATTATCCCTGAATACAAAGGAAATTATTTTATATGATTATGTGTATTCCAAAAACTTATGCCTTATTCCAATTTTATGTTCTCATGGATCTTATTCTTTTATTCCATTATGATTCATGTCTTATTAAATTCGATGTTTAATTCAATGAATCAGGATTATGATATATGATATACAAGGTATGATTTTTGAATGTTATAATCATGTTTTTATACCATTATATTCATGTTATTCTCAAGTGATCATTGATAACTCCATTTTTTACTCTTATAGAGAATCTGATTTCATCCTTATTTATGTTTCCTTTCCAAAAGATATAAATAAAGGTAGTTAGTATGATATGTATAAGAAGGTTTATATTTATGAATATTAGTGGGTGACAATGTAGATCTTTTATGAACCGGCTGTTTATTTTTCAATGTTTCTGAAGGTAGTAAACCTATACAATTTTGGGGTTGATCATTACACTATTTAATGAACTTTAATATATTAAGATGTGATTTATATGAATAAAAAATATGGGTTTCTATAGTTGGTATTATAGAATGGTTTAGTTAACCTTTGGAAACTAGGATGAGAAAACCTAAATGAGAACCCAAGGAACAAGTCTAAGTATAAGTTAAAATCCTGATGTTTTGTAAATGATTATAAATGACCTAGGTTATACCTAATGTGTCATAGAATAAGGTTACAACATTTCGACATCCTTTTAATGATATTTCATGATTATTGGATAGAATAATATGATTATAATATTATAAAACTTACACATTAATTTTTTGTTTTAGTCAATGGATTAAACTAGAAGACATTGTGCTAACAATGAATGTGATAGACAATGCATCAATTGTCCTATTTAAAAACCAAATGGGATCATCTCTGAAAGGAAAGATTTTGTGATCATGACTAATCAGTTATCATGAAACGTTTTTGAAAATATAAAAATAGGTGAGTTTTATAGAAAGTTATATAAGAATAAAATTGGCTTCTAGGGAAGTGTATGTGGTAATGATCATGGAGGTAAGAATGTGAAATTTATTTATTATCAAGAAAGCGGTATGAGGAATCTAGAAGAATATCTCAAATTGAGGGGAATATTTTTTTCTAGGTATAAATAAGGGGTTTATAAAAATGAATTTTCAAGGAATTGAATGTCTCATATATAGAAAACCTTGGAATTATCTGAGTCATTTCATTATTCAAAATGGTAACTCATAAACTACAGATGAACCTATACTATGCAAATATTTTAAATGAAATTGTTGATGTTTTTATATATTGGTATTCAATAATTATATAAATTATATTTTGGGTATAATAATAATTAACATATAAGGATTTTCCCACACATTTTTCTTTATGTACTTGATTTTTTTTAATGGAACCAATGACTATCAAAAGTGATAATGTTTAGTTGGGATAAATTTTTTTTGACGTTTATGGGATAGTATTGGTGACCTTAAAATTGGTTAGTGATTTGATGATAAATTAATTTAGGCCATCTTTGAGGATGTTTATTGCTTTTTTTTATTTATGGAATTAGTCTATGATTTTATTTGGATACTAATGATTATATTATAAATTGCATCATGTATTTATAGGTTTAAGGTTGATAATATATTAAAAGGATTAAACCCCCCTTTTGAGGTTTTATGTGATGGGGTTTGTAGGAAATTTGAAACTTTTAATGGGTTTTAGGAGTAAAACTCTATTGAGGTTTAAATAACATTTTGGGATAAGGTATAATTTGATGTTAAGTTAATTATGGTGTGTTATAATGTAGGATATAAATAATATTAATAGTTTAAAAGTGAATCATTGACATTTATATATTCTATAAGATATTAATGGCCATGTTATGGATTTACACTGTGGTTAATATCTACATTTTATTCATTGTATTTTCGTGGACCTTTCTTCATTATGAAATTATATAGTAATTTATCATGGTGATTAATGATATTTTTGGATAAATTTTATTAGGATATGTAATATGTAACCTTTAGGTCTAACATGTGTTTTAGCAAGTATATTTAAGCGGGATTAATGAAATTAATTTTTCTAATATTTAAGGTAAAAGGTATTAGATAACCATTGAGGTTAAAAAATTCTTTAATTTTTCTGTTAAAAAGGGAATTTGGGATATAGGGTTATTTATTGAGATGATCTAAGTGGAATCTTTATTGTTATTTTGGAAAAAAAATTGGAGTCAAATGTTTTCTTTAAAGGATTAATAATTTTTGAAATTATATTACCTTATGATAACTATTTTTGGTTTTTTTAATGCTGAAATATAGAAGGAATATCTTGATATAATTTTTCAAAATATTAGAAGTTTATTTTAATTCACTAGGTATTAAAAAACTAATATCTAATTATCATCATTTGGGAAAAAATATTAAATTGTAGTGTAACTTGATTAAAAGGATGAAATTTTATATGTCATGTAAGTATATTTCCTTATTCAATTAGTTTATATGGTAACATAATGCCTAAAATCTAGTAAAAGTATCTTATGAAAAAAAATTCTAGTAAACTTCAATTTTGATGAATTAATTTCCTTTTTACTCCTCACCGATTTTGGGTTGTGTAGTCGTTAACTTTCTATTAACCATGTTATCTATCACTCTTCATTAATCCTTGGACATTATTTTTCTCTTCCATATGAATGTTTTTTTAGTTCCAATGAATTTTATCTTATTTATAAACCTAGGTTTGTGTTATTCTTGATGACCTTTGTATTTATCATTCTCCCTTATCAAGATGACGTTTTACTGACCCTTTTATGATATGGGTTTCCACAATAGGATTTTCAAGTGTAAAACCATTGGTGACCGAGATGAAGTTCATATTTTGAGGATGAAATTTATTCAAGGGGGAGAATGTAAGACCCCTAGAATTTATGATTTTTTTTCAATTATATTTAATTTCTTTGATAGATTATATTATACACAACATCGAGTTTAAGGAACCATGATAAACTATTAAAGTTTTATTATGTGATGGTTATAATCTAGTTATTAAATTGGTAGTTATGAATAGGGTAAAATAATTCATGATATATATATATATATATAAATTTTCTAATCAATATAAATGAATATATAAATTATTCATAAATAATAATTCCATTTTTAGTGAAGTCAATTTATTCTTTAGAAACATGTTCCCTTCAAAAAATAACTTTTATTTATTTTTTTGAGAAAAAATATTGATTAATTTCTGTAACATTTAGAAATTTTATTTTTAAAAATTAAAATAATTTTTTAATTCATCATTAAAAATTATCTTAGGGAGAAATTTTTATATTTTTTTTGAAAATATTTATTTTCTAGTGAATATTGAAAATACTAATTTTTATTTATTTTTTTCTTATTTCAAGCATAAAAAAAGTTCATTTTTTTTAAAAAATTCAATGTAAAATTTGTTAAATTATACCTTAAACAATCCAATTTAGTTTATATGAATAATTGTTTTTGAATTTTGGATAAAAACATTTATATAAATCAAAATGATGTTTTCTGAAAAATAGGGTTTATACGTACAATGTGTTTATATATATATAAATTAAATTGATAAATATTTATGAACTATTTAATATAAATTTATATATTATATATTAAATAAATTTTTTAAAATATTCTTCTAATATTTTTACTATTCATGGGACAAGAAAAAAACTAGTTTTATGCATGAATATTGCATTTTTCTAAATGAGAATTTCATCACATTTTTCCCGCATATTTTGAAATTAATTTTGTTCAATTATGGGTATTTAATTTTATAAAATGGATTAAATATTTGTATTCATGGAGTTAAAATTTGGAAAATAATCCCATTTTATTTTTGGTCAATATGAATATCAATCGTGGTTAAATTTATCACCCTGGTAAAGGGTAAATCAAGTTAATCTTGGAAAAAATAAGTGATGAGAACATAAATTTTCATTAAAATTCCTATTTTATGATTTTAATGAGTAACTTATAACCTTATTATTAAAATGATGTTTTTTAATAGACACTTTTCTTGGAAAATGACCTATATAGTATTTAAAGCATAGAAAGTTACAAAAAATGTCACTCTCTTAGTTTTAATTATCTATTAAGTTCCCACATTGGGGAAAAAGAAGTTTTTGAACAAATATAAGTTTCCATTTTGATATTAATGAAATTATTTTAATTATTTTAATTTATTTATAATTTTCTTGTAACTATAAAATGACCTTAAATTCTTATTCAACACCTATGCATTATTTCTCCATTAATAAAAAATATATATAATGAATTTAAAAATATTGAATGTAATATAATTTTACTGATTTTTTGTGTGAAAAGAATTATATAGTTTAGTGTAACATATTAATATTATGTTAAATAATTATATTCTAATTCACCCTTTTATTGATGTATTTAATGTAAAATTAAATTAATAGTAGAAAATGACATTAATGATATTTTATAATACATAATAATATATTAAATGATATAAAATTAATATAAATATTATATTCATCCAAATTAAGAGCATATGGGTTCAAAAATAAATTATTTTCCATTTATTATTCATTTGGAATTTTATCGTAACATTATTAATCCTAAAAAAGTATAAAAATATATTATTACGGTAACAATCAAAAGGGTTAACGATGGAATAAAACAAAAAATAAGTGTAAAAATGTGATCTAAACTTGTTGAAATATTATTTTATGAGAGTAGTTAGCGTCATAATAATATTATATTCTAATATTATCAATTATGATTCATTTTTACCTCAAAATTAATTTATTTTAATTTAATATTTTAAGAAATTACAAGAGTGCCCCTCCATTTAGTTATAAAAGGGAACCCATGATTTCTCTTCTTGGCACCAATTAGATCCTTTTTTATAAAACAAAATCTGAAAATTTATCTTCTAAAATACTCTATACACATTCTATATGTTTATTTTTTTCCAAAGGAGAAACCATATAGCCCTTAAGGGAGGATCTAAAAAAGTTATTTCAATGTAATGGTAATCACCTTAACCAGTCACTTTTTTTAATTAGTCTTTTAACTCCTCAAATTATTTTCTATTATTAATAAAATAACAATTTCAGTATCTTATATAAAATTAAATGTTACTATTATTATAAAACCTATTTTATTCACCCTTTTTCCATCAAATGGGAAGTGAAAATATCGCTCATGTGTACGTACGACTTACCATCTCCACGTGGAGATAAAATTTATTTCTCATCACCATATTTTATGTATGGGTATTATGATGGGTTTAATATTTAAATATTATAATTAGGAAATAAATATAATTATAGAATGACAATATCATCTCTATGCTATTACCTTCCAAACCATTGGAAAACGTTGATATCGATCATGCGTACGTGTGGACAACCACCTCCATGAAGCGATGTGATTATTTTCCCATTTATGTTTTACTTAGATGTTAATAAGGATATATTTAATAAATTTAAATGTTATATTTGATTTAATAATTTTTTAAAGATTAGTTATTATTTACCATTCATTTATTCCATCCATAAAAAAATTTAAAACAACATCAATGCGTGCATAGGGCCTACCGTCTCCATGAACGGGGTAATTTATTTTTCTATCACTATATTTTATGAATAAATCTAAAAATGTAAATAACTAATATATATATGATATTAATATAATTATTAACATTATTTTTATGATGTATTTATTATCAAAATAAATGGACCAAGCCTACCGAACCAGAACATACATGAAAAACGAAGTAGATATCACTCAGAATAATGATTTTAACCAAGAAGTATTAAAAAACAGGTGATTAAATGCTATAAGTAAATATTACATTACATTATATATATTACTATAATTATTTAATATAACTATAATAAATTTATATTAATGATTTAGTGGTTTCTAATGAATACAAAGGTAGTCAGACTTAATGTATGGGATATCTTGTCTCTTTTTTATTTATAAGAGTAATCTACCATATTCACAAATTGTTTCATTTATGTGGTGTATATAATTAAAATTTAACATGTTATATTCTTAATATACTTATTTTCATTATATTTTTATTTTTATTTAATGTTATTATTTAATGGAGATTATGATTCAAAAATATTACCAAAGTTGTAAGGGATTTTGTCACGCTTTTTGTGTGTGGGAAAAATGCCTTATAAACCACTTGTTTCTTTTGTGTAGAGTATATAATTCCCATGAATGTATTTTATGATGATTTTTATAAATTTTATTTATATTAACATATCCATCCAAGTATATTTATTTCATGGGACATATGATTAAAAATTTACCAAAGTGGAAAATGTTTTAAGTTAAAATATAATTATTTATGATTAAGTCTCTGGTGATAAAATATTATGATATAACTCTCTAGAAACTTATGAATATTATTATCCTTTATTTTTTCTTGAAAAAATATTTTCGTTCCATTTTCTCACTTTATTTTCTCAAACTACTGAAAATGTTTTTTAAGGAAAATTGACTTTATTTATCACTTCGGTAGAAAAAACATTTTCTTCCACATCCATGTTTTATAAAATTTATTTAATGAACGTTTTTAATATTCTATTGTGATTGTTTAAATTAATTTCTATGATTGTTTTAGTTTTTTAATTTTTTTAAATGGAATCTTCTTGTAATTTTTTGAATGATGTACTTTTACAAAAGTGTAAAATGAATGTTTTTGTTTTAACTTATATGACATGACTGAAATTTCACACCACCATGACCACTGAATTATTTAAAAATTCTTTTAAAATTTTACATGTTAATTATAAAATAAAATGTTTTACATAATATTTTGGAAATTTTTAGATTTTATATAAGTGATTTCTAAATGAAAATGTTATTTTCCTCAAGATTATTTTAATGATATTTTTATGGTATCAAATACAAAACCCTTTATTTCACATATGATTTATTGGGGAGATGATGTAAGGATAACATCCTTATAATTTTTATAATTGGTTTATGTTTATAATGAAAACATTTCAATCAACCCCATTCATTTCCCATGGGTCATAATATGATGAAGTGATTAAATGTTTATAATGCCTTTTTTCATGTGTTTTTCTATAATAAAATGTTTATGAAACCCATTCCATTTCATGGGTTTTTATTTTATGAATGTTTTATTATATTTTGGAACAAATATTTTTGTTTTTTGTTATGTTATAATTGTTATTCTATAACCATGAATTTTGGTTACGTTATAACCAAGGATGGTTGTTATGTTATAACCATGAATACAAGTTTTGTTATAACCAAGGATGATGGTCATGTAATAACCAAATATAAGTGGGAAATATATCTCCCTAAAATTAAATGGGTTAGGATTAATATGTCATGAGATAAATAGGGCTATAATGGGGAGTGAAACCTGTTCAGTAATTGTCTTTTTCCACTATAATAGTCTCTATAGTGAGACTTTAATACTATGATAGTTTAGGGATTGAACTAGTTATACTATAATAGTCTTGGAAATGAGATTTGAATACAATGTAAATGATTTTCCATTAATATGTGTATGAAAAAAACTTATTTCTTAAGACACCTCTCATGGATCATGTTCATTGAATCATTTTTGAGTCAGGATATTTAAACTACCGTGTTTTATTCCATGACCCAATATTATGATCTATGATATATATGTTATTATTTTTATATGTTATTTTCATATTATCATATCATTTTGTTCACATTATACTGAAGTGATCATTTATATCTCCATTTTTACCCTTACTGATAATATAAGCTCACCCTTCCATACGATTCCTTTCCCTAGGTTATGATGAAAGGTACTAAGTATGATATTTATATAAAGGCTTATATTTATGAAGTTATTACTAGGATAATTTATAAATCTTTTAAGAACTATTTATTTATTTTTTTCATTTTTCTGAAGGAACTAAACCAATATGATTATGGAATGTATCGTTACACTACGTAATTAATATTTATCCATTAAGATGTGATATCTAGGTTTGAAAATTATGGGTCTATGTACACAATTTCATTCAATAAAAAAAGTGGATGGGATTGATTTTTCCTTTTCATGATATTCCTTTAGTCATCAAAATCTCTTATGTTATTCGTGGAGGTGTAAATAATTGATATTTATTTTTAATGATTTCAACCATGATATACTTTTTCCATAGCTTTTGTTTCAAAATATATTTCTCACATGACTTATGAGATTTTTCATAAATAATACAAGCATATAAGTTATCATCATTTTTTGGATTTTAAATTAGTGGTTAATATCCTTGTTATATAAAAACAAATTAAAATAACCAATAAAGTATCCTCAGTGAAAATTACAACTTATAAAAGGGGATTTAGTCATGTTATAACTTATCAATAGATTTAACTTATAAATGTAGTATAGTTGTTCCTAGTGTTGTCTCTTGAGGAGCTCGTAGACTATGTTATCCAAACGATCACTTTTGTTAATTTATTTTTGTTAATGTTTGTAAATTGGGGATTTGAAATGGTTTGAAAAAAGTTAAATTAGAATATAATTGACTATATTTTAATGGAATTAAAATTTGAGATTTATAAGTTTTTATTAGATTTAATGGAAAGAGGAAAAGTTTAGAAAACATCAGGGGATATTCTTCAACCCTTGAACACTCACTATATCCATGATTACAAATACCGTAAAATAGAATTACTCAATTCCCAATCAAATACCTATAAATAAACATCTAATATGTTTGTAAAAAATATTTAGAAACATAAAATAAGACTTTTTATCCAATTATGAATGTGAATTAACTATTAAATGAACATTAAATAATCAAATATGATTAATCTCACTACTCTCAAAGTATAAACCATGGTAAAGATGTTCAAATAGTGAGATTGAATAATTTAATTTATAATTTGATGAACCATATATAATAGATAAAATAAAATGAAATCTTGGGGGAAAAAATAACTTCTTATATTATGAAAGTAATTTCTAGAATAATTCAAAAGTATTTATAATAAAAAGCATGAAACTCTAAAGATATTGAATTCTAGAATCTCCACTATCTATAGAAACTTGGGAGTTTATCCTGAAATGTATGATTACTCTATGTATAATCATATTATATATCTAATACTGTCTAAAATATCATGCTCTCTCACCTATGTAAATTTTAATGGAGTAGGAGACACATTTCTATAAAGAAAAGGTGATGTAGAATTTCCCTCCATTTATATCCACTAACTTTTAATAAAATATCACCACTATAAGAGGGTGAATCTCAATAATTTTTCTTTTGAATGTTTTGTATATAACATTTTATCTATCAAACTAAAAAATTTGAGAATTATTTGATACATGTATAAAATGTTATCTTCAAATTATTAGAAAATACATTTTATGTCTGAGAAGACTATTTAGTAGACTCCAATTCCACACGTCCATTGACTCCCTTAATGACCAATTGTTCTTCAGATATTTAATTATCTTGTGAAATTCCAAGTACTATTTAATTTAAAACTACAATAATATCATTTTATGTTGTTTATCTCATGTTATTCCTCAATTAATTAAGGTTGGTGAATTCTATCGAACAATTTTATTTTTCCAATCTTCCTGATTTATTTGGACACCATATAACTTGATTTATCTTTGGATAAAATTGACTAAAATGTATCCCACTAACAATAGAACCCTTATTTTCTTTTTCAATTTTTATCAGCATATAAATTTTTTTTTGAAAAATTATAATGATAAAAAAATTTAAAAATAAGAAAATAATAAATTTTCATAATTGTTCCCAAAACATCCCTAAAAACATAAATTAATGAAATTTATTTCAAAAATAAAAAATGGGGGGGGGGTGTATTCTTTGAAATTCATATAAAAAGTAATAAAAATTTCACCTTTATAAATATAATATTACATATTAAAATATTTTTCTTCCCTTCTCCAGTTACATGGAAGTGATTAAGTCTCTCAATAATGGGAGAATTTAGAAATAATGACGAAGAAAATTGGATAAGATAATTATAAAAAATCAAAAGATTAATGGGGAGACAAAATTTTCATTTTAACTCCTTTTATTACACAAATGGTTTAAATAATGGGGAGATGAAATTTCCCCTTTTCATTTATTGTTAATAATGGGGAGAATAAATATTGACATAAAATATTCTTTGATGAAATTTTTTCGTATTGAAAACAAGAGAAAAAAGGGGGAGATTGATGTGGCCAATGGTTTTTATGGTAATATTTGTTGTCAATATATGTAATTATATATGTAATGGTAAAGATAGTAATTGGAAAAAGTATCCACCTAACCAAAGAAGATGAATATGTTGACTATGCTTTTATGGGTAAAGAATAATAAAGGGATACAATCTTGGAATCCATGACTTTTGAGATTCAATGTAGTAGTTATTAATTGTGATGATGGTTAATATGGTTACTATAGATATATTAAAAGTTATAATGGAATGTTCATATCACTCTAAATAATATATTATAACTAAAGGTGGAGATAGATTGTGGTTAAAATAGTTTCGGAGAACAAATATTTGGAGAAACAAAATCACGTTGAATTTGGGAGAATCTATAAGACTGGTAGTTTACATAATGTTTGATAAAATATGATATGAAGTAGATTTGGATGTATTTTGTCAAATCTCAGTTTGAAACTAGATTTTATAATTTAAATAATTATATACAATACTCAGACTTGAGTATATGCTACTAAGTAACTTGGGAACAATCTATAGTCATTTTAGATTACTCTAATAACCCCCATATGCATTTGAAGTTATTATGAGTATATTTTAAGAATTTTAAAAATTAATTAGGTAATTTTAAGTGATTATAATATTATTTAAAGAATTATATAATTTTTATGCTACAACTAAAAAAATTGGCTACATCTTGGAATTTCTATAAAGATGAATGAAAATTACATAAGAGTCATTTCAACATTGAAGATACTAGAAACTTACAAAGTCATGGGATCATAAAGTTTATAACAGTGTATATAAAGATAAATTCTGATAGAAACAATTAGATATGACAAAGGCATGGAGTTTTAACTATATGCATAAGAATTATTCATGATTTCATATGGATGAATTCACTGTCTGTATAAGGATCATCTAATATTTCATAAGGATGAATCCATCACTTCATAAGGATAAACCATAACTTCATATGGATCATCCATGAAGATCTTCAGGATCTTTTTCAGAGTAATAATGAATGTTTATTTTTTAAAATGGATGATTCCAACACCTTTTAAGGATGAATAATCAAGTTCACAAGGATGACCATGAACTTCCAAAGGATCATCGCACTTCATAATGATCAATTTTAAGATCCATAAGGATGATTCCTAAGTTTATAAGGCTCATTTTTCATCTGTGTGAGGATTATTTCACACCTACTTAAGGATGAAATTTTCTCTACATAATGATCACTCTATGTCCAACACCGAGATAAAATCCCATAATTATATAAAGTTAAAATCATATATTTCTAGGATTAAATATTCTAAATAAAATAATATACGGGGATACAAAAACTATTCACTCATGCTAAAATAATCATGCTGATTTATAAATACATGATTAAAGATGATTTTGAGGAATTTTAAATAAGTATAATATTGTAGATATGATTATTTTATTATATATATTTTTTCAAATGATAATATTTGAAAATCAGTATTGGTGATCAAGGTGGAAATATCACATAAGACAAATGATATTATTTCAAGATCAAAATATAATGATACTTATATTAATCCATGATTCAAGTTGTGATTTGAGGAAGTTTTTATTGATATCATTTTTTATTTAATATATTATTTTCAAATGAGTTTATTTGAAAATCAATATTAGTGATAAATGTGGAAATAAATTAGATGATGTTGAAAATTTTCATTAATGATTAGAAAATAACAAAAATAATTATTATTAAGGCTTTTGATTGAAAATATTATATTTATTAGTGATATGAAGAATTTCAAAGATGAAGTTGTTTTTGATAAAATTTATTAAAAATGAAATGTGAAACCATAAGAAGTTTGTGTTATTATAAAGTAGAATTTAATATCACAAATCGATTTTTTATTCTTAATAAAAATGAAGGAGAAAATAATTAGATGTTATATGAGTGCAGTAAACTCATGTCTGAGTCTACACTAGTTTTTTGGAATCTCTCGTCCTTTAAGAAGATGTTCCAAGCCACACCACATTTAGGATATATTTTTATGAAACTAAGAAGATTGATTTATCTTCGTGTGTTAGTGGAATATTCTAAGATGAAAATACATGATATTAATATAGATATAAAATTAGAGATTTTTTCAACCAAGAAAAATGGGATGAAATGGATGAAGGTAATTTTTGGAATACGTAGTGAAAAAAGGTTGGAGAAAACCAATGTAAAATAGTTTTAGGTAAAAGATATGGAATATAATGGGGAAAAAATAATGTATCATAGTTTACATATATATCTTACTTCAACAATGATAAATATTTATTTCATAAACTAAAAAAAACTATGCAAGGACAATATTGGTTTAGTGTCTTTAGAAACTGGGAAACATAAACCACTGGTTCATAAAACATATACATTGTTGCCCAGTTATTTCTTCACACCTAGACTCCTGTTTGACATATATTACTTAATACCCTTATACATGATCTAGGGAGAAGAATAATATGAGAGGGTGAGATAAAATTCTTAGTAAGGGTAGATAAGGGAAATTTAAATCATACATAATCATAAGAACATAACATTTGAAAATATTATCCTGCATATAAAAGACCATAATATCATGTCATGGGATAAATCATAAAATCGAAATGTAATAAAAATAGTAATAAAAAAGATATGAAATTTATTGGAATACACACATAAGAATATAAAATAATTTCATATTAGTCAAGGCTCATTTCCAAGACAATCATAGTGGAAAAAGTACATTACTGAACCAAGTTCATACCTCATTCCAGCTTATATTACCGAATTGGATTTACATTCCATTCTAGTCATGTCCATATCATGAGATATAAATATTTATCCAATTAATTTTAGGGATATATAGGTCCCACACATCTAATAATGAAACCATTATTACATGTTCCATGAAAACAAAAAAACATTCACTATAGGATAACCCTTGAAATAAAATGGGTTTCTTAAACATCATTCCATCATAATTGGTATAAAAAATGTATTTATTAAATAACATTCCATAATGAAAAAAATAAAATCATATTAATAGTAGGGATATAAATATGACTCTATTTATGGAGTGTCATCTTATATAAAAAATAATTTTGAGAAAACACATGAAATTAATTTTTCTGGAAAATATCCTTTCTTCTTAAAAATGTTTTCCTTCCTCAAAATGCACCATAAATTTAGAATAAATAATTTTATGTTAAAATAAACTTGTAATATTTTAGGTTAAGCTTTAAGGAAATAAGAAAGTATGAATATGTAAAAATCCGTTCATGCCATACAAGTTAAAAAATCCTTTTTCTCGTACTTTTTCGGGAAATTTCCAAAAGTACCTTTTACCAAAAATGATAAAATATTCCATTCATACTGTTTATTAAAAATTTTCCAATGGGTAAAATTGACATTAAAAAATTATAGAAGGATATAAAGAATATTTTTAAATATATATTTATGAAACATGTACATGGATGATAAATATACCATAATAAATACATACTAATAAAAAATCTAAGATAAAAACAATATTTGAAAATTTATCCCTTACCTTAGGTACGATATGACTAAAATTTATCTGAACCTCCTACATGATGATGTAAATAATGTTACAGATATATCCAAAATCATAATCATTTTTATGATAACATTTATGATCATATTTTCATCTGTTTGTTAGTAATATTTCATTGTTACTCATTATCTGGGTATTAACTGCTTTATATTCTTATGCATGTTTTGTCAGATAAGTTCTTATTACTATTTTTAGGAAATAGTTATATAATTTAAAACATGTTATTAGTATAATATATATCATATTTATTCATTTAATTCATTTATATAATCATGATTTAATAATGATTATGTAAAATAAATCACATAGTACCGTGGAGACGGTAAGCCGTACATACGCACGAGCGATGATATCATTTCCATAATTGATGAATGGTATTGAAGTGATTGATGTATAGTATTTCATAATAAATATAATTTTTTATTAATCATACATATATATATTTATTAATTCCATCATTATACCCATCCATGTAACGTGGTGGTGAAAAAAAGATTACACAACGGTGTAGAGACAGTAAGTCGTACGTATGCACACAGGACGATTTCATTATTCATAGGATGAGTAGAAGGTGGACTATGGTTATTTCATAATAATAATAACCTATATGTATATAATTACTAATAGATTTATTACTTTATAATGAATAATTAATTAGGTGGAAGTAGAAGAATAATGAAGTTTGAAATAACTGATAAATGATATCGCCTCTTCTTCGACGCGCCTCATTTAAATTGCCTCTTAGAGAACTAGATTTGGACATTGAAGAAGACCAGGAACTCTAGAATGTTTCTAGTGAAGTTTAAAATGGAAATTATCAGGGTATGGTCAAGCTTGAAGGCTCAAAATCCAGTGAATAGTTAGGGAGGAAGTTCCCTTTTATAATTGAGGCGATGAGCACTTTTGGAAACCTCAAAAATATTAAATTATAATAAAATCAAACCCCACATAAAAAACTCAAAAATATCCCAATTTTGAATATGATATGATATAGGGTTATAACCTCATCAACCAATAAATTTTAGAAATGTGTTTATGTCAATTTAAGAATTATAATTTTAATTAACACTTAGTTATTTTATCTAAATTTTAACTATGGTAACATATATTTCTATATTAAAAGTGTGAAATATTTACATATTTGAAGTCAATTAGACAATAAATTAAGTATTTAGAACGTTTTAGACCATATAATAGTAATTATTAATTTTCAAAAAATGTTTTGTGATTTTTATATAATTTAAGAAAATATTATTTTGACACAATATCAATAGTGTCAATTTTGATACTATTTATTTCAGTGATTTTTAAAAATATAAAAATATGAAGTTAACCTAGATAAAAATATTTTATTATATACCTATGGGATAAAGTTAATCTTTAAAATTTATTTGACATAATAATTATCCCAAATTATATTTATTAAGATACTTTTTAATGACATTTATTTGATCTCTTCATAAATAGAATAATTACTTACTCAATTTTTTGTAATTATTTAATATACATATTTGCGGAATATAAATTCAAAATAAAATAATATGGTGAAGATAAATCCATTATATTTAATAATAATACTTTTAGAAAAATTTAACTTCTGAAAAACGAAACATTAAAAGTGTTATACACTTTTCAATCATGAATGTGACAAATTTAAGTTTACATTAAATAAAATAATATAAGTGTAATAATATCTTCAATAAGCCTTAAAATGGTCAATATGTAGACCCTTGGATGATTATGGTCAATATATACTTGAATAATAAGGTTTTTTAAGTGTTTGGTCCTTTTGATGGTTATTAATATTTAAAAAGATGTTTTATTGATTTCTCATCAATTAATTAATTTTTTCATCATCCAAGTATAAGTATTTAAGGTAATAATTTATTTCCGAAAAATTAAAAATAAACTATCATGATAAGGAAAAAAAATTAACTTTCAAATGAGTATTTATAATCGAATTTTTCTTCTGAATAACCCTATATTAAAAATAATTTAATTATTAAAGTTTCAGTGAGACATATTTCCCTTTTCTTTAAATAAAATAAAATAAATTTCATAATCCCATTCAAATGGGTTCGAATGGATATAATTTCGACACAATTTAGTTTAATGTAAAATTATAATAATACAATTATATTAATACAAGTGTTAGGGAAAATTTATAACATTATTTTTACCCTTAATTACACGATTTACCCTTTTGTCGTGTTATTAAAATTAACCGAAGTTAGTATTTATATTTTCCAAAAATAAAATAAATCTATTTACATATTTTGGACCTACCGATTCAAAATATAGAATCCATTTTTTAAAATTCAAAACACAGAAGTTTTAGTAATTAATTTTATATTAATCTCGTTGTTGAAATGAGAAAATGATTTTTACAAGTTATAATATTGAAAAGATTAAAATGTTTTTACATATGAATTTAATGTAAAATTAATTCCAATGACCTACATTATATTAAATGGTAAGAATATATTCTATTTATAATTTTAAACTTTTAAATAATATAATTATCCATATAAATTATTTCAATGAAAAAATATATTTTCAATTAAAATTTAACATAATTTTACTATTTATCAAAACATGAAAGTTATCGAGAAAATATCAAAAATTCATCCAAAGTAAATTTTTATATCCTGATTCAAAATAAAATGTTTATTTTGTCATATAAAAAACTTTAATGTGTTAAAATCAGAATTAAAAAGGGGTTTACAATTCAAAAGTGTAAAATTAACCTTTAAAAAAATTGGTTTTTATACATAATATAGTGTTTAATTCATACCCTATTACTCAAATATCCATTGGATGAATATCAAAAATATTTTATTAAGTATATAACACATATTTATCTCATTAATTTCATTACCAAATGTAATTCACTAAAAAATAAAAATATCTAATTGATTTATATTATTCATAAATAATTGATAGCCAATGAATTCACAATGCATTTTCATAAGTTAGTTATAATTATTCATACAAACCTAATGTCTAGGCTATAAAGATAATTTTATAATAAGGGCATCTCATGGTTCGTTTAAACTCCCGATTTAATTAAATTAAATCTACTAAAGAATAAAAATTATTTAAAGAAAATATTTCTTAAAAACATCCCAGTGTTACATTCCACCCACGTTAAATTGAATTTCACCCTCAAAATTTGTCACTTGGAATCATAAATATGCAGATACCTCTCCCTCATGATATCCTCAAGTTTCCATGTTGATTCTTCAAATATGTGGTTCCTCTATAAAACATTAACCAAGCGAGTGGTCTAGTTTCGTAGAACTTTTTCACTATGATCTGAAATCTCCATCTATTGTTCTTTATAAGAAAGATGTTTCTCCAGCCATATGACTTATGAGCTTAGTAAATGTGAATTATTGAGTACATAATTTCTCCAAAGAGATATGTGGAAATCATCAGGAACTTGATAGAGATTCGGTGGATGTGATAATTAGTAAGTTACCTTCCCAACATGATCTAGAATTTCAAAAGGACCGATAAATATAGGGATCAACTTTCCATTCTTTCCAAATCTCACTAGTCTCTTCTAGGGAGATATTTGTATAAACAACTTATCAACCACTTCAAAATATAGGTCTTTTTATTGGTTGTCAGTAAAAAAATTTTGTCGGCACTTAGATGCTCTTACATGTTGTTGAATAGATATGCCTTTTTCTGCTATTTAATCAACGAGATCAGGTCATAATAGCTTTCTTTCCCAGACTTCATTCCAATAGGTTGGAGTTCTACAATTATTTCCAAAGAGGGATTCAAAATGAGTTATCTAAATACTAGAGAGAATTCTATGGTTGTATGAAAATTCTACTAAAGGTAGGTGTTGATCCCAACCACCTTTGAAATCCAAATAGAAATCTCTCAACATGTCTTCCCGAGTTTGAATTTTCCACTCAGCTTGACCGTCTGTTTGAGGATGATAAATAGTGCTGAAACATAACTCTATATCTAGAGCATACTGAATAATTCTCTATAACATTGAGGTAAAATGATGATCCCAATCAGATATAATGGAATGTTGTACTCCATGAAATCTTACAACATTATTTACAAATATCTTGGTTGGCTTATCAAGAGTGAAATCCTCTCTAATATCAATGAAGTGTGCTGACTTCATAAGGTGATCTACTATAACCCATATATAATAATTTCCTTTAGATGTTTTGGAATGTTTTATAATAAATTCCATAGTGATTTTTTCATATTTCCATTACGGTATGGGTATTTGTTGTAACATCCCCTTAGACTTATGTCTCTCAGCCTTAACATGCTAACACACCAAGCATCAAAAAACATATTCTGTGACATCTCTTTTCATCCCATCCCACCAGAAATACTCTTTTAGGTCCGTGTACATCTTTTTGCTTCCATGGTGAATAGATAATTAGGAACTATGAGCCTCATCCAATAGCTTCTTCTTTAATTATAGTATGGGATGTATACCAACCATGTTCCTAAACCTTATTATTTCATCACAATTAAGGTTGAATTTAGGAACATCTATCAATGTCATTTGTATCTCTACATCTCTTTTCTATGACTTCTTAATATTTACTTTTATAAATGGTTGAGCATTTATTTGATCAATATAAGATGTACCCCCTTCCTTTAAAAGTTCAAGATTCTTCCTTTGAAAATCCCTAAATATTGGATCTTTTGTGATCCTTATCAAGGATAGGCTAGCATGGTCTTCTCAACTCAAAGCATCTGCCACCTCGTTCACTTTCTCAGGGTGGTAATTTATTAAGCAGTCGTAATCTTTAATAAACTCTAACCATCTTATTTGGTGAATATTTATATCCTTTTATGTGAAAATATACTTTAAAATTTTATGATTAGTATAAATATTGTAACGACCCAAGTCTGGATCCCCTACACTGGTGCCCTGTACCCGATTCTCCACATGACCTCAAGCGCATTTCCCCAAATGCCAGAGGCCGGCAACTAGTAGTGAGGGCCTTGGTGAGTAAGTGAGGAAACTATTCCCTCATTTGGTAAGGTATTCAAGGTAAGAAAATAATAATAAATAGCGAAAGTAGTAAAAAACATGCATAACAGTATAAACCAAACAACAGAAGCAATGTAGATATATAATAATGATGTCAATGATGCAGCAGGTACAAGTATCTAAGGAAAACAGCAAACACAACAACGTGCTGAAATACAACTGAAACCAAATGAAAAATAAAACTAAAGTAATCTCCTCAGCATCGCGAGCCCCGGCTCGTCCCATGCTCCCCAGCTCCAGTGCAATCATGAACCTGAAGTAGAAGGGTGTTTGTCCTTATCTATATACCTGTAGCAACATAGTCTGCTTGGGCCCAATAGAATGGCCCAAACAGGGTTTTAGATACAATCATAGTAGGCAATCACCCAATGATTTGTTCCTAACAGTCAATGAATACATGGCAGTAATAAAACAAGAAGCAGTAAACAGAAAAGCACAAGCAACTACAATCCACAGTTCTAACAAGTAAAGCACACAAGTAAGCAGTCAACAACAAGAAGAAAACAGGTAACCCTCTGGGTAGCTCTCACAGTATAACCCCTATGGTTCAACCTCTAAGTACTAGCAACCCCCTGGGAGGCACACACAGTCTCACCCCTCTGGTTCAGCTACGCAAAAAAAAAGCAGACTCTCTGGGGAAGCACTCACCGTCAATTCCCCCTATAGTCTCGTATCATGCTAAAGGCTCTCTGGGGATGCACTCAATGTCAATTCCCCCATGTGGCCCACGTTTTAATTAAAATACACTCTGGAGAAGCCCTTCCATCAATTCTCCCTTTGGTCTCGCATCGTGATTAAAGACACTCTAGAGAAGCCCTTCTGTCAATTTTCCCTTTGGTCTGCTACTCTAGGTTCTCACAGTCTTGAGTATAACTAAAAATACTCAGCGCGAACCTTAAGAACTACTTGGATAACAACTAAGGCTCAATAGAAAAACAAAAGAGACAGTTCCACTATCCTACAACAAGGTATGGAAACTAGAAAAACGCCCAACAGGCAAAACAAACATGGCAAAGCAACCTGAGCACAAAATAAATTACACTACTCACAAGCAATAACCTCTACTAAAGAAATCTAGCAAGATAGGAAAGCAGCAGGGGAAAAACAAGAAACACACAATACCCCGTTCAAGTGTATTGGTGGAATTTTCACATAATATTCATCAACTTTCTACGAAAAGGCACAAACCACCTACCTCGATCCTAGGAGATCGATATACGTGAACCTTGACGATATATTCCCCTTAGATCGACATAGATCTGAGAAAACGCACAAAAATTTCATCCCATGATAACTTGGAAATGAGGGGGAAATCAAGAAACAATGCTAAGGCAAAAGGAAGAACTCACCGCTGTGATTCCAATGCAATCGATCGTGCTTGAATCGAAGAACGGACGGCGGGGTGGGATTTCATCGATGATCCGGCTGTACGGTCACTCTCGGACAATCGAAAACTAAATAAGAATATGAATATGGGGGTTAGACGTGACCCTGATCCGTTTAATGAAGAAAAAAGAAAGTACACGACGTGTACTTTTTGTGTACACAAAGTGTACTTCGAATTTTACATACTCAGAAATAACCGGCCTCCACCTCAGCCTTACACACTGTGTGTGTGGCCCGGACATGGCCAACACACGGCTTCGAGCCGGGGAAGAGTACACGGTGTGTACTCAGAAAGTACACGGCATGTACTTCTGAAATTTCTAGAAATTCATTTTTCTCAAAAACTCCAGAAAAAGGAAAAATCGTACCTGAAAAGAAGATCCCGGATCTTAAAAACTTCCCCCCTTAAAGAAATTTGTCCCCAAATTTTTCCGAACGATTCGGAGAAGAAGAAACCCCGAACAGATCCGGCAATTGCGATCGTACATCAGTCTCCCTCTCCCAGGTCTCGTCCTGTACTCGCCCGTGCTGCCATAGCACTCGTACCAGAGGAACAGACCGCCCGCGGAGAACCTTCGTACTATGATCGACAATCCGGATATGATGCTCCTCGAATGACGCATCCTCTTCAAGCTCTACTTCCTTGGGTTGAAATATGTGAGACGGGTCTGAAAAGTAATGTCGGAGCTGAGAGACGTGGAACATGTCGTGCATGGCCCGATACCTCTGAGGTAGCTGCAACCGATAGGCGACCGAACCCACTCTCTCCAAGACCTCAAACGGCCCGACGTACCATGGTGAAAGCTTACCCTGTCTCCGAAAACTTTTGTGTCCCAACCTCGGTGCGACTCGTAGGAAAACCTGATCACTGACCTCGAATTCCAGAGGTCATCTCCTCTGATCCGCAGAAGACTTCTCTCGAGACTGTTCCATTGCCATCCTCTTCCGAATCGGCTCTATCTGCTCAGAAGTCTCCGGTACATGACGAGGTCCCAACAAAGCTGCCTCTCCTGCCTCCAGCCAGCATAAGGGGGATCGGCATGGGCTACCGTACAAAGCCTCATATGGTGCCATCTGAATAGTCGCCTGAAAACTGTTTTTGTAGGAAAACTCCTCCAGAGGGATATGCTTCTCCCAAGAACCACCAATGTCTAGAATGCAAGCTCAGAGCATATCCTCAAGCACCTGGATCGTGCGCTCGGACTGGCCATCAGTCTGGGGATGGAATGTTGTACTCAAAAGTACCTGTGTACCCAAGGCCTTTTGAAGTCCCTGCCAGAACCGAGAGGTAAAGCGCGCATCTCTTTCTGAAACAATAGAGTGCGGAACTCTATGCAGACAAATGATCTCTCTGATGTAAAGTCTCCCAGATCATCGACACTAAAGGTTTCCTTGATCGGCAAGAAGTGAGCAACCTTCGTAAGTCTATCGACGACAACCCAAATAACATCATTCGCCTGAGGTGATCTTGGAAACCCGGTCACGAAGTCCATCGCAACATTGTTCTACTTCCATTCCGAAATGGGTAACTTCTGTAAAAGCCCCACTGGTCGCTGATGCTCTGCTTTCACCTGCTGACAAGTAGAACATCTCATGAAAAAACCAACAACATCCTTCTTCATACCTAGCCACCAGTATTGGCGATGAAGGTCCCGATACATCTTGGTGACGCCAGGATGAACTTCCCAAATAGAGGAATGAAAATCCTGCATCATCTCCCCACGTATATCTGCTGGCACCCATACGCGTACTTGGAAACGCAAGATCTCATCCTCACCCACTGTCCGTCCAGGAAGAGGGTCCTCTCCTGACACACTCTCCCGTAGGACTAATCCTTCTGAGTCTGATAGCTGCCTCAACTATACCTGATCAAGTAGCATGGAGGTAGCAACTATATAAGATAGAAAAGTATGTCCTCGTATGGCATGCACCTCTAGATGCATTTCATAGAATAGAGCCATCTACTGCCACTCACTACTGGCCTCCTGAACTACCTGAACCTGAGTTCTCCTGCTCAACGCATCTGCCACGGCATTGCCCTTTCCCAACATATAGGCAAGATCGAAATCAAAAGACTGAAGATACTCGACCCACCTGCGCTGCCTCAGATTCAGATCACACTGAGTGAAGATATACTTGAGACTCATGTGGTCATTGAAAACAAAAAAGTGCTCTCCCAGAAGATAGTGTCTCCAACAGCACAAGGCATGAACAATAGCTTCCAAATACAGATCGTGCGTAGGGTTGTTCCTCTCATGTCGCCTCAATTGCCGAGACCCGTACGCAACAACTCCATCTCCCTACATAAGAACATCTCTCATCCCGATACCCGAAGCATGACAGTAAATAGTGTATCTCTTGCCTGGCTCTGGCAAGACTAGTATTGGTGCTGACACCAACCTCCCTTTCAGCTCCTGAAAGGATTACTCACAATAATATAACCATAATAATTTCACCCCCTTCTTGGTTAGACCTGTCAAAGGTGCTTCTAGACGAGAAATGTCCTGAATGAAGCGTCTGTAGTATCCAGCCAGCCCTAGGAAGCTCCGTACCTCAAAAACGTTCTTTGGCTACTCCCAGGAAACTACAACTCTCACTTTCTCTGGGTCCACAGATACTCCTGCCTCTGAGATGACGTGACCAAATAAGTGAATCCGATCCATCCAGAAGTGGCACTTCGAGAGTTTAGCATAAAGCTGATTCTCTCTCAGTGTACTCCGAACGATCTCAAGATGTGTGGCATGGTCATGTCGAGTGTGGGAGTACACCAAGATATCGTCCATGAAGACCACAACAAAGGAGTCCAATTAAGGATGAAACACTTGGTTCATCAGTGCCATGAAAACTGCAGGCATGTTCGTGAGGCCGAACGGCATGACTGTATACTCGTATAGACCATACCTGCTCCTGAAGGCTGTCAGAGGTATATCTGATGGTCTAACGTGCAACTGTTGATAAACGGACCTCAAGTCGATCTTTAAGAACACCCGGGCTCCTCAAAGCTGATCTAAAAGGTCATCTATCCGCGGTAAGGGATATTAGTTCTTGACCGTCAACTAGTTCGGCTTTTGGTAATCCACACAAAGCTGAATGGTACCGTCTGCTTTCTTCGCAAACAGAACAGGCGAACCCCAGGGAGAAGTACTGGTTCGAATGAAACCCTTAGCTTGTAGCTCCTCCAACTGCTTCTTGAGCTCCTATAACTCAGGTGTGTCCATCCTATATGGAGGAATGGACACCGGTGCCGCTCCTACCAATAGCTCAATAGAGAAGTCTACCTCACGCTCCGGAGGCAAACCCGAAAATTTCTCTATAAAGACATCACTGAAGAGATCCAACACTGGAGGAAAGTCCAACTATGGAGTCCCCTGATCATCCAGATAAAGACTAGCAATCTGGGTTGTCACCCCTCCTAGCCCAAGATGCTCAAGTCCCACCCGACTCGCTCGAACGTCCCATTCACCTCTATGAAGGAAAGATTCACCTTCTGGTGAAATGAAACTAACTCTACGGCGATAACAGTCAACGACAAACTGGAAGGGAATCAAACAGTCCATGCGGAGAATGACATCATAGCCTGTAATCTCTAGGACATAGAGATCCCATAAGAAGCGATACCCGACAACCTAGAGAGGGAACTATCTACACTGGCGTACACCGGATGTCCTCATCCCCATGGGTGTGTCTAGTGTCAACGAGTCAGTAGAAGAAAAGATGCAGAGTCCAAGGCTCTCCACAACAGCAACAGAGATAATGCTATGTGTAGAACCAATATCGAAAAGGGATGAAGATAAAACTAAGGCTACTAAAATCATACCTCGAACAGTAGAAGGGCCAGGATCCTGCTCATGATAAGTCTACTCCACGGCGAAAGACTGGCCTGCACCGCGGCCCTGCGCCCCTGGCTGACCACTCTGAGCTGAACCGCCCTGCTGGTGCTGAGGAACTGGTGGCTGACCACCACAACCTCGACCTCCACCTCGGCCTGAACGGACGGAAGAACTCTAGTTCCCCGACTGGTGAGAAACTGGCGGTGCTACTCCTGAACAAGGAGTCATGGAAGAACCCCGGTCACCTGCTTCTGGTGAGAAAACCAGGCATAAACTCTGAACTTGACCCAATTTTCCCCAAGATCGGCACTCCATGGGATCCCTCTGGCACTGCGGCCTCATGTTCCCTTTCCAGCCACACTGGTAGCACATCACCTGGATGCCTGATGATGTGTCTCGCTTCCTCATATCACCGCACGTAGGCTCCCGACATTGCTTCTTGCTGTCATCTGAAGGAAATATTGCTCTGGAAGCAGAACCGCCCTAGCTCGCAGCTCCAAAGTCTCTCAGAAGGTGCTTCTCAAGTAGTGCCTGGTTAACGATGGAAGTAATGGAAGTCAGCCGGAAGATGTTCACATGTGAACAGATCTCCCATCTGAGTACATCCTCAAACTTCCTCGCCAAGAACACCCCACTCCCATCCTGAAGGGGTGTAAAACGCTATAGCTAAGTGAAACGAGAGGAATAATCCATGACAGATAGAGTACCCTGCTCTAAGCTCATGAACTCTTGGGCTCGATCGGACCTCAGGGTCTCCGGGTAGAAGTAGTCGTAGAACACGCGTTGGAACTTCTCCCAAGTCATAGCCTGCTGCTGACCCGCCTGTGAGATCACGTCCCACCACCTCTTGGCGGAGTCTCAGAGCATGTAGGTGGCGAGATTGACCCACCTTTTTGGAGGCATCCCCAGATGCTCGAAGATAGTTAGCGTGGCTTCTAGCCATGACTCTGCAGCCTGAGGTCCTCCCTCCCCCAAGAACGTGGGAGGATGCTGCTGCTGGAAAACCCACGTCAAGTTTTCCATAGACGTGACAGGAGTCGGTACTCCCTTGAAGTCCTTCATCATCCTCATAAAACCTTCCCTGAACTTTGCATCAGCGCCTGTGACTGGTACAACAACCGGTGCCAAGGATGGCTCGGCTGGGGGATCGACAGGAAGTCCCTGATCAGCCATATCTGGCGTCTGATCACTGCCCGATGATAGACGTACGACCGGAGGATGTCTCGGAGGCATAGCTCTGAAAGATCAAAAGCACACCTTAGATCCAAAAGACAAGGACAGTGAACACAAGAGTACAAAACGGGAATAGGGGAAGAAAAACACACAAGTTTACAAAACATGGCTACATGACATGTATAAAACTACACGGCGTGTCTTCTTAAACCACCGACATGGGCGTGTACTCCTGCCCTACAATTCGTGTACACTTAAAACTACACGGTGTGTTGACCCAAACACATGAAATGTACTTGAAACTATTCCCCTACCCGAGTTCCTTAAACGACTTACCCACATGGTCCGACTTAACCCGAGAACACGCAGCGTGTTCAAAAAAAACACCGTGAGCACTAGACATGGCTTCAGCGGTCCGTGTTGTTGAGTACATGGTTGTCTACACGGCTAGACCTTACACGGCGTGCTCTGAACAAACATGACGTGTATAGGTGAAGGCGACACCATCCCGTGTTGTTCGTGACACGGTCGGGTACCTAGGAAAGACTACACGGTGTGTTCCGAACAAACACGACATGTGGAAAGGAAGGTAACATCGGCTCGTGTTGTTCGTGACATGGACGGGTACCTGGAAAAGACTACACGACATGTTCCCTAAGGACACGACGTGTTATACCCGAGCTTCCCCGGCCCGTGTTGTTAGTGACACGGCCGGGCACACGGCTCCGAACTTACACGGCGTGTACCAATCGTACACGGAGTGTTCCCTAAGTTACTCCCATGACACCGTGTTCTTCTCACACGGTCAGTGACACGGCCTGAAAACTACATGGCATGTGTCCAAAAAGGACACGACGTGTATTCTGGGTTTTTCTGGGTAGTAGCTCAGAAACTGCACAGAATTCCAGAAACACTAAAAACAAGGAGAAAACGTGCCAAATTCTGATCCGTGAAGGCCCATAACACCTCAAGAACTATAACGACCCATACTTTACATACATTTTTAATACATAAAAATTGAATCACACTTATTACAACATATAACAAACCCATTAAAGGACCTTATAGGTATAGTGTATTTAGAAATTGGGAAACATAATCAATTGGTTCATAAATCATCTACATTGCCTCCCATTTATTTCATCATATCTAGAGTCCCTTTTGGCATATCCTACTTAATAACCTTCTTCCTGACCTCGGGTGAAGAAAACATACAAAAGGGTGAGCTCAAATGCTCAGTAAGGGTAAACAAAAGAAAAATCAATCACATCATATTCATAAGAACATAACAATTTGGAAATCTTACCCTGCCAAAGAGATCATAATTTCATAAAATGGGATAAATCATGGTACTGAAATGTAATCACAATAATCATAACATAAAACATGAAACTTTGTGGCATACACACAAAATCATAGAGAATCATTTCTTCTTAGTCAAGACTCATTTCCAAGACTATCTTAGTGGACAAAGTCCATTTCTGAACCGAGTTCATTCCTCGTTTCAGTCCTGTTTCACTGAATCGATTTAACCTGCCATTCCAGCCATGTCTATCTCATGAGATATAAAATCTTTACCCAATGCATTGGAGGGAGATATAGGTCCCACCCATCTCATAATGATACCATTATTATGTGTCCCACAAAATAAAAAATCATACATCATTGCATAACACATTTAATAAAAATGGGAATCTTAAACATCATGCCATCATAACATAATCCATATAAGATAAAAGGACATCATAAAAACAATTCCATCATAACATAATCAAATCAATGCAAAAATAGGGATAGAAACAGAACCCTATATTATCTTAGATGGAAAATAATTTTGATAAAACACTTCAACTCCATTCTTGAGGAAAATATCCTTTCTACTTGAAAAATACTTTTCCTTTCTTACCATGTCATACAATTCTAAACTAAAAGAAGTTGATTAAAAATAAACTTGAAAACTTGTAAATGAATCTTCTTGGAAATAATGTTTTAAAAATCCATTCATGCCGTATAAGTTATAAAAAACATTCTTCTCGTACTTTGGCCAGAAAAGTCAAAAAGTACCTTGTACGAAAAACGAAAAAAGATTCCTTTCATATCTTTTACTAAAAACTCACCAAAGGGTAAAATTGGATATAAACTATTGTAGAAGGATACAAATATTACATATTGAGGAAACATGGATGTGGATGATAAATATTCCCTAGTAAATTCTGAAGTATAAACAATCTCGGATAAAAATTGAGATTGCGAGATTTTCCCTTACCTTAGGTCCGATTTGATTCGTTCGTGTCTGAAACTCCTATATAATGATTTAAATAATGTCATTGAAATATTCCAGAATCATAATCTTTTTATGATATCATATATTTTCATATTCTTAGCTTCTTATTAGTAATAGTTCATTGTTACTTGTTATTCAGGTGTTTATTGCTTCTTGTTCTTATGCGTGTTTTGTCGAATAAATTCTTATTCTTCTTTTTGGGTTATAGATACCTCATTTCCAGAATGGTATTAGTGTCATATATATCATATTTATTCACTCAATTCATTTATGTAATCATTATGCAATGAAGATCATGTAGAACGAGTCGCATCGTGGAGACGATATTCCGTACGTACGCACGAGCGATGATATCATTCCCATGATCGTGAAATTGTAATGGAGTGTATGTATACTATTTCAGAATCAATATCACTTTAAAATAATAATTTATAGTTATTATTTACACCATTATACCCATCCAAGTAAGGTGATGGTGAAAAATAGATTACACCACGGCGTGGAGACGGTATTCCGTACGCACGCACGCGCGGTGATTTCGTTTTTTGTAGGATGGATATATGGTGAAATAGGGTTTTTTCATACATATAATAACATATCAGTATATTAGTGATACTTATATTATTACTTCATAATGAAACAACTAAATAAGAAAAAGTGGAAGAAGAAATAAAGTTGAAAGAATCGGTTTCAGTCATTACCTCTTCTTTGAAGCGCCTCTTTGAGACATCCTTTTTAGGGCTCTAAAATTGGTCTTTTAAGAAGACCAGGACCTCTAGGATGTTTCTAAGGAAGTGGAGAAGAGAATTTTTCTGGGTTTGGCCGAGTTTGAAGGGTCAAAGTGGTGTGAGGAAGAGAGGGACGAGGTGCCCTTTTATAAGGGAGGAGAGGGGCACCTTTGGAAAAACTAAAAATATTATTTTATTATAAAGTCATATTCGGGTTTAAATAGCTCCAAATTGATTTATTTCTAAGATAAGGTGTTGATGGGTCTAAATCCTCTCATAAAATAGAATTTAGACAAGTTAGGTTCCTATTTTAACCTAATCATTTAGCTTTAACTTTAAGTTAAATAAATTTACTTTTACCGTGTCTTCTTGTTTTCTTACACTATAAGCTTAAAAAACATACTATTACAAGAAAAAAGAACCCCAGGTTGTTTATTATTAATATATATAACCTTATATAAGTAATTTGGCCGAACCTTATATTTTTAGGAATAAAATAACAATTAATAATATAATATATTTTTTAAAGACTATTTTATGTCAATTTTTATACTATTTGGAAATTAATTATTGTGAAAATCATAACAGAAATATTAGTTCACAAAAAATGAATTAAATGAATAATAACATGTCATATTAACATATACAATTATTTCAATTCATAAAAAGTCTCAAATTACATTTATTTGGGTATTTATAACATCAATTATGTCAATATTTCATTAATAATATAATTACTGCATCATCATTGTGTCATAAATAAATTAAATTATTTATTGTCTAAAAATTAAAAATAAAATACCATTATGTAGGAAATATTTTTATCTTTATAATTAATATTTATAGTTGAATATATCTTATGTATAACCCAATATTAAAAATGATTTACTTATTAAACATTGATTTTAACTATTTTAACCCTTCTTTAAATAAATTAATAATAAATGTACTAATCTAATCCAAGTGGGCCTAAATGGTCATATTTTATTCATAAGGTTGTTTTTGGTCTAATTAAACTTATCCAATAGAATTAGGACACGTGTTAGGGTAATAATAATAACATTTTTACCCGTAATTACCCTATTTACTTTTAACCGTGGTAAAAAAACTAAAAAGTTACTATTCACCAAAAAATATTTTCATCTCATTGAACCACATTTTACTTAATAACATCAACCGTGTCTCTCGAATTTTTGAAATTCCACTCACAGAAGTGGTAAAATTAAGTTTTATGTAAATTTTCAAATTCTCCTAGGAGGTGGGTAAAAGATGGTGAAAAGTTCAATAAAATTTTTATATATCTAAAATTATTATAAAATAACTCCAATGAATTTCATTGAACTTGTATAGGTATTATGTATCAATTTTTACCTAAAATAAATTTAAATAAAATAAGTAATTATTTAAATAAAAAGTCGGTTTTTAAATAGTAACCCAGTGTTTTCACTATTCATCAAAAATTGAAAGTTTTCAGAAAAATACCAAAATTTCACCCTAGGCTAATTTCGATATTCTGAATCAAAAAATGAAGTCCATTTGGAAAAATAAAATTTAAAAAATTTCAATAAGTGGTTATTACTATTCATAACGGCTAGTTTTAATAATATTTTAATAGCATATCGTTGTTTAGTGAAACTCGGTATTGCATACGACGCAAGCTATAAAGGAAGGTCGTGATTGCGTGTAAAGAAAGCCAAGATAGTGTTGTGTGTAGTGAAAGATTCCTTTGATGATTTATATAACATAAATTAAAATATTTCCCATAAAAGTCTCGGGTGTTACATTCTACCCCCCTTAAAATAAATTTCGCCCTCGAAATTCGTTACTTTGTAACAAACAGATGAGGATACCACTCCCTAATAATATCCTCAAGATCCCATGTAGCTTATTCTAATTGGTGGTTCCTCCATAAAACATTCACCAAGTGAGTGGTGTTGTTCCATAGGACTTTTTCGCTATGATCCAGAATCTCTATCAGCTGTTCTTCATAAGAAAGATCTTTTTCCAGCGGAACAACTTCTGAGATGAGTACATGTGAAGGATTAGGTATGTACTTTCTCAGGAGAGATACATGGATCAAATTGTGAACTTGAGAGAGATTCGGTGGAAGCGCCAGTCGGTAAGATACCTTCCCAACACGATCCAGTATTTCGAAAGGACCGATATACCTAGGGCTCAGCTTTCCCTTCTTTCCAAATATCATTACTCTCTTCCAAGGAGATATTCGTAAGAACACTTTATCACCCACTTCAAACTCTAAGTCTTTTCTTCGGATGTCGGCATAACTTTTTTTTCGACTCTGAGTTGCTCTTATGTGTTGTTGAATAGATCGGACCTTTTCTGCCATCTCATCAACAAGATCAGGTCCTAATAGATTTATTTCCCCAACTTCATCCTAACAAGTTGGAGTCCTGCATTTATTTCCATAGGGAGCTTCATAAGGAGCCATCTGAATACTGGAGTGAAAGCTATTATTATAAGAAAATTCCACCAAAGGTAGGTGTTGATCCCAACCACCTTTGAAATCCATAAAGAAAGCTCTCAAAATATCTTCTAGAGTTTGAATTGTCCTCTCAGACTGACCATCTGTCTGAGGATGATAAGCAGTGCTGAAACTCAACTCTATATCCAGAGTATGCTGAAGACTTATCCAGAACTTTGAGGTAAACCTCAGATCCCGATCAGATATAATAGAAAGTGGTACTCCATGCAATATTACCACTTCCTTTACATATATCCTGGCAAGCTGATCCAGAGAGAAATCCTCTCTAATAGAAATGAAGTGTGCAGACTTTGTAAGATGATCAACTATGACCCAGATAGAATTATTGCCTTTGGATGTTTTAGGAAGTCCTGTGACAAAGTCCATATAGATGTTTTCCCATTTCCATTCGGGTATGGGTAATGGTTGTAACATTCCCTTAGACTTGTTTCTCTCAGCTTTAACTTGCTGACAAACCAAGCATCGAGAGACATATTCAGCAACATCTCTTTTCATGCCATCCCACCAGAAGTACTCTTTCAGGTCCCTATACATCTTCGTGCTTCCAGGATGAATAGAGAATGAAGAACTATGAGCCTCATCCAGCAGCTCCTTCTTTAATTCGGGGATGGGAAGAACACAAACCTGATTCCTGAACTTTATTATCCCATCACAATCAAGGTTGAATTCAGGAACATTTCTCACCTTCTTTTGTAACTCTACATCTTCTTTTTGTGCCTCTTTAATCTTCACATGTATATATGGTTGAACATTCATTTGAGAAAGATACGATTTTTCCCCTTCCATTATAATTCCAAGATCCATCCTTTGTAAATCCATAAATATTGGATCTTTTGTGATCCTCAATGGGGATAAACTGGCATGGTCTTGTCGACTTAATTTATCTGCCACCTTGTTTGCTTTCCCAGGGTGGTAATAAATTGAGCAGTCATAATCCTTAATCATCTCCAACCATCTTCTTTGGCGCATATTCAACTCATTTTGTGTGAAAATATAATTTAATCTTTCATGATCAGTATATATATCACACCTTTCTCCATAAAGATAATGCCTCCAAATCTTTAATGCAAAGATTACCGCAGCTAACACCGAATCATGAGTTGGGTAATTTTTCTCATGGATTTTCAACTGTCATGAGGCATAAGATATCACCATATCATTTTGCATGAGAACACACCCCAATCCCTTCTTGGATGCATCACTGTAGATCACAAACCTTTCTCCACTACATGGAAGTGTGAGTACAGGTGCACTAGATAACCTTATTTTAAACTACTTGAAATTCTCTTCACATTCGTCCATCCAAACAAACTTAACACCTTTCCGAGTCAACTTGGTGAGTGGATCAGATAATCGTGAGAAATCTTTCACAAAATGTCAATAATATCCAGCCAAACCAAGAAAACTTTGGATCTCAGTTACTGTTATTGGTCTCGACCATCTTTCGATAACCTCTGTTTTTGCTGGATCCACAGATATCCCCTATTTTGAGATTATGTGACCCAAAAAAGAAACTTTTTGAAGCCAAAATTCACACGTGGTAAATTTGACATAAATCTTCTCCTTTCTCAGGGTCTTCAATATAATTCTCAAGTGATCTTCATGTTATTCCTTACTCTTTGAATATACAAGAATATCGTCTATAAAGACTACCACAAACTGATCAAGATAGTCTCTAAAGACTCTATTCATCAGATCCATGAAGATAGTAGGGGCATTAGTAAGACCAAATGGCATCAATATAAATTCATAGTGTCCATACCTTGTATGAAAAGTCATCTTTGGTATATCCTCCCTTTTGACCCTTAATTTATGATACCCTGAACGTAGATCAATATTGGAAAAGTATTGAGCTCTGCATAGTTGGTCAAATAAGTCATCAATGCGCGGGAGAGGATATTTGTTCTTGATAGTGATCTTGTTAAGTTCTCGATAATCAATGCAGAGTCTCATTGATCCATCTTTATTCTTAACAAACAGAATAGGTGCTCTCCAAGGTGACGCACTAGGGCGTATGAACCCCTTATCAAGATTCTCTTGGAGTTGCTTCTTCAATTCCTACAACTCAATTGGGGCCATTCTATAAGGTGTCTTTTAAATAGGCAAAGAACCCGGTACGAGTTCTATTGAAAACTCAACTTCACAATTTGGTGGAAGACCCGGTAATTCCTCTGGAAAGACATCGTCAAACTCCCATACAATGGTCATATTCTTAATTTTGAGTTTCTCACCAACCATTTGAGATAAATAAACTTCATTTAGTGGAATCAAGACCCATAAGATGGAAGAAAAATTTCCACTGGAAGGTTATGTTCATCCTTGCATCGATAGATGATCATAGATTGATCTGGAATATGAAATGTGACTTCCATTCTTTGGAAATTGATATGAGCTCCATATAAAAAAATCCAATCCATGCCAAGAATCACATCAAATTCCACTATATGAAGGATCACAAGATTTGTAGGAAGCACTTTCCAACAAACTTCAATCGGAGAAGAATTATAAACTTTTGATGCGACTATTGTGCCATTAGGGGTTGTCACAACTAACTCAACATCTAATTGTTGAGGAAATATGGTGATACCCTTAGAAAATTCTTTAGAAATAAAAGAGTGGGTGGATCTAGAATCAAATAAAACATTTTCTACTTTAGAGTGGATGGTAAGTGTACCTTTCACCACTTAATTATCGTACTCCACATCGCTGATAGAAATTGCATGTGACTTTCCTTTGTTGTTAGCCTTAAGAGTTTGTTGACGTCGATCATCATCAACAACCCTTGGATTAGGGCATTTATTGGCATAATTCCCCATTTCCTTGCACTTGTAACATTGAAGTGTAGGAGGTTCACTCTGTGTAGCCTTTTCTTTGTTCGCATCAGTAGACATCTTCTTCCCATCATTGCAGCATTCAAATGCCCGATGACCTTCCTTTCCACATTTGAAACATTTACTTGTCCCTTTAAGACAACTCCCTCCATGTTTCTTTCCACACATTGAGCATAAGGGAAAACTAATCTTCTTTTCAGTGTGCTCTTTTGATTTTCCTTTGAATTCCATTTTCCTCTTCTTACCAAACCCATATTATTGATGGGTTACTCCAATCACCATCTCAACTTTGAGTGCACATCGAACGATTTCCTCATAGCTATTGAAGTCCCTTATGGCTAACTCCCTTCGAAGACTTGGTTTTAAGCCACTAAAGAATCGATCAATCTTACTCCCAGGTTGGATAATAATAGCAGAAACATACCTTGAAAGTCTTGTAAAATTTTCTTCGTAGGTACCAACAGATTCATCATCCTTTTTCTTTAGTTCAAGAAAATCCTTCTCCATCTTTGTTCGAAGAATATGAGTGAAGTAATTATTGAAAAATAAGTTCTTGAACTCATCCCATTCCATGGACTCAATTTCATCTCTTTACCTCGTATTCTTGATAAGATTCCACCATTGATCAGCATCACCTTCCAAATGATACACTGCTAAGATTACTTTATCATGTTCAAAACATTGAAGAACTAAAAATATCTTTTCCGTAGTACTAATCCATTGTTCAGCAACTAATGGATCAGTAGACCCGCTGAATGAAGGTGGAAACTGCCTCATGAAGGATTCAACAGAATGTTTCTCCTTCCTTTGCTCGTTTGGAAGTCCTGCATGATTCATAGCTTGAGAAAGTTGTGTGATCATGGCTACAAGATTTTTCATTCCAACTCCCATAATGTTTGGTTGCTCAGGGGGACAATCATTGCATTTCCTGTCGCATTCCACATTAACATGGTTCCTTCAGGTTCCAGCCATTGACTAAAACCAAGAAGAATAGTGCGAGCAACACTAATTAGAATAGGAAAACCACATAATCAAGAATTAAATTTCACACTTAAGGTCTTATCCTAGGTTATTCAAGACAATTTCTAAAACACTAAGATTTTGTTCTATGATTAGACTTATCCTTAGGGTTCTTACTAAGGCTTTCACATCCTAGTTTCCAAAGGTTGACTATACCTTTCCTCTGATACCAACTATAGCAGTCTGGAATTACTTCCAGTGGACTATAATTGATACCTATGAGGGAACTCCATAGGCGGCTACACCCCCTAGGTGGGACACACCACCATTCCCAGTGGCAGCCATTTCCTCATGAAGCCCTTGGGTGGAGATCCATGTTTCGTACAACACTCACATGTGAGAGTTCCCAAGGATTGGAGACATTCCTACCTCCTTTGCCTCTAATACAAACTATAAGGACTCATACTTTACATACATTATCAATACTTAAAAATTGAAGAACACTTATTACAACATATAACAAAACCATGAAAGGACCGTATAAGTATAGTGTCTTTATAAACTGGGAACCATAAACAACTGGTTCATAAAGAATCTACATTTCCTCCCATTTATTTCATCATATTTGGAGTCCGTTTTGGCATATCCAACTTAATAACCTTCTTCTTGACCTGGGGTGAAGAAAACATATAAAAGGGTGAGCTCAAATGCTCAGTAAGGGTAAACAAAATAAAAATCAATCACATCATATTCATAAGAACATAACAATTTGAAAATCTTACCCTGCAAAAGAGATCATAATTTCATAACATGGGATAAATCATGGTAGTGAAATGTAATCACAATAATCATAACTTAAAACATGAAACTTTTTGGAATACACACATAATAATAGAGAATCATTTCTTATTAGTAAAGCCTCATTTCCAAGACTATCTTAGTGGACAAAGTCCATTTCTGAACCGAGTTCATTCCTCGTTTCAGTCCTGTTTCACTGAACCGGTTTAACCTACCGTTCCAGCCATGTCTATCTCATGAGATATAAAATCATTACCCAAGGCATTGGAGGGAGATATAGGTCCCACCCATCTCATAATGATACAATTCTTATGTGTTCCACAAAACAAAAAATCATACATCATTGCATAACCCATGTAATAAAAATGGGAATCTTAAACATCATGCCATCATAACATAATCCATAAAAGATAAAATGACATAATAAAAATAATTCCATCATAACATAATCAAATCAATGTAAATATAGGGATAGAAACAGAACCCTATATTATCTTAGATGGAAAATAATTTTGATAAAACACTTGAACTCCATTCTTGAGGAAAATATCCTTTTTACTTCAAAAAAACTTTTCCTTTCTTAACATGTCATACAATTATAAACTAAAAGAAGTTGATTAAAAATAATCTTGAAAGATTGTAAAGGATGCTTCTTGGAAATAATTTTTTAAAAATCCATTCATGCCGTATAAGTTAAAAAAACATTCTTCTCGTACTTTGGCCGGAAAAGTCAAAAAGTACCTCGTACGAAAAATGACCAAAGATTACTTTAATATATTTTACTAAAAACTCATGGAAGGGTAAAATTGGATATAAACTATTGTATAATGATATAAATATTACATATTGTGGAAGCATGGATGTGGATGATAAATTTTCCCCAGTAAATTCTGAAGTATAAACAATCTCGGATAAAAATTGAGATTGCGAGATTTTTCCTTACCTTAGGTCCGATTTGATTCGTAAGTGTCTGAACCTCCTGTATAATGATTTAAATAATGTAATTGACTTATTCCATAATCATAATCATTGTTATGATATCATATATGGTCATATTATTAGCTTCTTATTAGTAATATTTTATTGTTACTTGTTATTCGGGCGTTTATTGCTTTTTGTTCTTATGTGTGTTTTGTCGAATAAATTCTTATTATTCTTTTTGGGTTATAGATACCACTTTTCTAGAATGGTATTAGTGTAATATATATCATATTTATTCACTCAATTCATTTATTTAATCATTATGCAATGAAGATCATGTAGAACGAGTCGCATCGTGGAGACGGTATTCCGTACGTACGCACGAGCGATGATATCATTCCCATGATCGTGAAATTGCAATGGAGTGTATGTATACTATTTAAGAATAAATATAAATTTACAATAATAATTTATAGTAATTATTTACACCATTATACCCCTCCAAGTAATGTGGTGGTGGAAAATAGATTACACCACGGCGTGGAGACGGTATTCCGTACGTACGCACGCGTGGTGATTTCGTTTTCCATAGGATGGATATATGGTGAAATAGGGTTGTTTCATACTTATAATAACATATCAGTATATTAGTGATACTGATGTTATTACTTCATAATGAAACAACTAAATAATAAGAAGTGGAAGAAAAATAAAGTTGAAAGAATCGGTAACAGACATTACCTCTTCTTTGAAGCGCCTCTTTGAGACCTCCTTTTTAGGGCACTAAAATTGGTATTTGAAGAAGACCAGGACCTCTAGGATGTTTCTAGGGAAGTGAAGAAGAGAATTTGGATGGGTTTTTTCTATCTTGAAGGCTCGATGTGGTGTGAGGAAGAGAGGGAGGAGGTGCCCTTTTATAAGGGAGGAGAGGGGCACCTTTGAAAAAACTAAAAATATTATTTTATTATAAAGTCATATTCAGTTTTAAATAGCTCCAAATTGATTTATTTCAAAGATAAGGTGGGTATGGGTCGAAATAATATCATTCAATATAATTTAGACAAGTTTAGGTTCCTATTTTAACCTTATCATTTAGATTTCACTTTAAGTTAAATAATTTTACTTTTACCATGTCTTCTTGTTTTCTTACACTATAAGGTTAATAAACTTACTATAACATGCCAAAAGAACCCCAAGTTGTTTATTATTAATATATATAACCTTATCTAAGTCATTTTAACGAACCTTATATTTTTAGGAATAAAATAACAATTAATAATATAATATTTTTTTAAAAAACTATTTTATGTCAATTTTGATACTATTTGGTAATTGATTTTTGCGAAAATCATACTAGAAATATTAGTTCGAAAAAAGTGAATTAAATAAATAATAACATTTCACATTAACATTTAAAATTATTTTAATTCATAAAAAGTCTCAAATTACATTTATTTGGGTATTTATAACATCAATTATGTCAATATTTCATTAATAAGATAATTACTGCATCATCATTGTGTCACAGATAAATTAAAATATTTATTGTCTAAAAATTACGAATAAAATACCATTATGTAGGAAATATTTTTATCTTTCTAATGAATATATATAGTCTAATTCATCTTATGTATAACCCTATATTAAAAATTATTTACTTATTAAACTTTGATTTTAACTATTTTAACCCTTCTTTAAATAAATTAATAATAAATGTCCTAATCTAATACATGTGGACCTAAATGGTAATATTTTATTCCTAAGGTTGTTTTTGGTCGAATTAAATTTATCCAATAGAATTAGGACATGTGTTAGGATAATAATAATAACATTTTAGCCTTAATTACCCTATTTACTTTTAACCGTGGTAAAAAAAGTAAAAAGTTACTATTCACCAAAAACTCTTTTCATCTCATTGAACCATATTTTACTTACTGACATCAACCGTGTCTCTCTGAATTTTGAAATTCCACTCACAGAAGTGGTAAAATTATGTTTTATGTAAATTTTCAAATTCTTCAAGGAGGTGGGTGAAAGACAGTGAAAAGTTCAATAAAATTTTTATATATCTAAAATTATTATAAAATAACTCCAATGAATTTCATTGAACTTATATAGGTATTATGTATCAATTTTGACCTAAAATAAATTTAAATAAAATAAATAATTATTTAAATAAAAATTCGGTTTTTAAATAGTAACCTAGTGTTTTCACTATTCATCAAAAATTGAAAGTTTTCAGAAAAATACCAAAATTTCACCCTAGGATAATTTCGATATTCCGAATCCAAAAATGAAGTCCATTTTGAAAAATAAAATTTAAAAAATTTCAATAAGTGGTTATTACTATTCATAACGGCTAGTTTTAATAATATTTTAATAGCATATCGTTGCTTAGTGAAACTCAGTATTGCGTACGATGCAAGCTATCAAGGAAGGATGTGATTGCGTGTAAAGAAAGCCAAGGTAGTGTTTTGTGTAGTGAATGATTCCTTTGATGATTTATATAATATATAAAAAAAATATTTCCCATAAAAGTCTCGGGTGTTACAAGAACCAAAATTTGGCGTTCACTTTAAACAAAGAGAAAAACAATAGTTTGCTAACATAGCAGCATAGAATCTATCAAACAACTATCACAACAGCATGCATAATCTACACGAAGTATATCACAACAACATGAAATCTCTAATACACCCTAGATGGCATGGAATGAATGCATGACATGTGATTTCTACAAGTGCCTATATGATGCATGAGATGGAATACCCTCATCTCATCGGGTTGCGATACAAATAGAACCGAAATATAAAAACAATAACTGCACAAGTCATGTGAATCACTCTAGGTGAAAACATATCAACCATAAAACTCAAAACCAACAAACTTCAATTAACGTGGTAGTATGGCCTTTCCCTATATATGGGTTAGCTACTCACGAGCATAACATAATGCCAAGTACCGAATCCATCCTATCCCTAGCTAAGTCTCCAAACAGTAAAGAAAGAGAAAAGAACTCCTTTGATACCACTTTGTAACGACCCGAGTCCGGATCCCCTCCACCGGTGCCCCGTACCCGGTTCGCCACATGACCTCAAGTGCGTTTCCCCGAATGCCAGAGGCTGCCGACTAGCAACGAGGGCCTTGGTGAGTCGGTTGGGAAACTATGCCCTCATTTGGTAAGGTATACAAGGTAACAAAATAATAATTAATAGTAGAAACAATAAACAACATGCATAACAATAGAAACCAAACAGCGGAAGCAATGTAGATATATAACTATGATGTCAATGATGCAGTAGGTACAAGTATCTAAGGAAAACAGCAAACACAAAAACGTGCTGAAATACAACTGAAACCAAAACCAAAAGAAAAATAAAGTAATATCCTCAGCATCGCGATCCCTGGCTCGGTCCACAGTTATAACAAGTAAAGCACACAAGTAAGTAGTCAACAACAAGAAGAAAATAGGTAACCCTCTAGGTAGCTCTCACAGTCTAACCCCTATGGTTCAACCTCTAAGTACTAGCAACCCTCGGGGAGGCACACACAGTCTCACCCCTCTAGTTCAGCTATGAAAAAAAAGGAGACTCTCTGGGGAAGCACTCACCGTCAATTCCCCCTATTGTCTTGTATCATGCTAAAGGCTCTCTGGGGAAGCACTCAACATCAATTCCCCATGTGGCCTGCATCGTAATTAAAAGACACTCTGGGGAAGCCCTTCTGTCAATTCTCCCTTTGGTCACGCATCGTGATTAAAGAAACTCTGGAGAAGCCCTTCTGTCAATTCTCCCTTTGGTCTGCTACTCTAGGTTCTCACAGTCCTGAGTATAACTAAACATGCATAGCACGTGTGAATCGTCCAAGTAAACCTCAAGAACTACTTGGCTAACAACTAAGGCTCAACAAAAAAAACAAAAGAGACAGTTCCATTATCCTACAACAAGGTATGGCAACTGGAAAAATTCCCAACAGGGAAAACAAACATGGAAAAGCAACCTGAGCACAAAATAAATTACACTACTCACAAGAAATAACCTCTACTAATGCAATCTAGGAAAGCAGGCAAGAAGCAGGGGCAAAACAGGAAACACGCAATACCCTGTTAAAGGGTATTGGTGGAATTTGCACATAATATTCATCAACTTTCTACGGAAAGGCACAAACCACCTACCTTGATCCTAGGAGATCGATATACGTGAAGCTCGATGATAGATTCCCCTTAGAACGACATAGATCTGATAAAACACACAAAAAGTTCATCCCACGATAACTTGGAAATGAGGGGGAAATCAAGAAACAAGGGTAAGGTATAAGGAAGAACTCGCTACTGCGATTCCAACGCAATCGACCATGCTCGAATCAGAGAACGGACGACGGGGCGGGAGTTTGTCGAAGATCTGGTCGTACGGTCGCTCTCGGACGGTCGAAAACGGAAGAAGAAGAAGAAGAATATGGGGGTTAGACGTGACCCCGGTCTGTTTAATAAAAAAATAAAGTACACGGTGTGTACTTTTTGAGTACACAGCGTGTACTTCAAATTTTCTGTACTCTGAAATAATCTACCTCCACCTCAGCCTTACACACCGTGTGTGTGGCCCAGACACAGCTAGCACAGGACTTCGATCCGGGGAAGAGTACACGGCGTGTACTTAGAAAGTACACTGTGTGTACTTCTGAAATTTCCATAAAATTCATTTTTCTCAAAAACTCCAGAAAATGGAAAAATCGTACCTGAAAAGAAGATCCGGGTTCTTACAAATATTACACCTTTAACCACAAAGATAATTACTCTATATCTTTAATGAAAATATTACCACAATTATCTCCAAATAATGGGTTTGGTAATTTTGCTCATGTATTTTCAACTACTATGAGGAATAATATATCACCATATCATTTTACATGAGAACACATCCCAACCCCTTCTTGGATGCATCACTGTAGATCAAAAACCATTCTCCACTACAAAGGAGTGTGAGTAGAGGTGTATTGGTTAACCTTCTTTTTAGGTCATTCAAATTCTCTTCATATTACACCATCCAAAAAAACATAACTCTTTTCCAAGTCATCTTGGTGAGTGGATTAGATAATCGTGAAAAATATATTTTAAAACGTTGATAATATATAGTAAAACCATAAAAACATTAGATCTAAGTTACCGTTTTAGGTGTTGGCTAAATTTTGACAACTTCTATTACTGATGCATCTACCGATATCCATTATATTGAGATTATTTGACCCAAAAATGAATCTTTATGAATACAAAATTCACCCTTGGTAAATTTTACATAAAGCTTCTCCTTTCTCAGGGTCTTCTGTACAATTCTCTAGTGGTCTTCATGTTCTTTCATGCTCTTTTAATAGACAAGAATATCATCTATAATGAAAACTAAAAATTGATCAATATAGTATCTAAAGACTCTATTCATTAGATCCATAAATATATCGGTGGAATTAGTAAGACCAAAAGGCATCACTATAAATTAATTGTGTCCATACCTTATACAGAATGTCGTCTTTGGTATATCCTCCTTTTTGAACATGAATTGATGATATCCTGAACGAAGATCAATCTTGGAAAAGTATTGATCCCCACATAGTTGGTCAAATAAGTCATCAATTGAGGGAAGAGGATATTTTTTCATGATAGTGATCTTTTATTGTTCTCGGTAATCAATGAAAAGTATCATTGATCAATCTTTCTTATTAACAAAGAGATTATGTTCCCCCAAGGTGACTCACTAGGGAGTATGAATCCCTTATCAAGATTATCTTGGAGTTGATTCTTCAATTACTACAATTTAATTAGATCCATTATATAAGGTGTCTTTGAAAAAGGCATAACACCTAGTATGGGTTCTATTGAAAACTCAACTTCATGATTTGGTGGAAGACTAGACAATTCCTCAGGAATGATATCATAAAACTCCCATTAAATGGTTGTATTCTTAATCATGAGTTTCTCCACAACCATTTGAGATAAACAACTATCATTTATAGGAATCGAGGCCCATATGATGGATGGAATTTATACTGGAAGGTTATATTAATCCTTGAACTGATAGATGATCATAGATTGATCAGGAATATGAAATGTGACTTCCCTTACTTATAAATTGATATGATCTCCATATAGAGAAATCCAATCCATGAAAATAATCACATAAACTTCCACTATAGGAATTATTACAATATTTTCAGGAAGCACTTTTGTAAGAACCCGTGTTTTTAAAACGGATGTAATTCGGAGGGAAATTAAATTTTTTGGTAATTAATAGTCAAACAGATTTTAAAACCCAGGTTTGAAATAACATTCATGCTTGGACTGTCATTTTCCTTAATAATGAGCTACACATGGTTAGTTAAACTGTGTGATTCATCGATGAGGGACACCCCGAGTATCCGTTAGCAAAAGCACGAGCTGCACATGATTACTCAAACTGTGCATGTCAAGACGTGCGGTTACCTGGTTCATAAAAATGAACTAGTTATTTATTTTAAATAAATGAATGTTTTAGTAATAATAATATAAGGAGATTATTAGTATTTATAATATATTAATTTGTTAAATTCAAGAGAATGTGAATTTAATTAATTGTGAGAAATAAATTTCTTAATTATTTTAAAGTCATGAGATTTTAACTTAAATGAGAAATTTAATGAAGAAGACTTTTTATTTAATGGGGGATTTGAGTTTTATCTATGGTGTTAATAATAATAATAAATATATTATTATTATTAGGGTTTTTATGAGTGTAATAATAATTATTTTTAATGGTATTTAATTTTGGGCATTAAATTTTATGTTTTATTTAGATTATTAGGAAATCCTAAAGGAGACCACACCTCCTTCTTTCCCCCTTTGAGGTGTGATGCCCAAGAGGTGAAATATTCCTCCATGGTATGATCCTCCTCCTCTGAAACACCTACAAAGCCCCTCCAAGGCCGATCCTCACTGTGGCACACCACCTGCAGCGCGACCTACTCCCAGATGGATCCCTTGCAGCAGTAGTAGGCACACCCAGGTAGACTCCCCTATGATGCACGATACCACCTTCTAATATTTCCATTTTCAGTGTTTTATTTTGAGTATTCAATTCATATTGTCCAAATCTCCAAGTTAAGATCTTATATGGTGTTGTTCTTGATCTCTTTGGTGGTTTGATTTGTTTTCAGTACCCATTTTGATTTGGATGATTTTAGGGTTTTGTTGTAACATGATTTTATGGTGTTATTTGGTTCTAAGGTAGTGCAACGGGGTTCTTGGGACCCGTTGGACCACTTTACAGTTACTGTTCCCGAATGAGAATTGGTTTGGTCTGATTCGATCATCAAAGTTTTTTATAGGTATTGTTTTGAAGTGTTGTATGGTTTTTCTCCATCCATTTAGGAGTTAGATAATTAATTTGAGTCCCTAGTATAGAGGTGTAGGTGAGTAGACTTTTCTTCTCCGGTTTTGGGTCTTCCGTTATAGATTTTTTGATTTATAAATCAATGTTTTTGGATATATATATATATATAATGGTTGGTATGTGCAACTACGTTCCAATTGCTACTAGTTTCCACCATGTAAATAAAAGGGATACATAATTAATCTGGTTCTACCCCAAGGTAGGGGAAAGAATTATTATCTCTTTATTTAAGAATTCATTTTTTTTATTTTTAAATAAATTGAGAATGTATGTTTCTATTGATTATGGAACTACAATGTTTTCTTAAAATGCCGGTTAAAGATAAAGTGCTGGTTAGTGGAACTGTTATATCATTCTTTCTTGTGGTTTGGGATTTTAATATTTCTTCTTTCTAGTGATGATATATGTTGTGTAGATGCAAGAATTTTGATTTTAGTGATTAATGTCACCCACACAAGATAAATGAGGACATGACCATGTGTTGGTATTAAGCATTTATTGATGGCTCTTGAAAATATATTGGGTTTATGACCTATGTATTAAATTGATAAACCGGAAGCACCCCATGGGTATTTATTATAAATAATACTTAAATGACCATTGTACTTAGACACCCTTTGGTGTTCCTTTTTTACACCATGTCACAGAATTTTAATTACACAATTGATTGTATATCAGTTGGTGAATTAAATGGTTTGAATGGGGTATGATGAGTATTGGGGTAATTAATTGATGAATTAATTATCATGATATGAATTGGTAAATTGTGTCATTATTGAATACTGAGAATATTGGATATGGAATAAAAACATAACATGTTATTTATCAGAAGATAAATTAGAAACTGGTAATGATTATTGGATATATTAATTATTACATTCTAAATGGTGAATGGTAAATCAATTGATGAATTGGTTAAGAGATATGAGTTAATTAATTAATTGTTGTATTAATTAATTATGATTCATTGATTTAATTGTGAATTGTTAATGGTAAAGTTTCTTTACCTTGATTGAGGGACACCCAACACTAGCATTTCAACAGAATTACTATTTAAGGCTAATTCGGCCAAAGAATTCCTTTTGATGCAAGTTTGTTTTCAATGCCATAAGTTGTTTTGGATGGATTTGTTTAAATATTTGATATTCCATGTGATATTTTTGCTAAATATATCATCATTTTTTAGATTGATTGACTTTATATGTTTATGACGTGCATGTTAATTATTAAAGTCCTGGATGAATCATTCCTTGAGTGGACAGTTTTAGACATGTTAATCAATAGGGTGAATCACTGTTTAGTGGAGGACCCATGGGAATCACTCTGTTTAGAGGACATGCTCTTATAAGGACTTGTTTATGAATTGGGTGAATCACTATTTTTAGTGGAAAGATCCAGGAGTGAATCACTTTATTTAGCAGACGTGCTCAAATTTTGGTTTTGGTTGGGTGAATCACTATTTTTAGTTGACAGGAATAGACGTAGTATATGAAAGATTAAATCGAATATCTTATGATGAATTATCCATGCCAAAACAGAATCTTGGATATAGTCTTTACTTTTATTGCTTAGACGGTCTTTAGAGACATCTGTTTTGAGTGACTTATACGAGGGATGTTGGGCTTAGTCTAGATCTCAAGACTTATATAATTTAATGAAGCGTGGAAAATTGATAAACGAAAATGAATGTGTGGTGACTATTGTGTATGCATGAAAAATTTATAATACAGGTTCAGACACCACCTGAGAGCTGAAGCAGGTACTTGGGTATATGGGTACATTATACTGCTTACCTTATTTATGCAGGTATTAAAACTATTTAAATAAATTATTGGATATCTATATTTAGGGGAGACACTGGTGGTCTCGGCCTTTTGATATTTATATCTAACACCCTACTTGGGCTGCCATTGCACTGGGGTACCCAAGTAGATTCTATTTGGTTGCAGGATTGTGATGTTTGCATATTCTTGGGAGATAAGAGCAGAGGACTGAGCAGAAGCTCGGGATGCTTGAGGATATCACCCTCGGGGCTTTGATTCATTGTTTATTTATATATTTTTGATACATAAAGCATGATTTATTGTTTATTGGTTTCATAGTTGTACCATCAAAACATTCATGCATTGCATAACATTGGCATTGGACATTTTGTTTTATACAAGAATTATAAAATTATATCTTCTGCTACTTTATCATTATTTACTCTGCATCGGCCATTTGCTGAAATTTTCCACTATTTTTACTTTGATTATACGGTATAGTCTCCCCACTAACAATCCTTTGAACCTTCCTTCTAGTCAGCAACCTCTGGCGTATCAAAAGACGTTCTTTAGTTGATGTGGCAACCAGTCTGGCCACCGGTTTTGGGGTGAGCCTGATCTGGCAGTTAAAAAGTTGTATCAGAGACAATTTTCCTTTATCTTACTATTTTTGGGTTAGTAGATTATAGATTAGGATTGTGTCGGCACTTGGGATAATAGCTGTTCTTGGGACTAATCACCCCATGTGTGGGAGACGACCAAATGGCCAGGAATGAGAATTGATGTCAGTAGTATTTGAGTTTACAATTGATATGATTCCTCCTTGAGTGACTGGTGTATTTTTGGATGCTTATTGATTTTGAGAATTTTGAAAAAAAATTACTTCGCCTGATAAGGTAATAAAGTGGCATACATACATTATCTTATGCACTTAGAGAGTCATATGAGGTGCATAAATTCCATGTCATGTTGTTGCACTAGTTTTTTAAAGGTTGGGGATGGAGCCTCATTTATTATTAAAGAAAAGAAAATAACTTATTAACTAGGTAGATAGAGACCCATTACATAGTCCGAAGGCCCAGTGGGCATTTATCGCATTACAAGGCCCGTAGGCCCATCTTTTTGGCCCAAGGCCCATTATTTGAATAGTACTTCTACAGTACCTGTCCCGCTACAATACAGCACAGTACCTGCTGCTGCTCCAGTACCCTTCCACTACTATAGTGACTTGCCGCCGCAATATTACCCACTATTGCTACAGTTTCATCACTGCTACAGTACACTACATTACTGCTACAGCCCCTACTCCCAATGAGTTTTAAATCCCCATTTTTCTTGTAGAATTAAGGGGTGTTTACCACTAAGCCAAACCCCAACTACCCATGTAGTTGAATAAGTAGGATACCTACTAATATGAACTGTGTGCCTTGAATGTGTACTATTTCTTGTACTTATTTGTCATAACTTTTAGATAAAATGTTTTGGTGATAAAATTAATATTCTTGGGGGATAATATTCCATGCTGATTATCTTCATTATGTGCCACGCTTCTGTGTAATGGCATGTTTTAGTGGTTTCAACATGTTCCTCTATGTTAGATACTTTAAGTGACATATTATCTTGCTGATAAATGATTGGTTTCTTCTGTTATATTTATTTGGTTGCAATTACGACAGAACCAAGTTTCAGTGGTAAGGTGTATGGGCGCCTTATAACTGGGAAAAGGGTAACCCGTGTATTTGAACTTGTGAAAAATTCTACAAAATTAAATAATAAGGTAAATTTATTTTGATTAAATGGGATCCAAATGAAACTGGTAAGCTGTATGGGTGGATTTTCAATTGGTTGGTGGCCACCCATATGACTAAGACTTGTATAACAATAGTACGTCTGAAAATGGTTGGGAATGTAAAACTGCTATGTTTTAATTATAGAGAACTATTATGGGGTTGCTTTTGAAGTACCGAAATTGAATAAGAGAGACCCTCAGAGGATTCCTTTTTTTGTTAAGAGAATTTAGATGCTAAAGTTTAGGTTTATATTTGAATAAACAGTAAATTTTATATTTTTAAAAAGGAATTTGTTATAGCTTGATTGTTTTTCCCAGGGGCGTTGTTGGAAAAACCAAGTTCCTTGTTTATAAAATGGTACTTTTGGGTTGTTAAAATTCATTCAGTTATTTGAATGTTGAAATGAATTAATGAAATGGCTAAAATGAAAAGGGGCTTCGATCCTAGTATTTTATATGTTTTTCATGACAAAGAGATAGGGTTGATGCGTACGCTTCATAAGGGGCTATCATGTGGTTGGTAGCACCCGTAGAGCCTGAAATGCCTTGTTCCGCCTATAACCATTTAATATTGGTTCCATTCAGGTGTTGTTTCACCTTGTAATACTTTTAAGATTTAAATATTAATTCTTTTTCAGATGGGTGGCCATTGTACCTTGACTTTTAATTTGGGAATGAGCCTCAAAGAATGCTTGGTTCAACAGAATAGACATGCCTAAGGAATTATCTGCTACTTTGTTGGCCGCCTCACTCTTTTTCTTATTAGAAAAAGAATAATAGTTATGGATTTTTCTAGGATAATCGTCGTGTGCGACAACACAACACTGATGTTAATCTCCTTGTACTATTGAGTACAGTTTTTGGTCATCTACACAACAGAGTTACCTGGGTGTTAACGAATCAGTTTCATCCCACTGCTTATGATGACTTTTTGAATTAAGTGTTTTGATATGCCTGTTGGTTTAAATTTCATATTTTATGTGATATGTTTATGTGGTGATTGTGGTCTGAGGAATGAAACATGAGTGTTAAGGTGATCTGAAATAGCATGCAAGTGAGAAGCTAATCTCTTCTTGTAATGAGATGGAAAATCCTAAAGTGGGTAGTGTCGCATTGTTTTCGGTAAACGAGTCGGTGCTGACTTGGAAGCATGACTTTGATGAGGTTGAAATTATGTTCAACAATTTATAATCTTCTTAGTTTGGTAGAGTTTTCATAGTGATCTATGAAACAATACAGATCCATGGGTGACATAGGCATCGAGGTATGGTTGATGATGCGTCAGCAGGTGACACTAAGGTTTTTGAAAAAAGTCCACTGGTGGTGGTCCGAATGATATTCTGAGAGACCTATGTTTTCTCTTAGTGAAATATTATAAATACACTGAGCACGAACTCTATCTTAAACTCGTTCTAGAGTCACTATGATAGTGTCTGTTATACATTGTGCTAAAGTTTAAAAGTTGTGGATCTGTTTTGAAATCTCATTCTGGGTGGTGCATGGGATGCATGGTTTCTTTGGATATACCTTAATTCGTGTTAGGGAACGGTTGTTTCTAAATATCCTTGTGAAGTTTTGATTTGGTAATGTCACAAAAGGTTAGGTAAGGACATAGTTATACATTTGGTTGGTTTTGGGATAGTTTTAAAAGGCACATCGTTAATTAAAGGGAAAGTGTGTTTTTTGGTCCACGATGTCATTTGAGGAAAGCATGCGAAACCTGTTTCTATTGGTTGATCAATATTCAACCATTTTTTTTGATGAGGTCCCTATAATGGCCTCGAATGTAAGCCTCGTTTTAGTTTTTAAATGATATAGTGAGCTTTGGATTAGGTTTTAAAGGCCTAAATCTATTAGGCTTGTGAAATTGTTAAAGGTCCTTTTGGTGCGTGGGAAAGAAACACGACTGTTATAACGAGATTAAATGTCCGTGGAAGTTTGGATGAGGTTGTATTAGTTCCCAATTTCTTCTTTAGAAAGAGAAGTTTTATTTTGGGAAGTCTTTAAGAACCAATGTTTTTAAACCGGATGAAATTCGGTGGGAAATTAATTTTTTTTGGTAATTAATGGACAAATAGATTTTAAAACCCAATGTTAGAATACCTTCTTAGTGTGGTTCATTTTTAGCGGTACTAACAGGTTACACACATTTAGCAAACTACGTGAGTTAGTGATGCAGGATACCCTGGGTATCCATTAGCAAACACACAACTTGTGCACGATTAGTTAAAACATGCGGGTCAAGCCGTGTGGTTACCCAGTTCTTAAAAAAAAGTTATTTATTTATTTCAAATAAATGATTTTTTAATAATATTAATATAAGGATATTATTATTACTTATATTATGTTAATTAATTAAATTCAAGGGACATATAATTTTATTAACCATGAGAAATAATTTTCTGGATTAATTTAAAGTCATGAGATTTTAATTTAAATGAGGAATTTAATAAAAAAACATTTTTATATAATGGGGGTTTTGGGTTTTATCTTTTTCTTGAATAATAATAATAAAGTGATTATTATTATTATGGTTTTTTAGGAGTGTAATAATATTTCTTCTTAATGGTAATTAATTTGGGGCATTAAATTTTATGTTTTTTTAGATTTTTAGGAATCCCTAAAGGAGGACACACCTCATTAATCTTTCCCCCTTTGATGCGTGATGCAAAAAAGGTGTAGGCTTTCTCCAAGGCGTGACCCTTCTCTTCCAAACCACCTATAGCTCTCCTCTATGGTCGATCCTCCCTACAGTGTTCCACCTGCAGTGTGACCTACTACCAACCAGACCCCCCTACAGCAGCACGAGGAACTCTTAGGAAGCCTCCCCTATGAGGTGTGACATACCCCTTCTCGGTCATCCATCCTCTTTGTTTTCCTAATATTCTTCAATGGATATGGTCTGAATCTCCAAGGTAGTATCTTCTATGTTGTTTTTATTGATCTCTTTTGCAGTTTAATTCATTTTATGTACCCGTTTTGGTTTGGCTGATTTTAGGGTTTTGTGGTAACCCGATTTTCTTGTTTTATTCAGTTAGAAGGTTGTGAAATGGGGTTCTCGGGACCCATTGGTCCATGTTCCAGAATCCGACACTGAAGGTGAGGTAGTTTAGGCTGATTCGGTTCATCGATGTTGTTTCAGAGTTAAGAATTTGTACTGTTGTTTGCTTTTTCACCATCTATTTTGGAGTCTAATAATTTATCTAAGTTCCTGATATAGAGGTGTAAGTGTGTAGGAACTGATTCATTGGTTTTGGGTATTTTGTTGTTTATTTTCTAATTTATTAATCTATATTGTAAGTGGAACATATATATAATGGTGTGTATGTGTGACTGCGTGCCAGTTGTAACTAGTTGCTACCAAGTAAATCAAAGGGCTACATAATTAATCTTGTTCCTCCCCAAGGTAGGGTCCCAAATATTTATCTATTTATTTTATAAAATTTTTTCTCCATTAAATATATTGAGAATGCAAGTTTCCATTGGTTATGGAGCTACTATGTTTTCTTAAAATGCTGATTAAAGATAAACCGCTAGATAGTGGTAACATCATATCATTCTTGTTTGTGGTTTGGGATTTTCATATTTCTTATTTCTAGTGCTAATATATGCCGTGTTGATGCATGTTTTTTATTGTTATTGATTAATGGTTCCCACTTGAGATAAATGAGGACATGACCATGTGTTGGTATTAAGCATGTATTATTGGATCTTGAAAATATGTTGAGTTTATACCCTCCACATTAAAAGGTTAAATAGGAAGTACCCTAGGGATCTTCCTTAGGTGTGCCTTTTTACCCCTATCACAGAATGTTAATTACACAATTGATTCTATATAAGTTATTGAATTACATGATTTGAATGGGGTTGGATGTGTAATGGGGTAATTATTGGAAGAATTAATTATAAAGATATGAATTAGGAAATTGTGGCATTATTAAATACTATGAATAATTAATATTGAATAACTACATAACATGTTATATATCACGAGATAAATTGGAAACTAGTAATTATTAATGGATAGGTTAATTATTACATGTTAAATGGTGAATGGTTAATCAATTGATGAATTGGTTAAGAGATATGGTTTAATTAATTTATTTTTTAATTAATTAATTATCCTGAATTTATTTAATTATGAATTGTTAATGGTTAAGGTTCTTTACCTTGACTGTGGGACACCCCATGGGTGTGTTTCCCTATAATGACTTTTTAAGGCCGATTGGGCCAAGAAATCATTTTGATGCGTGTTTTTTTTCAATTCCATAATTTGTTTAGGATGGAGTTGTTTAAATATATGATATTCCATATGATATGATTGGTAAATATCTTAGACTTGGTCAACTTGTTTTATTTTTGATTTTTATGTTGTGCATGTGAATTGTTAAAGTCCTGGATGAATCACTGCTTGAGGGGACAGGTTCAGAATTGTTAATGAATTGGGTGAATCACTGTTTAGTGGATAGAACTAGGGGTGAATCGCTATGTTTAGTGGATGAGATCTAACTCAAACTTGTTGATGAATTGGGTGAATCACTATTTTTAGTGGACGAACCCAGGAGAGAATCACTATATTTAGTGGATGGGCACAGATTTTGGTTTGGTTAGGAGAATTACTATTTCAGTGGACGAGCTTGGACATAGTATATGAAAGATTAAATTGAATATATTATGACATGTTATCCAAGCCAAAGAACAAGCTTGGATATGGTCTTTACATTGGTTTCTTAGATGGTCTTTAGAGACATCTTTTGTGAGTGAATTATATGGGGGATGTCAGGCTAAGGCCGGATCTCTAGAATTATATAATTTAATGAGGATTGAAATTTTGATAAAATAAAATGAATGTTTGATGACTATTTTACATGCATGAAAAATGTATAATGCAGGTTTAGACACCAGCTGAGGGATGAATCAGGTACTTTGGTATATAGTTACATTGTACTGCTTACTTCATTTATGCATGCTTTCACACTGTTTGAATTATTTATTGAATGTTTGGATTTGGGGTAGACACTGATGGTCTCAACCTACTGAGATTTATATGTCACATCCTAATTGAGAATCCATTGAATTTGGTTACCCAAGTAGATTCTATTTTGTTGCATGATTGTGTTGTTTGCATATACTTGGGAGATAGGAGCAGAGGACCGAGCAGAAGCTCATGATGCTTGAGGAGATTTCTCTCTCGGTGTTGAGTAATTTTTTATTTATTTCATTATTGATTTGTAAAGCATGATGTATTATTTATTGATTTCATAGTTGTAACCTCATAACATGCGTGTGTTGTATAACATTGGTATTGGAAATTTTTTTAAACAAGATTTACCAAATTATGCCTTCCACTGCTTTATTGTTATTTACATTGCTTTCTCTATTTTCTACTATTGTCCAATGTTTTTACTCTGATAAGAGGGTATAGTCTTCTAAATGACAATCATTAGACCCTATCTACTAGTTGGTAGCCTCCAGCATACAGGGAGATGTGCTTGAGGTCATGTGGTAGTCGGTTTGGCCACCGGTTTAGGGGTGAGCCGGGTTTGAACGTTACAACTTTTCCCGAAACATTAACCAAAGAAGAATTATAAACTTTTTATTCGACTATAGTGACATTAGGAGTTGTCACAACTAACTTAACATCTTATTTTTGAGATAACACATCAATACCCTTAGAATATTGTTTATAAATAAAAGATAAGGTTGATCCAGAATCAAATAAAACATTTTCTTCATTAGAGTGGATGGTAATTGTACCTTTCACCACTTCATTATTGAACGCTAGGATGACGATAGTACTTGCATGTGACTTTCCTTTGTATTTGTCCATAATATATTTTTGACTTATATCATACTTAATTACCCTTTTATTAGAAAATTGATTGGAATAATGCCCCATTTCATTGTACTTGTAGCATTTAAGTGTGGGAGATGCATTCTATGTAGCCTTTTCATTGTTCCCATCATTATAAATCCTTTTTCTAGTCACATTGGCATTTAGTTTTCGAATGATATTGTTTTCCACACATAAAAAATTTACTAGTCCCTTTAATAAGATTACCTCCATGTTTCATTCCACACATTGAGAAAAATGGAAAACTCATTTTCTTTTCAGTAACTTCTTTAAATTCTCCATTAAATTCCATTTTTATCTTATTATCCAACCCATTTGACTGATGGGTTACTCCAATCTCTATATCAACCTTGAGAGCACATCAAAAAATTTCCTCATATCTATTGAATTACCTTATGGATAATTCCCTTAGGAGACTTGGTTTTAAGACACCAAATAATCGATCAATTTTACACCCAGGTTGGATAATAATTCCTAAAGCATACCTCGAAAGTCTTGTAAAATTTTCATTGTAGGTCCCAAAAGATCCATCATCCTTTTCTTTTAGATTAATAAACTAATTCACTATCATTGTTCAAATAATACGAGTAAAGGAATTATTGAAAAATATGTTCTTGAACTCATCCCATTCCATGGACACAATTTCATCTCTTTGCCTCGTATTCTTAATAAGATTACACCATTGATCATCTTCACATTCCAAATGATATACCACTAAGATGAATTTATCATGCTCAAAACATTGTAGATCTGAAAATATCTTTTCTGTGGTATTGATCCATTATTCGACCACTAATTCAGTAGAAGACACTTTTAATGAAGGTGGACGCTACCTCATGATGGATTTAATAGAATGTTACTCCCTCTTTTGCTCGTTTGGATGTCTGTCATGATACATAACTTCATAAAGTTGTGTGATCATGGATACAAGATTTTTCATTCTAGATCACATAACATTTGGATTCCCATGGGTACAATCATTGCATTACCGATCACATTCAATATTAACATGGTTCCTTTAGGTTCCAGTCTTTGACTAAAACCAAGAAGCATAGTGTGAGAAACACTAATCACAATGGGAAAACAACATAATTCGAGAACAAAATTTCAATTTTGGAAATTTTAGAGTTTAACCTAAGTTATTCATGAATACCTATAATACACTAGGATTTGATTGTAATCTATAATTATACATATCCATACGGTACTTACTGAAGTTATCTCATCTTAATTTCCAATAGTCAATTATACCTTTACTCTGATACCAATAATAACAGACCATACATTAAATATAGATTTTATTTCAACAGTGAAGAATATTTATTACAAAACATAACAAAAATCATGATAAGACCATATAGGTTTAGTGTCTCTAGAAACTGGGAAACATAAATAACTAGTTTATAAAACATCTATATTGTCTCCCACTTATTTCTTCATAACTAGATTAATTTTTAAAATATCTTACTTAATGGAATTCTTCATGACATGGGGAAAAGAAACATACGAGAGGGTGATCTTAAATTCTTAGTAAGGTTAGAAAAGGGAAATATCAATCATATCATAATCATAAGAACATAACAATTGAAATACTTATCCAACATATAAAAGATCACAGTATATTGTCATGGGAAAAATCATAAAAGTGCAATGTAATCCCAATAGTCATAAAATAAGACATGAAATTTCTTGGAATGCACACATAAGCCTAGAAAATAATTTCATATTAGTTAAGGCTCATTACCAAGACCATCATAGTATACAAATTCCATTACTAAACCAAGTTCACTCATCTTCCATCCATGTATTACTGAACTAGATTTACATTCTATTCCAGTCATCTATATCTCAAGAGATATAAATATTTACCCAACGCAATGGAGATACATATATGTCCCACTTATTTCATAATAAAACCATTCTTACTTGTTCCACAAAAACAAAAAAACATTCACCATAGCATAATCCATGAAATAAAATTGGTTTCATAAACATTATTCAATCATAATTGGTATAAAACAAAGAGATTTCCTAAATAACATTGCATAATAAACATAATAAAATAATAGTAATAATAGGGATAAAAATATAACCCTATTTAAAGAGTGTCATCTTAGATGGAAAATAATTTTGAGAGAACACTAGGAATTAATTCTGGAAGAAAATATCCTTTATTATTTGAAAACGTTTTCCTTCCTCAAAATGCCACACATTATTAGAAGAAATAATTTTATGTGAAAATAAACTTTTAATAATTTAGGGGAAGGTTCAAGGAAATAAGGCATTATAAAAGCATAAAAATCCATTCATGCTGTACAAGTTAAAAAAAATTCTTCTCATACTTTTTCCAAAAAAATAAAAAATCACCTCGTACCAAACACAACAAAAGATTCCATTCATATTATTTAGAAAAAATTATCCAACGGGTAAAATTCTGTTTAAACAATTATATAAGTATATAATGAATATTTCTAAATAAATATTTTTAGAAACATGGACATGGATGATAAATATACCCCAGTAAATACTTATGAATAAATAAACTTGGATAAAAACTAGATTTGAAAAGTTACCCCATACCTTAGATCTGATTTGATTTGTATGTATCCAAACATCCTTTATAATGATTTATAAAATGTTACTGATTTATTCTAGAATCATAATCATTTTTATGATAACATTTTTTATCATATTTTCATCAGTTTATTTGTAATATTTTATTGTTACTAGTTATCCAGGTATTAACTGTTTTATGTTCTTATGCATGTTTTGTCGGATAAGTTCTTATTCCTAATTTTAGGTTATATTTATATAATTTACCACATGGTATTAGTATAATATATATAATATTTATTCATTCAATTCATTTAAATAATCATTCTTTAATTAATATTGTGTTGAATCAATCACATCGCACCATGGAGGTGGTAAGCCGTAGGTATGCACGAGGGATGATATCATTCCCATAATTATTGAATGGTATTTAAGTGGTTGATGTATAGTATCTCAGAATAAATATAATTTTATATTAATAAAATATCTATTTATTAATTCCATCATTATAACCATCCATGTAAGGTTGTGGTGAAAACAGATTACACTACAGCGTGGAGACGGAAAGCTGTACGTACACACATGTAGTGATTTAATTTTTCATAGGATGGATAAAAGGTGGAATACGGTTGTTTCATAATAATAATAACCTCTCAGTGTATAAATAATACTAGAGTTATTACTTTATAATTAAAAAACTCATGATGTGGATGTTTAGGATGAAAGAAGTCTGAAATATTCATTCAATGGTATTACCTCTTCTTCAATATTCCTCATCTAAATCTACTCTTAGAGCATGGGAGTTGGTCTTCAAAGAATACTAGGACCTCTACAATGTTTCTTAGGAAGTTGATAAGGGAAATGGGTAGGGTATGGTCGATCTTGAAGGCTCAAAATGAAGTGTTGAGTTAATGGAGGAAGTGTCCTTTTATAATTTAGGTGAGGGGTACTTTTGGAAACCTCCAAAGTATTAATTTATAATAAAATATAACCCCACTAAAAAAACCTCCAAAATGACCCAATTTAAATTAAGAGATGATATAGGGTTGTAATATTATCAAAAAATAAATTTTAGTAAAGTTTTACTGTCAATTTAAGAATTATCATTTTAATTATCACATAGTAATTCTATTTATATTTTTACAAGGGTAATAAATATTTCAATATTAAAAGGGTGAAATATTTACTTATTTGAAGTCAATTAGACCATAAATGAATACTTTAGAACATTTTAGACCATATAAGTAAACCTAGAAAAAAATATTGTATTATATCTCTAATCGTTAAAGGTATCTATAAAGTTCATTTGACATAATAATTTTCCAAAATTATATTTATTAAAATATTTTTAATAAAATTTATTTGATCTCTTCATTAATAAAATAATTACTACCACAAATTTTGGTTTTTATTTAATATACTTATTTATTGAAAAAAATATCAAAATAAAATAATATGATAAATATAAATCCATTCTATTTCATAATAATACCTTTAGTAAAATTTATCTTTGGAGAAAACCTACATTAAAAATGATATATTCTTTTAAAACATGAATGTGAAAATTTTAGCTTCACATTAAATAAAATAACATAAATTTCATAATATCTTCTATAAGCCTCCAAATGATTAATAAGTATACCATTTGATGGTTATGGTTGAAATATACTCTAAAAATAAGGTTTGGTCAAGTGTTTTGGTCTTTTGATGGTTATTAATATTTTAATAAAAATTGTTTTATTGATTTTTCATCAATTAATTAATCTAGTCATCATCCAAGTATAAGTCTTTAAGGTAATTATTTATTTAAAAAAAATTATAAATAAATTTTCAGAATAAATAAAAACATTTTATATTTAAAATGAGTATTTATAATCGAATTTATCTTATGTATAACCATATATTACAAATAATTTAATTATTAATGTTTGAGTGAGACATATTTCACTTTTCTTTAAATAAAATAAAATAAATGTCATAATATAATCCAATTGGATTCTAATGGGAACCATTTCAACCCAAATATATATTAAGGAAAATTATAATCATCCAATTATAATAATATAAGTGTTTGGGTAATATTATACTATTATTTTTACCCCCAATTACCTGATTTACCCTTTTACTGTGTTAATAAAATTTAACGAAGTTACTGTTCATATTTCCCAAAAATAAAATAAATCTATTTAAATAATTTGGATCTATTGATTAGAAATATTGAATCCATTTTAAATAATTCAAAACATAGAAGTTTTAGTAATTAATTTAAAATTAACCCCGTTGTTGAAATGAGAAAGCAGGTTTTAAAAGTTAAAATATTGTAAAAGATTGAAATGTTTTTACATTTGAATTTAATATAAAAATAATTAAAATTTCCTAAATTATATTAAATGGTAATAATATATTTTATTTATACTTTTAAACCATTAATTAATATAATTTATCCCTATAATTTATTTCAATGAAAAAAGTTATTTTCAATTAAAATTTAGCGTATTTTTACTATTCATGAAAACATGAATGTTAACAGAAAAATATAACAAATTCATATAAAGTAAATTTTTATAACCCTATTGAAAATAAAATGTTTATTCATGTCATATAAAAATTATTAATATGTCAAAAATATGAATTTAATTGGGTTTATCCATTCAAATGTGAAAAAATAACATTTAAAAAAAAGGTTTTTATACATCAAATATGGTTTTATTCATACCATATAACTCAAATATCCCTTGGATTAATATAAAAAATATTTTATTAAGTATTTAACACATATATATCCCAATAATTTCCTTACCAAATGTAATTTAGTCAAAAATACATATATCTAACTGATTTATATTTTTCATAAATAATTTATTGCTAATGATTTACCAAAGTATTTTTATAAGTTATTTATAATTATTCCTTATATCCTAATAGATATTCTATATTGGTAATATTAGAATAAGTGAGTCTCACAGTTCGTTTAAACTCATGATTATGTGAAAAGAAAGCTTTTGAAGAAAAAAATTATTTAAAGAAAATATTTTATAATAACATCTGTCTATTATAGTACAGACCCTGGAAGAAAGAGGTGGTTTGTTGGGATAGAATTAAAGGTCATACAATATTTATATTTTAATAATATTTGTAATGAACTGGAAAAATAAAATAATTTTTTATATAAAAAAGTGGATAGTAATTGAGAGTACCATTATGGAGTGAAGAGGAGAACCTATCGAGAAAATACTTACAACTCTTGGAGAGAAGAGGGAGAATATAATATAGTGATGAAAATGGTGTGATTATGAGTATTGAATATAAAGAAGAATTAACTGACTTGTTTCTACTTACCTAGATTCAGTTTGTTGAATTAGTAGAGAAACAAAGAAAATTTTGATTAATTTAAAGTTCTACGTGTAATATTTTCAATAAAATATTTATTGGCTATTGCGATACTTTAATATTGAGTGAGAGAATCAATGAAAAAAAGATTATTAAAGAGATATTTGTTTTTAAATTTATAGGGGATGGGTTTCAATTTATTTTCCATGAATATTAAAAGGTTTTCATAGAATGAATTTAAGGATATAAAGATCAGATTATATTGATGCATTGATATACTGTGAAAACTAGTGATCTAACTTAATATGTCTGAAGTGTTGAAAACTTGATGGATCCTATATAAAGAACCTATATGAAGAATTAATTGTTCACTTGTGTAATATAGTTAACACACACCTATGTAATATGGAAAGAATAGTTTTAGGATGATACACAAATTAACCAATGAAATTGATTGAAACATTTTTAGTGGTAAAATTTTAAATCAATAAAACCTAGTCACGTCATGAAGTGTGTTTCCCACATTAGGGTTGTACCATGTAAAAACACCATGTTCTACACTTTACGTTGTTTCAATTATTGCATACAGTTTATGTAATTAGGTTAATATAATAATATCCTTTTACATCCTAACAAGTGATTGAGGTTAAAATACTAAAAGGTGTAAAAATATTAAAAGACTAAATTTGAATTTGGTGAAACATTTAGCCACATATTATTTACCCCCCACCCCTCAAGTTCGTACACCTAATCCTATGTGTAATCCCATTATTTATCAATTATTCTATTAATTTTTTAACTCATATATATTTAAAATATTTTTAATGTATAAATTTTGCATCATATACCCTTAAAAACAAAAGAATTAATTTCTTATTATACTGATACCTATCATTGACATTCCATGGAGTTTCAAAACCCTCTTTATATATTCTATATAATTCTATGTTATGGTATCATTACTTATTCGTTCCAAATTTCACTAGGTATCCATAACCTTAATATTTAATTTTAAAAAATATTATTGGACTCTTACTTTTATTCTTCTTATTTTAAAATTTACCCATTTATACTATACATAGAGGACTAAATCTTAGAAATCATTTTCTAAATTCATATATTCTAAACAAAATTAAAATATTAGGTAAATTTTTCTTAAAATCATTAAAATTATTGGAATATTTCCTTCAATGAAAAATTACTTTATAATAAAACCGTAAAGAAACCTCTAGTATCACTATGTCATTTATATATCCAAATATATTAAATATATGAATGGAGACTAAAGTTACGTAGGTCATTTTTCAATTAATTCCTTTTATACCCTATTTTAATCATTATAAATTACTTTTAAGAATATGGATTCCCCTATGAAACAAAATCCACACTTCTTTACCCTGGAAGGTACTTGTCTAATACATATAATTTTCTTTTATATAAATCACTTTCTTAAGTTATTAGTCATAGTTGTTGTTAACATTAAGAATATCCTTTAAAGGATTGATTTCAAAGAATTTTTTTTTATATTGATGTTATATGGAAACAAAAAAATATTTTTTAAATGATTATCATTTTTTAATACAATTTAAAATGGACCTTTTTAAGTAGTCTCTCACTAAAACGATGACCCATTTAGAATCACATCATATTCATCATTGATCCAAGATAAATATTTCACCATGAAATTTTTACAATATAGTGTTCATGTAATAATTTAGCTATTTAGGTATGGATTCATCCCAATAATATCATATATTACTATTAGATAGTTGATCATACAACTCTTTATCCATTATAACATATGGATAAACTCAACTTTATTCTACTAGTATTCTAACACTGTGGGATTCCTAATATAGTGTATCCCAAATATTACACCAAGAACATACATCAAATTCTATTAAGGTTACCCATTACTTGATTTCTTTACACAAGATAATACCTGGGCACCCAACTTTAGCAAGATCATACCCGGTTAGATAATATATATCTTGAAAAGTTCCACTTAAGAATGAATATAACACTTAATATTTTTAATTGGTTTTAATATCACTATTTTATATCATGTTATTAACTTTATTTATGAAAACTTAAAAAGATTTATTTTGAAATTCTATTACATTCAAAAAATTAAAATGTTCAAACATATTGAAGTGATACTCCTTACAAAACTCATTGTTTGTGTTACTCACACAAAAATAGATACCCATCATATTTAAACATATCCAAATTAATATCATGAACAAGGTATAGAGATATGTTTCATGTGAAGGTTTATAATTATAGTAAAATGTTTATATCTATATGAGTCAGTCTAGATCCACAAATAGTCAACCATTCCCTTTCTTGAACAAGGAAAAAGCCTATGTGGTAGTGGCAAGTCTGACCCAAAATACCTCTACCCAGGGATAATTTACAAAATATAGATTCAAATTCCTGATATCTCTAACAAGTAATATGAATAAACTATATTCAATACCTAAATTTATGATAATTATCATTAATAATAAATCAAATTCATTGTAAATGAAAACCAAATCTGTTATCATACCTAGCATGTAACATATTAGATGAAAGAATGATAACACATCAAAGTTTATTAATGTTAAAATAGAACTATAAAAATATTAAAACAAAATTATTTCCAAGTATAATAAATAAGGGGATAAAATTTATATAAACGAACAATTTATAAATTTATACATGAGAGAAACCTTAAAAAATAACAAATAAAATAAAAATATTATCATTTTATAATGTATCTATTAATTATGGAATTACACAACTTTTAATATAAAAACATTAAATTAATTTCATAATATAAACTCCATTATATTACTTATTACATGGAAATTTACATTAAATATATTATATTTTTTAAATCATTAACATTTATTATTAAAATTCTATTGTGTAAACATTTTACATAATCTAAATATCACATTCTTAAAATTATTTAAAAAACAACCAAATAAATTATCAAAACACTTTTGACGTGTTCAAAATAATATTCCATATAAGGCCCTTTAATTTAAAAAAAATCAAATTATGTATTATGAACAATTCTAAATATTAAAATATAAACACTTTATGTTTAGTCTAATTTTGTAATTTATAAACACTTAATAAAAAATTCCTTGTGATTTATAAATAAACAATTTATTTCTGAGTGAAAAGGAATGCCACATAATTTGGTAAAAGGTATTTTAAATATTAATGTTTATTATTGAGGAATATTTTTTAATATTTTTTAAAAATAATTAATTAATTAATTATAAAATATTTATAATTATTTAATTTATAAAAAATTTCAAAATTAATAAAAATCAAAAAATTCACAGTATCATATTTTAAAAACGATTTTTATATAATAAAATTAAATTCATAATTTAATTTAAATAAAAATAAATGTTTCTAAACAAATCATATTTTACAATCCAACCCTAATCATATAATGTTATTGATACGATGAGACTTTATACATTATCAGTCACACTTTATGAATTATAGTTAAATAATCAAATATGATAAACCAATAGCATGCTATCAATTATATTCTAAGACTAATTATCCTATCTCTTCATATGATATCACATATCATATTTAATGATATGAATCAATACCACAATAGAAAAATGATCCTATGTTTTTGAAAAACATTATATAAGATGTCATAGAATATGATGGGTCATAATCATGTGATACAATTAGTAAAAACCCATGGATTTATACTAAATAATTAACTACGATATCTTTATATTGTAATCAATGATTCAATAAACCAGAACGAAATAAAGTATCATATTTTATGAAATGAATAAAATTGAGAATATGATCTCAAATTCTTTATTTAGAAATATTTATTTTAATAATCTGAATGAATCATCGTATATGATACCACTTATGGGTTTAATGGGATATAAAAACACTAGTAAATGTGTACCTTACACTAACGACCCACTAAAAAATTCATCTCAACAAATATTCTTGATGAATATCTAATAATTGAAAGCTAAAATATTTACCACTTCTGGTGGTATCCACGGGCTGTTGAATCACATGATGTTTTACATAGAATCAACTTCTCACAGTTTCATGCTAACACAAAATAGTGAAAATGTGGAAGAAGAAAGATACATTTAGGGTATGAGTGTTTTGGCTAGGGATCGAGTAATATTTCATCCACACAGAGACCACATCAAATGGGTACTACCAATTATATAGAGCCTTTTAGGATTCTCCTCGGGGGATAAGTCATTTACTCATGGAATATAATGAATTATTAAATTCCATATCTAACCCATGAAACATATACATATATTTAAATAACTCCCACCCATTTCAATTTAGGAAGCAACTATTAATGTATCCAATGCGAGAATGAATCACTTGAATGATATCTATAGTCATTTATACAACCTAAAAATCAGATATATGACTTAAAATATATAAAGTGATACAGTATGAATTTCATGGGATAATTGCTTATGATATCCTTTAATCATACCTTGTGACTGAAATGGTAAGTTCCCTGAAATATAATTTCATTCCTTATGATCTACCCTCAGTCATAAAATATGACTTAATTTATTGCTTCTCATGAAATATATTTTTATGAATATCTCAATCGTTAATAATTTCTCTTGTATACTTATAACTCAATTTAAGTTCATCATAATCATCTTAGAAAACTTCCTTGAAGAATTTTTCTTTGAGATTTGTATTGGTAAGTAAATGATACTCTTTCCATTATATATATTTTACAACATACACTAAACTATTTTACGATATAAAGTGACATTCACTTTCAATTTCAACTACTATAATCCTTTATTTGTTAAATTTTAAACTTCTATATGTGTAAAACTACTACCACATTTCTCTAGGAAACTATAATCTTTAAAAAGTATCATGCTAAGAAACACAAAATCATTTTTTTCTTAGGAAAAAACACTTTTTTACTTTAAACAAGAATATTTATCAAATAAACAATTAGTAACCATATCTCAATTGGTATTCTATGAGACTAAATTTTTGGAAAAGTAGATGTTTCCCAATTATGAAATGGCTAATTCTTTTGTGTTTTTTGAGTATTGGGACCTCCCCAAGGGAAAATGTTAAATTTACCCCAGTAGAAAATATCATATTTTTTTGATTATTCAATTGATATCACAGAGTGGAGTTTACCCATAGGTATAAATTTGGTTAATTAAGTGGATTTTTGGGTTACATGGGATATTAAATATTTGTAACCTAACTAAATAATTATCTCTTGGGATTGAAGTTGATGTTTAGATCTTGGTTTATGATGTCTAAACCTTACGGAAATTTTTAATATTTAATTATTGATTACTTCTGGATTGGACATAGAAATCAGAGTGTTTTGGGGACTAAATAGTGATATGGTAAAAATATTATATTATTATTAGTTGAAAAACATGTATATTTTATGAAATGATTTTATCTCTAAAATAGTGTATTATATTGGAAAATTGAGACCATGAATAAATCCATGATAGAGGTTTTACTCTAGGAGTTATGTTAGTATGGTTCAAAATGGGACCCCCAAGTGTTTGTAGTTATGATCAAATTGATACACTAATTTAGATAAATTACGGAGAAATTTTTTTTATCCCTATATATAATCCTATAGGGTTATATATTGTCAATGACTTGTACCTTAGAGAGGAATAGGGTGGATAAACGAGATATTGGTTGCAAAGATGGATCCAAGGATTGAAATCGCATCCACAAAAACATTACTGTATAGACCTTGAAGCTGATATTATAGAATTTAAGTGAAGATGAATCACTATAAAGGTATAGATAATTGTTTTATTTTTTAATTAATTCCTTTTTAATTTAAATTTTTTATTTGTGAAATAAATTTCTATTCTTTGCCAATGATCTGTGGTAAGATATTAATTATTCATTTATATTTGTTGATTGTTATTATTACTTGTACATTATTTCTCATGTATAGTTTCAACAAATATTATCCTTGTTCCATGTATAAGATTATGGTTGGAATTATTCATACCTATATTTTTTCTGAAATTATTTGTATTTCATTAATTGAACTATAAAGAATGAATTCTTGAGATTAACCACTCAAATTATTATCTCTCTCTCTCTATCTCATATTTTCCTTCACTATATCTCTCTCCCTCTCCCACATATCACTATTTCTTTAGTGGGAAAATGTATTATGATCTTATTCATGGTTGATAGTATATATGGGTGGAATGAAATTAGGTGCGTGTGAGGGGAGGAAGAAAGTGTCAAGTATAGAGGTTCAATTGAGTGAGACGGTGTAAGAGTGGTTGTCTGGTGTTGAGGAGGCCATAAGAAGAGGTAGGGGCTAGGATGGGGTGACCTAGATAGGTCTCTGATATGGTTTTGTATGATTTTAGTGAAGATAAAACTTTTTTAATTTGTATATAGGAATAAAAAGTGTGGTTTTTGTGATTAATTGGGAATAAAGAAGAAAAAATAAAATAATAAAGAAATAAACTCATAGGATTTTGGGAATGTAAGGCTTTTTTTAAATGGTAATATTTATGAGAAAGGGTGAGGCATAATTGAATATGTGGGAATGGGGGGGGGGGGTAATCTCATAATAGGAACCTTGCATTTTTGAAACGGGGTAAATGTATCATGTATCCTCCCACACTATTTCTATAACATTATATTTCTATTCCAATAATATTAATATTAATATTATTGTTATGGATTATTGTTTCTCTATAATTTTCACTAATTTTCTATAATGATAAGTTGTTTTTGAATTCCTTAACTTGAAATTGATATGGACAGTTCATGACTAATATGAACTATATATTTTTGACTAATGAAACAGTCCCCAATACCCACTATGTAGTGGCTCTCACTTTGATATGATAAAATGAATATATTTAAAAGAGTGTCCATTTTGGGAAAGTTAATAGTCTAACCTCAATATTTTCTCATGTAGAAATCAATTTTTAGTTCAATTGGACATTTGAAGCTATTTTCAAGGTATGATATATATATTTGTGATTTTATATAGTGGGATTGATGAAAAATTTCTTGTTTGATCTTCATAGTGATATCAGGGTTGGTATCCTCTCAACTAAGGAGTCTTCTAGTGAGGCATGGGTCACCCACTTACTTTATATATATAGGTATGGTATACACCCATAAATACTGGGCACATGGTTCCACTATTTTCCTAGTTTGTATCCTACCATCTAAGAGCACGAGCGGGGTGTTGGACCTATATCATGGTTGGTATCCTCTCAAACATGTCATATCCCTCACTAAGTAATTTCCCCCTCCACTATTCTAGAGTGGTTATATGGATTACTATCAGGGGTACTCTCAGAAGATGGATTGAAGATAAGATATTGATAGATAGGAGGATGCAATACTCCCTCATCTGAGGAGATTGATTTAGTGACGAGCGGTCTCTTCTTCAAGGATTCTGGTGGAGACATGATTATTGGAAGTGTTTAACATATAAAATTATACAAGACTTTTGGTTCTTTGAAAACTTGGGGGTTAACTTCAGTATGTGGTAAATATATGGCTATCAGATTTAGGTTTTGTGGACTCTTTTGTATTATGATATTTCCAATTGATCATATGGTATACATTTCATGGAATAAATCATAGATTAATGGGAGTTATCTGTGTTTGTGAAAATTATATTGATTAATAAAATCTGTATTTTTTTCATTCATCAGGTTACACTTTAGTACTATGAGATTTGAGCGGACATAGTGTTATGGTTTAGCATTTTTGTTTCACTCCTTTCCACCCCTCACATAAGAAGTTAAGAAAACTTATTTCTTTATGTTTCATTTTTGGATTTCAGAGAATCATACTATATATGTTTATACTCACCATGGAAGGGGCCTTATGCCCCAAATTTCGTTACTGTTTACGTAATTAATGGGTTAAAAGATATTTTGGGTAGACATGGATATGGATTGTTTTATTTGAAGCCTACACCTAGTGATTCTTGGAAATTCATTATATATCATTATTATTTTCAATGTTTGCAGTGTTCTCTATAAATGGACATTGATCTGGGAAAACATTCATTTTGGAGGAGCTTCCCAGAACATTGTGTTTCCGAGACTTTTCAGAGGTTATGCTTCCCTTGAATTTACCTTTTTGGGATTAACTTTTACTTATTGTCTCATGCATTCAATGTTTATAGTTCAGTTAATCATTTAATTATACATATAATACTGGTATTTTGGATTATCTTGTGTATTAGAGATGTGTTTTCGGTAGGTTGTTATAGGATAATTCCTCCCATGTTGTGAGATATTCATACTCGATGTTGGTCACCTACCCTTATCCAATTAGAGTTCGTCTTAGAGTGTCAGTATCAGCACAGTGACTACCCAAGAGGGGCCCTAGTGGGGTGGCTTATATTGGATTTGTATAAGAGAAGGTCATTCTAGGGATGATGTTTGGAGTTATTGGATGTTTGAGTACTGTTTTAGGAATTTTGGGTTGAATTGTCCTTGAGTTTTATTGATGTTTATACTATATATTTTTTCAAATATCAATTCATGTTCTGGAAGTCAATGTGCACTTAGAGATTGGGTAATGGATTGGAAGTGTCCAACTAATACCAGGAGTAGATATTTCCTATTTGTAATGGGAAAAGAATAATTAATGATTTTTTCATTCGATATAAAGTGAGTCTCACATGTTGGAAAAGGATGTTTGAAATGTTGGATACCTTGGAACATCTGTATGGAAATGTTATTAGGGTATCCCCTTGATTCAAATATCTAAATGAGTTATAAATAATATAAAAACATTAATAGTGTATAAATAGTTATTATGGAACAATATATAATAGTTTGGATTAGAAAAAGTGTATGTTATAGTGAACAACATGGGGGAATACAATAACTGGTGTCTACAGTATTGATAATCAGATATTTTGAAGAATAATGGGATGGGAGAAGGAAATACTGATGTGATTCTATATATAACTATAAAAAATAAAGTTTATTATCACTTTTATAAATGTTTTAAGTGATTGGAAGTAATATTAAGTTTGAATTATAGAAGAATCTCATTGATAATAATATTTGAGTATATATGATTCATGTTCTTGGGAAAAGTGTTGAATAATTTCAAAAAGATTCAAAAAATGTCCAAAGGTGATTTGGAGTGTTCATATTTAATTGAGAATTATAGGATTTATTTTTTAAAATACATAGAGTTTTTTGAATAAATTTTTTTTCTTGGATAATTTTTAAGTTCACGACTGATCCAATAATTACATTCAATGTAATGTCGCATGGTCAATCAATAACTTATATGCGCAATAGACCAACAAACCAAAAATTCATTCAATTGATTTTAATCATTTTATCCAATCCTCATAGTCATGTTTTTGATCCATTAACTCATAATCAATCAGTATTTGGGTCATGTGGTGGATCTATCCATGATTAATTTCTAGTTCATATAGTCGGTCTTCAATGTCGATTCTCATGGTCATCCATTTGAACATGTGGTTGATTTGAAAATGGTAACTTTTTTACATATTTATTATGGTTTATATAAATGGTCATGTGGTCAATCAAACAAATGGTATCTTGTCTACCTATGTGTTTCATTGATCAAATAATTTGAATTTTTTTTGAAAAAATAGTATATTTAAAATGAAATATCCATATTTTATATCCATTGAATAAATTCAAATGGGACAATGGAAAGACTATTACTCATTGATTAAAACATAAAAAACCATCATATTATTATGTTATTAATTCTATAAAATCATGTGATGTTGAAAATTAAACATGGATAAAAGAATTAATTTACATGGTACTTTTTAGATCATTTAAATGAATAATTGATGAAGATTTTTCAAACTGAATTGGAAATTATTTCTAATGATGTTGGAACTATTTTTACCTGATCCAAATATCCTTATGATATTATGAGACCTGATCTAATATAAATTTTTTATAGAATCAAATTTTATGGTGTATTGATGGGAAATAAAATTTTCAGAAAGTTTTTCTTGTAGATTTATTGTAACTGGAAAATAAGATGATTATAAAGATTCTTATTAAAAACAATATTGTTCTAATAATAAAACATAGTTTTGATTGAAGATTTAGATGATTACGATGAATAATAATGAGATTTTATTTGAATATGTAGATCATTTTAATATCTAGAATTTTATTGACCTATGATCTCATACTACAAGATGATGAAATGGAGCAAAAAATTTGAATGTTGTGTGATTGATCATACAACTATGGAGAATGTTTGAAGTGGATTTTAGTAAAATAAAGAGGTTATTCAGTATAATTTATAATATTTTAAAATATCTATTTTTTATGATAAACTTTAAAAGGGATGACCTAGATATGGTTTAGTCAAAAAATAAGAATAGGATAATAGGAAATAGGATCTCTAGCCTGTTGGAAGGATCTAAAATAAATATTATTGGATGAAATAAATGAGAAAGATAGAAAATAAATGGGAATGGGAAAGTAAATATAACTCCTATAATTTCCCTAGATACAATTTTCAAAATCAAAATGATTATTGGGATAATGGGGCTTACCACATATGAAAAATTAAGAATAAATTTAAAGAGACTGTGGGATCTAAGTTAATTTTTAGAGATATTATATATTTCAAAATAGAAAATATAATTTCCTGGTGACTTATGAATATAATGAAAAGCATTAATTGAGATTTTGTTATCCATGAGTTTATCTAAAATTGATAAAAATATAGAAAACACTACATCTCTCAAAGAGGGATAAGAACAATGAGACAAGCCTTTTCCAAGGATTTCAATAAATTGGTTTCAAATCCATGTTTTCCTTTCATTGGATCTACTTTTTTAAGGATCAATGAATTTCGTTTTATTTAATTATATAAATATTTGAGATAATTGAGAAATATCCATACGTCTAAATATCATAATCTTTAACTATTTTTAAAAATGGTGAACTCTCTTCCAAGATTCTAGAAAAAAATGAATAATATAAATTAAAAAGAGAAGATGAACTAAAAAAATATAAAGGAATACCCACTAGATGAATATTGTCAATTTGGAATGTGGATCATCAAACTAGGTGACAATTTTTTTAGATAAATTTATTTTAATATGAAAGAAATTTTAAGATCTTGAAAATTATAAATATATCTCTGTTTTTTATTCTAAAATTAATGATTATATTTTAATGGTTCCCATTGAATTTATTTTACCTAAACTAACATATATTAATGTACAAAAAAGTGAGGATTTTTAGTTTAATAATTATTTTGGTGCAATTAATGATACATTAGGTAAAGAGATTGGTAAATCAAAAACTCTCTCAATGTTGATTAAAAAATGGAAGAATTGGTAGAACATTTAAATGAAATACATTATTTTATAGGTGAATAATTTAAAATATAATCTTAGGATAATGTTTTAATTGAAAATGTTATTTTTACACATGATATATTCCATTAAACTTCCTTGAATGTGCAATAATATCTTCTAGATGTGAATGATAAGAGAGTCAATGACCTGGAATGCTAATTTGGGTAACTAAACAATTTTCATAAGGATAAAGGTGATGAAATAATGGGAACACAGGTTGATAATTTTTTAGTATGATAATATCTCACATAATATTTAGTATTTAGAGGAAGAAATTGAGTTAAAAGAACCAGAATCAATTCCCATAGTACCTTCCCAAAGATATTAAAAGAAGATTATTATCACTTAGGTTTTAGAGTAGAATTTTCCAAAAAGAAGGACTCTATTTAGTGGTATATATACCTGAAGATGTTTTTTTAAGAATTCATGTCAGGAACATGTAATAAAATCAACCTCAATCCTAAAATAAATGCATGCAATGAAATTATTCTATCAAATAGTGCTAAAAAAGTTAAATTGTAAATTTATTTGGGTGGTTAATGTCATGAAAACCCACCATAACCTTAAGTGTGTATATGAAAATATGTTTGAAAACATTTCCCCCCAAAAATATAAAAAAATATGGTAGTACCATCTCAAAAATATAATTCACAAAATGCTTGAGTGGCTGAGCCTACATGCATAAGGAGGTTTTCTACATTTAATTGATATTGTTGATGCTTTGGTTATATATCCATTTATTTTTAAGACACCATGACAATATATTCATGTAAAATAAGGCCTATATGAATTGGGAACAAAGATAAATATGAGAACACCAATTTTATACAAAAGAAACACGTTTCATAGAACAAAAAAAATCATTGAAGAATTTATTTTCAAATCTGGAGAGGTTAATTGATTCTTAAAAAATTTATAGTTTAATATATGATCAATAATGGCATGTTTCAACTGGAGAAAAATCTCATGATAATGAAAGAATAAGGCCACAAATATATATAATGAAGAAAAAGAAAAGAGATTTTACCTTGAAGAGTGAACAATGGAAGAAAATAGATAAGAATGGTACAAACCTGGAATTATTAAATATTGATAACCAAGAAATCAAACCCATAGGAAGAAGGTGATTATAATATGGTAAATGAGGCCACACCATGGAATTTAGTAAAAAGGCTACAAAACCAAATCTTGAAGGGGAGATCTTAAAATAAACAATAAATCAATCAAGGAGATACATAATAATATTTTCATGGTGGAATACATAACTAATGATGATATTGAGTGGATATCAAAGAAGGGTAACCGAAAATAAAAAAGTTGTATGTGGAAGGTGAAACAAGGTTGGCCAAATTGAATGAATTGGTTACTTATCCAAAAAGATATTAATAATTACAATGGTAAATAAAAAGTTTATGGTAGTTCCAAACCAGTTTCTTCCAATATGAAGTCTGTATATAAAAGGATAAAATATCATTAGCATTGTGACGTACTAATCATATGGACATATTAGTTGGAATAAGATAGGATGTAGGAGAATGAATAAAAGAGATAAATTACTATGTTATCTCAAGAAAATAAATTTATTCCAGATAATATGATAGTTTATAACAATAATAAATCCATGATACCACAATTTTCTCAATTCTAGAAACATAAATAGGATGCAAGCATCAGTAAAATCATACACTTTATAGATGAAATGAAGAATCTCTCTATGTTGAGAAAGAAGTATCAACCCCAATGCTATAACTAAAGAGGTGATGAAGTCTACCTTATTAGAAAAACAACAATATTTTTATTAAAATACTGGGAAGTAAAGGTGAATATATAGAAAGTTAAACTACCATAGATGAAAATTAAATTTCTATTTATTTACAATTTCTATCAGTTTGAACCTCTATCATAATTTTATAGAGATAACTTCTAGAAGGAAAGTATCTTCGTGATGAATTATGGATTACATACCTTGTTAAGTCCACCTCTCTCTAAAGGTTCCCTTCCTTGGATGGAAATAAAATAAAAGAGATAATGATTCCCAAGTACCAAATTAATTAATCCCTAGTTTGGTGACTATCATTGAGGGTATATATAACATCACATATGGATGGAATTACTCTCATAATAGATGTTGGATCATGGGATAGAATGAAAACTACAATGAAAATCCCTCACAAAAAGAGAAAGTAAAACCATAACTATCCACACAATGAATGTATAATGTTATTAATTACAATAAGTATCAAAATAAATAATGGAAATAAAAACAAAGAAAAAGACATAGAAACAACACTAGTGTCCCTGAAAGTAATATCTAGATTGGTCCACAATGTCCTCTTGGAAACCAGAAAATAATTTTTATATATATAAGGCGGGAATAAAATGTATACTCAATTGAACTATACCCAAAGTCTCTCAAGCATATTTTAAAATAGAATACAAAAATTGAAACGAAAAAACAATAGAAAAAACATTCACCTAAATAAATCTACTAATAAAAATCCATCATCACCATGGCACACTCACTAAATAACGCATCCAAGCCTAATAATATGATAAGAATCATATCTATTAAATGGTACCCTATAAATATTTTCCACTAATTTTTCTCTCTCATTCCCCGACATCATACATCCCAGTTCTATCATCAATTCTATCAAAATATTACACAAAGACACTGGGGAAACGACATCACATCCCAAACGAATATACATGGGAATCTACATCATACAAAGAACCCCACATGCAGCTGGTCATTACATCCACATCCTCCTATAATCATTTTCATATAACTAGAGTAGTAAGGTATCATGAGCACAAAGCGAATTAACCTCATTCCATCCTACTATGAACGACCCCTCACTATGAACCAACTCACTAATCTCTTTAGACACAACTATAAGTTCAAAATAACTGCAATCCATAATAGCCTATGGGTAAGAACCTGACCTGAAAGAGAGAGCATGTAATAGGGGGTATCCAATTATATGTCCTCACCATTTTGGCTGTTGGAAGAAAACCAACAAAACATTTGGGTGTCATAACATAGTTTCTGACATGGGCTCGGTGTGTATTGAAACCACAAGAAAAATACCACTTATAATATCCACCCAAAAACCAACCTATGGGTTTATAAAAAGAGTACCCCAAAAACTCACAACATCACCAAAAAGTCTCACAACCTCAATCAATTTCTGTACCAACTCTAAATGCATCACACCAGACAAGTACGCCACAACCACAAGAAACATTCCATATTCATTTTCAAGGTAAACCATTTTAAAATTTTCTAGTTACCAACCACCTTTCATTATAAATCAAATTTATTTCAATTTTAGTAATAACCACTTTAGCCACACCTCCCATTTTAGTTATAAGGTTTTATTTATCATTCCAACCAATGCCATTGTTTTCATTAACATTTCATTCCATCACTACCAGGAAACTAACACAACAAAACACATCTTTTCACATAAAAAATCCCATAATTATAACCACTACACGTCCCAACCACATCTCATCATAACCACCACACATAAAAACCACTTCCATTTGAAACCAACACACATGAAAACCAATTATTGTTTAGTTTTTAGAAATTGGAATTCATCACATTTACTTAATTATTTTCAAGGGAATTCTCACACAAATTTGAAATTATAAGGGAAACAAAATTATAAGTTGGATATATGTTCTTAGAATTTTTCTTGTGTATGGATTCAAAAAATAAATAAAAACACAGTTCACTAATTTATTATCCACAAAACCATAATAGATAAGAACATATTCCAAAGATATAAAGAATAACAAGAATGATTAACCAAGTAGGGAACTCATAAGAAAAAGTAAAAATCATGAGATTTCATCCCCAAAAATTCAATTTTAATTAAACAAAATAATTTTATTCATTTATTCGGTGTATACTATATACATAAAGGAAGTAAAAAGCATGATATTTTTATATGTACCTAAAAAGGATGAAATATGAATGATCTCCTACCTTGATTGGGCAATTAAAGAGAAAAGAAAAAAAACCTGGGATTAAACACCACTGATAATGATGTAAACATCATAGGATCCTATGAACAAAAAGAAACCATAAAACCCCCAAAATTGGGGATAATATACACCACAATGATCTCTTGGACATAAGAGAAGGATAGAAATGAACAACGGGGGAAGTGAGTGTTACCTAGATCCAGATAAACTTAATCTGAATTATACAAAATGAACCAAGGGGGTTGAAACTCTAAGGGGGGTGACTAGGGGAGGGTATGATGAATGTGGGTTGGCCAAGAGTTGAAGGAAGGTCTAAAATTTGAAACAAGGGAGTAGTCGACCTCTTATATTTAATAAAATCCCACTTGACCCCGCCAAAATATGGGTGGCAAAAAAATGATCACAGTGGGTTCAGTCAACACTCAATATGATGTCCTCAAATGAGATATTCATTTTATTATCATTTTTGAAATGATATTTGATTTCCACCATGGACTCAACCATAGCATGGTTCATGTTTTACTGGTTCTCATATCTTATTACATGGAAACAATCGACACCACATTGCTCATCACTAAACTATTTCACCCTCACCATGACCAATTCTATGTTGTGTTGATTTGGACTTTCTTGTTTTGGACATGTTTTCCTACCAGGAAACATACCTAGAGCCATGTCATCCCTAGAAGATTTAGAGATACATTTGGGGCACAAGTAGACCGCTAGGAAATCAAAACCAGTACCATTCCTTACCCAAGGGGGTCACACAAACATTTTTACATTGAATCACATTCTATCCAAAACCCCCTCCAAAACATAAAGTCATGCCATTTTATAGGTCATGGTGTCCCCAAGAAGGAAGAAACACTAACTCAAACTTCCAGATCACCACCAAAATCTCCCACATAATCTCTAATCCTTTGGAAAACAAAAAGGAATGTTTCGGATTTACTTTTTCATTACATAATATACCTATCAATAAATTGTTATCATCTAGATTCAAAATAAAACTTGTAACTTAGAATGAAATTGGGGGTCTGAACATGTAACATGTGAGATACCTTTCAAGGATCTTAATAAAAAAACACTTCCACAACCTCATCAAACTCAATCCACCTCTTCCACATAACTATCTACACCTCCATTACAACATATACACTACCTAGGATAATAAATATCAAAAACAAAACACAACATGTCTCTAATAATGAAAGTCAAGGATATGCACCCTCCATATCAAGATAGTTTCTTCATTGGGTATTATTGACTTTCCCACAAAATTTTAAAATGTGTTGTAATATAAAACATATTGATTAAGAATGGTTTTTTGCATATTATTGAATATTTAACACACTTCATTAGTAAATGATGAAGTCACATTTCATAAATTATCAAGGTTCATGTATCAAATAATAAAATGAAAATATAATGGGAAAAACTCAAAACAACTATGGGTACTGGTAACAAATATGCATCTCATTCTCCCAAGTACTATCTTACAGGACACTATGCCTACATAGTACATGAAATAATGTAATTGTTATCCAAACATCACCTTCTCCCAAAAACCCAGGATCTTTACTAGTATCTCTATAAATATCGTTTCATTCTCAATGTCCAACTCTCCCAGGTCAATGAAACTAGAGTCATTATAAATATACTGAAGGATTTGAGATACATTTATGAATATGTGAATCCTTCCCAGTAGTGGTGGATGTACCAACTGAGTTTATAATATGCCAACTCACTCCAACACCTCCAATGACCCCATGAACAAGGGAGAAATATTACTCATCTTCCACACCTCCAATGCCCATAATGAAGAGAAAACCTTATGAATACCTGGTCTATGAACTCAAACACTAATGGTATCATCCTATAATACAAAATATGATTTATATTGGTATTTATCCACCTTCATCCTCTTAGTAACAACCTAAGCATTTTCTATCATGTTTTTTACCACATTTGGACCAATAACCAAAAATCCCCAACATTGGTCCAATAAAATGGATAATGACATGGATACACATATAACACCTAAAAAGGGGGCCATGATAATGGATGAGTGGTAGATTTTGTTATAAGTGAACTCATCATAGTAAAGTTTTTTTCCCAAGATCTTCCAAAATCTAGGTTGCATGAATGAAATATATCCCTCATCATTTGGATGGTCCACTCCATATGCTTGTTCATGTGAGGGTGGAATGTAGTGTTGTGGGGTAACTGAGTTCAAAAATAATGTTGTAATCCCCTATTGACTTTTGAGGTAAATTTAGTGTCCTAGTATGTGGAAATGGACCTTGTATCTATATGTATCTTATTATCATGATCTATATACCACCTTTCCCAAACATATATGGTGCATAACTCCTTAATTTCCAAAAAGTGAGATGAATTCATCAATAGACCCATGATTAAGTGGATAATATCATATTATACCTAATCATGAGGTAATACTATGAAGAATTACATAGGCATTTTATTCCACTTCCACTCAAGGATATCCATAGGCTACCCAAAACAACTAGAAACACAGTTTTATAACTTTACATGCGGGAAAACTAGACATCAATTATAATGGCCTGGACCTCTTTGGTCCATTACTTTGCTGAAATCTGGTGTTTGAGGTGTTCTGGGAGGTTAACGTGACTTATCCCAAAAAACATTCAAAATTTCCAATTTTTTTAATAGATCCACTAGTGTAACCGATGTGAACAGTTCCAATGGTAGACTGATGTGAACAGTTCCAATGGTAGACTAATATGAATAGTTCCATCGGGGTGACTGATATGAATAGTTCCAACGGTAGACCGATGGGAATAGTTCCAAGGTTAGATAGATGTGAAAATTGTTTCCCATCAGTGAGCCATTATGTTAACCGTGTTCACCAGAACAATAGCCTTCCATTAATAGCCTCTATTTTCTTTTCCAAATTTTGAGTTCATGAACAGTGTTTCCAGAATGGTGAGGTTCCAACTACATCTTTTATTTCCTTTTCCAAATTTCGAGTTCCTGAATAGTGTTTCAAGAATGGTTAGGTTTCAACAACATCCTCTATTTACTTTTCCAAATTTCGAGTTCATAAGCATTGTTTCTAGAAGGGTGAGCTTCCAATAGCAGCCTCTATTTCCTTTTCCAAATTTCGAGTTCATGAACAGTGTTTCCAAAATGGTGGGGTTCGAACAGTAGACTCTATTTCCTTTTCCAGATTTCGAGTTTATGAAAAATGTTTCTATAACGGTGAGGTTCCTACAAAAACCTCTATTTACTTTTTGAAATTTTGAGTTCTATAGTGTTTCCATGTTGGTGAGGTTTCCAGACCAGTGAGGTTTCTAGAACGATGAGCCATCCAAAACATTGTCAAAATTAATGGTTAGTGTATAATGTTTCCATCTTCCTACCGTTTCACCCCTTTGTCATTTCCTTTGACATAAAATTCATTTAAGGACATTTTAATGGATTTATGGCCAAATCAATTCCCACATATCCTATATTAAATTTCCTAAGTCTCATGATGCTTTTAATTGGTCAAACCACATGGTTTAGTGTGATCTTCTTCTAATGAAAAATCCAGCGTATCTTAAACCGCTACTCCGTTAAATCTTCTAAAGGAACGAGATATATTCATCCCTTATTCTTCCTCCTTGTTCTCTAGTTTGAGATGCTCGAACCCTTAATTCCTTCCAATTGGAGTTGTGCAATCAAACTTTCATCCTTAGATTGGTTCCCCTTCAATTTCTTCTTACTACAAGTTCACCCTCTATTTTTGGTGCAACCAAGTAGTATCGATCAATCTTCAATATAAGGTTTGATCTATCATCATTCTTTTGTGTTGATCTCCTTCTATTTCTCCTTTCCATTATAGGGAATTCTATCTCCATGTTTTTAATTGAATTTTCTTGGGTGTTGTCTGGTTTGGTGGTGTATCTACATCCATGGGTGGATACAGTCTTCGAAGAGAGGTGATCACGATCTGTTTTGTTAGTCTGTTCAAGGAGTACCAGGAACCTTTTAAGGTAGGGGATTCATTTCTTTTTTATTCTTTTGCATGAAAAATGTGGAGTTAACATGTTTAACCCACTGTATCACAATGGAATTGACATATTAAATATTTGAACCGGGTAAATAAATTGATATCGACCATAAGTTATTACCTTTTGTTTTACTAGATAGTGTGATATTTATGCTTGCTTTGTTCAGATTTTCATTCTTTATAGAAATTGGAAAATAACATAAAGCCGAAAATTCATTGATAATTGTTTTGCTAAAGATAAAGAGGCATGTAAATGAATCTATTAGTTTTTTTGGTGTTGTAATTTTATGTTAATAAAATTGACGCAGCATGCATCTTTAGTCCATTTGTGATAGCTATGATAGTTTTCTTTTTAGGTTACCCATAGTTGGAACCTACAAATAATAAATTTCTTAACTATAAATGGATTAAATTACTTGATTTTTGATAAAAATATAATTCCTCATTGGGTTCTGAGTTACCCTTTGTCCTGTAAAGGCCAAGATCATTATGCTTGGAGCTGTGAGAGATCATTGTGTTTAATGGTTTGATGCCTTGTTGAAAGGCCAAGAGCCCAATTAATAGGAGGTTTTTTTCCTACTGCTTGTGTTGTGATGTGATCCTATAAGGCTATTGTGATATGTGGGGGTAGGGACACCTATTGGTTGTGGAATCAGTTGATTCCTAGAGTGGTGAGATGCATCGGTTTATGCATCTCGTTGTTAGGGAGGACAACAAGTATGATGAAACAGGTTGGATGTGAATATTTGGATTCTTGGTTATTCTTGTTGGTTTTTATCTTCTTTACATTTCCCACTTCTCAAAGAAGCTTGTTTGCTTACCCTTATTCCAAAAGGGGTGAATACACGTGGGTTATGCCACATGATTTCTGTTTTTAGCTTCTCAATGGAGGATGTTTCTATGCTCTTTATATAGGTGTAAAATAATCGAAGGGTAGTTCACTTACTCATCATGTTGATCCCCTTGTGTTTAGTAGCTTAGAATTCTTTTTTAGAATTCCTGGGAATATGGGAATGTAATAATATTGTTAATAGACGATTGAATAAATGGTGTTAACCCATGGGGTTGGAGATTGCTGGGAAGCAATGATGAGGTTACAATTTAAAGGAACAGTGGAATTTGGGTATGATGTTAATGAAATATAATTTGGAAATTGTTAATAGTTAATTAATGTTTAAATAATTAATGAACAAAAAGTGCAACTAATAAAAAGGGAATGAAGGAATATAATCAAGATTTTTATGTGGTTGTGTACTTATAGGATACCTAGTCTTAGAAATAACAACTGATAGTCTGAGAGATGTTACTTTTAATTGATTCTACTATTAGGTTATTCCCATAGTGTGGTTGTGAGATATACTATATTCTGTACTTTTTGTGTTTCTATATGCTACTCCACCCCATCAGTTAAGGAAACAGACACCACAGGGATTTTGAGCCATGGGGGGGGGGGGGTGTTTTCCCCAACATTCTAGTGGGAGGATGGATGGATAACTACCGTCTATTCCCCCACTCTCTTCTCATAGTAGTTACTTATGATGGTAGGCACAATAGTTAGTTTTCCCCATATATGTGTGTAGAGGGCTGTAATGGCTTGTGGTTATTCACAGACATATATTCTGGATATAGTTTCATATTGACTACTATAGGTGTAACATGTATAGACTGTGATATCTTGAGAACCCATACTTGGTGTGTGGGCTGTAATGGCTTGAGGTATAATTTCTGACGTATGATACATGTAATTCGTGTTGTGGTGGCTCCTAGAAACATCCTAGTTACTTTTCTTACATGGATGTAGTGGTTTTGTTGCACAAGGTTTAGGTTGTGGGGCTTCACCCAGGTGTCTATTAGCATGCCTTTTGGAGAGAGATGGATTCAGACATGCGATGTTAGGTAAAAGAATCAAACCAGTGGAGAAGTAGTAGCGGGGTACCCTTGATAGTTTTATTATATTATAGATGATTTTATGCGATACCTATTGAGAGTAGCCATGGTTAAGCTAGGAACAAAGTATACTTATTTAGGTGATTAGTTAGTTTCACTTGTTGTTCACTACACTTTAGCATGATTTATTTACTTTTGTACGAGAGGCTATAGGCAGGATCCTACTAAGTATACTGTTATACTCACCTTATGTATATATAAACTGTTTTTAGGTCACTTGAAAAAGGTTGGAGATCAAGCCAGTTTCTACTATCTTGGGGTTGTAGGAGCTATTCAGGCTTGTGTTTGTTACTGTTTTTTACTTTCCATTAGTATTTTTAGTTTTTCCCCTTTCAGTTGTATTAGTTTTTGATGACATTAAATATGTGTAATTGGGATTTATTTTATATATTTGTTTGAGTTGGAGTTGGTTGGTTTCCATCTTATCTGTCTCTTCCTCATGTGTTCTCTTTGAGGTTAATGCCTGACATTTGTGTGTTTCTTATACCATCAGTGTTAGTCGCCAACCTGGGGCCTACTGGAGGCCGGACTCTGGGGTCACTATCTCCCTTCTCACATTTCCATACCAGGAGGGGTACACCTTGTGGGGAGGGGGTCGTGACAGAGTGGTATCAGAGCTCTGGTTGAGGGATATGATTGATTTTGGTGTTAGGCATAGGTGAGGTTTCATGGGATGGTAGGGAAATAGTGCAAGTCATGTTTAGAAAGTGATGTAAACAATGGATACCGGCAGAGACATGGGTGTTTAGGGACACCTATAATAGGAGGCATAGAACTTTAAGTTTTCAATGGATACTAAATAAGTTGATACTAGTTGCAGGGAAGAGACCTAGGAAAGGATCATGCATCATTCTTCTTGGTGCATGTGTTTGAATGGGTAGACCATGGGATAGGTTATCCAAAAGATTAATAAAAGAAAAACAATTAATTAAATAATGTAGTTTCTTCCATATTCTAGGTTGTGGAGCTCTAACTGTTTTTTATTCTGAAGGTATGGCTCCAGGTCGACGTCCTCATTAGGTTCACACAAAATATGTCCAGCTGGATATGCCAACAGATCACCACAGGGTAGAGGTTGATGATGAAGACACATAGAGGAGGACACTCTTAGAGTTTTAGCTCCAGATTCTGTAGAAGTATGAGGGATCTGTTTTAGATGTAGTCTTGGAAGACTGGTTGGAGGAGGTCAATATAGGCTTCAGTTCGATCTATGCTTGGTAGGAGCATTGGGTGTCCTTGGTTGTGAAGATGTTGTGTGGAGAAGCGAGGCAGTGGAGGTTCTTGTTCCTTGGGAATTTTGAGGAGTTGACTATCTCATGTGAGGAGATCTGAGACAAGTTTAGATTTGATTTCCTTTCTTCAACTGTGAAAGTGTCCACTTGCCAGGAGCTTCTTACTCTTCGATAGGGGAGCTCCAGTGTTTGAGAGTTTGTAATCCACTTCATGAACCTTTTTCAATATTATTTGGACCAATCTCCATATGAGGAGGCCAGGGAGAGGCATTATTAAGAGGATTTTCATCCAAAGATCCAGCGCCAGGTCACCCCATTTATTTTGAAGAAATATCTTTAGGTGCTGGAAAGGGAAGAGGTCATCGAGAGGAAATTGGATAGAACCAAATAATCACGATTGGGTATTATTCATGATTCCTCACAAATAAGAGATATGGTCCAATTTTCCCAGTTTTTAGGAAAGAAATGTTTCCATTTGGCTGGGGGTAGGTCCCAACCCTCAACATCTCGTTTCTCTAGGGGTAGTGGACCTCAAGCCTATGCCAAGGGATCAGGTGCTTATTTTTTTTGTGGTGGTCGAGTGCATCAGCAGTGAGAGTGCCCGACCTTTTAGAGCAGTCATTATGCACCAGGTGTTCCGCTCTAGGTTCCTCCATTTAGGTAGTTGTAGCCAAGGTAGAAACAGCAGGTTGCACCAGCTTTGGATCAGTAGAGGGTTGATGGGGCAGGCAGATGACATCCCCATGACACTCCCCATCCTTAGAGAGTAGAGAACGACCATGGTGGTGGTTGTCATTAGGGTCAGAGATGCTATGGAGGAGGTCGTGGTCAGCTTCATGCTTTATCTTTTCAAGTGCCAGGTGAGTCAGACGTCATTCAAAGTAACCTTTGCTTGTTTTCTATTTTGGTGCATTCCTTGTTTGATTCAGCAGTGACACACTCCTTTATATCACCTACCCTTTTCCATGCTTTGGGACTTGAGGTAGAGAGTCTTCTAGTTCCCTTGGCATTGACTACGTCATTTGGAGGTCGAGATGACTTGTTTGACGTATGTAGAGACTGTGAGATAGTGCTGGGGAAACACTGCTTTAGGGATATTTCCTATACATATGTATACAACCATATAATGTCATCCTCAGCATGGATTTTTTGTATTTGGTGTATGATATTGTTGATGTAACGCCCCGACCCCAGCTGCCCAGAGTCGGTGCATTACTTCGTAACATTGGCATGATCACAAGAAAGATCAAATCTCGAAAGACCGATTGGTTTAGTAGCCTTGGAAACACTAGATATATTCATAAGTTTTACATTACATCATAAAATGAAAAACTACTACAACAACATAATGTCTCCATAATCCACACTACTATCCCCTCATAATATCCCTGCAGGTCATTCATAATTTACTTCTTCACATCCTGGGGAAAAATAAAACATAGAAAAGGGGTGAGCTCAAATGCCCAGTAAGGATAACAATATAGCGGAAACTTTCATAAATAAGAATAAACATTTAAGGCAGTGCATTACTAAAACAAAAGCCTTTTAAAATTGAACTTCAACATGGTATGGCAAAAGTAAAATGAAATAATTCCATTTACTTATTCACATGGATATTCTACTAATCGAATAATCACATGCAAAAATCAATAACCACTTTCATAATGTTGGAATGCATAATGCCAGACTATCATAACCACATAGCCAAGGCCTCGTGCCAAGACTGCAAATAAGATTTTGTCAAGGCCTTGTGCCAAGACACTAGTTTGTCTCATGAGACCTACCGATGCATCGAGGAGCTATAGCGGGCTCCACCCATCACTTATTAAGTCCAATGCATTCCCATATGAAAAGGTTTAAACATAACATAAACATTCGTATTAAAACTAGCATACGAAATGTCAATAATTTCACAATAAACTATGAATGGTATAAAAATAGCACATCCACAGTCAAACATATCACAAAACCTTCAATACAATATAGAAGTTTTGTATCATAATAAATCAACTTCAAATAATCTTAAAATCCATCAAAGGATGTTGACATAGATGAAATCAAAATTCTTTTTAAAGAAGTATCTCCTTTTATTTTGAAATCATTTAAGATCCATATAAAATAAAACATTTTATTTGAAAATATTCTTATAAGCTTGTATGTAAAACTTCGAAGATTTTATAACGGCGTAAAATAACCGCACCCGCCGTATAAGTTAAAAAAAACATTCTTACCTCAATTCTGTCGAAAAGGTTAAAAAGGACCTTGTTTTGAAAACGACGGAAAGATTCCTTTATAAAACTCTTATAAAAAGTCAAACAAGGGTATAAATGACTTTAACCCATAATCTTGTAAATAGTAAAAATGTTTTGAAATACATTTTGAAGAAACATGGATGTGGATGATAAAGAGATCCCAGTAGATTATTACGTATAATACAACCTCGGATAATGAAGAGATTGTGAAATAACCCTTACCTTGTACTTTTCCTTGGTTGTGGTAGGTTAACCTCCTGTATAATGGTGAAATAATTGTTATTAAATTATACAAGAATCATATACATTAATATGATATCATATATGATCTTTTAATATTGATTTGATAATAATATCTTAGTATTATCGTTGTTTCGGGTGTTAACTTACTTGTTTTCTTTCATATGTTTTGTTACGTAAGACATGTTTGTAAAGGATAGGTTGTATATTATTCATATCCAGAATGATATCAAGTCCTTAAACATCATTTTTAAATCACCAAATGATAATTATACTTGAATGGATACGATGGAGAATGAATCTCATCGCGTTCGTGGAGACGGTAGTCCGTACGTACGCACGAGCGACAATATCATTATTTTGATATTAAAATAATATATAAATGGATGTTATATCATATATACAGAATAATTAACATGTTATATTTATTATTTACAAGAGTTACACATCATTATTATACCCATCCAAATAATATTATATTGAATAACAATTGCACCACGACGTGGAGACGGTAAGCCGTACGTACGCACGTATGGTGACATGTTATTCAAAGGGTGGATAGAATACTGAATATGATTGTACCATATTTATAATAACATCACAGTATATGTGAGATAATGGAGTTATTATTTTAGAATGGTAAGAACAAAGGAAGAAGAAGTGGAAGAAGAAATGAACTTGGAGAAGGGTGGTGAAATCATTACCTCTTCTTCGGGTTCTTCCTTTTGATTTGTTCAAAAGGGCTCCTTAGGTTGGCTTTCTGATCAACTAAGGACTCTAGGTTGTAGTGAGGGATGTTGGGAGAGTATTTGGGCAGAGTTTGGCCGAACCAAAAGGCTTTGAAGTTGTGAAGAAATGAGAAGGACGAGTGCCCTTTTATAAGAGGGGTGAGGGGCACCTTTGGAAAAGCTAGAAATATTAATTTATAATAAATTCATATTCGGTTTCTAATGGCTCCAAAGTTGATTATTCAAAGGTTAAGGTGGGGATAGGTCGAAAACCACTCAACCAATAGAATTTAGACAGGTTTGGGTACTTATATTAACCTTATCTTTAAGTATTAACTCTAAGTTAATTAGTTTCACTTTTACAATGTCTCTTTGTATTTTTATATAATATGGTTAATAAACTTACTATATACATCCAAGAGACCCCCAAGTGGTCCATTAATGAGGAACCTATAATAATATAAGTCTCTTGGCCGAACCTTAGATTTTTAGGAATTTAATATCAATTAATAATATAATATTTGTTTTAAGAACTCTTTTATGTCAATTTTGACACTATTCAATAGTTGATTTTTGTGAAACTCCTAACAGATTTATTACTTCAAACAAAGTCAATTAAATCAATCCTAATATATCATATTATCATATAAAATTAGTTTAATTCATTAAAAGTTTCATATTATAATTATTTGGGTATTTATAAGATCAATTATTTTAATTTTTCAATATTTTAGTAATTACTGCATCATCATTGTGTCATAAATAAAATAAATTATTTAATGTCTAAAAATTATAAATAAAATATCATTATGTAGGAAATCTTTTTAGCTTTCTAATGAATATTTATAATCTAAAATCCAACATATATAACCCTATGTAAAAATTGTTGTTCTAAAAGATATATGCTTGTTTCATTTTTGTATTCATTTTAACTAAATTAAAATAAAGTGTCATTATCACTTACAAGTGGATCCATGGGGTCCCAAAATCAACCCAAAGATGCCCATGGTCGACCATGTATCAACCAATAGGGTTAAGACACGTTTTAGGGTAATTTAGTATTATTATAATATTATTTTTTTAACCCTTATTTACCGGATTTACCCTTAACCATGGTAAATAAAATATTTACCGCAGTAATTATTCAAAATGTCTAAAAATAAAAGTTACCTATTTACACAATTTGAACATCCTGATTTCAAATATGGAATCCATTTTTCTAAATTCAAAACACAGAAGTGGCAGAAATTAATTTAAAATTAATTCCCGCTGTCAAAACAAAAAGCGTGTTTTTAAGAGATAATAACTATCAAAAGATTGACACTTGTTTATGTTCGGTTTAATTGTCAAATTATGTCCAATGACAAACATTAAATTGAATGGTAAAAATATATTCTAAATATACTTTAAAACCACTCAAATTCATAATTTATCACTATTAATTATTTTGATTAAAAAAGTTGTTTTTAATTAAAATTTAGAAATTTTCACTATTCATCAAAATATGAAAGTTATCCGAAATGTACCAAAATTTCACCTTAGGCTAAATTCGATATTCCGAGTCCAAAAATTAAGTCCATTTTCAAATATAAAATATATATAATTTCAAAAAGTAGGTATTACTATTCATAACGGCTAGTTTGATTAGTTGTGGTGTGTGTTAAAACTCAAGGTTGCGTACAACACACGCTACTGTATTATTCAAAGAAAGCGTACCGTGGAAGCTTGGGATGTTTCATTTTAAATTTTTGATGTCCCCATTTAGTCAAAAAGTTTAATATATTGTATTTAAAAAGGGTTCACTATTAAAAGTTGATAAAAGTGCAATACTGAAAATGAATTTGTTCTTGCATTATATCTAAGAAACTCATAATATGGATTCTAAAATTATAAGGATTACATAAACTTTAAAATTTATCTAATACTATTCATAACCTCTTTTGAATGGCTTGTTTGGTAAGTCATGGTGTAATTGAAATCGGTGTTGCGTGTAATGAAAGTCATTGAATTATTTTGAAGAAATAACACACTATAAAATCTTGGGGTGTTACATTCTCCCCTCCTTCAATAAATTGCGTCCTTGCAATTTGAAATTGTTCTTTGAAAATAAAAGGTTGAAAATAGAAAATATATTTGTGGGAAAACCCACATCGGAAATTGGGTTACTAAAATTTAGTCTTAATATGAGGAAAGAGAAATCAAAGGGTCACCACCAAATTATGATCTCGATTAGGAGAACATTGGTGGCAATTAGAGACATATAATTGGAGGAAAAACGTAAATATTTATAGGTAGTGATTGAGGTCATCAATCACAAACAAGTGTATAATTGATGTCCTTAAATTCATCAATCTATGATGATTTGAAATACCATCGGTTCAACAAAACATAGGGTATTAGGATAACACATTTTTGACGTTTCAAAATATCTTAGTTGAAATCCCACATCGAAAAATGAATTAATGAGGCCTCTATTTAAAACAAAGAGTGGAAAGTATGAAGATTACCGAACATAGCACATACTAGGGTTCCATGTAGGAAAATATGGATATAGAGGAAAAATCTAACCATCAATTATCTGATGGAGAGTGGTAGAGAACATGGCTATGAAAAGGCCAAAAATCCCAAAGCCATAAATTAGTGATGATTTAAGGTACCATCTAGGACAACATTTTTGTTCTAAGTTCCTTTTATTAATGTTGAGGAATTTATTTATGATATTGGCTAAGATCATAAGGAGATATACTTACATTATAATTAGAGTTTTATCCATTAATAAATTTCTACCACAAACTCATCTTTCACTCTAAATGATAATAGAACGTAAAAAAAAAATTCTATTTACACTATTCGTATAGGGTTCCAAAATAAATGAATTTATAATTCACCTAGAAGATCTTTTAATAAAAACTACATTATTTAATCCAAGACATCTCGTGGGCCAGTGGTAGGTGATACACCCTTGTCGCCCTTCGGTTGCGGGTTCAAGTCTCGCAGCCTTGCCGGACGCGAAGGGTTGTCGCCCGACCTCCGGGTTGTCCTTTTATGGCAATCCAAAATAATCCAAACTAGAACTATCCAAAATACTTCTGTCCAAACTCACAGTCCAACATTTATAAGGACGGTAAACATAATGTAGATCCTTTTTACCCCGTAATAGCATATGAATACCTTCATCATGTATTCTTTTAAAACACTGAAACATACTAAATTATCATAATACTTATTGGTTACATTCATGCTCCCTTATTCCATATAGAATGCTGGATATACTTCTCCAATCCAAAAATGTTTTAAACCCCAATAATGATGGAATATACAAATCATTAATCAGTTCCATGGTAGTCAAGAATATCCAATATAATTTGTCCAAAACAATCATGTATTATCTCAGTATCAGAACTATATTATGATTTATCATTCTCTCAACCATATATTTTCCAAAAATTTATCCTGCTATTGAGTCACTTTTCTTTATTCCACACAATATCAAGTCCTTAATGAAATAGTACTGCAGTACAATCCTTATATACTCCATAATTATTATAACAAGTACATTGTTGATAAAACACTCAGTTGACATAATCAACATAAGAACTCTAATCATTCCTATTTATCTGTGGTAGTATCATAACTTGATTATTATCCAATAACATCATTTGCGGCATAGTCTGATGACTGGGACATAAGTTCGCGTAGTGTCCAAACTCCTTTCAAATGAAGCATTGTACATTTAAAACCATTTTCTTACCCTTGCAGTCACGTACTTTGTGCCCTTTTACTCCACACTTATAACAAACTCCCATTCCTTTCAGGGAAGTTCCAAGGTGTTTCTTTCCACAGTTACCACATATGGGAAAATTCTTCTTTTCCATCTTCCCTTTATCCATCTTTCTCTCTTCCATCCTTTTCTTCTCTTGCTTCCCTTCAAAGCCATAGGACTCAGTAAACTCTTTACTTATCTTATCAACACATGATATTATTTCTTCATATGATGATAATACATGGGAGACTATTTCTCTTATAAATTCTAGCTTAAGACCATGAAAGATATGATCCTTCCTTCTCTTTGAATCATGTGTATTTCTGGAGTTCTCATTCCTTCTACTGGGCGCCATTTCTAACCAATGTCATACACTAGATTAGTTTATGAATCAAAATACATAATCCCATACTTATAAAACACTTAACATAAATTGAACTATTTATGGATATAATCCATAATCATAAAAATGTTTTCTTTGAGGAAGTATATACTCATAAACCCTTCATAATGATTTGTAAAGAAAATGAGAGTTATCCTAAGCATATCCCCCGGGAGTGTCGTAACCAAGAGTGCAGCAAGGCCCGTTGTCGTGCACCAGTTCCCGTTCGAGTCTAGCTCAAAGCGGTGTTTTCGGGTTTTACCCCTAGGTACATCTGTGCCAGAGCCGCCTCTACCTGCTCGTATCCAGACAGGGATGTATTGCTCGGAAAACTCACAAAATCTCTACAATACCAAAATTCTAGGAAGTTCTTCTATACTAATCCTCAAAGTTTATCTTAAGTCTACGTGCTCTAATTAGAGTTTATCTAAATCTAGCTTCCAAGGTTTGTACTAAACTTCCTCTGATACCAACTGTAACGCCCCGACCCCAGCTGCCCAGAGTCGGTGCATTACTTCGTAACATTGGCATGATCACAAGAAAGATCAAATCTCGAAAGACCGATTGGTTTAGTAGCCTTGGAAACACTAGATATATTCATAAGTTTTACATTACATCATAAAATGAAAAACTACTACAACAACATAATGTCTCCATAATCCACACTACTATCCCCTCATAATATCCCTGCAGGTCATTCATAATTTACTTCTTCACATCCTGGGGAAAAATAAAACATAGAAAAGGGGTGAGCTCAAATGCCCAGTAAGGATAACAATATAGCGGAAACTTTCATAAATAAGAATAAACATTTAAGGCAGTGCATTACTAAAACAAAAGCCTTTTAAAATTGAACTTCAACATGGTATGGCAAAAGTAAAATGAAATAATGCCATTTACTTATTCACATGGATATTCTACTAATCGAATAATCACATGCAAAAATCAATAACCACTTTCATAATGTTGCAATGCATAATGCCAGACTATCATAACCACATAGCCAAGGCCTCGTGCCAAGACTGCAAATAAGATTTTGTCAAGGCCTTGTGCCAAGACACTAGTTTGTCTCATGAGACCTACCGATGCATCGAGGAGCTATAGCGGGCTCCACCCATCACTTATTAAGTCCAATGCATTCCCATATGAAAAGGTTTAAACATAACATAAACATTCGTATTAAAACTAGCATACGAAATGTCAATAATTTCACAATAAACTATGAATGGTATAAAAATAGCACATCCACAGTCAAACATATCACAAAACCTTCAATACAATATAGAAGTTTTGTATCATAATAAATCAACTTCAAATAATCTTAAAATCCATCAAAGGATGTTGACATAGATGAAATCAAAATTCTTTTTAAAGAAGTATCTCCTTTTATTTTGAAATCATTTAAGATCCATATAAAATAAAACATTTTCTTTGAAAATATTCTTATAATCTTGTATGGAAAGCTTCGAAGATTTTATAACGGCGTAAAATAACCGCACCCGCCGTATAAGTTAAAAAAAACATTCTTACCTCAATTCTGTCGAAAAGGTTAAAAAGGACCTTGTTTTGAAAACGACGGAAAGATTCCTTTATAAAACTCTTATAAAAAGTCAAACAAGGGTATAAATGACTTTAACCCATAATCTTGTAAATAGTAAAAATGTTTTGAAATACATTTTGAAAAACATGGATGTGGATGATAAAGAGATCCCAGTAGATTATTACGTATAATACAACCTCGGATAATGAAGAGATTGTGAAATAACCCTTACCTTGTACTTTTCCTTGGTTGTGGTAGGTTAACCTCCTGTATAATGGTGAAATAATTGTTATTAAATTATACAAGAATCATATACATTAATATGATATCATATATGATCTTTTAATATTGATTTGATAATAATATCTTAGTATTATCGTTGTTTCGGGTGTTAACTTACTTGTTTTCTTTCATATGTTTTGTTACGTAAGACATGTTTGTAAAGGATAGGTTGTATATTATTCATATCCAGAATTATATCAAGTCCTTAAACATCATTTTTAAATCACCAAATGATAATTATACTTTAATGGATACGATGGAGAATGAATCTCATCGCGTTCGTGGAGACGGTAGTCCGTACGTACGCACGAGCGACAATATCATTCTTTTGATATTAAAATAATATATAAATGGATGTTATATCATATATACAGAATAATTAACATGTTATATTTATTATTTACAAGAGTTACACATCATTATTATACCCATCCAAATAATATTATATTGAATAACAATTGCACCACGACGTGGAGACAGTAAGCCGTACGTACGCACGTATGGTGACATGTTATTCAAAGGGTGGATAGAATACTGAATATGATTGTACCATATTTATAATAACATCACAGTATATTTGAGATACTGGAGTTATTATTTTAGAATGGTAAGAACAAAGGAAGAAGAAGTGGAAGAAGAAATGAACTTGGAGAAGGGTGGTGAAATCATTACCTCTTCTTCGGGTTCTTCCTTTTGATTTGATCAAAAGGGCTCCTTAGGTTGGCTTTCTGATCAACTAAGGCCTCTAGGTTGTAGTGAGGGATGTTGGGAGAGTATTTGGGCAGAGTTTGGCCGAACCAAAAGGCTTTGAAGTTGTGAAGAAATGAGAAGGAGGAGTGCCCTTTTATAAGAGGGGTGAGGGGCACCTTTGGAAAAGCTAGAAATATTAATTTATAATAAATTCATATTCGGTTTCTAATGGCTCCAAAGTTGATTATTCAAAGGTTAAGGTGGGGATAGGTCGAAAACCACTCAACCAATAGAATTTAGACAGGTTTGGGTACTTATATTAACCTTATATTTAAGTATTAACTCTAAGTTAATTAGTTTCACTTTTACAATGTCTCTTTGTATTTTTATATAATATGGTTAATAAACTTACTATATACATCCAAGAGACCCCCAAGTGGTCCATTAATGAGGAACCTATAATAATATAAGTCTCTTGGCCGAACCTTAGATTTTTAGGAATTTAATATCAATTAATAATATAATATTTGTTTTAAGAACTCTTTTATGTCAATTTTGACACTATTCAATAGTTGATTTTTGTGAAACTCCTAAAAGATTGATTACTTCGAACAAAGTCAATTAAATCAATCCTAATATATCATATTATCATATAAAATTAGTTTAATTCATTAAAAGTTTCATATTATAATTATTTGGGTATTTATAAGATCAATTATTTTAATTTTTCAATATTTTAGTAATTACTGCATCATCATTGTGTCATAAATAAAATAAATTATTTAATGTCTAAAAATTATAAATAAAATATCATTATGTAGGAAATCTTTTTAGCTTTCTAATGAATATTTATAATCTAAACTCCAACATATATAACCCTATGTAAAAATTGTTGTTCTAAAAGATATATGCTTGTGTCATTTTTGTATTCATTTTAACTAAATTAAAATAAAGTGTCATTATCACTTACAAGTGGATCCATGGGGTCCCAAAATCGACCCAAAGATGCCCATGGTCGACCATGTATCAACCAATAGGGTTAAGACACGTTTTAGGGTAATTTAGTATTATTATAATATTATTTTTTTAACCCTTATTTACAGGATTTACCCTTAACCATGGTAAATAAAATATTTACCGCAGTAATTATTCAAAATGTCTAAAAATAAAAGTTACCTATTTACACAATTTGAACATCCTGATTTCAAATATGGAATCCATTTTTCTAAATTCAAAACACAGAAGTGGCAGAAATTAATTTAAAATTAATTCCCGCTGTCAAAACAAAAAGCGTGTTTTTAAGAGATAATAACTATCAAAAGATTGACACTTGTTTATGTTCGGTTTAATTGTAAAATTATGTCCAATGACAAACATTAAATTGAATGGTAAAAATATATTCTAAATATACTTTAAAACCACTCAAATTCATAATTTATCACTATTAATTATTTTGATTAAAAAAGTTGTTTTTAATTAAAATTTAGAAATTTTCACTATTCATCAAAATATGAAAGTTATCCGAAATGTACCAAAATTTCACCTTAGGCTAAATTCGATATTCCGAGTCCAAAAATTAAGTCCATTTTCAAATATAAAATATATATAATTTCAAAAAGTAGGTATTACTATTCATAACGGCTAGTTTGATTAGTTGTGGTGTGTGTTAAAACTCAAGGTTGCGTACAACACACGCTACTGTATTATTCAAAGAAAGCGTACCGTGGAAGCTTGGGATGTTTCATTTTAAATTTTTGATGTCCCCATTTAGTCAAAAAGTTTAATATATTGTATTTAAAAAGGGTTCACTATTAAAAGTTGATAAAAGTGCAATACTGAAAATGAATTTGTTCTTGCATTATATCTAAGAAACTCATAATATGGATTCTAAAATTATAAGGATTACATAAACTTTAAAATTTATCTAATACTATTCATAACCTCTTTTGAATGGCTTGTTTGGTAAGTCATGGTGTAATTGAAATCGGTGTTGCGTGTAATGAAAGTCATTGAATTATTTTGAAGAAATAACACACTATAAAATCTTGGGGTGTTACAGTTGATTACTTCTAGAGGCAGGTTATGTTCATCGATGAGGATAGAGAGATAGTGGTGTTTGTTGGCATGTGAGACCCTCAGATTGGTTAGAGGTGTGTTCCGTCCTTATGATCCTTCATGGTTGAGCTAATGTTGAGTTCTACAAAGGTTCAGTAGTTGGTGTTTACTAGGTTCATAGAAGAGTAGCTTGATGTCTTTCCAAAAGAGGTTGTAGCATTACCCCATCGAAGAGAGATCGAGTTTGGGGTCAAGATACAACCAGGAGCATCTCTTCTCTCTATGTCTCGATATAGAATGACCCTTTATGAGTTATGAGAGCTACATATATAGCTTGATGGTCTATTACAGTGCGGTTTTGTTTGCCTGAGTGTGTCATCGTGGGGTGAACTAGTTGTAAATAGCCGGAAATTTCAAGGAAATTTTTTTCTTAATTTTTTTTGGAATTTTACAAGAACGCAGTTTCTGACGGCGCCTGATTCCGTGGCCCGGTGTGCCTGAAATCATTTTCCAAAATTTATCTCGGGTACGTTCAGTGAACCAACGAGCATTTTTTATAAATTTTGAACCGGTGCTCGGAATTGAAATCCGAGGGCACCGATGAACTCGCAACACCGGTAATTGCTTAAGGGGACCTTTACCGCAGTTGCGTTTTCTCGGGAGGAGAAGTATAAATTTGTGGGTTATTTATAAAGTTAATAAAATTGTGGAACAATTTTATTTTTGTATCTAAGTGGCTATATCCTACATGGGGGAGTTTGGGTGGGGCATCTAACTACCCATGTGAGGATAATAGTGAGGTGGGGCCCACACGATCCCCAACCTTACAACTTCCCATAACTCTCATAACCTTTCCCCCCCTCATTAATTTGTAACTCTAAAAGAATCCCCTCTTTAACTCTCCCAACATTTAAGAGGACCTTCTCTCTACCTCTCTTAACTCTTGCCAACATACACAAATTAATAAATTGAACCTACTCAATTAATTAATTAAGTGTTTTGAGTTTTGAATTCTGAAATGGCTTGTGTTAATAAAATAACGAGGGTAGATTATTATTTTATTTTGGGAGGGCTTTCATTGTGCTAAGGAAGATTGGGAGATAATTCTTGGGAAGAAGAAGATGAATTCCTTCTCGACGAAGAACGACATCTTCTTCGACAAAGAACGCCGGTTCCGCGAAGAATGATCGACGTGCTATCTTTTCTCTTCTCCGCGACAAGTGAGGAGACGCCGCATCAGACGCACTCTGACGTCTCCTACGAATTCTTTCCCCGCGACGCCGTTTTCCGCGATGCCCGACGTGTGAAATCAATTATCAAGGTAGGGTAATTTATTTTGGCGTTCTCTTATCTTTTTAGAAAATAATGACGAGCGCGGACCAACCAATTCCAGGTTGATCCGCGGATCGTTCGTTCATGTGGATTGATGTTGAGGATTATTATTTAATTTGTTCGTGATTATTACCTTGACGTTCTTCGTGAAATATGACCATTTGCTATCATTTAACGAGAGGGGTCCGAACCGCACAAACACGGCCGACCCTCCTCCTTATCCATGTGGGTTTCTTTTGTGGATTGAAATGGGAATGGCGTGGTGCCGTCGCACCGAGCGGAAATGTGGGGCAAGGAATGCGCAGCACCGTCGCGCCGAGCCGTGAAAACGAACAAGGACGTGACGCTGTCGCGCTGTGTCGAAGAAACCCGAAGACATCATCGGACGGAGTCGGGCCACGGCGAAGGGGCGCGGCGCCATCGCGTCATGCCGGAGAACCACGAAGACGACACGTTTTTTGAATTGACGTGCGGATTGACAGGCGACGACAAACGAAGCCGCACATGCATTGTGGGATCTTTGCAGCGAAGGTCGGATCCCGGGGTGACCAATAGTGAAGACTGAAGGTGAATCGGACCACTGGAGCGCATTCAGTGGTCCGCGGAAGCCCCTGCCAGCGCGCCACGCCGGTGCGGCGGCACCGGCGGTTGGGGGCGGCGGCGCTCCGAGCGCCACCGGAAGAATCCGTTGTGGCTGAATCCGCGGTGGCGGAGCGCGGTGCCGCGACCGCGCGGGACCGGAGGGGAGCGGTGGGATGTGGCCAGCTGCCGCGTCCGCTTGCACGGGCGGCCCCAACTGCGGGGTCGCGGCTCTTCACGCGGAGGCACCGCCCCCCCACACGGTTCGACCGTTCGGACGAACCCCCAGCCGAGTCGGTCCGGCTTGGGTAGACCGGGCCGGCCGCGCCCAGCAGGGCTGGACTGCACCGGCCAGGCCGGACCCGCACCCGGGTCGGGTCGACCCGGTTCGGGCCGACCCAAGGGGTCTCGGGCCGGGTCGGTCCGGGCCCGAAACCCCCGTTTTCGGACCCCTCATGGTCTATCGCCCATATCGTTAGTGGTAGACCTCCGATCGACGAATCGTCAGCGGCGATGCGATCCTTGGATCGAGACGGTCGTTTCAGTATATTGCACTCAAAGTTTCAGAATACTTTAGGTTCGGCCGGGTTGGTTCGGATACCAAACCAACCGGGCCCTCGGAGCGGAAATGCTTATATCTTGAGCTCCGGACGTCTGATTGACGTGCCGTCGACTTTGATGGATTCCTCTAAGTGAGACGGATCTTTTGGCTTACTCCGCTCGATGTTTGGATGTCGTTGGAGTATGGTCGGGTTTGTTTGCTCACGAAACCAATCGGGCCCCTGGAACGAAAAAGACAATAACTCACAGACCGGGCGTCCGATTGACGCGCCGTCTATCTCGTTGAATTTCTATTGATGAGACGGAACTTTTGGCATACTTCACCCGAGTTTTGGTTGCTGTTGGATAGTGGCTGGGCTGGATTGTACCTGAAATCCAACCGGGCCCTTAGAACGGAAAAGCTGTTATCTTTCAGACCAGATGTCCGTTTGACGAACAATCAGCATCGTTGGTGGTCTCATTGAGAAACAGTCCCTATGAGTATACCCTATGAGAGTTCGGGGTACAGTTGAGATATGTCCGGGTTGGTTCGCTCATGAAACTAACCAGACCCCTGGGACGAAAAGGCTAATAACTCACAGACCGGGCGTCCGATTGACGCGCCGTCTGTTGTGTTGAGACCCCTAAAGTGGCGGTCCTTTGAGATACTTCTTCGTGGGAATTTTAGATACTTGGAGTATCGACCTGTAGCTCATGGAGCAGACCCTCCTAGAGACGAGAGTGCGGAGTACGGAGACCATGTAGCCGACTGAGACCTGACGACTGCTTGACCGAATCGACTTGGAGTGAGTCGACTAGCCTAGTGGACGAAGCACTACTTTGTTTGGGTGCAGAACCATGGCGGACGGAGCACTACCTGTGTGACAGTGCAGACCCGCGGTACTCGTCCGGAGAGTACCTCAGCAGGCTACTAGGGGGTGTGCACTACTGTGTTTGGGTGACATACCCCGGTGGGAAGCACTACTGTGTTTGGGTGGCTGTCCCGCGGTACTCGACTGGAGGAGTACCTCAGCAGTCTTAGGTTAGTGAGCAGTACCTCAGAGTCGTGACAGGACCACTGTACACTCCAAATATGGGGCTCTTCAGCAGTTATGGTTTCGATAATGAAAATCCTTGTTTGAGCTGAGACTTTTGACCTTTGTGTTTACCTCATGATTGAGATGGGTCACTTGATAACTTAGGTATATGTATGGTCATATACCTGGGTAGTGGTTATTCGTTGATTTCATGATCATGGTGTTTTCTTCATGATTGAGATGGGTTACTTAATAACTTAGGTATATACATGGGCATATACCTAAATAGAGGTTATCTGTTTAGATCTTCTTTGTGGTTATCCATGTTGGTTTTAGTGAGACCTTGAGGGTCTCGGGGTCCCTACTGAGTATCGTTATACTCACCCCTGCACGGGCTATGCCCGCACCTCGTTGTGTTGGTTGCAGATGACGGGCAGCGCTGACGGAGGCCAAGTGTTCAAGGACTGGACGGTACTCGAAGGTGGACCACACGACGAGTCAGTATCTGGAGGTGGACTTCACGATGAGACTACACACAGAGGAGGTTGATGGGAGAGAGCGTTGAGGAGATGCGCTATCTTTACCTACCCTTCAGGTAGGATCCGTGGTGGACGATCCAGGAGTTGCGCTGTCTGTACCTACCCTTCAGGTAGGATCCGAGGACGACGACCCAGGAGCTGCTTCCTTTCTTCCAGTTGTTGTCTTTTTCTGCTGTACTTTGTTCAGTTGCAGTTGTACTTTCAGTTGGGTTTGTATTCTATCCCATTTACCTTTCATCACTTCTCTTTGTACTTAGTGTTTTACTTCCGCTTGTACTTTGTGGTGTTTTGTTTACTTTTATAAAGGCAATGTCGTCCCAGTTATCGGGATTTACGCCTTTGGTGCTAGTCGCCAGCCCCTGGCCTATAGAAGGTGGGCTTGGGGTAGTCACGACACGGGCCCAGAGGATGGGTCGGGACAAATTGGTATCAAAGGATTCGGTTCTACCGCAGAACTTATAACTCTGATATTTTCTTTCTGTGAAGCAATACTGTTAAGGGTACTGAGTGTGGTCTTCAGTTCAGGGAGTCCAGTGTTTGTGTGGGCGGCCGACGTATCCATACACCAGGACCCTAATAACTGAATTCCAACTTTGTGCACAAAACCACTGGTTGCATGGGTGTTTCCAAAAGTTTTATTTAAATATCATCTCAAACCAGGTCATCTCACCAGGTATAAATCGTTTGACCGTGTCACGTTGTTTCTTTCAGGATGCCTTTTCTCGGACGACCAGCTAGAACCCAGAGGGATGTACGTACGGACAGCCTGTCGAGCGGCGAGGCTTCGGTACAGGGCCCTCTTGCAGTTGAGGCACCAGTGGAGGCACCATCGGTACTACAATACGTTGGGCCACCGATGCCACCATCCCCAGTAGTAGGCGATGCACGCCACTTGAGTGTGATGCATGAGTTCAAGCGCCAGAGGCCACCCCGGTTCCAGGGAGAGATGGACCCGCAGGCGGCTGAGGTTTGGCTAGAGGCTGTGGTGAGAGTCTTCAGGCTAGTGGGGACGCCTGCAGACTTCATGGTGATCTTTGCTTCCAGCCTTCTTCAGGCAGCATCAGGTAGGTGTTGGAGCCACTTGTTCCAGTTTTGCGATGCGATGACCTTCGCATGGGAATACTTCGAGACCTTCTTCAGGGTGGAGTTTGTGCTAGTATCTCTACACCCCGAGGGTGTTTAGGAGCTGTTGCCTTTGCCGCGTGTTTTTCGATCAGTAGCCGAGTCATCTGTGGGCAGTAGAAAGATGATGTAGAGGTCCAGGAGGACCAGACCAGCTGTTGGGAGATATCGGGTTTTAGGATCGGTGGTGCGGGGCACCCGGGGTGGGGACAGAGCTAGGCATGCCAGAAACAGAAAGTGTTACTCATGCGGAGGAAAGGGTCACCTGGCACGTGACTATCCGAATCCTCATACAGTTGATCCGTAGGCTTTGGAGGAGCCACCGAGGCAGAATCAGCGGCGGGTGCTTGAGCAACAGCCGAGCAGTGGACAAGCCAGTAGAGCTCCGGGAGCAGGTAGAGAGGAGCGGAACTAGTGGATACGTCCCTTGTACTTCTAGTTCCATGTTTCTGTTGTATTCGTGTCTTTGTACTATGAGTTGCAATAATAAAAAGTCACTTATCTTTGTTTGCTTTCCTGTACTTTTGTTTGGTTGATACTGAGTGGTCCCGGTTAAAACTGTTGACCCTCACTTTCGAGATTTATACTGGAGGAGACCCAGTGACCTCACACTGATGCCGACAGTGTGACTCGACCCTTTGAGGCGAGAGTGACAGTTGGATCTCTTAGTAGTTATGTCGAGGCCTTACGACGTCATCCATGGCGTGAATGCATCATTCATGTCAGGATTGACTGTATTAGGCAATGGGCGTGGTTTATCCAGGGGATGAGACCGAGTTTCTCTTTTTGGAAAAGGAGAAATTTTAGCAGCTCTGTCAGATCATATGCCAAGAAGGTACAGATCATCCAGGAGCGGATGAAGACTACACAGTGTAGTAAGAAACAGGAAACCGGATCCAGTCTTAGAGACTCAAGCGTGTTAAATGTTTAAAAAAGAGGAAGCTTTAAGGATAGATGATTCTACGGAGCAGCAGACGTGGAGGTAGAGCTAGGAAAGCAGCATGAGGTGGTGTACATTTTAACATTCTACAACCACCTGCCTTAGTTACCCCCTCCAGGCTCAGGGAGCTAGAGGGCGGAGGAAGAGAGTAGCTGCATGCGGTCAGGGAGAGTGACCCAATGGCTCTAAGAATGATTCAAGGGATCGTCTATGTCCACTACTAGCTGCTGTAGTAACAGACGTCGATATGAATCATTCCTTTCTTTCACAAACCTTGTTTCAGACCTAGAGTTTGCAGTAAGCCGTGGATTTGACCCTCACGTCTAGAGATACCTTGGGAGGAGACCCGATAATCACACTCACACCGACAGTGTGGTCAGACCCTCGAGGTGAGAGTTTTAGTTAGAATCTCTTGGTGGCAGCATCGAGGCCTTACGGCGTTGGTCTGAGTATGGATTGGATCAACAGTTCATACACGGATTGACTGTATTAGGAAAAAAGGTTATAGTTTAACTACAACGTCAGAATGGGTTTTCCTTGGTCGGTGAAAAATGAAACCCCAGGCAGCACAGGGTAACTCATGCACAGGAGGGTGCGAACGGTCACTCTTGAGTCGGTCAACTGTACCCTCGTGGCAACAGTCGTTTGAGTTTCAGTTCTAATAGGAATTGGAGACCTCTAGAGTTTGAGGATAATGATCACGTCATTATACGGGTCTCACCTTGACGAGGTTTACGGGGATGCGGCCAAGGCGGCAAGTTATCTCCGAGGTTTAATGGACCTTTCTAGGTCCCCAGCTGGGTAGGCGAAGTGGTTTACCTCTTGACCCATCCACCTCAGTTTCACCAGGTGCACGGCATTTTCCAGGTATCTCAACTGAGGAGATACGTGCTCGACCATTCGCATATCATCGACCATGAGGAGCAGGACGATGGCGATGGGGTTACTTCCAAGGAGGTTCCAGTAGGGATCGAGGATCAACATGAGTGGATCCAACGAGGACGGTCGAATCCTCGGGTGCCTTTCTTTGGCAGTACGAAATCTCTAGGTAAGCACATGAGCGCGGAAGGCTCAGATGCGTGCTCAATACCGCTTTTGTGACCCTAGTTTGTGTTGAAGCTTTACGAGGATGTAAATCCCTGAGGTGGGAGTAATTTAAAGACCTGGAAATTTCAAGGAAATGTTTTTCTTAATTTTATTTGGAATTTTACAAGAACGCAGTTTCTGACGGCGCCTGATTCCGAGGCCCGGTGTGCCCGGAATCATTTTCCGAAATTTAGCTCGGGTACGTTCAGTGAACCAACGTGCGGGTTTTTATAACTTTTGAACAGGTGATCGGAATTGAAATCCGAGGGCACCGATGAACTCGCAATTCCGGTAATTGCTTAAGGGGACCTTTACTGCAGTTGCGTTTTCTCAGGAGGAGAAGTTAAAATTTGTGGGTTATTTATGAAGTGAATAAAATTGTGGAACAATTTTATTTTTGTATCTAAGTGGCTATATCCTGCATGGGGGAGTTGGGGTGGGGCATCTAACTACCCATGTGAGGATAATAGTGAAGTGGGGACCACACAATCCCCAACCTTACAACTTCCCATAACTCTCATAACCTTTCCCGCACCTCTTTAATTTGTAACTCTCAAAGAAACCCCTCTTTAACTCTCCCAACATTTAAGAGGACCTTTTATCTCCCTCTCTTAACTCTTTCCAACATACACAAATTAATAAATTGATCCTACTAAATTAAATAATTAAGTGTTTTGAGTTTTGAATTTTGAAATGGCTTGTGTTAATAAAATAACGAGGGTAGCTTATTATTTTATTTTGGGAGGGCTTTCGTTGTGCTAAGGAATATTGGGAGAGAATTCTTGTGAAGAAGAAGAGGACTTCCTTCTCAACGAAGAACGACATCTTCTTCGATGAAAAACGCCGGTTCCACGAAGAACGATCGACATGCCATCTTTTCTCTTCTCCGCGACAAGTGAGGAGACGTCGCATCAGACTCACTCCGATGTCGCCTACGAATTCTTTCCTCGCGACGCCGTTTTTCGTGACGCCCGACGTGCGACATCAATTATCAAGGTAGGGGAATTTATTTTGGTGTTCTCTTATCTTTTGAGAAAAGAACGACAAGCGCGGACCAACCAATTCCAGGTTGATCCGTGGATCGTTCGTTCATGCGGATTGATGTTGAGGATTATTATTTAATTTGTTCATGATTATTACCTTGATGTTCTTTGTGAAATATGACCATTTGCTATCATTTAATGAGAGGGGTCCGGACCGCACAAACACGGCCGACCCTCCTCCTTATCCATGTGGGTTTCTTTTGTGGATTGAAACGGGAATGGGGTGGTGCCGTCGCACCGCGCGGAAACGTGCGACAAGGAATGCGCGGCGCCGTCGCACCGCACCATGAAAATGAACATGGACGCGATGCCGTCGCGCCACATCGGAGAAACCCGAAGACATCTGCGGACGGAGTCGGGCCACGGCGAAGGGGTGCGGCGCCATCGCGTCGTGCCAGAGAACCACGAAGACGGCGCGTTTTGTGAATTGACGTGCGGATTGATGGGAGATGACAAACGAAGTCGCACGGGCGTTGTGGGATCTTTTCAGTGAAATTCGGATCCCAGGGTGACCACTGGCGAAGACCGCAGGCGAATCGGACCACCGGAGCGCATCCGGTGGTCCGCGGAAGCCCCTGCCGCCGCGCCACGCCGGTGCGGCGGCGCCCGGAGCGCGGTCCCGCGACTTCGCGAGACCGGAGGGGAGCGGCGGGACGCGGCTGGCTGCCGCGTCTTCTGGCACGGGCGACCCCAACCGTGGGGCCGCAGCTCTTCACGCGGGGGAAGCGCCCCCCCCCCCCCCCACCGCACGGTTCGTCCGTTCGGCCGAACCCCCGGCCGAGCCAGGCCGGCTTGGGCAAACTGGGTCGGGCCGCGCCCAGCCAGGCCGGACCATGCCGGCCGGGTCAGACCCGCACCCGGGTCGGGTCGACCCGGTTCGGGCCGACCCAGGGGGTCTCGGGCCGGGTCGGTCCGGGCCCGAAACCCCCGTTTTCGGACCCCTCACGGTCTTTCGCCAATATCTTGAGCTGTAGACCTTCGATCGACGCACCGTCAGTGGCGATGCGATCCTCGGATCGAGACGGTCGTTTTAGTCTATCGCACTCAAAGTTTCGGAATACTTTGGGTTCTGCCGGGTTGGTTCGGATACGAAACCAACCGGGCCCTCATAGCAGAAACACTTATATCTTGAGCTCCGGACGTCCGATTGAAGTGCTGTCGACTTTGATGGATTCCTCTAAGTGATACGGATCTTTTGGCTTACTCCGCTCGAGGTTTGGATGCCTTCGGAGTACGGTCGGGTTGGTTCGCTCACGAAACCAACCGGGCCCCTAGAACGAAAAGGCCAATAACTCACAGACCGGGCGTCCGATTGACGCATCGTCTGTCTTGTTGAATTCATCTTGATGAGATGGAACTCTTGGCATACTTCGCCCGAGTTTTGGTTGCTGTTGGATAGTGGACGGGTTGGATTGTACCCGAAATCCAACCGGGCCCTTAGAACGGAAAAGTTGTTATCTTTCAGACCAGACGTCTGTTTGACAAACCGTTAGCGGCGTTGTTGATCTCATTGAGAAACGGTCCCTATGAGTATACCCTATGAGAGTTTGGGGTACAGTTGAGATATGGTCGGGTTGGTTCACTCACGAAACCAACCGGGCCCCTGAGACGAAAAGGCTAATAACTCACAGACCGGGCGTCCGATTGACGCGCCGTCTGTTGCATTGAGACCCCTGACGTGGCGGTCCTTTGAGATTCTTCTTCGTGGGACTTTTAGATACTTGGAGTATCGACCTGTAGCTTGTGGAGCAGACCCTCCTAGAGATGAGCGTGCGGAGTACGGAGACCGTGTAGCCGATTGAGACCTGACGACTGCTTGACCGACTCGACTTGGAGTGAGTCGACTAGCCCAGTGGATGGAGCACAACTTTGTTTGGATGCAGAACCATGGCAGACAGAGCACTACCTATGTGACAGTGCAGACCTGTGGTACTCGTCCGGAGAGTACCTCAGTAGGCTACTAGGGGGTGTGCACTACTGTGTTTGGGTGACATACCCTGGTGGGAAGCACTACTGTGTTTGGGTGGCTGACCCGCAGTACTCGACAGGAGGAGTACCTTAGCAGTCTTAGGTTAGTGAGCAGTACCTTGGAGTCGTGACAGGACCACTGTACACTCCAGAGACGGGGCTCTTTAGCAGTTACGGTTTCGATAATGAAAATCCTGGTTTAAGCTGAGACTTTTGACCTTTGTGTTTACCTCATTATTGAGATGGGTCACTTGATAACTTAGGTATATGTATGGGCATATACCTGGGTAGTGGTTATCCGTTGGTTTCATGATCTTGGTTTTTTCCTCATGATTGAGATGGGTTACTTGATAACTTAGGTATATGCATGGGCATATACCTAAGTAGAGGTTATCTGTTGAGATCTTCTTTGTGGTTATCCATGTTGGTTTTAGTGAGACCTTGAGGGTATCTGGGTCCCTACTGAGTATCATTATACTCACCCCTGCACGGGCTATGCCCACACCTCGTTGTGTTAGTTGTAGATGACGGGCAGTGCTGACGGAGGCCGAGTGTTCGAGGACTGGACGGTACCTGGAGGTGGACCACACGACTAGTCAGTATCCGGAGGTGGAATTCACAACGAGACGACACATGGAGGAGGTTGACAGGAGAGAGCGTTGAGGAGATGCGCTATCTTTACCAACCCTTCAGGTAGGATCCGTGGTGGACGATCCAGGAGCAGCGCTGTCTGTACCTACCCTTCAGGTAGGATCTGAGGACAATGACCCAGGAGATGCTTCCTTTCTTCAAATTGTTGTCTTTTTCTGTTTTACTTTGTTCAGTTGCAGTTGTACTTTCAGTTGGGTTTGTATTCTATCCCATTTACCTTTCAGCACTTCTCTTTGTACTTAGTGTTTTACTTCCGCTTGTACATTGTGGTGTTTTGTTTACTTTTATAAAGTCAATGCCTTCCCAGTTATCGGGATTTACGCCTTTGGTGCCAGTCACCAGCCCCTGGCCTATGGAAGGCGGGCTTGGGGTAGTCACGGCACGGGCCCCGAGGACGGGTCGTGACACCAGTTTTGTTCATGTAGAAGGCTAATGGCCGTTTGTGGCTATGTATCGATTATCATCGCCTAAACAAGGTGAAAGTGAATAATTTATATCTTCTTCCATGGATTGATGATATATTCGACCAATTGAAGGGTGCAAGTTGGTTTTCAAAAACTGACTTGCAGTTAGGATATCATCAAATTCATGTGAAGGATGAGGATATATCAAATAATGCTTTCCCTTGTCATCATGGGCATTATGAGTTCATTGTAATTTCATTCGGTGTGAAGAATTATCTATTTAGGTTCATGGGATTGATAAATGTGGTATTCCATGAGTTCTTGGATAAGTTTTTGTGGGTTTCATTGATAACATCCTTGTGTACTCCATGTTTGAGGACGAGTATGCAGATAATCTACATATCATTTTGGGAGTTCTTCGTCAACATCAGCTATTTGGGAAGTTGTCGAATTGTGAGTTTTGGGATCTATATGTACGTTTCATGGAGAATTTTGTGTCATAGTAGGGAGTATTTATGGATCCATTGAATATAGAAGCATTTTTGTCTTGGGTAGCATCCAAACAGTGAGAGAGGTTTAATGTTTCCTTGGTCTTGCAGGCTACTACAAGAGGTTCATAGCTGATTTCTCTCGATTTGCGACCCTTCAGACAATATTGATTAGGAAGGATCATGAGTTCATGAGGGCTGATCAATGTCAAGAAGCATTTGATTATCTAAAGGAGATGTTAATAAGTTCTACGGTTCATTGTCATCCAACAGAGGGAGTTCATTTTGATGTTTTCTGGGATGCTTCGCATCTGGGGTTAGGTTGTGTTCTCAGGCAGCAGAGATCAGTTTTTTCTTATTGGTCTTGGCAGTTATGTCCCCATGAACATAACTATACCACCCATGATCTTGAGTTGGAATCCATGGTGTTTTATATGATGTTGTGGAGACATTACCTCATTGGAGAATGATTTGTGGTTTTCACCGCTCATAAGAGTCCGAGGTTTGTTTTCTCCCAACATGACATGAACGTAGGACAAAGTCAGTGGATGGAGTTATTATAGGAATACGAATTTGAAATATTGTATACCCCTAGAATGGGGAATTTTGTAGCTGATGCTCTGATCATGAAGTCACTTATTGATGCAGTTCAAGAATCTGGTGGTTCCTCGAGAGTTAAGGGAAAACTTTCAGAATTACATATCGATATGGTAGAAGTTGGGGGCATATGTTGTCTTTTCTAGATGAATGTCGAGTCATCTCTCATGCAGCAGGTGGAAGAGTCCCAATTGGGGCCCTTTTAGGTGGAGGTCTAGAGAGGCTATGTTGTTTGTGGCGAGGCCCCTGATGGTTGGTATGAGGATGAACAACACTGAGTGTTGAATCATAGAAGGCTATTTGTTCCTTTGGCGATGTGCGAGAGGGTTCTCAGAGAGTTAAATAGTTTTCCATTAGCGGTGCATCTGAGCATGAAAAAGATGTATCTATCCTTGAGGAGTCAGTTTTTTTAGCCTAGGATGAAGCGTGAAGTTTTAGAGATTGTGTTTCAATGTTCGGTCTACCAAAAGGTGAATTCCAAACACCATGTTTCTGGTGGTCTTCTCCAGTAGTTAGATGTTACTCAGTGGAAGTGGGAGGAAATATCAATGGGCTTTGTTACTGGTTTACCTTGAGCTCAAGGAAAACATGACAATATTTGGGTGGTAGTGGATCCTTTAGCAAAATCAGCCCACTTCAAAGTGATCAAGGATTGAACCTCAGTGGATGTTTCGTCGAGGCAGTATCTGGAGTTGGAATTGAGACTTCATAGAGTCCCAAGGAAGATAATTTCTGATCAAGATCTTAATTTTACCTCTAGGGTGTAAAGAGGTCTCTTGCATCCTTTCGGTTCTTAGCTATTCCTTAGTACTACTTTTCATCTGTAGACAAACAGGCAGACAGAGCGAACCATCTAGACTCTTGCAGAAATGTTGTGATCTTGTGTCCTAGATTTTAGAGGTTCATGGATGAGGCACATAACCTTGGAAGAGGTCTCTTACAACAATATTTTTCCCCAAACCATCGGTATGGAACCATTTGAATACTTTTATGGCCGACCTTTCCATTCTCTGTTGTGTTGGACTGGGGTTGGAGAGTCATCAATTCTCAGATAGAAACTAGTGTAAAATATAATAGAGATGGTTTAGGTGATTCATGATAGGTTGAAAGCAGTGAAGGATCATCATAAATCATATACCGATCAAAGGAGGATACCCATAGTGTTTTATGTTGGGGATCACATGTTTTTTAATGTGACTCCCCATCATGGGTAGTGAAGGTTTGATCGCGGGAGTAAGCTTTCTACCCAGTTTTTTAGTCCTTTTGAGGTTTGGTTTCGTGATGGATACATGGTGTATCAGATAGAAATTTCCCCACAGATGAGCGAAATACATGATGTTTTCCATGTATCACATATATATCTTTATCATCATGATGACTCACACGTCATCGATTGGAGTGAGATCAATGCTGACAATGATGCGACCTTAAAGGAGTAGCTAGTATAGATCCAGTAACGCAAGGAGAAGGTGTTTCATGAGTGTTCTATTCCCTTGGTTAATGTGTTACGACAACAAGGGGGTTTCAAGGAGAGTACTTGGGAATGAGAGTCCCAGATGGGTATCTAGTACCCAGAGTACTTTTATGTTGTTGTGTTGAGTTTTTATTTGATGCTTTCATTTATGTACCTTGGATGTGATGTTATGCTTGAATATTTTTGATATGGAATGTTTTTTACCTTATTCTCAGATGTTGATGCTTTGTTCTAGCTTTTGAACAACTCAATGTGGTTTTCCCTTGAGTGGTATCTTACGGGGTGGTTGTTCAGACCCCTATTTTCTTCTAGGTGGGTTTTGAATTCTCAAGGATGAGAATATTTTGAGAGGTATCTAATGAAATGTACATTACCTCTTCAGTCCATTAATTTGCTAAAATCTGGTGTTTGAGGTGTTCTGTGAGGTTAAGGTTACTTATCCACAAAAAATTTCCAAATTTCAAATTTTGTGAACAGTTCCACTGGTGAGACCGATGAGAATTGTTCCAATAGTAGACCGATGTGAACAGTTCCAATAGTAGACTGATGTGAACAGTTCCACTCGTGTGACCGATGTGAACAGATCCAATGGTAGACCGATGTGAACAGTTCCAATGGTAGACCGATGTGAATAGTGTTTCCCCTTAGTGAGACATTCTGTGAAAAATGTTTCCAAAATTGTAGCCTTCCAAATTTGGTGTTCATGAACAGTGTTTCTAGAACTGTGAGGTTCCAATAACAGGTGATATTTCCTTGCCAAATTTTGAGTTCATGAAGAGTGTTTACAGAACGGTGAGGTTCCAAAAATAGCCTCTATTTTGTTTTCCAAATTTCAAGTTCATGAACAGTGTTTCCAAAGTAGTGAGATTCCAATAGCAACATCTATTTCCTTTACGAAATTTTGAGATCATGAACAATGTTTCCAGAATGGTGAGGTTTCAACAACAACCTCTATTTCCTTTTCCCAATTTCAAGTTCATGAACATTGTTTCTAGAACGCTGAGTTTCCAATAGCAAGCTCTATTTCCTTTCCCAAATTTTGAGTTCTAGAGTGTTTCTAGAACGTTGTGGTTTCCAGACTAGTGAGTTTTCCATAATGGTGAGTCATCCAACACTTTGTCAAAATTCATGTTTGGTGTACAATGTTTACAGCTTCTTATAGTTTCTCCCATTTGACATTTCATTTGAAGTAAAATGTATTTATGGAATTGTTTTAAGGGATTTAAAGTCGAATAAAATCACATAACTCCTATATTAATTTTCCTAAGGCATGGTATTCTTTTACATGGTCAAACTTCATGCATAGGTGTGATCCACTTTTAATGGAAAATCCAGCGTATCTTAAACTGATGCTCTGATAAATATTATAAAGGGACAAGATATATTTCCTCCCTTATTCTTCCTCATTGTTCTATTGTGTGACATGCTCAAACCTTTCATTCCATCCTATAGGAGTTTTTTATGAAACATTATTCCTTGGATTGTTTCCCCTTGAATTTCTTCTAACTGCATGTGCACCCTCTGTTTTTGGTGCAACCAAGTAGTATCGATCAATCTTTTATATGATGTAATATCTATCATCATTATTTTGGGTCCATCTCCTTCTGTTTATAATTTCCCTTTTATGGAATTCAATATCCATGTTCCTAATGGAATTTATAGGGTGTCGGCCAGTTTGGTGGTGTCTCTTCATCCTCAGGTGGATGAAGTCCTCCAAGAGAGGTGATCGTGATCTATTTTGTTAGTCTGTTCAAACAGCATTGAGAACCTTTTGAGGTAGGGGATTCATTTATTCTCTATTATTTTACGTGGGAATATAGAGTTAGCATGTTTTATCCCACAAGATCACAATGGAATTGACATATCAAATATTTTAATGGGATAAATAAATTGATATCAATTGCGTGTTATTGCCTCTTATTTGTCTAGATAGTGTGATATCTATGCTTTCTTTGTTTAGATTTTCATTCATGATGGAAATTAGTAAAGAATATAAACCTGAAAATTAATTGATAATTGTTTGGATAAAGATAAAGAGGCATGAAATTGAATGTGGTTATTTTTGTTGTTTATGTAGTTTGATGTTAATAACATTGTTGCCGTAAGAACCATTAATCAATTTGCGATAGATATGATAGCTTGATTTTTAGGTTACCCATAGTTTGAACCTACAAATAATAAATTGGTTAATTCTAAATGGATTAACGAACTGGATGCTTGATAAAAAGATAATACCTCGTAGAGTTCTGAGTTACCCTCTTGCTTATAAAGGTCAAGAGACTTATGCTTGGAGTTATGATAGATCAATGTGTTTGAAGGTTTTTATTCCATGTTTAAGGGCCAAGAGCCCAATTTATATTATTTTTGTATTCCTACTGATTGTGTTGTTATGTGAGCCTGGAAGGCTGTTGTGATATGTGGGGGCAAGAAGTCCAATTGGTTGTGGTAGTAGTTGATTCCTAGAGTGGTGAGATGCATCAGTTTATACATGTGGGTGTCGGGGAGGACACCAGGTTTGATGAAATGGATTGGATGCGAATGTTTGGATTCTTGATGATTCTTGTTGGTTGTTATATTATTTACTTTCCTCACTGCTCAAGGTATCTATTTTTCTTACACTCTTTTCTAAAGGGGAGAATACACGTGGGGTATTCCACATGATTTCTATGTTTAGCTTCGTAAGGGAGGATGGGTCTATGCTCTTGCTAGAGGTAGAAAATATTTGACGGGTAGTTCACCTACTCCCAGTGTTGATCCCCTTATGTTTTGAAGAATAGAATGTTTTTCTAGGATTCCTAGGAATATGGGAAGGTAATAATGTTGTTAACAAATGGTTGAATAATTGATGTTATCTAATGGGGTTGGAGCTTACTTGGACATAATGTTGGGGTTTTAATTTGAAGAAACAATGGACTTTGGGTATGATGTTAATGAAATATAATTTGGAAATTGTTAATAGTTAATTAATGTTTAAATAATTAATGAACGTAAAGTGAATCAAATAAATATTGAATGAAGGAATTTAATGAAGCTCTTTAAGTGGATGTGTGATTATAGAATACCTAGTCTTAGATGTATAAGCTGGGAGTTTGAGAGATGTTAGCTGTAGTTGAGTTTAAGATTATGTTATTCACATAGTGTGGTTGTGAGCTATAACATATTTTATACTTTTTGTGTTTCAATACACTAATCCACCCCATTAGTTGGGGAAACTGAAACCCTTGGGATTCTGAGCCTGGGGGGGGGGGGTGTTTTCCCCAAAATTCTGGTGGGAGGATGGATGGCTGACTACCCCCATTTTCCTTCTCTCTTCCCTTGATAATTACTTGTGCTGGCAGACTTAGTGGTTAGTTTTCCCCATATATGTGTGTAGAGGGCTATAATCGCTTATGGTTATTCACACATGTATATTCTAGATATAGTTTCATATGGACTACTATAGGTGTAATGAGTATATGTTGTGCTGACTTGAGGATTCGTACTCGGTGTGTGGGATGTAATGGCTTGAGGTATAATGCCTGATGTATGATATGCATTATGAGAGATGTGGTGGCTCCCAGAAACTACTTGGTTACATTGCTTACGTGGACATGGTGGTTTTGATGCACATGGTGCATGTTTTGGTTCTTCTCCCATGTGTCTATAGGCAATCCTTTTTTGAGAGAGATGGATTAGGACGTGCGATGTTGGGGAAATGTGGAAAACTAATGGGGAAGTTGTAGTGGGGTACCATTGATATTATTTATTATATTATATACTCTTGTATGCAATACTTGGTGAGAGTATCCATGATTAGGCAGAGAACATAGTATACCTGTTTAGGTGATGAGTTAGTTTCACTTGTTGTTAACTATGCATTAACATACATTCTTTACTTCTGCACAAGAGGCTCTAGGGAAGATCTTACCGAGTATACTATTAAACTAACCCTATGCATATATAAACTATTTTTCAGGTCACTTGTAGTAGGATGGAGATAAATATGGTTTCTACGAGCTTTGGGTTTCAGGAGCTGTTCGGGCTTGTTATTGCTGTTTTTTTAAATTCATTTGGTATTTGCAGTTTTCCCCCTTTTAGTTGTAGTAGTTTTTCATGACATTATAGATGTGTGGCTAGGATTTCATTTATATTTTTCTTGAGTTGGAGATGGTTGGTGTCTATCTTATGTCCCTCTTCCACATGTGTTCTCCTAGAGGGTAATGCATCCCATTTGTTTGTTTACTATACCCTCGGTTCTAGTCGCAAACCCAAGGCCTACTGGAGGCGGGACACGTGGGCCACTATATTCCTTCTCACATTACAGGTCAAGGACATGTACACCTTGTGGGAAGGGGGTCGTGACATCAATCCATGAACTCTGCAACCACTTGTTTCATCATGGTACACTAAAAATGCATCCTCAAACCAATGATCATATTAGATAGTCCTAGGTTCACCATTAAATATGAGTATTGAACTCATGAAGTAATTCCTCACACATCACCACTAGGACAAACAACCTACCCTGAAACAACATCCAGTTCAAACCATCTTACAACCAGCCCTTTGGGAATCAAAATGGCTATTACATTCACACACCACATATACCGATGAGTACTCCCACTAAAACTCCCCCAACTACCATATCAATGAAAATTACACTATCAACAATAAAAAGAAGCCTCATCTATCTTCTACCTCTACATCTAGATGCATGGCCACTAAAGCCTCCTCCACCCTCAAAGCATTCCAGAACACTTAAACTGCATCACTTCAAAACTTCCTACTCAATATTTTTTTCAAGGCATTACCCTTTCCTAAGGTGTATGAGATCTCAAAATATCAGTTTTAAAGAGACTAAATTAACATTAATTTTCATAGATTCATATTACACTAAGAGAAAATATACCTCAAGATATTATTATTGTTAAAGACCACAAAGAGTTCACTAATGTGGTAATGAAAAAAAATTACGTGAATAAACCACTATTAGATCTATATCATATGTGGTATAATTACCCTTGTATGGATGTAAATGACTAGAATATTAAGGGATCAAAAAATTCTAGAGTATAAATATGCATCCCAAGACTAGGTAGGAAGCATCATAGAAAAACTAAAACATCACCTCTTCCTTTGGTAACAGAATCACTCAAGCACTGATCAATTTCCATTTTAGGTATTAAAATTATATCTAAAATTGATCAGTATAAATGAATGCATGGTTCATCTTGGTTAGAGATGTCAATGGGGCCACAATTAGTGATAAATTGGGCATGATCATCTAGTAATAGCCTATAAGATTGAGAAATCAACGAACCTATACCAAATTATTGGGTGTTTCCCAAGAAACAAACCACCTAGATAATTTATGGGTCTATGGAAACACCCTAATTGGACACCATATTCCCTATTATCTTCACCTTTATCATACAAAACATCCCCTTTGACAACTTTTCATAGAGGTGGTAGCATTAAAGGACCTACAAGACAACTCTGAGAAGATCAGTATGATCATCCTATGACTTTGAGTAGATCAATATTTCATTGATAAGAACAACCATAAAATGATCCATAAATTCATGGAATATAAATTTCATGAACATCATGATCACATATAGTGAGTTCTTGACACTGAATGACATGATAAAAAACATTATGTTCCCATAATAGTACTAAAAGGCATCCTTTGGGATATCATACAATTTAACCCTTAAATGATGATATATAGGCCATAGATTGATATTATAGAACCAACGAGCTTCTCTTGGTTGGTAAAAAAGATCATAAATCCTTGGAATTGGTTAGTGATCCTTGATTATCACCTTATTATTCCTACAATAATCTATACAAAAACATCATAATACCATCTGACGTCTTGGATAAAAACACTAGATCACCCCATGGTTACACACTAGGTAGTATGAAACCTTTTTACAAGAGTTTATATATTTGAATCCTCAACTCACACAACTCATAGAGTTCAATATGATACAAAACTATTGAAATCCGAGAATCACCTAGTTTTAAATATATATTGAACTCGATATTGCATTGAGGGGGTAGAATAACAATCATAGAAAAAAACATATAAAATTTCCTTGACAAATAGATGATCCTCCTCTATCCCAGCACCCACTAATATCATCAATAATTATTCTATCATGAAGATAAGGTGATCCCCACATATAATTACCATCTAAAAACCACATTCACCAATGAAAACATCACACTGACCATCCACATATGAGAGAAATGACTTCCTATGTATGTAATCAATAACCACAAAAAAAGAACCAATCAATTCTACAGATGAAATCATAAAACGATATCTATATTATGAATAGATCCCAACATGATAGACATATCCTCATTATCATCCTAAGAAATTAACAGACAACAAACAATATGATGTGGTATCCAAAATTTAATAGTCAACACCAGGGGCATGGGAATCCTCTCTATGTACAATCCCAAAGTATAGAATATTGTGGGATAAAAAAAGCAGGGAAAATATTCTGAATCAAATAAGGTAGAAACAAGAGTAGATGACAATTTAATCATAATTTTGTTTTTCTATGGTCCCTCTAGTACTGGAACCTCCATGGAATGAAAATTTATACACCTATATCCCTTACCTCACTGCTGAAGGCCATCTACCTGACCATAATCAGGTTAGGGTCTCTAATGATTGGGAAAATCCTGAAAAGACCCCATAGACATAGACCACAAGACCGAAACCCCTAGTAAAATAACATAATCTACTGGCCCTATAAGGCCAAAATGTAAGTGCTCGGGCTGACTCCCCGCTAATGAAAACCTTAAAGGGCCTAGAATATGAGATATTCCATTGAAAAACATTCTACTTGAGGAACCTTATTTGATCAACTATCATGACATCCCTCCTCACAAGTGAATATAATTGATCAATTATTCCTTATTTTTCACCTTTGAATACATTTCAAATATAAAAGGAGTAATTCTATGTAGGAAATCTAGGCAGAGCACCTCATCAAGGAAATACACACAAGCCTATTTAATAGTGAAAAACTTGGGGGTGAAACAAAAAAGAACATTGAACATGATCCCATGCTATCACAAAGACATACTACCCTACTGAAGAGAAAGAAGTAATTGCCTCTTTACTCCCTTCATGGAAGATGATTGGAACTACACTTAGAACTGCCTCTGAAAATCTCCTTATGAATCATTTTCTTACATCCAATCCCTAAGATACAACAACCACCACTGATACATTTCACCCCTCATCTAACTGATTGTTAACAAAACCTACTAATCTCCTTTGAATTGAATCAAACCAAAAGAGATATAGATGTCCTCTAACTAGAACTCTGTATCCTCATAATATATTCTTCCCTCTTACCTTTCCATAGTGTGATATGAAATTAATGTGATATCCTCTACCATTAATCATACTTTTTAGCTAGATCAATCCTCCAATGATCAACCAAGTCATCCTATCGAACCCCACAAACTTGAACCTCATATAGACGATGTCCTAGATCCATTCATGAAAAGTAAAATAATTACTCCCAATCCTATTATATGTAATTTTATTATGTATTATGAAATTAATTCATTTTAACGTACTAAGATCACCTAATTCAGTGAAGAATAGAAACAATCATGATACATGTTCTTCTATTAGGTCTCTACCATGGATGTGGTATCAAATAACTTGGTAATTTAGTAGAATCAGATTAATTGAATAATATCATCTGGGTAACTAAAATCTCATGTCCTAGATGGAATTCCCTATCCAATTACCTGAACTGAGATCAATTGAATTTTTTTCCTACAAACTCATGCATTCATTATAGTTCTTTACTCCAAACTCTATTATATCTCTCAATATACCATTTGATACCACTAAATAATGACCAACTCTCTTTATATTTACCATCTAGGGCTAGGATTGAATTAATATAGATAATTAATCATGAGTACCACCTTACGTAGGCCCTAAGTTGGCGACTTGCATCGAGGGTATGTAAAATATCAAATATGGGAGGCATGAACATTGTAAAAAAATTAGTATCAAGATATATAATGAAAAATAATGAGAAAATACATCATATAAAGATAAATAAAAACAAAAACCATCCAAAAAATTTATTTATAATTTAAAAAATATAATGTGTCTCAAAATAAATACCTAAATGAAAACCTAAGGTGGAAACTTAGCAATAACTCCGATGTCTAGGATGGTAATGTCACGCTTAGTCCCTAATTTCTTCCTAGAAAGCTGAAAAATAATTTTATATTTGTAGGGTGATTGGACATGTATAATAAATAGGATTATACCCAATTTCTCTCATATATATATATGTGAAAATATTATATTAATACACATGTGGACAGTCAAGAGAACCAACACAATCCTAAACAAGTGAACTAATCTAAACCCATCTCAGCCATAGAATGGTCACCAAATAATTTATCAAAGTTTAATAATATAATTAAATGAATATAGATTAAATTGTAACTCACACTAGTTTCTATAATATTCCAGAATGGGATTCCACTCAAACGTTCTCCATGTCTGTAAGGTCACAAGGCCTCAAGAGCATCTCCCCAAATGACAGAGACTACTGACTAGCCATGAGGGCCTAAGAGTGTTAGTAGAGTGACTGTTACCTAATTACCAAAGTGTAGCACAATGGAATATAAATAAAAGGTAAGTAAAAAAATCATGAAATGTACAAAAGTAATCACATATAGATGAATTTATCACATACAGACAACAAGTAAATAACAGAATACTGATAAATAAACAATTCCATAATTCATCACTTATACAAAACGATGATATGATTAATATGCCTCTAATAAATAATCAAAAACATGTTTATAAGGTAGATGTAAAATAACGATAATAAAATTAAAAAAATCCAAAAGTATCCCAATAGAATCACAATCCTTAGCTTGGTCTCATGTTCCATTTCTCCAAAGAAGCAAATTAAGTACCTATAGTTGGGTGCTTTATATTGTCCACACCTATAATCAAATAATCTATTTAGTTCACAAAAAGTTCCCCAATAGGCCGTGATACTAAATCCTAGAATGCAACCACCCAAGGGTTGTGCCAATCTATCAGTGAATATATGTCATAAGTGTGAAGGCAGTATAACATTAAATAAATGGAGTACTCAAAAGTAAAACTATTGTGTGCTCTGTTTCTCATTTAATATCCATTTAATTTAATCAATTTAATTTAATTTATATTTCTTGAGTCTTGGATCATAGGATAGAGTCCCCCATTTAAGCACATGTATCAAATGACGTCAAAAACGGTCATCTATAAAGTATAATGGTAAGACCAAATCCTAGATTGTTCTTTGGATTGGAAGATGCATCATAATTTCATTTTTATCTTTAATTAAATTTTTAATTTTTACCCATCCTTGACATTCCTATGTTGGAATTCAAGTATCTATATAGGTTTAATATCATCATATACATTAAAAGTCCATCCCTAGATAACCTCTCATGAACATGATATCACAAAATGTGTGATATAATATATTATAATAATGTCTGTCCTCTATGGTCCACTGTGGAATCCTTAGTATCACCCATGGAATAAAAGATCAAATTCCCTTTGAGTCCATCCATGGAATTTTCATATAAATCCATGTATCACTTGACATATAAGTCAAGCCTCAATGAGTCTGTCCATGTAATCATCCACTAGAATTCATGTATCACCAATGGAATAACAAAGGTTTAAGACATTGAGTATGTCTGTGGAATTCAAATATGAATGCACATATCACCCAAATCACAAAAAAAACTTATTCAATTTCATTGCCTTATAATCAATTCATATAACATTACTTGGTAAAAACCAAGAGAATCTAATTAAAAATTACCTCAAAGGCGACTCAAGCATTGTGCAAGCATTAAAGTCATTTAATCCAACTAATCTTATGGTAATTTTTAGTATAACAGGAATAACTTTATTATCAAACTAAAACATGGCTTGGCCTTTATCTATCTCACCTGGGGATATCAATTACAAAGGAAATTCATGCTTAATGAATCAATTTCATAAAAAAGGGCTTGTTTAGAAGGCTTTCCTTTAACTAATAAAATGGAGATTTTAACATATATAATATCAAATTCATAAACAATCTAATTAATTGCATAAATATCCACTACGTAACACCATAAGATTGTTTGAAATATTTTTTATAATTAATTTCACCTTTTGGATATTTTTTATTTTATGAAACATTAAAGATAGTTTATTTTTTATTAAAGAACCATCTTTGTCTTGAATTACATGAAACAAAAGTTACGTGTGAAAAATACACAATATAAAGATTATATTTCTCTACATGGACAATTTAGGTTATCTTTTATTACAAACCATACAGACTTTCCTTGATGGCTTGCGTAACACACATGATTGAGGTTTAACGAACGATAATTTATTAATAAAATATTATTTTTTAATATATTAATATTTAAAATTGAAATTTAATTAAAGGTTTTGAATAATATGAAATAATTTATTAAAATAAATGGTTTACATAACATAATATGAATTCATAGGTTACCAATTAATTATAAATAAATGTGAAATCCAATTGAATATAAAAGGAAATATTATTATGGTCACAAAGCTGTTTTACCCTAAAAAATTAAATTAAATACAATTAGTGAGAGATCTTAATGTAATATATATTTTATATATTCATTCAAATATTTTTGGTATTTATCCAATATATTGTATAGACATAACATAAGATCAAACCGAATTTTATGCATAAATACCTATATTTTTTATAAAGGTAGTATTAGAACCTTTTAATGGAGGGCCAATTTTACATAAATTTTTTGGATCATTTATAGATTTAATTTTTAAAAATAAAAATTATATTTGTATGTGAAACCTAAAAATTATGTTTGGATGATTATGTTATTTTTTTATCTAAGTTTACATTTTTAATGAATAGTTAAAAATATTGGATTTCAAGTCAAAACGGCCATTTCACATAATTTATTTATAAAGATACCTTATATTTAAAATTGGTTTAAATGTTTAATTGGATAATAATTTTACAAATTAATCTAATTTATTTCATTCGATCCAATTTAAAATTGAAATTTGATTTATGAATGTAGAAAAATATTGAAAACTTTTACTTTGGATACTCATAATGTCATCTCGTCAACGAGATTAAATTTTAATTACTTCAAGCCAATTTTGTGATTTTAATTTTCAAAAAGTCATTCCATATTTTTAATTAGAAAAATATTTAATTTCTAATAAGTTAAACATAGTTTTTTACCAATAACATTAGTGAATGTGATTAAAATTAATTATATCCTTTATGGTTAAATTTAGCTTAATAAGGGACTAAACCATAACCTTAAAGTACAAAATGACTAATAAAGCTTTCAAAAATCCATTTTATAGCCATATTTAGAACCTATTCTCCCTTTTATTGTATTTTTATCACTATTGGATCGATGTTCAATATGAAAAAACGTTGGTGAAATTATCTCTTCAAATATTTACAAGAGTGCCACACCTCCTTCCCTATAAAAGGTCACCATTGATCCCTCTTCTTTTTACGAAAAAAACTAATTAGAATTGTCCAATATATACCGAATACACTTCCCAAAATCCCTCCCTTACTACTAGAATCATTTTTTTCATAAATGAATCCAAGGAATCCTTTTTTTCCTAAACCAAAAGGAGTTTCATATTTAGAGCTAACAACTTCTCTCAAGCTCCTTTATTTTATTTTATTTCTCCACCCCAGAAATATATTTATTACATTATTTTATAAAAACATCAGTATCCTAAATGTACTAGGATGTTTTTATGAAAATATTTCAACCTAAACTAACACAAACTTCCATCTAATTGATAACAAACATATTGTTTAAGTGTAAGAAGAACTACTGCCTCACCAAAGGATAATTGTTCAATTTCCCATACCACCTCTCATGGTGAAAATAATGATGAACATTATATTTATATATTTTATATATTATATTTATTATTTAATTAATATTATTTTTTACTTTTACAACACTTATATTTTTTACATTTCATTTAGTGAAAATATGATAATTTCGTTTGAGGAAGTGCGGACTACCACCCACTCAAAGCGACATGAATCATTTATACACAACATGAAATGTATTCAAGATGGGATTAGAAAAGTTATACGATATATATTACATTATAATTATAATTTAATGATATTATATACATATATTTAAATTTATTTCTTTCTTTCGGTATGACAATGATCACAAAACAACATTCATGCATACTTATGGCTTATCGTCTCCATGAGTGGTTTAATAAATTTCATACATCTATATTTTATAGATTATTATAATTAAAATATAAATCATAAAAATGATATTTATATAAAATTTTAAATTATGGAATCATTATATATGTATAAGGACCAACGATATAACTAATTAAGACACATGCGAATAATTGAGCGAATATTATCCGAATTAAAAGGTTAACACAAGACAGTCAATAAGCGAGTAATATAAGGACATAATAAAACCATATATGGTATTAGATATAATAATATTTTTATTTAAAATAATTATACTAAATTTATATTTATTATACAGGTGTTTTGAATGACTACGAAGAGAGTAAACATGTAAGGTAGTGAGATTTCATCTCACTTTTTATTTCTATGAGGTACATGCTATGTTCACCACTATTTCATTTTGTGGGGTGTATGTACTGACCAAAATTGGTTTATATGTATCTTATACCAAAATTTATTTGTATTAAAATATCCATTTTATGATCTATCTTTCATGGTGATTATGTTTCAAAAGTTAATAAATTAGTAAAATAGTTTTGTCTCAATTTTCCTTCTTTCATACTCAGGTTTTGTTGTGAACCTATATTATTTTTTGAGGTGTATATGCTTCACATTTAGATGTAATATCATGAAACTAATTATTTTAATGATATTTTAAGATTACTTAAATTTCATTTTCTTACATGTAGAGTATGATCCCATGTTATAAAGTTATAAGAGTTTATTGAGACATTCTCATCGCTTTTCGAGTTTGTTTATTTTTATGAATCCTTTGATGAAATCTTATGATACATCACTCATGAACATTCATGAAATTTTTTCACCACTAATTATTCATGATATATTCATGTATTGGTACCATATTTATACTCTTTGATATATAATATAGTTAAGAAATTATTTTTAAAAATCCCTAATTTAACCTCCATTCAGTCAAAAATCGATGTTTTCTTAAAAGGGATCCAAGAATATTATACTATTATCCTAAAATCATTAAGAAACAATTTTACCCATTTTTTTATTTTAAAAATTATTTCAAAGTAATATTCTTGTATTTTATGAAAAAAGACTTTTTCTAGTGTTTCTATCATGCAAAAAGAATGTTCTTTTTTACCTCGTATGACAGGTATAGAGTTTCCCACCATCAATACATTGAGGATTTATTTTCAGGATTAAAAGGTTAATTTCTAAGTAATTTTTTTAAAAATATTTTCAAGGAAATGTTTTTCAAAATATTTTTACGATTATTTTATATGTTTTTTTGTAAAATTTCTATTATGATATTTTTTATGGAAAATGGTTTTTATAAGGTTTTTGGCTTTCAAGAGACTTTTTCAATGAATAAATGATATTGACCTAATGAAATTTTTTCAAGATAACCTACCAAGTTATATTATATCTAATATAACATTATTTGATGTGACTCATTACCTTCAACGAAATTATCCAAAAGTTACACTCATAAATTTTCTTGAATGGTTTATGTTTTGATGGAATGATGCTTAAGACACCCATTTCACTTCCATGAGTTTTATGATTTTGAAACTGGATTCTTTTCATGTGTTATAATTTCATTAAGTACTTATGGAACAAAGACTTTTTAATAGGTTATGATGTGTTTAAATGTTAATTATACGCATTTCATTTCATGGGTTATGATTTTATGTTTATAAAACCAATATATTTTTATGGTTCTAGATATTATGAATGTTTTGTTATCTTGTAGAACATGTATGCTTCATTTTTTTTGAAAAGGCGTGTATGCTTCATTTTATTATAAGATGAGGGGGGCCGATATATCACTCCAATGAATTAGGTAATGACAAGTTTTATACGATCTCAAAGGGTACGTGTGTCGTAGTGCAATATCAAAAACCAGAAGGTACATGGGTTGTATCCCAAGCCTAAAAGAAATAGGGTACATAGGTTATAGCCCAAGCCTAAAAATAATAAGGTGCATGGGTTTTACCCCAAGCCTAAAATAAAGAGGGTACATTGGTTGTATCCCATTCTTCAAGTAAGAAGGTAGATGGGTTGTAGCTCAAGCCTAAAAGAAATAGAATACATATGTGGTATCCCAATCCTAAAAACAAAAATGTACAAGGGTTGTATCCCAATCCAATAAGAGAGAGGTTAAACTGGTTTCTTGCCCAAGACCGAAGTAGCTACATGAGTCATTTCCTAATACTAACATGTTATAAATGTATTGGTAGTTATCCTTGACATAAAAGTTTCAATTATTATATGTATTCCAAAAATATTATGTCTTATTCATCCATTATGATTTTATATCCAATTATGTTTATTAACTTGTGATTAGTGTCTTATGAACTACTAAGATTTATCCCATAACTCATCTTTATGATATTTTATATGTAGATATTGTCCACATAATGTTACAATCATGTTCTCATACCCCTATTCATGTTTATGATTACATGTTTCCCTTTTTTACCCTTACTGAGCATCTCAACTCACACCTTTTTACGTTTCCTTTCCATAGGTTATGAAGAATGGTTTTCAGAAGATGTACTAAAGGTGGAGATATTTATGAGAGTTATTGAAGATATTTTACCACGATTGAAGACTTTTTTTCATGATTCCAATGACACTAAACAATTATGATCCCCGGGAATGTATTATTTTAACGTACTTAATATTCATCTAAAATGATCTAATATATATATATATATATATATATGCTAACCCTGGGTAACTATAGTTACTATCAAAGGAAATTTATAGTCAACCTTTGAAATTAGGATGAGAAAAATATAGTGAGATACCTAGGTATATTTCGAAGGATATGTATAGGTATTTCTATAAGGATAAGTATAAGGATGAGTAAATGTTTATGAAAATGTCACTGAATTTTGGTAAAGTATATAGTTACTAGTTTCTTAGAAATACATACTTGTCTAGATACTTCAAGTGGATGTGGATCTGGAATAGATGTACCTAGGGTTAACAACAATGATAAGATGCTTCAGGCTTGACTCATGGTAATTTTAAACCTAATAATGGGTCGTACTATTAGTTTGGAAGTTCCAGGGGATATGATTTGGAAGTTCAAAAACTCTTCAAAAACCATCAAAAAAGATTTAAATATACGATGGCTACGAATAACCTAGGATAAAACTTTGTTTTCATAGATTAAATAAGTATAATCCATGATTTAGCCACCCTATATGTATTTTTTCATGATTATATGGAATCTCAATATGATAAATATTTCTCACTCTATTATTTCTTGATTTAGTCAATAGAGATGACTAGAAGGAAAATTAGTAACATGTAATGTTTCATATGTGGAAAGTATAGAAATTTTTCAGATAGGTTTCCCAAGTGGAAATCTCATAAAGAGAATTACAAAGGTGGTATGAGTATTTTTTATACTTATAAAGATATAGATACAAAAAACAACATGTGAAAGTTATGTGATGTTCTTCTAGTATTGTTTACATTGATCATAATAAGCATGATTTGATCGATATAGAGGAAACTTAAGACATGATTCATATTTGATATTCTAGTAAATAGGTATTAAAGAATATGTTGATAAAACCTGGGTAATGGATTAATAAAAATGTTGGATTAATGAAGTATTTATGCTTTAGAATTAAAATATTATGTTATATGAATCATGAAATTTATAAGTGTTTTTATTATAAGTTTTCATTATGGAATGAAAAGGAAATTTAGAATACTGATGAAGAAATAGAAAAGTGATTTCATTTAATGGTGATATTTTGATTGAGGGAAGGTAAACCTTAATTAATTCCTAAAATTGAGATAATGATCATTGGGTTAATTATATATAGGATATTAATAAGAAAACTAGAGGACAAGGATTAACCTGGAACTGATTATTGAAAAAATGATATACATCATCAAGGATTTAGTTTATGAAATCTTAGATTAAAACAATATCCTGTAATTATTGTAATTTGGAAGCATGCATGTTATACAAAAGGATTTATGGTAATTAAGGTTATTACCATGTTTAAAGGAAATATACAATGAGGTTATTCAAATGTTTGGATTGTGATTAGAAAGTGGAACTTAGTGATATACATGGGATCAATTTTTAGTTTATTTCATAAATTTCTTTCAAATGCTTTGAATTTTCATCATTATATAGGGTTATGAGGTTAACCAATTATGGAATGATTATGTTAAAATTTGGATGATGGTTTTCAAAATAATATATTATCTTACCACATGAGGATTTAATTATATTAGAAAACCAGTAATAAAAATTTGGTGTTGATGATAACTTATGAAAGATGGGATGGTATATCTTGTATCTCATGATCTGTTAGTACTTGGAGAATGAAAAAATAACCTTCCTTTTTGGAGAAAGAGGTGATGTGTATCAAGGAACAAAAAAGGGTGAGGTTGTACTGAAATCATGAAAGTCTATATTTTTAGGAAAATTGCTTAAATTTAGGAAAAAGGATCTGGAAACCAAAAATAATATCTTAGTACCTTCATTTTTTATGAACCAGATGGTACTTTTGTTCATAAAAAATTTATAAATGGTTAACTTTCTCTTGAATATTTTCTATATCACTCTCCATCATAACATGACAGTGATATTATTATTCATGCCCATGTTTTCACTTCCCACCCACTGTACCCTCTATGGAATCCTAGTTATATGTTACTTTGGAAAACCATTATAGTTCCAACATTCCATTTTAAAGTGAAGTTTTAATATTCATTTTTAATATGTGGGAATCTATGATTGAAACATTAATGTATTAAAAACTTGATAGCCCTAATGAATTTTGAGGGGGAAATTAATTTGATGGGCTATAGAATGTAACACCCCATGATTTTGTGAAATATTTTTTTCTGAAATAATTTAAACATTTTTACATTTCTCATTTTATGCAACATTGAATATAGTTTATTTTATATTAAAAAAATATTTTTTGGACATAATTATACGGAACCCCAAATTAATTGTGAAAAACACACAATATAAACATTATCTTTCTCTATAGTGAACACTAAGGAATGCTTTTGTTACTCACAAAAAATGACTTTCCTTATTGGATTGCGTAACACGCAAGTCTGAGGTTTACTAAAAAATAATATATTATTAAAATATAATGATTTAATACAATAAGATATTACATAGACATTAAATTAGTGGTTATGAAGAGTATTAACTAATTTATTAAAATATATTGTTTACATAATATAATATGACTTCATAGGTTACCAATTAATTACAAATGAATATGAAAGCCGATTGAATATAAAAGGAAATATTATTATGGTCACAAGGATGTTTTACCCTAATAAATTAAATTAAAAAAAATATTGAGACATATTAATGTAATATATATGTTATATATTCAATAAAAATATTTTTGTTATTCATCCAATATATTGTACAGACATAAGATGAGAACAAACCTAATTTTATGCACAAAACCTATATTTTTTATAAAGGTATTTTTATCAAATTTTAATGAAGAACCCATTTTAGATGAATTTTTGTAAATTTTATAGATTTAATGTGTTATAAAAAACTCTTTATATTGATATGAAACATAAAAATTATATTAAGATAATTTATTGGTATTTTTATGTAAGGTTTCATTTTTTTAATGAATAGTTAATAATACTTTATTTTATGTCAAAACCGCGTTTTCATTTTATTTTTTATAATGATAAATTATATTAAAAGTTTTTTTAAAATTTTAATTATACAAGAAATTTATCAATTAAACCAATTTAGTTCATTTGAAAAAATTTCACAATGAAATTGGATTATAAAACATAGAAAATGTTTGATCATTTTTATATTAAATACCTCTAAAGTCGTCCCATTAGCGAGATTAATTTTAAATTAATTTATACCACTTATATAATTATAATTTGAAAAAATTGATTCTATATTTGGAATTAGAATAATTAATAAAATCTAATAAGTTAAACATAGGTTTTTAGAAAAAATAACACTATAATCGATTAAAATTTATTACATCAATTAAGGTTAAATTAGATTTAATAAGGGACTAAACCATAACCTTATGACAAAAAACAACCTATAATGTTGTCCAAAATAAATATTTTTGGACATATCATGACCCCATACTCCCTTTAATTGAATTATGATCAATATTGTATCAACATGAAACTTGAAAAACATGGGTGTAATTCTCTCTTCAAATATTTATAAGAGTACCCCTCCCCTTTCCCTAAAAAAGGCCACCACCTCTCCCTCTTATTCACAGATCTAAAATCTATTAGGTTTGTCCAATATATACCAAATAGAATTCAAAAAATACCTCCATTAATCCTAGAAGCCTCCATTGTTTCATAATTCTATCCTAGGTATCCTTTTGGCACTAACCAAAATGAGTTACCAAATTTAGAGGTAACATCTTCTATCAAGCTTCTTTATTTTTTTTTCATTCTCCACACCCTATAATATATTTATTCCATTCTTGTATAAAAAAATAGTATACCCAATAAACTAGTATGTTATTATTCTACGGATTGAACCTATTGTTACACACACCTCCATCTAATGGATAACGAACATACTATTTATGTGTATGGAGAACTACCGTCTCACTAAACGATGATTGTTCAATTTCACTTACATCCTATCATGGTGGAAATTATGATGAAAAATATATTTTATTATGTTATATATTATTTTATTTATTTATTTGATCTTATATATTCTTTTTACAACACATATATTTTTACTTTCCATTTGGTGAAAATGGGATAATTTTGTTTGTGGAAGTGTGGACTACCACCCCCTCAAAGCAATATGATTCGTTCAAATACTAAATGGAATTTATTAAGGACTATTTTAGTGAACATATATGATACACATATATTAATATAATTATACTTTAATGATTTAATATACATATATACATATATGTAATTCTCTTTCTTTCTTTCAATATGATAATGAAAACAGAAACAACGTTCATGCGTACATATGAATTACCATCTCCATGAATGGTGTAATCCATTTTGTACATATATATTTTATAGATTATTATAATACACATTTAATAGATAAATATGATAATTATATATTTTTTTATATTCTTTAATCATGATATAATTTTAGGGAACAAATATATAACTAATAAAGACACATGCGAAGAACAAAGAAAATATTATCCGAATTAAAAACTTATAATAGGATGGTTAACAAGTAAGAAATATAAGGTTGTAATCAGATTGTATATGGAATTTTATATAAGAATATGGTTATGTTAAAGATTTATGAAAAATTTATATTTATTATACATCTGGTTTTAATGAGTAAGATGAGTGTGAAGACACAATGTAAGGGGATATCATCTCACTTTTTATTTCTATGAGATACATGCTATGTTCGGAAATATTTCCCTTTTTATGGTGTATGTAAAGTCCAAAATTTTTTTATATGTATATTTTAGTTAAATTTATAGGTATTAAAAAATAAATTTTATAATATTTATTTCTTGGGGTTCATGTTTCAAAAGTTACTAAATTATTAAAATAGTTTTGTCTCAATTTTTCTTTTTTGAGGCCATGTTTTGTTGTGCGCCTAAATTATATTTTGAGGTGTATGTTTGTAAATTTTAAATGTTATATCTTGAAACTACTTATTTTAATGATATTTAATTATTAATTTAATTTACTTTTAATACTTTGAGAGTATGATCCCATGTTACCATGTTATAAAAGTTTATTGAGACAATCTCATCACTTTTTGAGATTATTTATGTTTATGCTTCCTATGATGAAATCTAATGACCCATCTCTCAAGAACATTCATGAAATTTTTTCTCCTATGTTTATTTATGATATATTGATTAGTTGGTACCATATTTATTCTCTTTGGTAAGTAAGATAGTTAAGAAATTGTTTTTAAGAAAGCTGGATATTACCCTCTCTTCGGTCGGAAATCTATATTTTCTAAAAAGGGATCCATGAATATTCTAATATTCTCCAAAAATATTTAAATTAAAGTTTCCTCAGTTTTTTATTTTACCAATTTTTTAATGGAATATATTTTTGGTTTTGGAATGATAAATTTTTTAATATTTTCAGCATTCAAGAGGAATTTTCTATTTACCATGTATAACATGTACGGATTTACCTACTGTTAATTCATTGAAGATTTCTTTTCATGTTTAAAATGATAATTTTTTATAATTTTTTAAAAAATATAATTTCATGGAAATGGTATTAAAAATGTATTAATGTTACTTTTATATTATTATAAGGATAATCGTTTTTAAACATCATTTATATGTTTTTAATGTAAAATGGGTTTCAAAAGGTTTTATGTATTAAAAACCCTCTTTCCAAGGAGAAAAGATATTTACCTAAAGAATTTATTTTCAAAATATCCTAAAAAGTTATCTTCCATATAATATAAAATCCTTTGATGTTACTCATTCCCTTCTATGATGGAATACAAAGGATCCATTCATAATCCTTCTTGAATTGTTTATTTTTTGATGGAATTATGCTTAAGACACCCATTTCAATTCCACAGATTTTATGCTTTTTTAAACTGCTTATTTTCATGTGTTATGATTTCATGAAGTGATTATGAAACCAATGTTTTTTCATAGGATATGATGTGATGAAATGATTATGATATTCATTTCATTTCATGGGTTATGGTTTGATTTATATAAAACCTATATATTTTTATGGGTTATGATATGATGAATGTTTCATTATTTTGTGGCACATGTTTGAATGATTTTACAATGAGATGGGTGGGACCTATATCTCATTCCAATGCATTGGGTAATGATAATTTTTATATGAGCTTAAAGGGTAAATGAGTTGTATCCCATGCCCAAAAATAAGAAGGTACATGGGTTGTATCCCAAGAATAAAAGAAATAGGATACACGAGTGGTCTCCCAAGACCAAAAAAGAAGGTACATGGTTTGTATCCCAATCCTAAAAGAATGAGGGTACATGGGTTGTATCGTAGGATTAAAAACAAGAACGTACGTGGGTTGTTTCCCAATCCTAAAATAAATAGGGTACATGGGCTGTCGCCCATGTCATAAAATAATAAGGTACCAGGCTTGTATCCCAAGACGAAAAGAAAGAGGTTACATTGGTTACTAGCCCAAGTCCAAAGCAAGTACACATGTCATATACCAAGCCTAACATGTTATAAAGGCATTTTTAGACTTCCATGATATAAAATTATATAATATTATAAGTATTACTCAAATACTATACCTTATTCCTCTGTTATGATTTCATAGCTCATGATGTTTATTTCCTTATGATTTATGTCCAATGAACTTCCAAGATTTATCCAATCACTAACGCTTATTGTCTCTGATATGTGGGGTATGACCACCTAATGTTACAATCACATTCTCGTACACCTATTTTCATGTTTATGCTTACATTTATCCATTGTTTACCCATAATGAGCATCCGTTCTCACCCCTTTTTATGTATCCTTTCCCCATGTTATGAAAAACAGATTTAGGTAGAATAATTGGAGGTGGATATCATTATAGGAGACATTGAAGAGAGTTCACACGAATAAAAGATTTTGTTTTCTAGGCTTCCAAATACACTAAACTATTATGGTCCTCAAGAATTTATTTTTGTAATATATTGAATATTCATGTAAAATGTTGTAATATCCATGTTTTCCAAGCTTGGGTCTCTATAAATTATCTCACAAGGGAAAACCATTCTCAAGAACAATTAATTCCATAACAAGTAATACAGGGAATAACCTATACTTCTACTCACATTGGAAATACACTTTTAATACATATCAAGCTTAACAAGCTATTACCTAGCTAAGAGAAATGGTTCAAGTCTTTCGTCCCTTGACATCAATCCATTTCATTTAAAAAGTCAAAACATTATTCAATTTACCAAATTATTTAGAAATTAATTCACATATGACATCCCATAACAAGGTGTAAAAGGAACACATAAGGGTGTCCAAGACCAAAATCCAACAAATGGTCTATTTAATAACAAAATAACCAAAGGTCTGGTTATAGTTTTATGGTTTATAGGTAACAAAAAAACCAATAACATGCCCCTTTAGTCATGTAGGCCACACCTAGCATGTTAAGGGTTGAATTCCAATTAAAGGAGACACCCATAGATTGGGTATGTGACACACCGACATATATAAAATACTTGACTTTAAGAGAAAGGCATGATACCTACTACCATTGGTCCTTTGTTGATATCTCATATAGTATCATCTCTTAGTTTGGATCAAATGATATGAAAAACAAATAACGTGTGAAGAGCCTAATAATAAGGAAAATACTCTTGCACCCAAATAGAGAACCCCATATCTAGAAGAATCCTGAACGGATAAAAAGGAATCAATTTCTTACCATCTTGGATCAAACGATATTAGTTAACTTCAAAATAGAGATCATATGAATAAATGAACTAGATTCAAATATTAGACTCAAAGGAGAGCTCCTCAAAATCCTATTTGTTGTGCAGTGGATAATAACCTAATTTTTTATTATAAAAGGAATTTTTTAAAATTTAAAATTATTAAATTTTCCAATTTGAGGGGGGTTTCATGGTTTAGGAACATGGTTGGAAACAATGTGTGTTAATCGTTCATGAGTTACTATAGTAAAGGGGCATAACACTTGGTTTGTTCGCACAATTTACTAACCCTAGGAAAATCATGTAGAAGTCCACTCTCTTGATTGTAGATATGGACTCAAGGATGTGTGAACCAAAGAACATGAGTTTTTTAAACTATGCAGACTAAATCTGCTATCTACCAATTACTTTCACAATTGGTTAAAAATGTGGCATACACTACATAGTTAACTCTAATCATGAGTCTATCCAAATTCACACTACATAGCGAGTTTTGAGCTCTAAACTAACACATGAAACCTATGACACCTCCATGAACTCAAAGGTAATAAAAAATAGGCTATATTTAAACATTTAAACTGTGATTTTATCTAAATAAAATAATAAATACATGTTACACCCCAAGATTTCATAGTAGGTTATTTTATTTAATGTAATTTAATAGCTTGTGTTACACACAACACCGAGTTCGAGCACATCACGACTTACAAAACTAGCGATACAAAAAGGTTATGAATAGTATTAACTGAGTTTTGAATTTTATATACTTCATATAAATTTAACATCCATATTATGTGTTTCTTACACATAATATAAGCATAAATTTATTTTTTTAGATAAAAGATGTATTTTTCAAAAAATACAGTTTTACTATCTTTTATTGGAGAAAAATATTTAAATACAATATTTGACACTTTTATATATAAAATTTGACAAAAAAAACTTCTTTTGTTGAAGTGGGACATAAAAATTTTTTTGGATAAATTTTCGGTGCTTTTCTGATAACTTTCATATTTTGAGGAATAGTGAAAAATACTAAATTTTAATTGAAAACAACTTTTTTAATAAAAATAATTTATAGTGTTAAATTATAAATTTTTATGGTTTTGAAGTATAATTATATTATATTTTTTTCATTTAATCTAATTTTTTTCATTGAAAGTAATTTTACATTTATATTGAATATAAACACATATCAATCTTTTGATAGTTTGTACTTTTCAGAAACCCGCTTTCTGGATTTCACAATGGGAATATTTTTTTAAATAAATTAATAAAAAATTATATGTTTTAAATTTGATAAAATAGACATATATTTTTAATTTTCAATATCATAATTAGCTTTGGGTGAATTTTTCGTATTTTTCTAAAAACATTCAATTTTTGATGAAAAGTGAAAAACACTACATTATTGTTTAAAGCTGACTTTTTATTTAAATAATTATTTTCAATTTAAATTTATTTTAATGTAAAAATAGTTACATAATTCATATATTAGTCCAATTTAATTAATTTAATTCATTTTATAATAAGAATAGATATATAATATTTTATTGAACTTTTTATCGTATTTTACTCACCTTCTAGCCACATTTGCAAATTTTCATAAAAAGTGATTTTACCACTTCTGTTAATTAAACTTCAAAAATATGAGTGACATGATTGAAATTATCAATTAAAATGTGGATCAATATGATGAAGATATTTTTTTGGTGAATAGTAACTTTTGAATTTTATTTACCACGTTTAAAAGTAAATAGGGTAATTAAAGGTAAAAATCGAATTATAATTACTCTAACACATGTCTTAGTTCTATTGGATAAGTGTAGTTAGACAAAAATAAACCTTAATAATAAAATATGATCCTTCTTATCCACTTGAATTAGATTAGGACATTTATTATTATTATTATTTTAAAGAAGAGTTAAAAGTGTTAAATTCAAATTTTAATAACTAAACCAATTAGAATATAGGGTTATAATCAAGATAAATTAAACTATAAGTATTCATTAAAAATATAATAATACTTCCTACATCATAGTAGTTTATTTATATTTTTTAGACATGATATAATTAAATTTATTTATGGCACAATGATGATGCAGTAATTACCTTATTAATAAAAGATTAAAATAATGGATTTTATAAATATCAAACTAAATGTAAATTGAGAATTTTGTGGAATTAAAAAAATTTTACAGGATAATATGACATGTTACGGTTGATTTAATTTATTTTTTTCTAAGTAATCAAGTTTTGTTGACTATCAAAAAAACCAAATACTAAATAGTGTCAAAATTGAAATAAATTAGTATTTAAAACAAATACAATATTATTAATTGATATAGTATTCCTAAAAATATAAGGTTAGGAAAAAGGACCTATATAATGATATATATTTCATTAATGAACCAATTTAGGTTCTTTTGTCATTTTATAGTATGTTTATTAACTATATAATATAAAAATACAAGAAGACATTGTATAAGTAAAACTATTTAACTAAGAGTTAAATCTAATAGACAAGGTTAATATGGTGACCTAAACTGGTCTAAAACCTATTTTTTTAGAGGATTTAAACCCATAACTTAATAATCCTAGAAATAAATCCATTTTTATCCATTATAAACCAAAAATTATTTTATAATAAAATAATATTTCAAGCTTTTCTAAAAGTGACCCTCACCCCCCTTATAAAAGGGTTCCTCTACTTCACTCAAAATCACACCTCCAAATCCATTTGGATCCTTCAAAACCTTCTCAAATATCTTCCCAACTACCCTCAATTCAACCTAGATGACATACCATTATCAGAAAGCCAAACTATGGACCCCTTTTGATCAAATCAAAAGGAAGCACCCGAAGAAGAGGTAATAATTTCATCACCTCTTTCAAAGTTCTTTTTTTCATACACTTCCTTTTTCTCTGTTATTTCCATACCAAAATAATAAATCCAGTACCTTCTATGTAATATTATGTTATTATAAATATTTTACAACCTTATTCATTATTTTATCCATCCAATTAATGAAAAAGTCACCATACGTGTGTACGTACGACTTACCGTCTCCACATTTTGGTGTAGTTTTTTATTCAACACTTCTTTATTTGGATGGGTATAATAATGAGTAAAATTTATTTAAAAAATAAATATTTCATGTTAATTATTCTTTATATGTAATTTAACTTCCAATTACATACTATTTCACCATCAATAGAATTATATTGTTTCTCGTGCATACGTACTGATTACCATCTCCACGAACACGATGAGATTCAATCCCCATCAAAACCATTCAAGAATAATTTTCAATTTATGATTTAAAATAATTTTTAAGAACTTAATATAATTTAAGATATGAATAAAATATATCTTATCTATAACAAACATGACTTACATAACAAAACATTTCAAGGAAAAAGAATGAGTTAACACCTGAAATAATGATACTACTGAAACATTATTAACAAATAAATATTATAAGATCATATATGATATCATATTTTTGTGTGTGTTTATTTTATAATTTAAAAACAATTATTTAACCATTACATAGGAGGTTAACCTACCCTATACTAGGTAAAAGTACAAGGTAAGGGGTTTTCCTCTCACTTTTTATTTATATGAGATTCATGCTTTATTTGTGACTATTTACTTTTGTGTAGTTTATGTAATCCCCATGATTTCTTTCTTTGTGTAATATAATTTAGTTTATGGGAATTTAAAACTATATTTTATTATCCTTCTTTCAATGGGTGTATGTTTTTTAAGTTACCAAATCGGTAATGTAATTTCTAATTTTAATTTCCACTCATTGGGTTTTATGCAAACTTCATTGATTATTTTACTCTAGTATTATGTGTGCAATCACTATTTATTTATTTATGTAGTAATTTCCACACCCCTTTGTGTGGATATACTTTTTATACACATAATCAATCCATTTATAAATTCTCAAGTCATGTAAATGAACATGATAAGAGTAATCTAATCTCAATTTACATTCATTGAGTTAAACATCCAAGTCATTGGTGTTGTTTTTACAAGAATATGTGTGAATTTATTATAATTGATTTACACTAAATATCCAATAACATTGAGTGTATTTATATTTTTCACACATACTTGTTTCATTGATTTATCCTTAATCTAAGGATTCAATCTTTATAAGGTATTTCATCTCAATTTACATTACATTGAGAATTCTTTATTGTTATACGCCAATTCACTGATATATGGTGCATATGCTATACTATGACATAGTATAACATGAATCCCTTTATTCTCATGATATTATAGGTTTTTTATTACCTCAATTATTTGTATTCAAGCATCTCTCATTTTGTTAGGAACTTTAACTAAAATGTCATTTTAATTGTTTTAATGATTTATTATTCTAAATCATTATCATTAGTGTTCATGTTTTAAAAATGGTTTTATGGGTTTATTTATATGGACATTAATATTTTAATATTAAAATTTCTTTTAAATGTTTCAATGTGTCATGGGAAACTTTGATTCAAAAATCTCTTTTAAACATCTTCTTGATAAATAGTGAGACTTTTAAATGTTTTCATGATGAAAGGGGTATTTCTCTCAAATAGTTTTACGGATTATTTTTATATAGTTAATATCCTTCATTATTCTTTATTGAGGTTTATTTATTATAATAAAATCTTTTATATTGTATTTAATGAGTTATGTTTGACTGTGGATGTGATATTTTTATAGCATCCATGGGTTGTAGTTAAAATATTGACATTTCATATGTTGGTTTTAATAAGAATGTTTAGATTATGTTCCAAACTTTTCATATAAGGAATGAATTGAACTTAGTAAGTGATGGGTGGAGACTAATACAGCTCCTCGATGCATCATTAGGTCTCATGGGACAAACTAGTGTCTTGGAAAATGGCCTTGACAAAATCTTATTGGTAGTCTTGGGACGAGGCCTTGACTACATGGTTATGATGTCCAGCATTATGCATTCCATAATAATGAAATTAACTATTGATATTACATGTGATTCTTAAACTAGTAGAATATCCATGTGAATAAGTAAATGACATAATTTGATTTATCATTTCCATATTATAATGATGTTTAAGTTGAAAAGGAATGTATTTTAGTCTTATACCTTTCCTTAAATGTTTATGCTTATTTGGGAAAATTTATTCGATAATGTTATCCCTACTAAGAATATGATCTTACCCCTTTCTTATGTTTTATTATTCCTAGGATGTGAAAAAGTATATTATTATTAACCTACATTGATAGGCCAAAGTATATGAGCATGTTCAAAGGGAACAGAATGTTGTTTTCTCTATTTCATGATGTAATATTAAACTTATGTATGTATCTATTACTTACAAGGATACAAAACTAATAGAACATTCAAAACTATATATATTATAATCATTCCAATGTTATGTAATAATTCACTCACTCTGGGTAACTAGGGTCGAGGAGTTACAGTTTGTATCGAAGGAATTTTAGTACAATCCTTGGAAGAAATATTTAGAAAAACTCTGATTAGAAAACAATACACTAAGATAGACAATGAGGATTAGTATATAAGGACATCCAAAAAAAAATTTATTGTAAATATTATGTGGGGTTTCCAAGAATTACATCTCTATATGGATACGAGTAGGTTGGGGTGACTTTGGAACAAATGCACCTAGGGGTAAACCCCAAAAATACCACTTTGAGCTAGAATCGTATGAGAACTTGTGCATGACAAGCATCCTTAATACACTCTTGGTTATGACACTCCCATAGGATATTTTTAGGATAATTCGCATTTTCTTTTCAAACCTATTTGAATGATTTAATATAAGATGAGAATAAATAACCTTGGTTAATCTTTAGGGGGTTTAGATTGAAAATAAGGTGTCATGATATTCTCTGAATGATTTTATGAATATTTTTTCTCACATTATGCTTTCTAGTTTTAGTCAATGGCTGCATTCCAAGAAATTTATAGTACAATTGAACGTGATGTACTAGGTGGGAATGATGGTGGAAATGAGAAAATAAATGGAATGTTGATAGGCGTAAAAGATACCGTGTTCATGACAAAGAAGGTTTCAAAAAATACGATCAATAATATATACATTAACCAACACCCAAACTCAAAAAAGAATTTAATGGAAGAGAATTATAAGAACACCAGTAGTGGAGACCATGGAGAAAAGAAAGGTCAATTTCCTTTATACTAGAAATGTGGAAAGAGACACACAGGAAAGTGTCTCAATGGAACAAAGAAATACTTTTTATGTTGGAATGAAGGACATAAATTAAAGAATTGACGAGGAAAAATGAAGAATTCTATGGAAGAAAATAAAAATGATCTTAAGAATCCATTTAAAGTCATTTTATATAAATGTAAGAGACTTAGGAATTACCAGATTCAATGCCTTATTATATAGGATAACCACTAGGTCACAAAAGAACCTATTTTATAATAAATGGATGGAGAGATGTTTAAAAGTATTAATACTCTTTTTTGATGGGATTACTTTGGATGAATTTCCTCTTGTATGAGTAACCCTGTAGTTTTTTATGTGAAAATTCTATTTGAGGAATAATTATCTTTTTTACTGTGGATATAGTAATAAAGAAACATTTGTATTTATATGATCATTAAATTTGAGGCAATTACATGTTATTAATTTTTTGTATGAAAATGCGAGGTATGAGATAACATTTGTGGTTAAATTATGTTATATTTATTTTTAGGAATTTATTATATTTTGGGAATGTTATAATATATAGTTTTTGAAAAATGACAACACACAGACCGTGTGACAACCCGTCACCCCGGACAAAACTGCGGGAATCGAACCCACAACTAAAGTGCACTTGGGATTTATCACCTACCAATGGACTACGTGAATTCCCATGATAGCATGACTAATTAATTTTAGTTAAATGTTTTTATTGATCAATAATCAGTTGACTTTGGATCTTATTTTTTGTCAAATTAATATCTTTAGTATATGATAATGATTTGGTGATTAAGTGACAGATGTTAATTTGGGAGACATTTGCTCTGCTGGGAACACTATATGAATAAGGAAAATAGAATACCATGGGATATTATTTGAGGAGTAACGGGGGATTTTTTTATTTGGGAAGAATAAATTTTTTTATAGAGATTCAGGTTATTAATGGAAATGATGAACCAATCATAAAGAATATATGATTTGGTTAATTACACTTTTGTATGAGACTTGAAGAGTAGTTGATGTTATTTGGATATAAATGTTATGATTTACTATGAATGACAATGTGATTAAATTATTCTCCGTTTTGGGTTTCAATCCTAGTTTTTAATATATTGAATGATTTAAAAGACAATTGTTTATTGAATGGTCTTAATTAAACTTTGGGTATTCTTTGATTAATTTTCGAAGTTATGATTAGTATTTCATTCTATAATGGATTATCCATTTTCGGGATCATCTGATCTTGTACTAACCACTTGGTTTTGGTTAATCTATAAAGGAAAGGGAATCATATAGTTTAACCTTTGTGGATTATGTGATTCTCTAGGAGTTGATTCCAGCGCTTCATGTATGACCAAGTCATCTTGAATACTAATTATTTGGAGAAAAGATGAGTTAATGGTAGAAATTTATTAAAGGATAAAACTATATATAAAAATTAAGTATATATTATTATGATCTTAGACAGTCTCATAAATAAATTCCTCAATTATATGAAATGGAACATAAAACAAAAAATGTTGTCTGTTTACTTTTCATACAGGGAAACTAATGACTATTTAACCCATACAAAGTTTTTGGTTTTGTTATTGTTAAATTTCTCCTGATCATGTTTTATATCACTCTCCATCATAACTTGACACTTATTTTATCTTCCATATCCAAGTTTTCCTACATTTAATCCTAGTATGGGTTATCTCAGGAGACCTTCATACTTTTCATTCTTTCTTTTAAACTGATTGTTTTATTGACTCATTTTACGATATGGGACTTTCAATAAAGTTCCCAAGCCCAATTTTATAATTCTTAGGATGAAATTTCCAAATGGGGGGAAAAATATAACACCCCATGATTTGATAGTAAGTTATTTTCTTTAAGTTAATTCAATAGCTTGCGCTACACGCAACACTGAGTTCGAGCACACCACGACTTACCAAACTAGCCATAAAAATGGTTATGAATAGTATTAACTTAATTTTAAATTTTATATACTCCATATAATTATAACCTCCATATTAGGTTTTTCTTAGACACAATATAAGAAGAAATTAAAATTTTCAGATAAAAGAAGTATTTTTCAAAAAATGCAATTTTACTGACATTTAATGGACAACCCTTTTAAATCCAATATTTTACACTTTTATATATTCAATTTGACAAAGTAAAATTAATCTTTAGAATCAGGACATAAAAATTTAGGTTTGATAATTTTTTGGTGCTTTTCTGATAACCTTCATATTTTGATGAATATGGAAAAATATTAAATTTTAATTGAATTTTTTTAATCAAAATAATTTATAGTGTTAAATTATACATTTGAATGGTTTTGAAGTATAATTATATTATATTTTTATCATTTAATACAATGTTTTTTCTTGAAAGAAATTTTATAATTAAATTGTACATAAACACATATAAATCTTTTGGTAGTTTTTACTTCTCAAAAACCCTTTTTCTGGTTTTGACAATGAAAATATTTTTTAAATTAATTAATACAACTTATATGATTTTAATTTTTTAATATAGACATAATTTTTGAATTTATAATATAAAAATTTTCTTTGCATGAATTTTTAGTATTTTTCTCAAAACTTTCAATTTTTGATAAATAGTGAAAAACACTGCATTATTGTTTAAAGCCGAATTTTTATTTAAATAATTATGTTTAATTTAAATTTATTTTAATCTTAAAATAGATAAATAATACCTATATTTTTTCAATTGAATTCATTTTATTCATTTTATAATAAAAATAGATATATATAATTTTATTGACCTTTTTACCATCTTTCACTCACATTCAAGGCATATTTGCAAATTTGCATATAACGCAACTTTACCACTTATATGAATTGAATTTAAAAAATTAGAGATACATGATTGAAATTAGTAAGTAAAATTTGGTTCAATAGGATGAAAATAATTTTTGGTGAATAGTGCATTTTGAATTTTATTACCCATAGTTAAAAGTAAATAGGGTAATTAAAGATAAAAATGAAGTTATAATTACCATAACACATATTCTAATTCTATTGGATAAGTATATTTCTACCAATATCAACATTATTAATAAGATAGGATCCTTTTTATCAACTTTAATTAGATTAGGACATTTATTATTATTTTATTTAAAGAAGAATTAAATGTGTTAAATTCAATGTTTAATAAATAAACCATTTTTAATATAGGGTTACACATAAGATAAACTAGACTATAAATACTAATTATGAATCTAAAAATATTTAATACATCATGATAGTTTATTTATAATATTTATAAATTAAATAATTTAATTTATTTATGACAATGATGATAGAGTAATTACATTATTAATGAAAGATTAAAATAATTGATATTATAAATATAAAAATATATGTAAATTTAGACTTTTGATGCATTACAAGAATTTTCTAGGATAAAATGACATGTTATAATTGATTTAATGTTTTTTTTTTCTTTATAATAAAGTGTTTTTTACTTTCACAAAAACAAAATAATAAATTCTGTCAAAATTGACATTAATGAGTATTTAAAACAAATACTATATTATAAAATGATATAATGTTTTTAAAAATATACTCTTCTTCCAAATGACTTATATAATGATGTATATATCATTAATTTACCACTTGAGGTTCTATTGGCATTTTATAGTAATTTTATTAACCATGTAATATAAAAATACAAGAAGACATTATAAAAGTTAAACAATTTAACTAAGAGTTTAATCTAAAAGTGGAGGTTAATATGGTGACCTAAACTTGTATAAAACCAATTGGTTGAGAGTATTTAGACCCATCCCAACATTATAATCTAAATAAATCCATTTTTATCCTTTATAAACCGGGAATTATTCTATAATAAAATAATATTTCATGCTTTTCCTAAAGTGACCCTCACCTCCCTTATAAAAGGGTACTTCCCCTTCTCTCAAAATCACAGCTCCAAAACCATTTTTCTTGGCCAAACCCTACTAAAATATCTTTCCAAATACCGTAAAATAAACCTATATTCCTTACATTGATCAGAAACCCAACCTAAAGAGCCCTTTTTATCAAATAAAAAGGAAGCACTCGAAGAAGAGGTAATAATTTCATCCCTTCTTTCAAGGTTCTCTTCTTCTTCCACATCCTCTTTCTTTATTGTTTCCATAACAGAAATAATAACTATAGTACCTTCTACATGCTTTAATGTTGATATAAATATGTTACAACCATATTCATTATTCTATTCATCCTATGAATGACAAAGTCACCATACGTGCGTACGTACGACTTAACGTCTCCACGTCGTGGTGTAGTTTGTTATTCAACACTTCATTTTTTGGATGAGTATAATAGTGAGTATAATTGATTTAAATAATATATATAACATTTTAATGCATATATATGTGTAATATACGATCAAATTACATAATATTTCACCATAAATATAATGATATTGTCACTCATGCGTACGTACAAATTACCGTCTCCATAAACGCGATGAGATTCATTTTCCATTATAACCATTCAAGAATAATTTTCATTTTATTATTTAAAATAATGTTTTATAACTTAATATAATTCTTTATATGAATCAAATACACCCTATCCATAACAAACATGGCCTACATAACTAAACATATAAAGGAAAACGAATCAGTTAACACCCGGAACAAAGATACTACTAAAATATTATTAACAAAGAAATATTAGTAGATCATATATGATATCATATTTATGTATGTGGTCCTTTTATAATTTAATAACAATTATGTCACCATTATACATAAGTTTAACCTACCCTATGCAAAATAAAAGTACATGGTAAGGGGTTTTCATCTCACTTTTTATTCCTGTGAGATTCATGCTATATTTGATACTATTTCCTTTTCTGTGGTGTATGTACTACCCCTAATTGTATTATTTGTGTAATATAATTTAATTTATGGGTATTTAAAACTTCATTTTATGATCCTTCTTTAATGGGGTGTATGTTTCGTAAGATAACGAATTGGTAAGGGAATTTCTAATTTCAATTTCCACTCATTGGGTTTTACGTAAACTTCATTGATTATTTTACACCAAGATTATGTATGAAATCACTATATATTTATTTATGTAGTAATTTACACTCCCCTTTGTGTGGATATTATTTTGATACACATAATATATCCATTTATTAATTCTCGAGTCATTGATATGATATTGATAAGAGTAATTTTATCTCAATTTCCATTCATTGAGTTAAACATTCATGTCATTGGTGTTGTTTTTACAAGAATATATGTGAATGTACTCGGATTTATTAACACTGAATATCCAATAATATTGATTTTATTTATATTTTTCAAACATAATTATCTCATTGATTTATACTTAAACTAATGATATGGTCTTTATAGGGTATTTCTTCTCAATTTACATTCTATTGGGACTTCATTGTTGTTATGCACCAATTAACTTTTACGTGGTGTATATACTATACTATTATATAGTATATCAGGAATATCTTTATTCTCATGACATTATATGGTTTTTATTACCTCAATTATTTTTATTCAAGTGTCCCTCATCTAGTTAGGAATTCTAACTAAAATATCATTTTAAATGTTATATATATTTTTTCTTCTAAATATTTCTCATTAATGTCAAAGTTTTAAAAATGGATTTAAGGATTTAATTATATAGACATGAATGTTTTAAAATTAAATTTCCTTTTAAATATTTCATTTTGTCATGGGAAACTTTTATTCAGAAGTCTCTTTTAAATGGATTCTTTATAAATAGTGAGACTTTTAAATGTTTTCAAGAAAAGGGATATTTCTCTCAAATAGTTTTACTGATTATTTTCATCTATGTGAATATCCTTCATTATTATTTATTGAGGTTTATTTATTATAATACAATCTTCCATATTGTATTGAATGAGTTATGATTTACTCTGGATGTGCTCTTTTTATACCATTCATGGTTTGTGGTTAAAATATTGACATTTGGTATGCTTGTTTTAATACGAATGTTTAGATTATGTTCCAAACTTTTCATATGAGAAATGCATTGGACTTAGTAAGTGATGGGTATAACCTGCTATAGATCCTCGATGCATTGGTAGGTATCATGAGAAAAACCAGTGTCTTGGCACAAGGCCTTGAGAAAATATTATTTTTAGTCTTGGCACGAGGTCTTGACTATGTGGTTATGATGTCTGGCATTATCCATTCCACCATTATGAAATTAGATATTGATATTAAATGTGATTATTTTGATAGTATAATATCCATTTTAATAAGTAAATGACATTATTTGATTAATCCTTCCCATATTATTCTGATGTTTATGTTTAAAAGGCCTTTGTTTTAGTCTTATACATTGCCTTAAATGTTTATTCATATTTATGATAGTTTCTGCTATATTGTTATCCCTACTGAGCATCTGAGCTCACCCATTTCATTTGTTTTCTTTTTCCCAGGATGTGAAAAAGTATATTATAATTAACCCATAAGGATAGGGCAAAGGATATGTGGGTGTTCAAAGGGTACACAATGTTGTTTTTCTTTATTTCATGGTGTAATATAAAATTTATGTATGTGTCTAGTACTTCCGAGGATACTGAACTAATATATCTTTTGAGACTTGATATCTTGTGATCATACCAATGTTATATAACAATGCACCGACACTAGGTAACTAGGGTCGGGGCATTACGAAATTTCAATGAAGAATTAGGTTCTTAAAAATATCCCCCTTACATCAATTCATCCCTTAATTTCCCTTCCAAGTGTGGTGAAGATTAATCTATGAATAACTCCAACAACTAAAATCATAAATTGGCCTCCAACTCACATGTCTCATACTCTAATCTTCTATGCTACCATAAAACCCACACTAAAGTAACCAACTGGCATCAGAGAACCTCCAGGCCACAAACCAAAATACATATATGATGATACTGAATGGATTAATATTCCTTTAGCTTTATATACCTGGGATAAATGTCATTAGATGTGTCTAAATAATAGTGTTGTAGGTGAGAAAAGTGAAAGATTTTATTCATGGGATGATACCTATAATTTAAATTCAATAGATAGGATACTGGTCCGACACTTTCCTAAATCCCGAAATCCAAACATATCTCAGTTAAATATTACCCTGTCTCTAGATCCTCTTGTGTCCTAGCCTTGGGGAAACTTGTAGGAAAACTTGACCCCTGACCACGAACTCTAGTGGATGTCTGTGGTTATTGAAATATGATTTCCTAAAAGACTATGTAATCTCCATCCACTTCTGAATCAATTGAACCAATTCAACAGTCTCATGAACAATAGGAGGTCCCAACATAGTTGCATTTATTATCTCTAACCAACACAGAGGTGATTGTCATAGCCTACCGTACAATGCCTCATATGTATCCATAAAAATAGTATCTTTATATCTATTATTGTATGGGAATTCAACTAGGGGTATACACCTCTCCCAAGAACCTCCAAAATCCAAGATGTACGCACACAACTTGTCCTTAGGCACATGAATTGTGCATTCGGGCTGCAAATTGTTCTAGGGGTGGTACGGCATGCACAGAAGAACCTATGTACCCAAAACCATATCTATACCTTTCAAGAATTGAGAAGTAAAATAGGAATCCCTATATAATACAATAGTACGTGGGACCCTGTGAATTCATACTGTCTCACAGATATACAACCTCCCAAGATTATTGTAACACCACGAGATTTTATGAGAAATATATTTTTTAATTTCATTGGATTCTTCTGTTTTATGCTACACCAATATTATCTTGCGCTATACGCAACACCATATTATCTTGTAGTATACACAAACACTATTCTTGGATTGTGTTTCACGCAAGAGCGGCCTTCCTCAATATCGTGTGTTGTACACAATAATGAGTTTCACTAAACAACAATATATTGTTATAAAATTATTATGAACTAGCTGTTATGAATATTATTAACCAAATTTTTAGTTTTATATCATTATCATTCATCTTACACATATTCTAGAACATGGTATGAGAACAAAATAATTTTTTTCGGTAAAATAAGTATTTTTCAAAAAATCTAGTTTTGCCACCATTTGATGGCACACCCAATGTAAATCTAGTTTTTGACACATTTGTGAGTTCTATTTAACAAAATAATCTTACTCATTGAAATAATTATATAATAATTTACTTTTTATAATTTTTTAATATTTTTCTGTTAACGTTCATATTTTGATGAATACTAAAAATACGCTAAATTTTAATTAAAAACATCTTTTTTCATCAAGATAATTTATATTGTTAAATTATAATATTGAATTATTTTAAAGTATAAATAAAATATATTTTTACCATCTAATATAATGTAATTCATTATCATTAATTTTACATTGAATTCATAGGTAAAAACATTTCACTATTTTGTAATGTTTTAACTTTTAAAACCCGTTTTCTCAGCAGCGGGATTAATTTAAAATTAAATAATACAACTTCTTTGTTTTGAATTTGGAAAAATTGATTCCATATTTGGAATCCCTAGGTCCAAATTATGTTAACATGCTACTTTTTTTAGACACAATTAATAGTAACTACGGTAAATTTTATTTAATACAGTTAAAGGTAAATCATGTAATTAAGGGTAAAAATAAGATTATAAAATTACCCTAAAACTTGTCAAAAGTATATTGGATAAATAAAAGTCAACCTATATCACATAAGGGTCGTAATAGATTCATTTCACGGACTTTTGACCATGAAAATGATGTAATTATTATTAAAACCAAAGAAAGTGAGAACATGTCACTCTCTTATATCTTATAAGTGTAATGATTTTAATTTAGTGATAAACTTCATAAAATCTTATTGCTATACTTACACAAGATAGGAATCATTATGGACTTCCATATGAGCAGAGAAGGGAACAATATTCTATTGAGTCCTTCATGAGGCAATGTCCACCTTCTTTCAGTGGGTCTTCTGATCCACTTGTTATTGAAAATTGGATCAGTACCATTAAAAAGATATTTTCCATACTTCACTGTTTAGAACATGATAAAGTAATTATAGCTATTTACTGTTTAGAAGGTGAAGTAGACTAGTGGTGAACTCTAATTAAGAATATGAGGCCCCAAGATGAAATTTAATCCATGGAATGGGACGAGTTCAAGTACTTGTTTTTAAATAAGTACTTCCCTTGTATTCTTCAAACAAAGATGGAAAATGAGTTCTTGAAGCTAAAGAAAAAGGATGATGAATCTGTTGGTATATACGAGGTGAATTTTACAAGGCTTGCAAGGTATGAATCTGGATTTATCATCCATCCTGAAAGTAAAGTTGATTGATTCATCAGTGTCTTAAAACCAATTCTTAGAAGGGCATTAGCTATAAGAGACTTCAGTAGTTATGAAGAAATTGTACGTTGTGCAATCAAGGTAGAACTGGAAGTTGGTGTTTAATATCTATCTCATGGTTTTTATAAGAAACTAAAGATGGATTTCAAGGAAAAATATCAATACAATGGTGCAAAGAAGATGAATGTTTCTTTTTTCTCAAAGTGTGGAAAGAAGCATGGTGGAGATTGTCTTAAAGGGACTTGAAAATGTTTTAAGTGTAGAAAATAAGGTCATCAAGTACCTGAGTGTTGAATTAATGGGAAAAAGATAGCTAATGATGTGAATAGAGAAAAGACTACTGAGAATGCACCACAAATACATTAATGCTACAAGTGTAAGGAATTGGGGCATTATGCTAACCAATTCCCAAATCCAAGGGTTAATGATGATCGACATCAACAACCTCTTAAGTAAAAGGAAAAAGGGAAGTCACATGCGATCACTATTGGAAATGTTGAGTATGAAAATGAAGGTGTGAAATTATTAAGTTTTTATGTAACGGGATTCCATAATAGTGTTGTGGAATTTCATTTATAGTATCGGCGAATTTTGGAATATCTATGTATTGGTTTTCAATAATTTTATGGTACCAGTAAACTTGAAAAGTTATTGAAATATTTTTGGAAAGTATATGATATGTGCATAATGAAGGGATAAGGAGAAAATGAAATGTTTGATAGTATTAATGAGCTCATGACTAATATAAGGACAAAGTTATATCATGGTTTGAGTATATAGAAATTTTGGGATTTTGGTATGTGGAAAGAGTTAACCTTTGACAAAATTCATGTTTTCACTAAGGTTATATGGTAATTGATGTTTCAAGATAATACATGATTAGGGTATTCACATATTTGGAATGTGACCAATAAGATATATCTTATGATATATGGGGGATAAATGATGGTATTTACATGCTTTGTAGATGAACTCTCTGGTAATATTTTTCTTTATACTATGAGATTGGACATAAGTATTTTGGATAAGCCTAAATAATGGATTAAGTTTGACATTAGATAGTACTCTTTAAGGCTATAACTTTTTGACATTATTTCTGGAATTTTATAATAGTATTTTTTTAGAAAAAGAACAACCAGTAGGATGGGCGACAACTCGTCGCATCGGACAAGGATGTAGGAATCGAACCCACAACCAAAGTGCGACATGCCTTTATCTCCTACCACAGGCCTACAGGAAGTCCTTGGTTTGTAGAGATTAATTTTATTTTATTAAGTGGTGTGATATATGAAGTATAAGTCCATTTTTGGAGCCATATATTATTAATATCGCCATATATGGACTTATTTATATTTAATAACTTTTTCTAACCTTTTGTTTGAGACAGATGGAATGACCCATCATTCTATCACATGATCTACTAACCCTTAATGAATGACAAATTCAACTTCATTTCTTTAAGATATGAAGTGAAAAATTGTTCAAGAAATGTCCAACGGTGAGATTTTACCAAAATCAAGTAAGTATTTCTTCTAATTAAAATTCTTCAACTTTAGGGAAATGATCTTGAAAACCCAAAATGTTGTCTTAGTGTCCTCATATCCGATGAATCAGATGGTACCTTAGATCATAAAAAATTTATGGCTTTGTGATTGTTGGATTTTTTGTAGCCATGTTCTCTATGACTCTTCATCAGAACATGATGGTTAGATTTCTCTTCCATATCCATATTTTCACCGGTATTCTCCTATGTGGAAACCCGGTGCTGAGTTACTTTGGGTGACCGTTATGTTTATAAATTTACTTTTGAAAATTAAGTTTTAGTATTATTTTTTACGTTGTAGGTTTATACGAAAGAAACTTTCAAGTAGTAGACAATTTATAACCCGAACAAATTTTGAGGACGAAATTCATTTTAAGGGGGGAGGGGGTAGAATGTAACACCCTGAGATTTTATGTGAAATATATATTTTTAATTTCATTAATGTCTAGTGTTTTACACTACACCAAGATTATATTTCACTATACACAACACCATATTATCTTGTAGGATATGCAAACACTATTCTTGGACTGTGTTGCACGCAAGAGCGACCTTCCTCAATAGCGTGTGTTGTATGCAATACCGAGTTTCACTAAACAACGATATATTGTTATAAAATTATTATGAACTAGACATTATGAATATTATTAACCTAATTTTGAATTTTATAACATTATCATTCATCTTACACATATTCTAGAACATGTTATGAGAACAAAATAATTTTTTTGGTAAAATAAGTATTTTTCAAAAAATACAGTTTTGCCGCCTTTTGATGGTGAACCCACTGTAAATCTAGTTTTTGACACATTTATGAGTTAAATTTGACAAAATAAAATTATTCATTTCACGAATTTTATAAAAATTTACTTTGGATAATTTTTTAATATTTTTCTGATAACATTCATATTTTGATGAATACTAAAAATACGCTAAACTTAAATTAAAAACAAATTTTTTAATCAAGATAATTTATACTATTAAATTATAATGTTGAATGGTTTTAAAGTATAAATAAAATATATTTTAACATTTAATATAATTTAAGTCATTATCTTTAATTTTACATTGAATTCACAGGAAAAAACATTTCAATCTTTTGCAATGTTTTAACTTTTAAAACCCGTTTTCTCAACAGCAGGATTAATTTTAAATTAAATACCGAAACTTCTATGTTTTGAATTTGGAAAAATGGATTCCATATTTGGAATAATTATGTCTAAATTATGTTAATAGGATACTTTTTTTTAGAATTTATGAATAGTAACTATGGTAAATTTTATTTACTACAGTTTACGGTAAATCGGGTAATTAAGGGTAAAAATAAGATTATAAAATTACCCTAACACCTGCCAAAATACTATTGGATGAATAAAAGTAGACCCATATCACCTGAGGGTCATAATAGATTCATTTCATGGACTTTTGACCATGAAAAGGATGTAATTATTATTAAAACCAAAGAAAGTGACAACATGTCTGTCTCTAATATCTTATAAGTGTAATAATTTTAATTTAGTGATAAAATTCACAAAACATAGAACATAAAAATTCACCAGAATGTTAATAAAATAATCTACATCATGTGAATTTATTTAAAATTTTTAGGGATTAAATAATTATCATTAATGGTGACACAATAGTGATGTAGAAATTATTTTATTAAATGAAATATCAAATAAATGCTATTAAAAATATTAAAAAAATATTATATGGACTATTTAATTCCCAACATGAATATTCAAGAATCATATTACATGTTAGGGACCAATTAAATATTTTTTTCGAATATATCCTCTTTTTGGATTTTATTTTAATTCAAATAAATGAATAGTGTCAAAATTGACACTATTGTTATTTTATAAAAATAACATATTATTAAATTGTTTAAAAATCCCAAAATTAATTAGAAATTATAATTTGAAATTTATATGTTCTAAAATTTTATAAAATATCCAAATATAGACAATTAACAACACATAATTAAGTATTTGTAACCACTTAATATTTAGTATATTATTATCACAAATAAAATTAATTAGATTAAATAAGGATAAATCAAAATGATAAGGTTTAAAATAAAATCAAGACATGTATAAATTTGATTGGTTGATGATATTAAAACCCTATATAACCTAATATCCGAATTTGAGTCACTTTGGATGTTTTTTGTGGGGATGGAGTTTATTATAAATTAATATTTTAAAGGTTCCCAAAAGTGCCTCTCTCCTATCTTATAAAAAGGGCACCTCCTCCCTCTCCACTTCACAACATTTTTAGCCTTCAAGCTCGGCCAAAACCTATACATTTGTCTTATAAACTTCTCTAGAAACAACTATAGGTCCTGTTCTTCTTCAAAGACCAGCTTTAGTGCCCTAAGAGGTGGTTTAGAAGAGGCGCGTCAAAGAAGAGGTAATATCCTTTACCGATTCTTTCAAATTTATTTCTTCTTATACTCCATATTCTTTATTTGTTTCATTATAAGGTAATAACATAAGTATAATTCATATAATTATATTTTATCATAAATATGAAGCAACCCCATTTCACCGTCTATCTATCCTACGGAAAACAAAATCACCGTGCGTGCGTACGTACAGAATACCGTCTCCACGCCGTGGTGTAATCGGTTTTCCACCACCACCTTACTTGGATGGGTATAATGGTGTAAATAATAAATATATATTATTATTATAAAATCATTCTTATTCTGACATATTATATCATCCACTCCAATTTCATTCAGTAATTATGGGAACGATATCATCACTCGTGCGTACGTATGAATTACCATCTCCACGACGCGATGAGATTCATTCTCCATGTTAACCATTAAATATTGTTTATAAAGTATATATGATAAATAATAATGAAATATATGAAATAATAATGATACTGGATTTATGTACATATATTTTTCATTTACTTAATTCCATTCAATTCAATAAGGAAACAAAAATAGTGTTCATGCAAACGTACGACCTACCGTCTCCATGAACGGTGTATTTCATTTCATTTATCAATCTATCATATATATTTATATGATGAATATATATTATATATAAATAATTTTTTACATTCTAGAATTATGTAAATCATGGTATAAGTAATAATATCAAGAAAAAAAATTCCAAACACGTACGATAAATGAAACGATTTTACCCAAAACGTTGCTTTAACATGGAATTGAAATAGGAACGGGTAATATAAAGTCATAAGTGAATAATATATGATATCATAAATATTATTATGGTTATGTTACAAGTTAATAATATGTTTGAAACCACTATACAGGAGTTTTGGACACGTATGAAAGAAATTGGACCTAAGGTAAGGGATAATTTTGCAATCTCATTTTTATCCGAGATTGCTTATATGTAAGTATTTACAAGGGTTTTATTTTTCATCCATGTCCATAAAAATGTTATTAATAATGTTTTTAATATTCTTACATGTATTTTTAAAGACAATTTTACCCCTCTTTGACTTTTAGTTTGTGTTATGGAAGCAATCTTTCTTTTGTTTACCATACATGGTACTTTTTTACTTTTCCGTTAAAAGTACGAGGAGAATGTTTCTCTAACTTATTCTTCATGAACAAATTTTTACAGTTTCATAACGACTTATTTCCATGAATCTTCCTCTAAAAGTTTTCATGATTATTTTCAAAAAGAATGCCTTTCTATTAAAATTTCATGGCATTTTGAGAAAATAATATGATTTTGAAGAAGAAAGGATATTTTCCTCAAGAATTCATTTCAAGTGTTTTATCAAAACCATTTTCCAAATAAGATGACATTATTTAATATGTTTTTATTTCAAGAATAATGTATCTATTATTCAAATGGTTAAATTTTTCATATGCTGAAATTATATCAATTTATTCTATTTGGATTATGTTATGATAGGATGATGTTTATGAAACCCATTTTATTCGTTGGGTTATGATGAATGATTTAGGTTTATTTCATGGAACACGAAAGAATGATTTCAATATGAGATGGGTGATACCTATATATCCCTCCAATGAATTGGGTAAAGATTTATATCACATGATATATACATGGATTGAATAGAAAATGAATCTGTTTCAGTAATACAGGGCTGGAACAACAAGTAAACCGGGTTCAATAATGGACATTGTCCACTATGATGGTCTTGGAAAAAATGCATTGGATAATATGGAAATAATAACATGTGATTAATGGTTTTCCACAATTTCATATTTTATTCCCATTCTATTTAATCATTATAAATGTTTCTTTATGATCTATTCTTTACATACTGCAAAAAAAAATTTCACAACTCAAGATTTTTGAAGTTTAAACATTATGTTCATGTTTTTTAGTTCAAATGTATATGGTTTGTTTTATTTTCTCCATGCATACCCTTACTGAGCAATTGAGCTCACCCTTTTCATGTTTTCATTTCCCCAGGATATAAATAATGGTTTTATCTAAGAAAACAAAATGGAGATATCTTTATGGGAGATGTTGAACATCTTTCACTATGATTAGAAGATTGTGTTCCATGTTTCCAAAGACACTAAACTATTACGGTACTTGGGTGTAATTTTTTGTTATGTAATGAGTATTCTGAAAAAGTAATGTAATGTCCATGTACGTCAAGATTGGGACTCTACAGTTTGTATCCGAGGAAAGGTTTAGTTAACCATTGGAATCTAGGATGAAAAAACTTTGGTGAGATCCCTAGAGATATTTCTAAGGTATGTCTTGGGATATCCCTAATGTTAATTATAATTACAGGTTAAAATCCTAGAATTCTGATATCGATAATGAATAACCTATGATTAAACCTAAGATGTTAGATATTAAAATTACACCCCTTTATTATGTTATTTTCCTAGCATGATTTTTGTTTCTCACACTATTCTTTTTGGGTTTTAGAAGATGGATGGAACCCAAAGGAACCGTGTTGATCATTGTACTGGAAAATGCAATGATTTTACTCATGAACAAACCAATGTTATTGGAGATGGAGTGAAAATTTTTATTTCTATACTTACACCATCTAGGAATCATTATGGACTTCTAAATGAGGAGAGAAGGGAACAATATTCCATTGAGTCCTTCACAAGGCAACGTACACCTTATTTCAGTGGGTCTTCTAATCCACTTGTTGTAGAATAATTGATCAGTACCATTGAAAAGATATTTTCCATACATCACTTTTTGGAACATGAAAAGGTCATTCTATGTATTTACCATTTAGAATGTGAAGCAGACCAGTGGTGGAATCTAATTAAGATTGCGAGGCCCTAAGATGAACTTGAATCCATGGAATGAGATGAGTTCAAAACCATGTTTTTCAATAAGTACTTCCCTATTATTCTTCAAAACAAGATGGCACATGAGTTCCTTGAGATTAAGAAAAAGTCTGATGAATCTGTTGGTATATACGCGGTGAATTTTACAAGGATTGCAAGGTATGCATCTGGCTTTGTCATCCAACCTGAAAGTAAAGTTGATCGACTCTCCAGTGGCTTAAAACCAATTCTTCTAAGGGAATTAGATATAAGAGACTTCAGTAGCTATGAAGAAATTGCGCGTTGTGCTATCAAGGTAGAAATGGAAGTCAGTGTTACATATCCATCTCATGGTTTTGATAAGAAATGAAAGATAGAGTACGAGGAAAAATTTCAAAACAATAGTGACAAGAAGAAGAATGTTTCTTTATGATCAAAGTGTGGAAAGAAGCATGGTGGAGATTGTCTTAAAGGGACTAGAAAATGTTTTAAGTGTGATAAAGAAGGTCATAGTGCATGTGAGTGTCAAAGTAACGGGAAAAAGATAGCTAAGGATATGAATAGAGAAAAGACTACAAAGAATGCACCACCAACACTTCAATTATACAAGTGTAAGGAAATGGGGCATTTTTCTAACCAATGCCCAAATCCAAAGGTTAATGATGATAGACATCAACAACCTCTTAAGGAAAAGTACAAAGGGAAGCCACATGCGATCACTATTTTCAATTTTGAGTATGACAAGAAAGGTGTGAAATGATTAAGTGTTTATGTAACAGGATTCCATAATAGAGTTGTGGAATCTCATTTATAGTATCGTGGAATTTTGGAATATCTATGTTTTGGTTTTCAATAAATTTATGGTACCAATAACCATGAAAATTGATTGAAATATTTTTGGAAAGTATATGATATGTGCATAATGAAGGGATAAGGAGAAAATGAAATGTTTGATAGTATTAATGAGCTCATGAATGATATAAAAAAAATTTATATTATGGTTTGAGTGTATAAAAACTTTGGTATTTTTGTATGTGGAAAGAGTTAACTTTTGATAGCATTGATGTTTTCACTAAGGTTGTTTGGTAATTAATGTTTCAAGAGAATACATTATTAAGGTATTCACATGTTTGGAATGTGACCAACAGGATATATCTTATGATATATGGAGGATAAATGATGGTATTTACATTCTTGGAAGATGATCTCTCTGGTAATATTTTTCTTTATACTATGAGATTGGACAAAAGTATTTTGGATAAACCTAAATAATGGATTATGTTAGACATCATATAGTACTAGTTAAGGCTAGAACTTTTTGACATTATTTCTGGAATTTTCTAATAGTATTGTTTTTGAAAAAGGACAACCAGTAGGACGAGCGACAACCCGTCGCATCAGACAAGGATGCGGGAATCAAACCCACAAAAAAAGTGTGATAGTCCTTTATCACCTACCACTAGCCTACATGATATCTCTAGTTTGTAGATATTAGTTTTATTTTATTAAGTGGTGTGATATATGAAGTATTACCCCATTTCGTGGATCCATATATGATTAATATCACCATATATGGACTTATATATATTTAATAACTTTTTATAACCTTTTCTTTCAGACAGATGGAATGACCCATCATTCAATCACATGATCTGATAAACCTTCATGAATGACAAATCAAACTTCATTTCATTAAGATATTAAGTGAAAAAATTTCAAGAAACGACCAACAGTGAGATTGTACCAAAATCAAGTAAGTATTTCTTCTAATTCAAATTCTTCAACATTAGGGAAATGATCTTGAAAACCAAAAATGTTGTCCTAGTGTCTTCATATCCAATGAATCATATGGTAACTTAGATCAACCCAAATTTATGGCTTTGTGATTGTTGGATTATTCGTCGCCATGTTCTATACCACTCTTCATCAGAACATGATGGTCAGATTTCTCTTCCATATCCATATTTTCACCTATATTCTCCTTTGTGGAAACCCAGTGCTGAGTGATATTGGGTGACCATTATGTTTCTAACTTTCCTTTTTAAAATTATGTTTTATTATTCTTTTTTATGATGTGGGTTTCTATGAAAGAAACATTCAAGTAGTAAATGATTTATAACCCCGACGAATTTCGAGGGAGAAATTCATTTTAAGATGGGTAGAATGTAACACCCTGAGATTTTATGAGAAATATTATTTCTAATTTTATTAGTGTCTTATGCTGTACTCTAAAACAAGATTATATTTCACTATATGTAACACCGTATTATCTTGTAGTATACACAAACACTATTATTGGCTTGTGTTGCATGCAAGAGTGACCTTCCTCAATAGTGTGTGTTGTACGCAATACCGTGTTTCATTAAACAATGATATATTATTACAAAATTATTATAAAACAGCCATTATGAGGAGTATTAACTGCATTTTTAATTTTATAACATCATCATTCATCTTAGACATATTCTAGAACATGGTATGAGAACAAAATAATTTTTTTGGGTAAAATAAGTATTTTTTAAAAGATGTTGTTTTACCGCCTTTTGATGGCGCACCCACTGTAAATCTTGTTTTGGACACATTTATGAGTTCAATTAGACAAAATAAACTTATTAATTTAAAAAATTATATAAAAAATTACTTTGGATAATTATTTTGATATTTTTATAGTTAACTTCCATATTTTGATGAATACTAAAAATACGGTAAATTTTAATTAAAAAAACATTTTTCATCAAGATAATTTATGTTGTTAAATTATAATATTTAATGGTTTTAAATTATAAATAAAATATATTTTTAGCATTTAATATAATGTAAGTAATTATCATTAATTTTACATTGAATTGATAGGTAAAACATTTTAATCTTTTGCAATGCTTTAACTTTTAAAACCCGTTTTCTCAACAGTGGGATTAATTTTAAATTAAACACTGCAACTTCTGTGTTTTGAATTTAGAAAAATGAATTCCATATTTGGAATCATTAGTTCCAAATTATTTTAATAGACTACTTTTTATTTTTAGAAATTATAAATAGTAACTAAGGTAAATTTTATTTACTACAGTTAAAGGTAAATCAGATAGTTAGGGGTACAAATAAGATTATAAAATTACCATAACACACTCCCAAAATTATATTGGATGAATTAAATTTGACTTTTATCACCTAAGGGCCGGGATAGATTCATTTCACAGACATTGGACCATGAAAAGGATGTAATTATTATTAAAACCAAAGAAAGTGACAACATGTCACTCTCTTATATCTTATAAGTGTAATAATTTATATTTAGTGATAAACTTCATTAAACATCGAACATAAATAGTCACCAGAAATATAATAATATTATCTACATCATGTGAATTTATTTAGAATTTTTAGGGATTAAATAATTACCATTAATGGTGACACAATAGTGATGTAGAAATTATTTTTATTGATTGAAATATAAAATAAATGTTTTTAAAAATATTAAAGTAAATTTTATATGAACTATTTAATGTGATACATGAATTTAAAAAAATCATATTACATGTTAGGGACCTATTAAATATTTTTTTTCGAATATATCCTCTTTTTGGATTTTATTTAAATTAAAATAAATGAATAGTGTCAAAATTACACTATTGTTATTTTATAAAAATAACATATTATTAAATTGTTTAAAAATCCCAAAATTATTTAAAAATTATAAATTAAAATTTATATGGTCTAGAATGTCATAATGTATCCAATTATGGACAATTAAAAACACATAAGTGAGTATTTTTAACCATTTTAAATTTAGAATATTATTACCACAAATAAAATTAAATTGATTAAATAAGGATAAAATCAAAATGATAAGGTTTAAAATAAAATCAAAACATGTCTAAATTTTATTGGTTGATGATATTACAACCCTATGTTACCTGATATCTGAATTTGAGTCACATTGGATGTTTTTATGTGGGGTTTGAGTTTATTATAAATAAATATTTTAGAGGTTTCCAAAAGTGCCCCTCTCCTCTCTTATAAAAAGGGCACTTCCTCCATCTCATCTTAACAACATTTTGAGCCTTAAATCTTGGTCCAATACTATCCATTTCTCTTATACACTTCCCTAGAAACATTCTAGTGGTCCGTTTCTTCTTCAATGACCAACTTTAGTTCCCTAAGAGGAGGTTTAGAAGAGACGCATCAAAGAAAAGGTAATATCCTTTACCGATTCTTTCAAATTTATTTCTTCTTCTACTTCATCTTCATTGTTTGTTTCATTATAAAGTAATAACATCAGTATCAATAGTATGATGATATGTTATTATAAATATGAAACAACCCCATTTCATGTTCTATCCATCCTATGGAAAATGAAATCACTATATGTGTGTACGTACGGAATATTGTCTCCACATCGTGGTGTAATCTGTTTTCTACTAGCACCTTACCTGGATGGGTATAATGGTGTAAATAATAACTATATATATGTGTTGGGTCCAATAGGGGCCTATATACCCTGAGAGGGGGGGGGGTGAATCAGGGTATGGATATTCTTTTCTAAATTCTTGCTGCCCCAGTGGATCTTGACCTCTTTGTTACAAGGGTAACTTTTTTTTACACTTGTGTGTTCATTATGACCACTTCTTTTCTTCTTTATCTAATGATGATGCTTTAAATGCAACACAGGAAATCAAGCAGGCTGACACAAAGATTTTTACTTGGTTCACCCTCACTGGGCTACGCCCAAGGAGCATACGCCGACATGTTGCGGTCGTACCAAATTCCACTAAGGCTCACTGCCAATATTGTTCGAGCTAGATCACTTCTATGCCCAGGCTCACTGCCATTACAAAGGTTTAGGGTCATGTCACTGCTTTCCCAAGGGTCACTCCCCGTTTCTCTCTCTCTGGATCACTGCCGGTGGAGAGGATCACCTTATTTATCTTCGTTTGCTCACTGCTCTTGGAAGGAATCCACTCACAATTTATAGACTTGTAGGTATCTTAATTTTCATGAAAGAATGCATCCTCAACTATTGATATATGATCTTTTGAAGTCCAAACCTCATCCAATGATGAATACCCCTTTTCCTCTGAAACACTGGGCAACTACCTTTGGAAAGTACCTTCGCAAAGCACCCTACTTCGTGAGGCTCCCAATTTCGTGAAGCTCAAACAAGACTTCATGAAGCTCCTGCCTTTTCGCGAAGCACTCTTAAAAAGAACTACCACAAAGCACTACTGAGAAGCTCAAGTCGTTGCAGAGCAACTTCCCTCATGAAGCTCACTGAGCCAAAGTGGAGCTCGCACCTTTTGCGGAGCTACAATAGCCACCGTGAAGCTCTTCATTCGTGAAGCACACAGGCTACGCGAACTACCTTCGCGAACCGAGAGCAAATGATTTTCTATGAAAAATCTCTCTACTTATCTCGAGGGGGTTGGCCTCTATTTATAGCAATTCCACCGACCCTCCAACTTTCTGCGCGAAGTCAACGCCACGTCAGCTCAAATCGCGAAGCTCCGAAGTTCCCTCCGGAATTCTCTCAAAATCGCAAAGCACCATGGCAATTTTCCGATCATGGAGCTCGTCATAATCGCGGATCATCCCGTCAATTCCTTCGCGCCTTCACCGTAAAGCTACCTCGCAAAGCCCTTCATCGCCGAGAAGCTCCCTTGCAAATCCCTTCACCGCCGCGATGCGCTTCAGCCTCTGTCGTTCACGAAGCTTATCGTAATCGCGAAGACTCACCGCCTCCATTCTTCTGGAAAACGACGCCACCTTGTACTGCTCTTTTGTACCACCTCCAGATTGACCTTTCATTTGTCATCATTGTTTTTTCAACATTGATTGTCAAAAAATTCTCAGGAACTCAACAATTTCTACATGGTAACCGACTTTGTCAACAAACACAATCAACCCAAAAATACGGCAATGTTACCTTGAGGGATTTTTGCCCAAAAATATGATTATTATAACATCATAATGATTCTGAGATATTATATCATCCACTAAATTCCATTCAATAATTATTGGAATGATATCATCGCTCGTACGTACGTACGGATTACCATCTCCACGACGTGATGAGATTCATTCTCCATGTTAACCATTCAAGAATGATTATAAAGTATATATAATAAATAATCATGAAATATATGACATAATAATGATACTTGATTTAAGTACATATATGTTTCATTTACTTAATTCCATTCAATTCAATAAGGAAATGAAAACAGCGCTCATGTGTATGTACGACCTACCATCTCCATGAACGGTGTATTTCATTTCATTTATTAATCAATCATGTATATATATATGTAGAATATATATTATATATAAATCATGTTTTACATTCTGTAATTAAGTAAACCAGGATATAAGTTATAATATCATGAACAACATGTCCAAACACGTACGATAAATGAAACGATTTTACCCAAAACACTGCTTTAACATGGAATTGATAAAAGAACGGGTAATATAAAGTCATAAGTGAATCATATATGATATCATAAATATTATTACGGTTCTGTTACAAGTTATTAATATGTTTAAACCCCCTATATTGGAGTTTTAAACATGTATGGATGAAATTGGACCTAAGGTATTGGATAATTTTTCAATCTCATTTTTATCCGAGATTTCTTATACGTAAGTATTTACTGGGGTTATATTTTTCATCCATGTACATAAATTTTTCTTTTCATAAAGTGTTTAATATTCTTCCATGTATGTTTAAATTAATTTTTACCCCTCTTTGGATTTTACTTTGTGTTATGTAAGTAATATTTCTTTTGTTTACCATATGTGGTACTTTTTGACTTTTCTGTTAAAAGTACGAGGAGAATGTTTTTTAACTTATACGACAAGAACATATTTTTAAGGTTTCATAAGGAATTATTTACATGAAGATTCATCTACAATATTTCATGATTATTTTCAACATAATCCCTTTCTTTTAAAATTTCATTGCATTTTGAGAAAAGATAATGATTTAGAAGAAGAAAGGATATTTTCCTCAAGAATTCATTTCAAGTGTTTTATCAAAACCATTTTCCATCTAAGATGACATTATTTAATATGTTAATGTTTCAAGTATAATGTCTCTATTATTTACATGGTTTCATTTCTCATATTATGAAATGATATCCATTTATTCTATATGGATTATGTTATAATGGTATGATATTTATGAAACCCAATTTATTCGTTGGGTTATGATGAATTATTTATGTTTATTTTGTGGCACATGAAAGAATGAATTCATTATGAGATGGGTCGGACCTATATATCCCTCCAATGCATTGGGTAAAGATTTATATCTCCTGAGATAGACATTTCTAGAACAAAAAGTGAATTCAGATCAGTATTACAGGGCTAGAATTGCAATTAAACCTGGTTCATTAATGGTCTTTGTCCAAAATGATTGTCTTGGAAAAATGCCTTGGATACTATGGAAATCACAACATTTTCTTAATGGTTTTACACAATTACATGATTTATTCCCATTATATTTTATCATGATAAATGTTTCTTTATGATATATGCCTTATGTACTGCCAAGATTTATTTCACAACTCAATATTTTTGATGTTTAAACATTATGTTCATGTTTTTAAGTTCAAATGTATATGGTTTGTTTTATTTTCACTATAAATACCCTTACTGAGAATTTCATCTCACCCTTTTTATGTTTTCATTTCCCCACGATATAAAGAAATGTTTTAGGCAAGAAAAAAAAAGGTAAAGATCTTTATGGGAGATGTTGAATATCTTTCACCATGATTAGAAGATTGTGTTCCAAGTTTTAAAAGACACTAAAATATTACGATCCTTGGGTGTCTTTTTTTTATGTATTAATTATTCCACAAAAGTAATGTAATTTCCATGTACATCAAGCTTGGGTCTCTACAATTATCAACACTGAAGTTCTCGTTGACAGGTAAGAGATTCACAACATTTGTGAGCTTATCAACAATAACACATATGACATAATTTCCATAAGGAAACCTCAATTAATCTGTCATAAATTCAATTGTGATGTAATTGCATTTCCTCATGGCAATGAGTAAATAATGTAGGAGTTCATATGTTTTTTGGTCTTATTCCTTCACCTAATGACATATGGAACATATAATGAAAAAACCAGATATAAATCTTTTCATACAAGGCCACCTGTATTGTCGGTGTAAATCTTGATACTTTTTTTGTGGCTCCAGGGTGAACTACCCAATCTAAATCATGAAAACCCCACATCATCTCCTTTCACATGTCTAAAGAGACCTATACATGACCACGTACTTGCAGGATCTAATCATCATCTACAGTACAATCAGGAGGAGGGTCCAAACCTACCAAACTCTCCCATATAACTTCTCCTTATGAATCTAATAGATGCCTCATATAGTCCTGATATAGAAGGGTAGAAGAAATATATAAGGATGAATGAAAATTCTTCCCTTGGTCATCCTACACCTCCAAGTGCATCTTCGAGAACAAAGCAATGAGAATCCACTGATAACTAGAATGTTGAAAGACCTGTATCCATCTGTTGATGCTTGGTGCATCAATCACTTCATTTATTATATGAGGTGTGCAGGAAATATCAAATTAGAAATATTGTAGGTACTTAACCAAAATTTGATGCCTTATATTCAGATCAGGTTGTGTAAATATGTACTTTAGGATTTTTTGATCCTTGCACACCACAAACTGCTATCCCAATAAATAATGTCTCCAACATCACAATGCAAGTAAAACGATAACTAACATGAGATCATGCATTAGTTAGTTCCTCTCATGCGACCTCAACTATGAAGACTCATATTCCATGAATCTACCAACCTGCATAATAACTTTTCCTATCCTAATAGTTGATGCATCATAGTAAATAGTGTAACTCCTACCAAGGTCTGTAAAAATTAGTATCAGTGCTGAAGTCATTACGCTTTTCTACTCCTTGAAGGTTTTATTATAAAAATCCATCCATACATACTTCACACTCTTCTTAGACAAGACCATCATGGGTGCTACAAAGCATGAGAATTACTGTATGAAATTTGCGTAGTAACCATCCAAACATGAGCAACTATGTACTGAAAATTTATTTTTGGTATTCTCTTTAATGAATCTATCTCTTACCTTTTCAGGGTGTTATTATAATCCTATATCTAAGATAATGTGACCCATGAAGTGAATCTGATCCATCCAGAAGTGGAACTTGGTGAGAATATCATATAATTGATGCTCTATTAGAGTATTCAGAATGATCTCATAATTTTTGACACGGTCATAAAGATAGTGATAATACACCAATATATCAACCATGAAAACCTCTACAAACAAGTCCAGATAAGGCTGGAACACACATTTAATCAGTTATATGAAGACCACTAGAGCATTTGTGAGACCAAATGACATAAGAAAATTCTCATATAAATCATACCTTCTATGAAAGGATGTGTGAGATATGTATAATGTTCTAACTAACAGTTGATGACAACCAGATCTCAAATAAATCATTGAGAAAACTCGAGATCCTCAGAGATGTTCCAAGAAAGAATCTATATGAAATATGGGATACCAATTATTAACCTTAAATTCGTTCAATTTGCAATAATCCACCCATATACTAATCATTTTCCCACCTTTTTCACAAAAAATACTTGTAAAACCCATGGATAAGTACTAGGTCGGATGAAATCCTTTGCCTCAAAATCCACAAGCTACATATTAATCTCATGAAACTCTATCATAGCTATCCAATAAGGAATAATGGATATAGGTGCAGATCCTAGAAATAGATTGATAGATAAATCTACCACTCTCACTAGAGGAAATCCTTAAATGTTTTCCAGGAATACATCCCTAAGATGATCAACCACCAGAGGAAAATCAATATGACATGTTCCCTGATCATCCTGACATAAACTTGAAATATGTGTTATCATCATACCTAACCCATGATGTTGTGGTTCTGCTCAGCTCTCATGGAAATCCCATTAACCTTGGGGAATAAACTCTCCACCCTCTGGTGATGTGAATGTCACCTGTCAATGATAAAAATAAATGAAATTGTGAAATATGAACAACCATTCAATTATAAGAATGATATCAAAACTACTCATATTGAGGTCATATAGGTCCCATATGATGTAACACCCCTAAATTTTTAGGGGGAACTCACTGAACTAACAAACACCCTCAATTCCAATCCCCAACAGAGTGTCAAGTGTCAAAACACCATCATCGGTCTAAAAAAGAGTCCAAGGATCTCCACAATGGTTTCATATCTCTAAAAATTCCAATTCGACACCTCAGATCATGATTATTTTCAAATATCATAGCTCAAAATCATATATATAGAAATAAGGCATTTAAAATCCTTCCTATACAAGAATACTCCCCTCTAAATACTCCATGAGTTAGGCCCAGGAAACGTACATATCAAGTACAAACAAGATACACCACTAATTTACAACTAATAAAGTCAGGTGTAGTCATGTTTTCTACTGTAAGTCATTTATGTTTCCATTTTATTCTATATTCATTTAATATTTCCATTTCCACTTGAATTCACAAATTATTTCTCATTTTATTTCATATTCAATTCACATTTATCACATTTCATCATGAAGGATGAACCAATGGTCCACTAGATTCCAATCCATGATGGTACATACTCATCATAGACCAAATAATGGAATCCACTTGATTCATACCATTACAAAACACAAAATACCTATCACAATAACATATATATATATATATATATATATATCATAACACCTATCACATCAACATGAAATAGTAATGCATCCTAAATTGAATTGAATAATTCATGACATGTGAAATATAGAAAGTCTCTATAGGATACATGAGATGGAGCACCATCATCTCACCAGGTTAAAACACAATAGAACTAAAAAAAATATTAATAGTAAAATCCCAATACAACCACATCACCCAATGGTGGAACAAAATCAGTTTTAATAATAAAAATCTTGAAATAACAATTCAATTCAAGGAAATTTGTATTTTTTCTTATACGTGGGTATGCTACGCCTGTGCTCAAATCATTACCAAAAACCATTAAATTTCTACCCCTTCTTATTGACACTGAATAGTAAAATTAATATGAAAGAACTACTGATACCACTTAGTTACATTCTAGTCCCGGATTCCACATAAAAGTGCTCTGAGCCCACATCAAGCACATCTCCCAACTGAAAAAGGCTATCGACTAGTATTGAGGACCTATAAGTGTCAGTGGGGAGACTATTCCATCATTACTATAGTGTATAATAATGGAATATACATAACAGGTAAGTACCAAAAGCAATAAACCATACAGATGAGAAGTAAAACAATGAAGATTGATAAATAAACAATACCAGAAGTCATCACATATACAAAATGATGATACTTGTCATATGTCTCTAATAAAGCATCCAAAACACATTTACATGGTAGATGTACAATACATATAAAAAAGTAAAAAAATCCAAAAGTATCCTAGTAGCATAAAATCCTCAACTCGGTCCCATTCTCTCCCTCTCCGAAGAAAAAAATTAAGTACCTGTGGTAGAGAACTTTCCCTTGTTAACACCTAAAATCATATACTATTTCGGGGTCCCAAAATGTAGTCTAAATAGGGTGTGAGACTAAATCCCAGCAAGTAACCACCCATGTTCTATGCCAATTTGTTAGCGAATACATATAAAAAGTTTGAAGGAAGTTTAACAATAATTAAATGAAGTACTCAAAAGTGAACCTCCTAAAATAATAGGTTCTCATTTAATATTAATTTAATTTACTAAATTTCATTTAACATATCAGTATTGAGTCTTGTCTAAAATCCTGGAGTCCACCACGTAAGAACATGTATCCAAGGATGACCAAACCATCCATCCATAATGTATAATGTTAGGACCGAATCCAATATTGTCCTTTGGATTGTTACAGACATCATAATGTATTTTTTCTCTTTAATTAAATTTAGAATCTATTCCCATCCATTACATTACTAAGTTGGAATTCATATTTTTATCTAGGTGTAATATCAACCAGCATCTTATAATCCTATCCCTAGAGAATCAAACAGTAATCCAGTATCACTCTAGGTGTGGTATAACTTCTTGACCAATTGATTCCATATTCAACATTCCACTATAGAATCCCAAGTATCACCCATGGAATGAAAGATCAAACCCACTTTGAGTCCATCCATGGAATTATCAAATGAATCCATGTATCACTCAACATATAAGTCAAGACACAATGAGTACATCCTTGGAATCCTTCACCTATATCCAAGTATCACCAATGGAATAAGAATGGTTCATGCCATTGAGTCTATCTGAGGAATTCTAATATGAATCCATATATCACCCAAGGCACATAACCACTTGATCAGTTTCAATCCCATATAATCAATTCATTTAAAATGCCAAGGTAAAAACCAAGAGAATATAATCCAAACTCACCTAAAAGGTGACTCAAGAATTGGAAAAGCTTATAATTATTTACATTAAATTACTCACATGGGAATTTTTAATATTACAAGAATCACATGCTTGTAAAAATAATACATGGCTTGGTCTTTATCTATATCACAAGGGCATATAAAAAATAATGGAAATGCATACTTAATGAAGAAATTTCATAACAAGGGCCAACTTTGAAGGCGTTCTTTTAACTACTCACATAGGAATTTTGACATATATAGTTTAAAATGAATAAAAAAGATAATACGTGGCATTAAATTTTATTAACTCACAATGGAAAACCATTTTCAAGTGAAATTAAATACATACCAAGTATTACATGGAATAACCTCTACTTTAACTCACATGGGAAATCCACTTTTAAGGAATATCAATATTGATAAGATATTAACAAGCTAATGGGAAATGGTAAATTCTTCCAACCCCTTTCTTTAATTGAACTCATTTAGTAAGAAAGAACCTTATTCAATTCACCAATTGATTTAGACACGAACTCTTATGTGACATCCCATAAAATGGGTAAAAGGAACACCTAAGGGCATCCATGGGAAAAATCCATCATATGGACCATTTAATAACAACACACCCAATGGTGTGATTCTCGTTTTAAGGTCCTTAATCAATAAAAAACAAAAAACAATACCCCCTAATAACACAGGACATGCCTATAATGTTAATGGGAAAATTCCAATAAAATACGGCACCCAAGGACGGGGAGTATGGAATGCCTACATATATAAATAACTTAACATTAAGATAGAGGAAGTGGACCACCAACTGTTGGTTTTTTTAAGATAGTGGTTCCTGGAAAGAAAACCAAGGCACAACTATTATAAAGAAAGAGGCTACAAGAGTCTAAAAGATGGAAAAATATTAAAATATTTGTAGTGAAAGGGGATTAGATCAACATGAAGATCATCAAACTAGGTAATATCTCAATTAACCCCCTTATTCACAATTCCATCAGAAACCATGTTAGCTTCTCGATAAATATGAGTGATTTTGTAGTTGATGTCGAGAAGAGTGCAGATACAACCCATCCAGTGGGTGTTGATCATCCATTCAAGATGTGTCACACCATTCCAAATTTCATATACAATGGTGGTCGAGTCACTCTCAATTCAATGGGTTCTCCAACCATGTTGTTTGGAAAAAGAAATAGCATGAATCATACTTAACATTTCCGCATCCAGTGAAGAGGCAATGCCACAACTACCATAAAAGAATCCAAGGATCTGACCAGCATGATTCCTAATGATTTCACTACAACCCGCAGGGCCTGGATTGCCTTTGAAATCACCATCCACATTAACATAAACCCAACCAGGGAGAGGGGTTCACCAAAAGACTTAGAAAGTGCATCGAGGATGACAATAATTTCCATCAATACCGAGTTGTCACAGAATTCCAAAGTCATGCACCGTGTTGTTGTAGTATCCCTTTTCGATCGATGCAGCTTCATTTATGGAAATGAGAATCTGAATTCACCCTGAAACATGACTTAATGAGAATTTATGATGAATAAGAACACTTCTATCATACCAGATCACATGGTGATGCTCCACGACAAAAGTAAGGAAAATATTCTTAATCTGTCGAGAATTGTCCATATCTACACATCTCTTTAATTGAGATTTGATATAATCATGTATCAACTGCCTATAATTAAAAATGACAAAAATATAATTCCAAAGAGAAGAAGTAGTGGCATAAGAAAGAACGAGATGATTGGCATATTCTTTGTGTTGATTGCAGAGACAAAATTCTGAACAGAGTTGAATACAATACAATTGAAGGAGATCATCAGTGGGGATCATGTTGTGAGAAAGCCACTAGATGAGGGTAAATCATGAAGTTTTAATCCATGATTTTTCAAAGAGATTTATCCACCCAAAACAACTTTCAGAGTTACAGAAGTATTGGTTGTAATAGTTTATTGAATTAATAATTCCATTGTAAGAAGGTTCCCAGACAAAGAATTCATTGATGATGGAGAAAGTATAGGTATCAATGACATTCATTATGATTTCAAGAAGATGACCATTTTGGGAGAAAATGGCATCTCTGATAGAGATGTTGGTGTTCTAAGGACTCTGTTCAAGAGTAATTTTGTAAATTAAAGGATTTACAGTCTTGTTATCCAGCAAAAAATCCAATGAGGAGTCTCCTGAGACCATCCACCAGGAGTTATTCATAATGGAGGATAAAGACAATTTTATGGATAACAAGATAGAGGAGGCAAGAAAATTTGAGTTTCCTTTCTTGAATTTTTCAGGAAATATATTTTTAAGGAAGCTAGTTGAGTTAATTTTATTAAGCAAGAGATATCGGGTGAGACTAGCTTGAAGCATCTCTTTATAGTGTTTTGAGATTTTTAATACCAAAGCCACCTTTATCAATCGGTTTACAACAAGTTAACCATGGTATGTTGAAATTTTTCCCTTCCACCATGATATCTGTCCAATTTTTTTAATAGATGTATTTATTTTTTTAATAAGACTAACATGCTACTTGTAGACGATCATAGAGTTAACCATTTTGGAGAGAATAGTAGATTTAACAAGACCGATTTTTCTAGCCATTGAATGATATTTTCCCTTCCATGAAGAAAGTTTATTATAACCTGATTGGAAATTTCGTAGAAATGTGAATATTTGGTTCTTCACTAGAATATGGGGATACTTAGGTATTTAAAAGGAGGAGATCCCTCCTTTATACTTAAGTCACTTATAATGATGCATTTTCTGTTAGGTGTAAATATTTTCCCAAAGAAGATATAAGATTTGTTCCACCTAATCACTTACCCAGAAATCTCCCCATAATGAGTAAGTGATTTTTTGAGGTTTCAGATATTTATTTTATCACATTAATGAAAACGAATGGTACCATCAGTATACAACTGGTGCCTGGGAGTATTCAAATTTTTCGACCCAAGAATGGGTTTGAGTTTATTTTTATCAACAAGACAAGTGAGAAAATTGATATGATAATCCAACACAATAAAGAAAAATATAGAAGAGAGGGGGTCCCCCTATCTTACATCTTTAGTGCATTTGAAATATCCTATTGGGGAACTATTTATTAGAATGGAAGTGGAAACCGAATTGCATAAGGTTATGATAGTAGTGATAAAATAATTATTAAAATCAAAAGATTGAAGCACTTTAAAAATTAAACTCCAGTCCATTGTATCAAAATATTTTTTATTTTCACGCTTAATGGAAATATTAACTCCTCTTTTGACTTTTTATAAAGTGTTAAAACACTTTGAATCAAGAAAAATGCAGTATTGGATGTATCTACCCATGAAAATTCCAAATTGATTCTAGGAGACCATTTTATCAGTGATGGATAAGAGCCAATTGGAAAAACAAAATTGATGATTTTTTATAGGGTGTTGATAAGAGAAATGTGCCTAAACAAATGGATCTAAGAAGCATTATCAACATTGGGGATTTGAGAGAGGAATTGGGAATTTAGACCATGAGTAAGAACACAATTGAAGAAAAAATATTTGACAAGCTTGCAAACATCAAATTGAATAATATCCCAATAGTACTAGAAGAAACCATTATTAAAACCATCAGGTCTAGAAGGACTATCGAGATTTAAAGTGAACAAATTATCTTTAATTTCTTGATCTAGAGTATTGTTAGGAAGATAGGTGTTATCTTAATCATTGAAAACCATTGGAATGATCTCAAGTAAGAGGTCCTTGTTATTATTAGGGCCATTAAAGATAGATTCAAAGTAAGAGACAACATGATTATTATGTCATCTTCATTGTCTAAGATGTTGTCCCAATCATTTAGAGAGGCAAGAGGCCTATAATCTCTACATTTTATTTTTAGGGAGTTATAAAACATAGTATTTTTATCACCATGAAAATTCCATTTAACTTTGAAGGCATGTTTCCTCAGGTTCTCCATAACATTGAGCATGGAATTGAGCTTTATCGAAGTGTTGATTTTATGATTTGGATCAATGATAAAATCAAAGATAGTGTTATGGTTTGGGAGTTTGTTGATCTCATTATCAATGAGGAGGAGATCCTTGTTGATTTGTTTGGAATGAAATATTCACCAACCTTCAAGCATATGTTTAAGAGACTTTAGTTTGATAGAGCTAGAAAAGGCATCATTCCATTGTGTGATGGAATGCCAAAAGGATTTAATGATGTCAGTGCATTTAGTTTTAGTGAACCAAGCATTGATAAATCTAAATGGAAGAGTACATTTTATAGTTTCAGTAGAGACAATGAACAAAATAGGATGTTGGTCAGAGTGGAGCTTATGATTTTTGGTGCTAGTGATGGAGTTATGAAAATCTAAAGAAGGAACATTTGTGAGTGCTCTATCTAGTTATGAGGCAACCATCTTGTTTTAATGATTTCTATACCAAGTGTATTTGGAACCTGTAAGATTTATTTCAATGATATTGTTTTCTTCAATAGTGTATTTGAATTCTCTCGTGGAGATCGTATCATGTGAAGGACCAATTTTCTCATTTGAGTTGAGGATAACATTAAAATATCCAATAACTAACCAAGGAGTTTTGATGTTAGTACTTATCAAAGTAAGATCATCCTAGAGTGGATTTTCTTTCTTGGTATCAATTCTTGGAACAAACCAAGGAGAAAAAAATAGAAGTGAACTCAATGAAAAAATCACAAGTTAAGGCTTTCTTTGGGATGTTAAAAATATTAACATTTGGAATAGAACAGTGTGAAAAGATTCATATATAATCTACCAAGAAAAAGTTTTTTTGTTGCACTAGTAAAAGAGTAGTCATGTTGACATAAATGATGAAACTTGGAGGAGAAATTTATTTTTGGTTTGGCAATAGAAAATAACATAGGGAAATTATTATTAACCATTATTTTTAAAATAAAAATTGTGTCAGAGTTAAAAATACCCTGAAAATTGAAAAAATAATCTTCATTAGAACCTAAATTTGGAGTTAGAACTCCAGGTTTTGGTGTTTCCCGAACCCTTATGCCAAGAATATCTACGGATATGTGTGGTATTATTTGGGATCCTGTTCATTTTCTAACTGATTTTAGAAGCATTGGGAGGGTTGTTTGAACTATTAGTTTTAATTTCACCCTTCACACGTGAAACCATTGTGCTTTTATTGTTTCCATTATAGTCATCAACATGTTTACTATTCATATTCCCAATGTTTACGGGAAAAATACTAGCATCATTTGATTGAGAAACCACCAACTTTTGGTCTATAGTTTATAGCTCGTATAATATCAGCTGCTGATTTGGATCCAATTAGGAGAAAATAGAATAATGGATGAAGAACATAATAATACACAACTAAGCTTGTACCCAAATAGAGAAACCAATATCTAGAATAATCAAGAACCTCTAAAAAAGAATAAAGGTATTACCGATATGGATCCAATGATATGATCATCCTTTAAAATGTAGATCATATGGAGAGACAACCATGATTCCAATATTATGCTCAATGGAGAGCTTATCAAAATACCCTTTACTATGCAGGAGAGAAAAAAATAGTTTTTGTTTATAAAAGGATTATTAATTAAGTTAAAATTATTAAATTTTCAAAATTTAAGGGGGGCCGCATGATTTAGGTTCAAAATTTTGAAAACCATGCATGGTTACCTAAAGGAAAGTGGTATAGTGCACAATTTACTAACTATGCGAAAACTGTGAAAAAATACACTCTTAAAATTGCTGAGTTGGCTGCACAACCGTACAACCCAAAGCACATGGGTTTTATGAAATCATGTAGCCTAAATCTTCTCTCTACCCATTCCTCGCAAGGTTTGTTAAATTGTATGACCTTCCTACATGGTTTAATCTACCCGTGTGACAAACTAAATTCACCCAAAATCTTGGGTTCCGGGCTCCAAAAAATCTTTGAACTCCTTTGACACGTCCCTGACCTCAAAGAGAATTCACAAAAGGAAATATTTAAATATTTAAACTGAGACTTAAAATAAGTAAAAGGATCTATACCTCAAAAAATAATTGATATCTTATACTTTATCACTAATGTTTTCAATCACACCCCAAAGTCGTACATCATACTGATCCCATCCCTTTTATAATAATCCTACTCGAAGACACTTGGGAAACACATAACTTCTCTTCTGAAGACATCTAGGCATTAACATCATACTAAGAACGCCATGTGAAAATGGTTATCAAATCCAAATCATCGTATTACCATTTCCATATTACAATAATAGTTAGGTATTGTGAACAATTTGGACATAAACCTATTTCCCTCATATCATGCATGATCTTCACTATGAACCAACTCAATAATATCATAAATAAAACCATAAGTCCACTACAACCACAATCCATCACACCCTATGTGTAAAAATACTTCATAGAAGAGATATTATGGAAGATGGGGCAGTTATCCATCCATCCCCACCATTTTGGATGTTATGAAAAAACACCCCCCAAAATCATTTGGGCATAGGCACATAGTTCTCAACATGGGTGGGGTGTGTATAGAAATTACAAGGAAAATTAAATTTATAATAGCTTCACATAATAACAACCTATGGGTTTATAACAAGAGTAACTAAATAACTAACAACATCACCACAAGGTCTCATACCCTCCACTACTTTCACTTCCACCTCTAAATTCATCACACCACACAAGTTGGCCACGTCCACAAGCTGCATTCATCTATCTTTTCAAGTTAAACCATTTCCATATTTTCTAATTTATAATCACCTTCCTTTATCAGGCCCATTTATTTAATGTTTATAAATAACCACTTTAGTCACACATCCAATTTTAGTTATAAGTATTCATTTATCATTCCAAGAAATTCAATTTTGGTGTCATCATTAATATTTCATTCCATCCATGCTGAGAAACTAACACGACACATATTTTCAATCAATTAGCTGTGCATTACAACCACCAAATATCCCAAACACTTATTATCACAACCACCACACAAAAACCAAATTTCACCACAACCACCACAAATCACAACAAATAATTTTTTAGTTCTTCCAAAGGGGTTTCATCACATTTACTTTATAATTTTCAAGGTCATTCTCACACAAATTTAAAGTTCAATGACAAACCAATTTATAAGATAAATATATGTTCGAAGCTTTTTTCTTATGTGATGAATTGAAAAAAAACCACAAAATATCCACCAATTTATTATCCAAAAAAATATAAAAAATCACAACATAATACAAATAAAAAATGTTTTGTAATCTTTCTCAATCATATATTAATATCTCCATAAATAATAATAAAAACATGTGATTTTCCCCATCCCTTTAATTTTAATCAAACTAATTAATTATCTTCATTTATCCAGGGTATAATATCAACCCAAAATAATTATCAATAATGATATAATCACATGTACTTATAAATGAAGAAATAAGAAGGTTCATCTACCATGAATGAAGCTTCAAAGAGAAATACGCAAAAAATTACGATAAACCACTATCGATCTGAAAGGAAACACAACCAAATCCTAAGAAAGGAAATCCTCCTTTAATAATTACACAAAACAAGAGAGAGAATCCACCACAATAATCTACTAGATATAATTTATGTAATAGAAGGAAGAATAGGGGAAGACAGGGTTACCTTGATAAAAAACACAATCCTAATGATCTAAAATGAACTAAGGGTTTCAAAACACTAAGGGATCTGATTGGTGGAGGGGATGATGAACAAGGGTAAGTCAAGAGTTGATGGAAAGAATTAAATTTAAAACAAGGGTTTATTATAACTACTATTAATAAGAAAACCCCATTGGACCCCACAACAATATGGGGGATATAAAAAACGCATGTGGTGGGTCTAGCCAACATGTGATCTGAAGCCCTTCAGTGAGATATGATTTTTACCCATGTTTTAAAAATGCTATTTCAATACCATGATGGCCTTGACTATTATGTGATTCAAGACATGTTGGTTATATCATATTCTCGTATGTCTATATTACACACCCTAGAACCCATCACAGACCTATTTTAACTTCACCATGCATATGGTTGTGGCGTGGTGAGATTGAGTTGCCTAATTTAGAAAGGTGATCCTGTAAGGCCCCAGGCATAGTGTCATACCCTCAATAGGTGTTTCTTAGATTTTCATAGCATATAGGTTGACTAACAGTCAAAAATTCCCATCATAATTCCTTCCCATGTTTGTGGTTACATGGCCTATTTTACATAGAATCACACCCAAGCCAAAACCCCCTCCAAAATGGCTTGAAATCCCCTTTATAGAAGATTGTTTCCCCAATATGGGCAAAACACTACATAAAACCTCTAGATCAATAAAAAATTACCCCAAAAAATATTCTATACACAATAAAAACAAAAATGAAATTCCAGGAAGGTCTAGGCTATTAGATACCTAGAATGGGGATATTAGAGATTTGATGGAATCCAAAAATCCATATCTTCCCTTAAATATAGATTCTGGATAGCCCTAAAAAATATGATAATGGATGTAATATATTCACACATATTTCCTAGTTATAGGTTATATATTTTTTATTTATCAAGGGGTGTTATTTCTAAAAAAATTATGACGTAAAAAGGCTTGCACCTGAACCTATTTATTTATCTATTAAGATGAGCGCAAGTTTATAAAAAATTATAGAATATATATTTATAAATCCACATTTAGTTTAATTCTAAGTTGGGACTAAATTGAGAGATATTTATGGGAAACCATGATTATATGATAAAATAAATTTATTTCTTCACAAGGATATCCCACATTGATGTAGAGATGACTTACTCATTACTCATTGCTATGAAATCAGTGATGCCTACCTTCTCTATGGATAATGAATGATCCTAGGGAGAATAAGCTAAATTTTCAAGTGGATGAAAGAACCCATACATTAAGTTGGGGGGGGGATCATTTCAACAATTTTATTTTATCATTAAAAGGGTGGAGTAAAAAAACATTGAACTTGGATGAAAGGGGTGTTGAAAACAAATCCAAAGGGGAATATTGATTCTCCCATAGGTTTTAATGATGCTTATATTATATTTATTTTCAACATTAAATGAATGTTTTGGAACTAACTGTGTTATTGGTGCTTGGATGGTGGATTATAAGTATCCACCAAACACATGTATTAGAGGATTACCATTCATAATGGGTAAATAAGATTTAATATGCTATAATTGGATACATAGATAATTCCACATATTGGAAAAGGAAGTTAGAAGTGGTGGATTCCTAAGAAAAGTTTACAAGGTAGGTCCTAAGGGTAGCACCTAAAATCAAAAAAATTATTGATTTTTAGTTCATATATGAATTTTAAAAGTGATGATATAGGAGTTATAATACTATCTATATTTTTTAGGAATAGATGAAGTGCTTGTTATAGTGAATATTTTGAAGAGATTCAATACCCAGTGTTAAAAAGCTAACTAATAGAAGATTTTTAAGACCCTTGAGATAGGATAAAATAATATTATTGTTAATTGTATTTAAATAGTAAAATTAGTGTTACTATCAGTTTGATGAATTGTTGAAGTGATTTTAATGAGGTTGATGTTTAAAGTGAAATGGAATCTTATGGGCAATAATGTCTTATTATATATGCTCCATGTTTTTTGGAAGAGTGATAAAGAGTTTTAGGAAGTATCATAAACTACCCAAAAGAGATTTGGTGTTTTAATAAGTGATTAATAATATTTATAGGTAGTTTGAAAAAGATTCGGAGGTTATTAAATAAATTCTGGGTTTTGGCTATGTCAGTAAGTTCATGCTTGATCTAGTACATGTGGTTTATCCACTTCATCAAAGCCATTCATCAACATATATGTATAGTTGATCGACCTATCCTAAACTCATACAATAAATTTTCATCCTTTTAGTAAATCCTCATATCCATATGGTTGATCCATTAACTATTGGTCAGTTAGTTGTTTGATCATGTAGTTGAATGGTCCAAAATCAGTTTTTTATTCATATAGTTTGTCTGTATGGTCAATTCTACTGATCTTCCATTTGAATATATGATTGATTGATGTACGAAATCTTATATTAATGTTCCTTAATATAAACAAATATTGAAATTTGATTTATCCTCATCATTTTATCTTATCTACACATGCATATGGTTGATTTTTACTCATTGATTCAAACTACAAAAACACTCAAAATAGTGTTCTATTCAAGATAAAAAATAAAGTAAAGATGATCTTAAATCATGTATAAAAGGCTCAATTTACATAATACATTCTAGAATATTTAAATGCATAATTAATGATGAAATTTCATATTAAAGTTGAATTTATTTTTACAAATGATTCAAATATTCTAATATGATCCAAATTTCAAAATTCAATGAAGATAAATGATCCAAGGTTATAGGGAATCCAAGAAAAAGATTAATTTTATTATATAAAGTAAAAATCAATTTATTCTTCGAGATTTATTGAAACTAGAAAAGAAGAGGATTTTGAATATTATTATATTGAGATGTTTTTTTAATCATAACAAAAATATTTGTGATTCAATAATTGGTTAATGATGACAAATAAAGTTGTTTTTTATTTTTAATTTGTAGATCATTTTAGTACCTTCAATATTATTTACTAAATATCTCAAGGTATAGGAAGAAGAAAAATTATCATGAACTATAATGTTAGATGATTCATCATACAACAATGGAGAAGTTTTAATGAATATTTTAAAGGATTTTTTTGAGACAAACACGTCCTTATATATATAATTTTATTTTATATGGTCTTATTTTAGGGAAATTTAAATTTTTGGAAAGTTTCATTTTAAATTTTTAGAATTATATAAATTTTCCTCCTTGCACGTTTTGCACAAACATTTTTGGGGAAACTACGTGGGTGTCCTTACATAGGTGAGTTTTTCGTTATAATTTTACTTTTCATGGTTATCTCAAAATTAAATCACATGGTTTGCGAAAAACTATTTGAACCCTAGGAGTAACCAAACAAGGAACCTTTTGGTGGGATTTGTCTGTTGAACTGCTTGTTTAAGGTTTGATAAATGATGTGATAATCTTGTGATTGGTTCCGTAATGGGAAAAATTTTTCCCACATGGTTGGAACATTTTCCTAGAAAAATATTCATCAAAACCTTATACAATACCTAGATTTCATTTATTTTTTTTCAAATATACCTTTCCCTCTTCAATCTTTTAGTTATTTTTTACCTCCTCCCCTCTTTCTCAGTGAAACATGGATCACCCAATAAGGGGTTCCCCCCACATTTTGTCTTCAATTGGTGGATGTTATATACCAATTTCCTAAAATTCATTCTCTGTGAATCCATCAGTTATTTATATCCTTCCTTAACATCCCTTATTCTTCCATTTATTATGGTTTTGGACTTAACATTTAAACCATGATGGAGTTTTTAGTTACAAATATGGTTTATAGTGGTTTATAATATCAAGTTTTTGTTTCTAGGGTTTATAGATGATGAATTATTTCTTAGTTGGGCATCAAAAACCACAAGCGATACATTTTAGAATGTTTTTAGAAAAAATATTCGGACACAAAGTATGAGTTCTGTCTATTTTATTTCTTGGGCATGTAATATTATGATTTAGGATTTAAAACTATTGTTTATCAATTTAAATATATATGATAGTTATAATGGGTTTTTAAAAGCATTTTAATGGAAATTACTACTTGGCACGAATTGTTTAAATGGTTATCTCAAGTGATTATTTGAATTCCATGTTTTGTAAAACATTGTTTGGATTCCAAGTAATGTTAAAAGTGTATTTGACCCCATTTTTGAAAATAATTGGTTTAAATGTGGTCTTGAGAGAAATTTATGATTTCAATATTATTTTTGATAAAAAGGCATATAATTAAATGGATTTCATTGTGTTTTGAAAGGGGTAGTTTAAAATAGATATTTGAAATGAGATTTTAAGTAATTATGAAAGTGGGTGAAGTGGAATGGAAATCCAAAACTAATTTTTTAATGTATAATTTGGAACATTAAATTTTTTTTCAAAATGTGTGAGACCCTCATTTAACCTCACGTTATTGTTTTTTTTTCATGGTGTATTGTGATCCTATATGGGGGAATAATTTATACTCTCTTCATGTTTATTTGCAGTTATGAATAGTTGTGAAAATGTGTTTTTCATAAAAGGTTGTAGGAGGTGAGTCATGATTTATTTTCAAATTATTTATTTTTTATATATGTGATAGGTAATTTCTCAACACCATTTTATTTTTGTATTTGGATACTTAATTTAATACTTGGTATTATAATTAATGAAAGACCTAGTGTTGAGTGTACTACTTAAAGATGGACCCAATATAACTGAGTTAGCTGGTGGAATGTTTTTGAGGTTCTAGAAGGTATTAGAAGGACCCATAGTGGCTATTTATCCCCTGTATTTGATAACTTTTGGCGAGATCTATGGGAATACTAGGACAAGACATGTTTACTAGTTCTGGCCTAGTATTCTTATCACCATATCGAGATCCATATACTTGAACCTTAGGATGATTCCCATGACACATAGGTATTATTTTATAGGATGAATTTTGGGATTTAATTTTTTTATTTTTATTTTATGCCCTACTAGTACTTTATTTTTTAGTTCTCTTTCTTTATTTAGCTATTTTTGTATGCTTTTTGATATGTGGGTGCCTATTATTTTTATTTTTTCATAGGATATGTCAAAGGGTTACATTTCAAATAGATTGTGAAATGATTTGGAATGTTTGGTTTCCATTTTAATGGGGTATAAAAGGGGTTTTATTTTTTAAAAAAGAATTAAAAATATATCTAGGGAAAATAGGATGAAATGGTATGTCTGGGTATTTATTTAAATTCCTTATTTTCTTGGTTCAATGGATTTTTCAAAAGATAAAAATTGATTTAAAAGAGATATGAAAAGATAAAAATTGATTTATGTGTTGGATTGAAAACTATGGTTTTAGGCCGCATAAAACACTTTTATTTTCCAAGGGTTTTTTACTCTTGTTGGGAAAAAGGTTTTGGTTTCTTCATTCTTTCCCTATTTTAAAGTAAGGGGGATTTTTTATAAAAGGATTTATGACATGATATTTTTTTAAAATAAATTTTAATTGAAAAACCTATTTCTTATCTATATTCAAACTATAATTAATTAAATGGAATTTCAAAAAGAAATGAACTGAAAAGATTGGGGAAATATTATTGGGAATGTTTTTATTAAACACTCTATAGATCATATGGTGTATGAATCTTGTATATTTTCTATTAGGTTCCCTAGATGTGGTTTGGTCTTTATGGGATTTTGGTTCAGGTTGGACAGTTATAGTTAGTAAGGACATGGTGATTGATTAATGTTCGGGGGGAGATGGTTGTTATGGTTTGGGTTTTGGGATTTTCTTATTTATTTTCATACTAACCTTATATCATCCTTATAAGCCATGAAATTCTATTTGTTTTATTTTTTCATATATTCTTAGTGGTTTTATGTTGAATTTATTATTATTCCATGAGATGATGTTAGTTATTTTTTATTAATGTTATAAGTTATTATAATGTATTGCTTCCATTTATTTTATACCTATTTTCTTTAATGGTGTGGAAATATCTTACATTAATTGGTCATTTAAAATTTAAAATGCGGGAAGATAGTTTATTTATTCTTATTTATAGGGTGAAATCATTCCTAATATTTTTTTCTTAGTACCTAGGCACTAGTTTCAGACCCATGCTGATTAGGAATTCCTTTATTCCCTTTTAGAAAATTAGGATGGGTGACATGTAAGATATTCTTTGGTTAGTTCAATATAAATTGGTATGTCATTATAGGATCTTATTGGGGCCTAGGTTCTTTAAGTATACAATATATTATCTGGGGTGTTTCAAATTACAATAAAAAATTATGAGTGTCTTCGGAACTCAAGAGGTTAGCACAGGGAGAGTGTCCTAAACTCTTTCATTCCTTGAACTTTGAGATACAATGGTTGGTTCAGGTTTTTATTTTAAATTATTTGTTTTTATTGTTTATTCTAGATGTGTTTTTATTTGATATTTTTTTATTTAGATTCCCATTGGGTATAACCATGATTTTGAGGGTCTCTTAAGGATTTTTGGTTAAAAACTAGAAAACCATATCTACACAGTTTTCTCACACAGTCAATCAAATCTTATAGATCCCATATGGATGGGTCTATCACTATGACAGTTGACTTATGAATGGTTGAAACACTATTCACTAAATTGTATGTCCAAACCATGTGTAGTTCATCTTTCACCATATACATAATTTTTGGATCTCTTAATTTCCAAATTGAACTCGATGGTGCCTTCCATTTGTGTGAGGATAATTAGTCGGTTTTTGTAGTGGTTGGATGTTACTGGATGTTGTTTGATTTGTTATCTATGAAAATGTTATTTTCATTGGTTCTTTGAAAAAGGGAGGTTTTGTGGTTCATTTTTTAAATGGAATTTAATTTTTTTACAATGAGTTTATTTTCTAACTAATTTTTGTGGGATGAAAAATTATTTTTTATAGTATTGAAAAATTTTAAACACAGTTTATATTATAATTTAATTTTTCTTGGGATTTTTATTGAAATGAAAAAATGGGTTTTTAAATGTGTTGGTTTTTAAAATAATCTATTATAATATTTTTTTAGGGGAACTTGGATTGATTTTAAAAAATTTTAAATGGTTGATTTCATTATGGATTTTTCATAATTCTTTTAAGTAAATAGATTTTTTTAAAAAATAATGTGGGTTTTCACTTTTAGAAATTTAGTTGTTCTAAAAGGGATATGGGTGTGTTTTCAATCCTTTTTTAGAGTGTGGTGACTTTTGAGGAAAATGATTTTTTCAGATTTTTTAGATAATGTGAAATGATTAAAAAAATAGGATTGGAGTTTTTTAAATGTTTTTTTGTCTTTGAGAAGTGATTTGATACCTCTTAAGAGATGAGTGTGAGTTCAAAATGAGATAAATCTTTTAAAGGGGTAACATTGTTTGTTTTGGAATAGTGGATTGTTTGAATAAATTTATCCCATTGGTGTGAATCATGGACCCTTTTTAGTTTATTTGGGAAACATGAGTGGGGAAGGTTCATGTCTCGAGTTTCTTGATTATGACTCCCAAGAAGGTATTGAGATAATTTAAGAGTATCCTTCTAAGGATGATCACATGGGTGGACTATATTATGTTATTACTGTTCTTATTTTTGTCTCTGGCTTCGACCACACTCTAATGATAGTGGTAGGTCTGGAATATTTATTACCCTAAGGCCCCTTGATTCATCATTATTCTTTTTAGTGGTCAATTTTCTTCAAAGAATTCATAGTGTTTAGACCGTCAGAAGAATTAAGGTAACTAGAAAGTCTAGAATCATTTTGAAATGGATGCCTATATTAGATTTTGTGGTTGTTAAGCCTAGAATGGATGAAGGCTATTCGGGTTACCTTTTCAATATGATGTTTTTTATTTGTTTTCATAGTTCCTTATTTATGAAATTTATTTTATTTTAGTTATTCTATTTGGATGATATTGGTTCCACTTGTTAGAGGTTATGATATTCTTGATGGTCATGCTTATTCCTTGAGGTCCGATTTTGTTTATTAATATTTTTATGTGATAATTTTCTTTGATATATGTTTATTTTTTTGGATGTGGGTGAGTATTGGGTGTGTGTATTGGATGACTAGTATGGATGTGGCACCAGTTGAGATTATGCACTAGTTGGTGTCCGTTTGGATCTTGTTGGGTTTTTTGTGGGATGAGGTCTCTAATATGAGGTCCCAAATCACAAATTATATTTTGTTTGGTTATAAGAGGATAAAACCCGGGTCATTACTTATCATAGATTGTTTCAGTTTAAGGAATTATTTCTTGTTTGGGTTATATGGGATGTGATAGTTTGGATGGTTATTATTCTCTTTGGGTTTTTGAAGATCTTGTTTCTTAGTCAATTGGTTGACCTTTGGGTTGGGCCCTTCTTTTGAATTTTATTGTTTTCCTGGAATATTGTCATGATTGAAGGATTCTGGTGTTTCCTTTGACCTTGTATTGATTAATCATGTCTATTTGTATGAATCTATGTTTTTTAGGTTTCATTTATAATTTTTCATTTGTTTCAACAATTTTAAAATAATTTTATATGGTGGTGATAGATATAGTTGGTCCCCATATTTGGGTAGCTTTGATATTGATTTTTGGTGTGTTAGTTATAAATGGATATGTTCATGGGGGTTTTGATGATTTTTATGTTGTTTTGAGGATTGAATCTTGAGAGGCTTTAGTTTTCATAGGACCCTTATAGGGTTTTCCCTAGAAACCCATATATTATTTACGTGTTGGTTTTCTTAGTTATCCTTTTCTTCTACTCTTTTCATTAAATTTATGTAAGAAGAATGTTTAAGGGTTGGAGAATTTTGAAACCCATGAGTCATTATAGTTTTTTGTCTTAAATTATTTTATTATTATTTAGGGGTTGTTTCCATTTTTGGAATGTTTCATTTGAAATTTTGCAATTTTTTTAAGTTTTCTTAATTGCATGGTTTATGGGGATTCCCTTATGATGGTGTGTTTTTAGTTCTACATTATCTATGTATGGTAATCTCATATTAGTATATCATTTTTTGGGTGAATTATGTGAGTCCTAATAGTAAAAATGCATGTTTTATATCCATGGGAGTTCTATATCACAAAACTTACACATGGTTTGGTAAACTGTGTGATAAGAACATGAAGGGTTCTATAATTGTATATTGTTTTCAACATGATTGCCACATATTTTTGAAAACCATTCTTGATTACTATATTAAAATTAAATGGTTAAAATTAACTTTCTCCCCTTTTATCATTTTATTAATGTTTACCCTCACTCTCCCCTCTTTCTTAGAAGATCTTGGAACACTTACAGAAATGTTCCTCCCTCCTAACCTCTTCAATTAGTGGCTCCTCCAAACTGATTTCTCAATGTTCCTTCTCCGGTAACCCATCTGTTGGTATTATCCTTATTTTCACTATCTTATTATACTAGTATTTATTTACATGTATTCCTCTTGAAAACAATAATGGGATGTTTGGATATAGCTAGGGTATAGGGTAGGTTTTAATGTCAGTTTTTTGTTTCTAGGAATTACAGAGGATGTGTTCTTTCTTATTTAAATGTTCTTCAAAATAAGTTATTCATTTTATTATGGTTTCAAAATAATTCATATTTTTCCAAGGAATGTGTTTTTGTGCATAACCATTCATTTACATGTCATCTTGTTCTTGAGGATTTAAAATAATTTTTTATCAATTTGAAATATATATGATTTATATAATGTGGTTTTAGGTGTTTTAAAGGAAATTATTTCGTGTAATAAATGTTGTAAATGAGAATTTTAATTGACAATTATAATCTAATATTTTGTAAAAAAAATTTTTGATTCCAAGTGATGTTGAAATCATACTCGACACTATTTAAGTCATGAATTTGTTTAAATGTGGTTTGGGAATAATTTTTATTATTTTGATTGGTTTTTTTATAAAAGTACGTGTTTTAAAATGGATTTCAATGTGTTTTGAAAGGGGTTGTTTCAAATAGATAGTTGGAATGCGATTTAAATTATTTAATAGAGTATTAATTTCCTTATAATTCTGAATCTTATGTTTTAATGTCCTATTTAAGAACTTTTTTATTTTTTAAAGTGCATGAGGCAATCATTGAGCCCTATGTCATTATTTTTGATCCCATGTTGGATTGAAACCCTATGTGGGGGGATGAATCATATATTCCTAAGGTTTATTTTTTCTTATGCATAGTTATGAAAATGTGGATATTTCTGGTGAGGGCTCAAGAGGATAGTCTTGAGTTATTTTCAAATTTTTTATTCTTCATATATATGATAGTTGATTGGTCATCTCCATTTCATGTTTTTCTTAGGAGTTCTAATAGACCAGTAGGGATCCATATGTGTGAATTATTTAGTGTAGAGTTTTCTACCTAGGGAAGGACCTAGTTAGACCATGTGAGATGATGGAATATTTTTGTGATCTCCGGAATGTATTAGAAGGGCCCCAGGTTGCTTTTGAGCCCCTTATCATGATATATCTTGGTGATTTCTATAGGACATCTGGGATATGAAATGTTCATTAAAGTATTGACAAGGTTAATCATCCCTAATTCTTCTTCCAAATACTTAAGTCTTACAATAATTCCCATGATGCTAAGATCATTTTTTGGATGAATTATGGGATTTCATTTTGTATTTCAATTACATCCATCGCTCATTCAATTTTTATTGGCACCATTACTCAATCTATCTAATTTGGAATACTTATTGATATGTGGGTTTTTATTATGTATGTTTTTTGGGATATGTACTAGTATTACATTTCAAATTGATTTTAAAATGATTTGGAATGTTTGGTTTTCTTTCTAAAGGGTAAAAATGGGTGTTGTTTTGAAAAATTAATTTGATATATGTTTCGATAAATGGGGGAGAAATTGTATATTTAGGCATTCATTTAAATTTAATTATTTATTAGTTAGAATAATTTTTTTGAAGAAAACATTAATTTATATTTTATGTTGAAACTTATAATTTTAGAACATATGAGCCATATTTATTTTACAATGGTGTTTACCCTAGTTTGGAATTTTTTTTAGTTCTACACTTTCTTTAATATTTTAATGGAAGGGGGATTTTATAAAAGGATTTATGATAAGATATTTAGTTTTTGACTAATGTGTATGTGAAAAAACCATTATATATATATATATTAAAAATCATATTGATGAAATGGACACTTTATTAGAAATTGCACACACTTTTTTGAAATACTCCTAGGAATGTTTTTATTACACCATGTATACACCACTAGGTGTATGAATCTTGTATATTTTCTCTTAAGTACCATAGATATGTTTTTTTATTTTTTGAATTTTGGTACACGTTGGACCATGATGTTCAGTTTGGACATGCTGAGTGATTGTGGTTCATGAGGATATGGATATTACAGATTAGGTTTTGGATTTAACTTATTTATCTTGGGACCTCAATTGGGTCTTCCTTATAGGTCTTGAAATTATGTTTGGTTTATTTTGTTCATGGGTAAATTTTAGTTTTTCTCAGTTTATTATTTATGCCATGTGTGGATATCAATAATTTTTTATTATTGTTATTTTGAGTTAATATGATTTATTTATTCTATTTATTTTATATCACTTTACTTTGATGGCGTGGATTTTTGTTACCTAGATAGGTCATGTTATATTTCAACAGTGGGATCCTGGTTTGGTTATTCTTATTTAGAGAGTGAAATCATTCCCATGGGTTGTTTCTCAATACCAAGACACATATTTCTAGCTCGTCGGGATCGAGAAAACCCTTTAGTCCTTATGGTGAGTTGGGTTGGGTGATATTTTGGGTTTTTTCAGAATAGTTTCTTCCATAATAGAGGCTCAATCCTTCTATACAAGTGTCTGAAATAATATTTTTGTTGTGAGAGATGGTCAAAGAAGGATGATCTTGGATTTTTAGTAAAAAAGAAGAAGACGAGGAACAAATGATGGAGGATATTTAGGTTTATTAAAGGATCTATAATAAAAAATCACGGATAAAATGTATGAGAATAATGAAAAAATGAGAAAGGAAAAAAAGAGGGGGCACTCCTATAATTTCCTTGGAGACAACTGTTGGAAGAAAAACCAATGCTGAGATCACATGGTAATCCTACATATGAAAAAGTGAGAGGAAATTTAATTGAATCATGGGAACCATATTAATTTTTTAAATAGATTCTAAATTTCAAAACAGAAAATATTATGTTTTGTAACCTACATATATAAGAGAGAAATAATAAGTGAGATAGAGTTGAACACGAGTTCATCAAAGATCATGGAAAATAACAAAAAAACTACATCTATCAATGATGAAAAATAATAAGGATTAATGAATTTTCTAGGGAGTTAGATCATGTGGGTATCAAAGAAAAATAAATAATAAGATCTTTATGTCACCTCAATCATTGAAGATGTTTTAAATGGATTAAAATAGAGTGATATGTTGACTTCCTATATATAATTTCAATTATTTGTATTATAATTTTAGTAAGTAAAAAATTTTGGATATAGAATGCCATAGTATCTCATAGATATTGAGTGATGAAGCCATATGAATAGGTTTTTAAGATCATTGATGTTGAGTTTGAAATAGTTTCCACGTTGCATGTGTTAATCTTGGAGATCTACCAGAGTTTGAATAAGTTGTTATTGAGAATAATAAGATCTATCTTATTGATGCATAAGCGTCTTGTGAAAATATATTGATCTACTTCCATGATGGAATTCAAAGAATCAACTGCTTATATATATATTGGGACTTCATAAAAGATATGAGGAATAAGGTATTGAGGGAGATCATGGTATGACTTTTGGAATACATTGAGATGTTTTTAAAGGAATTAATGTGTGAATTAGGGACTTGTAATTATAGTGAGACTTAGAATGTCTAGGTGTGAGAAGCACCACCCATTTTAGTCACATTTTTTATAGAAGATCGCCCTTTATTAGGGTGAATAACCAATCAAGTAAACCAGTAAGTATTTGTATCGAACCCTATAAAAATATTTCACACATGTTTATAAAATTTACTTGAATTCATGTGGTGTGATTTCTTGGTTAAATGAAAAACAGATCCATATACCCATACTAACAACTAGGGTTAAATGTAGAGAGGGTTTCAGGCTCATTTTTAATTTAGTAAAAATAAGTAACACCTGATTAACCCACTCCCTCACCCTAGGTGTCTACACTAATCCCATTGGAAATTTCAGGGGAAATGACATTAAAGCGTTCTTTTGTTAATTTATTATACCAGAGAAACAAACATAGGTTTAGTGGTCAACATATCCTTTATCCAGGTTCTGGATAACCTATTAATTTCACTATAACTATATGAAATCAACATTAGAGTATAACTAAGTTGGTACATGAATCATATATCATTCATTTATGATTTTTATATGTAATTATGTCAGCTTAACTAGATATTCTCTAGTCCTTGTTGATTCACCTTATAGAATGAAGGGTTCTTCCTAATGATATCCAGCCAACGTATAGAGGTAGGTATATGACAAGACTATTCCTAAATTTAATCCTTTACACCATGAATTGCGAGTGGCGAGTCATTGTATCTATGATTTAGTTGAGATATATCCTTGAATAATGATTTGATGTAGTTTTTATCCTCTTCACACATAGCATGTTATTATGTTATATTATATAGTAGTTTCTTCTAAACGGGTCAGAAATACCCATGTTTAGAGATTCTATGTCCATTAAGATGGTCGAGGAAAGCATGATCCTCAAGTGATAGAGTCTTGGGTTGAGAATAAGGATCACATTTCTATCTAGTTTGGGAATGAACTTACAAAATGATAATTATTTCTTTAAGCGCCCAATATGGTCCCATGATCTATTAAGGGGGATGGAAAATTTTTTATTAGGTTTATGATGGGACTAATTTACTATGTCTAGAGTTTAAGAAATTTTTTCAATATGGGGTTTTATCAAGGTTGATGTATTATTTTACAAGGTGATATAATCATGTTAAATTATGTATAAAGGATTTTGGGCTTTGTGAGGTGTTTTTATAGACATATTTTGTGATGGTAATTTTCATGATTATAGGTTTCAGTTGGGATGAACCCTGGATGAGTGAACATGTTAGATTTACACTTAAAGATATCCAAATAATTTCTATGTATTGACCTATATGATACAGTTGATGATTGAATTGGTAAACACTTTTTATTTAACACTGTGGTTGTTACCATGTTTTTTGGTGAGGGACGGAGTCATGATATATCCCAAGGAGATCGATGATGTATCGATCCACTCCCACAATAACCACATTTGGTTAATCCTTGATCAATTAAGAATTCATATTTTTATATATTCATGATGATTAATGCAATTGATGCTTATAATTGGGACATAGAAGGTGGAAATCAATGTATGATTCATGTTTATTCATTACAAACCATCATATTGGGTTTTATAAGGCCAAGCTATTTATGCTAGATCCTATGTTTGGGGGTTAGAGATTCTGGTGGAACCTTAGTATGACTCAGGTCATATAAAGAGTTTCCATGGATGGTGAAAATTATATACTCACCCCTTATGGTGGAGTGATTTTAAACTTGGTAGAGAATGTGGTATTTTAGAATTTTCATTTTCTTTCAAAGAAGATATACAGTGGTAAAAATATGAATTGGTTATCCAATATTGGCATCATTATGTGTTGGATTTTTTTTATATGAGGTGGGTTTTTTTCCACATTAATGGCCATGATACCCTCTGGTGTGAAGATAATATCCAACCATCTAGAAGTTAAGACATGCAACCTGTTATCTAGTGTGTTTCTTCACACACCATGAGTGTGGAAGATAAGTTCACTTCTTGTGATGAGGAGGAATCGATGAATTATTTTGAAGGGTGTCCCATGGTTGAACCATGATAAGAGGCTAGTGTACATGTCTATTTTTATTTTAGGGATGATGAATAACTTTGGAGTTGTCGTGTAATGATCTGAATCCCTCCTTGAGTGGATTAATGATGAAGCCTATCAAGACTTTTTGTTCATGAAGTGAGTGGTCATATGGGGTATTAGACTATTTCTTTGAATAGGATATGTTTCTCATCTTAGTTTGATGGTGGTAGCCTCAAACTATTCCATTTATGGGAGGTTTCATAGGATTGATGTTTACCTAGTGGACATATATGGTTTCTCATAAAGGTGGGGAGCATACCATCCAATTATTGATGCAAACAGTGGTTTTATAGGGATTCTAATTTTGAATATCACGATGATCATTATGTGTAGAGAGATATTTATAAATGTATAGTCCTAATTATATAATTAATATTGGATTTATTATGGGTTTTGGTCACTCATGAATTGGTTTGATGTTCATTAGTTGGATGGTGTTGATACTTTTTATGATATACCTATTGAAAGATTTCACAAACAAGTGAAAAAACTCAATCATGATATCTTTTAAAAACTATGTGAAAATATTATATATAATTATGTGAATGAAAAATTTCCCATGATTATTAGATTATGTAAGAATGAACATGTTTTATTTTATCACAATTCCGTGAAGATAGTGTCTATTCATGGTTGACAAGTGATAACAGAATGACTGATATGGGGTCTAAAGGGCCTGTAGCCATGTAACATTTCATGGTGTCAACATGAAATATGGGAAAGAATATAGTGTTGTGATATGGAATATATGGGTTACACATTAATATAAATAATTTATAATTATCTTTAAATATGGGGAGTAAGGAACTTCCACTAGAGTAGTCTTGGTTCATGAACCCTTCTCCAACGAAGTTTAAAAGTTATCCATTTTCAATAACACAATCCCTAGGCAGTTAGAGGGTGGATAAGAAATATTTTGGAAGTGATGGTGGATCAGATGATAAAAATTACATCTAAAATTACATAGATGAATAGATCATGTGGTTTCAGTAGAAGAATTGAAGTGATGGAGATTTTAAATTGAGTTAGGCATTGTTATTTGATTTTTCTCAACAATCCTCATGAATTTTGGTTTTTTATTTTTGAAATAAATATATTATATATTTAAATCATTTGGGGTAATATACAAATTAAATATTTATATTTGTTTATAATTATTATTACTTGTGGTTTATTCATTAAATATTGTTCTAGGAATTCTCATCCTTTCACCACATAGATGAGTATGGGGACTTATTAACCACTAGTTTATTCTTGATATTGGGAATATTTTACTAATGGAACTAAAATTATTAAAGAATATAGAATAACCATGCCTTTTATTCTTTCTCTCTCTATCACTCCCATATATATCTCCTCTATTTATATCTCCCTCTCATGGATCTCACCCTTTCCGGATGGGTGATGGGTCATCAGCCCTATCGATGGTTAGCAGTAGTAAGGGTGGTGCAATGTAGGGTGTGTGTGAGGTGAGGCGGCATGTGTGAGCATAGATGAAATATTTTTGGGATAAAAGTTTAATTGATTAATTAAGTATGTCAGTAGAGATTTAGTGATGAGGTAGCCATTGGACATGGCATGTGGGACACCTCTATACCAAGTACACCTCTTTTTAATTTTTATATAGATTTTAAGCTTGTTTTTAAGCATGTAGAGGTGGGATAGTGGAATATGGGAAGTCATATGTGGGATGAGGAAGGGCTAGTGGATGTGATGTAACAATTTAAGGTTAAAAAAGTTCCACTAAACATTCAATGAGAAGCCATTAACTCACTTGTGAGGCTTCTAGGAAGAAGTAATTCTACCCAGAATCCACAGACCAACCAGCCGTACTCTTGCGTAGAACCTTATATAATCAGTTTCCACCAGGCATACTCATTTTATAGAATTTTTTTAAATGGAACTAAGATAATTTTTTATTATTATATTGTGATATATTCGACTTCCAAAAAAATGGGAACTCTCTCTAGTGATTTTGGAGTGCTCCACTCCCTGTACGACTCCTTCATTTGATTCCCAAACAACAAATTGATCCTAAGTACTTAATGAGGTGAGAAATATATTAAATTAAATAAATTCACATTTCTTATAATTGATAAAAACTAATTTTGTTCTCAATTCCATGATCTAATATAAGGGTTTTGATATGATCTAACAAAGTTATTTTTGGATCATTGATATAATCGATACCCAGATTCATGGTTTCGATGTGTGCACAATTTGTTGACCAAGATGGTTGTTGGTTGTGAATTGACTCAGGTATGTTTAACCTTGATCTACCTTTAAGGTGTGGTGTAACGCCCCGACCCTAGTTACCCAGAGTTGGTGCATTATTACATAACATTGGCATGATCACAAGAAAGATCAAATCTCGAAAGACCGATTGGTTTAGTAGCCTTGGAAACACTAGATATATTCATAAGTCTTACATTACATCATAAAATGAAAAACTACTACAACAACATATTGTCTCCATAAACCACACTCATATCCCCACATAATATCCCTGCAGGTCATTCATAATTTACTTCTTCACTTCCTGGGAAAAATAAAACATAGAAAAGGGGTGAGCTCAAATTCCCAGTAAGGATAACAATATACCGGAAACTTTCATAAATAAGAATAAACATTTAAGGATATGTATAACTAAAACAAAAGCCTTTTAAACTTGAACTTCAACATAGTATGGCAAAAGTAAAATGAAATAATGCCATTTACTTGTTCACATAGATATTCTACTAATCGAATAATCACATGCAATATCAATAACCACTTTCATAATGTTGGAATGCATAATGCTGAACTTTAATTTCTTTGTCAAGGCCTCGTCCCAAGACCTTGGGGCTAACTATAACCGGAACCCAACCCAGAGTGCCTCTAATAACCGGACACCAACCCGGAGTGCCTCTAATAACCGGACACCAACCCGGAGTTCCTCTAATAACAGGAGACCAAACCGGAGTTCCTCTAATAACCGGAGACCAAACCGGAGGGCTTACTTTTACCGGTCCCCAACCCGGAACATACTTGTCTAACACATTCATCTGAATGAAAGGTTGTAATATCACATAAACATTAGGATTAAAAATAACTTATGAAATGTCAATACTTAAAAAAAACCATGAGTGACATAAGAATAGCTTATCCACAATCAAAAATATCAAAAATCCTTCAATAAAATATGGATGTTTTGTATCATAATAAATCAACTTCAAATAAGCTTAAAATCCATCAAAGGATGTTGACATAGATGAAATCAAAATTATTTTAGAAAAATATCTCTTTTTTTTAAATCATTTTAAAGGTAACATAATTATAAAATAATACATTCTATTTGAAAATATTCTTATAAGCTTGTAAGGAAAGCTTTGAAGATTTTATAACGGCAGAAAATAACCTCACTCACCGTATAAGTTAAAAAAAACATTCTTACCTTAATTCGGTCGAAAAGGTTAAAAAGGACCTTGTTTTGAAAACGACGGAAAGATTCCTCTTATAAAAAGTCAAACAAGGGTATAAATGACTTTAACCCATATTCTTGTAAATAATAAAAATGTATTGAAATACATTTTGAAGAAACATGGATGTGGATGATAAAGAGATCCCAATAGATTATTACGTATAAACAACCTCGGATAATGAAGAGATTGTGAAATAACCCTTACCAATTTGGTAACTTATGAAACATACAACCCATGAAAGAGGTATCATACAATGAATATGTAAATACACATAGATTAGAGTGTATTACACGAAGAATATAATTATGGGCAGTACATACACCACACAAAAGGTGGTGGTGGCAATATGGCATGAATCTCATGGGAATAAAGAGTGAGATGAAAACCCCTTACCACGTTAATCAACTGAGTCGTATGGACAAAAGTTAATAACCACAAAATGATTTCCAGAATAAAATGAATATAAAGAGAATCATGATAATATATATCAAATTTCAGTACACAATACACTACTTTCAATAATTTAGTGGCGAACAATGGAAATCTCACGGAATTGAAAGTGAGATAAGAAAATCCCTTAACTTGTTCTTTTCCTTAGTTGGGGTAGGTTAACCTCCTGTATAATGGTGAAATAATTTTTATTAAATTATACAAGAATCATATACATTAATATGATATCATATATGATCTTTTAATATTGATTTGATAATAATATCTTAGTATTATCATTGTTTCGGGTGTTAACTTACTTGTTTTCTTTTATATGTTTTGTTACGTAAGACATGTTTGTAAAGGATATGTTGTATATTATTCATATCCAGAATGATATAAAGTCCTTAAACATCATTTTTTAAATCATCAAATGATAATTATACTTGAATGGATACGATGGAAAATGAATCTCATCGCGTTCGTGGAGACGGTAGTCCGTACGTACGCACGAGTGACAATATCATTCTTTTGATATTAAAATAATATATAAATGGATGGTATATCATATATACTGAATCATTAACATGTTATATTTATTATTTACATGAGTTAAACATCATTATTATACCCATCCAAATAATATTATATTGAATAACAATTACACCACGACGTGGAGACGGTAAGCCGTACGTACGCACGTATGGTGACATGTTATTCAAAGGGTGGATAGAATACTGAATATGGTTGTACCATATTTATAATAACATCACAGTATATATATGATACTGGAGTTATTATTTTATAATGGTAACAACAAAGGAAGAAGAAGTGGAAGAAGAAATGAACTTGGAAAAAGGGTGGTGAAATCATTACCTCTTCTTCGGGTTCTTCCTTTTGATTTGATCAAAAGGGCTCCTTAGGTTGGTTTTCTGATCAAACTAAGGCCTCTAGGTTGTAGTGAGGGAAGTTGGGAGAGTATTTGGGCAGATTTTGGCCGAACAAAAAGGCTTTGAAGGTGTGAAGAAATGAGAAGGAGGATTGCCCTTTTATAAGAGGGGTGAGGGGCACCTTTGGAAAAGCTAGAGATATTAGTTTATAATAAATTCATATTCTGTTTCCAATGGCTCAAAAGTTGAATATTCAATGGTTAAGCTGGGAATGGGTCGAAAACAACTCAACCAATAGATTTTATACAGGTTTGGGAACTTATATTAACCTTATCTTTAAGTATTAACTCTAAGTTAATTAGTTTCACTTTTACACTGTCTCTTTGTATTTTTATATAATATGGTTAATAAACTTACTATATACATCCAAGAGACCACCAAGTGTTCCATTAATGATGAACCTATCATTATATAAGTCTCTTGGCCGATCCTTAGATTTTTAAGAATTTAATATCAATTAATAATATAATATTATTTTTAAGAACTCTTTTATGTCAATTTTGACACTATTCAATAGTTGATTTTTTTGAAACTCATAACAGATTTATTACGTCGAACAAAGTAAATTAAATCAATCCTAATATATCATATTATCCTAGAAAATTAGTTTAATTCATTAAAAGTTTCATATTATATTTATTTGGGTATTTATAATATCAATTAATTTAATTTTTCACTATTTTAGTAATTACTGCATCATCATTGTGTCATAAATAAAATTAATTATTTAATGTCTAAAAATTATAAATAAACTATCATTATGTAGGAAATCTTTTTAGATTTATAATTAATATTTATAATCTAAAATCCAACATATATAACCCTATGTAATAATTTATTTTCTAAAAGATATATGCTTGTGTCATTTTTGTATTCATTTTAACTTAATTAAAATAAAGTGTCCCTATCACCTAAAAGTGGCACCATGGGGACACCAAATCGACCCAAAGATTCCTATGGTCGAACAGGTATCAACCAATAAGGCTAGGACACGTTTTAGGGTAATTTTGTATTATTATAATATTATTTTTTAACCCGTATTTACCAGATTTACCCTTAACCATGGTAAATAAAATATTTACCACAGTAATTATTCAAAATATCTAAAAATAAAAGTTACCTATTTACACAATTTGGACATCTTGATTCCAAATATGGAATCCATTTTTCTAAATTCAAAACACGGAAGTGGCAGAAATTAATTTAAAATTAATTCTCGTTGTCAAAACAAAAAGCGTGTTTTTAAGAGATAATAACTATCAAAAGATTGACACTTGTTTATGTTCGGTTTAATTGTAAAATTATGTCCAGTGGCCAACATTATATTAAATGGTAAAAATATATTCTAAATATACTTTAAAACCACTAAAATTCAAAATTTATCACTATTAATTATTTTGATTAAAAAAGTTGTTTTTAATTAAAATTTAGTAATTTTCACTATTCATCAAAATATGAAAGTTATCCGAAAAGTACCAAAATTTCACCTTAGGGTAAATTCGAAACTACGAATCCAAAAATGAAGTCAATTTTGAAATATAAAATATATATAATTTCAAAAAGTAGGTATTACTATTCATAACGGCTAGTTTGATCGGTTGTGGTGTGTGTTAAAACTCGAAGTTGCGTACAACACACGCTACTGTATTATTCAAATGAAAGCGTACCGTGGAAGCTTGGGATGTTTCATTTTAAATTTTTTGATGTCCCCATTTAGTAAAAAAGTTTAAAATATTGTATTTAAAAAGGGTTCACTATTAAAAGTTGATAAAAGTGCAATACTGAAAATGAATTTGTTCTTGCATTATATCTAAGAAACTCATAATATGGATTCTAAAATTATAAGGATTATATAAAGTTTAAAATTTAGATAATACTATTCATAACCTCTTTTGAATGGCTTTTTTTGTAAGTCATGGTGTGATTGAAATCGGTGTTGCGTGTAGTGTAAGTTATTGAATTATTTTGAAGAAATAACACACTATGAAATCTTGGGGTGTTACATTCTCCCCTCCTTCAATAAATTGTTTCATCGCAATTTGAAATTGTTCTTAGAAAATAAAAGGTTGAAAATAGAAAATATATTTGTGGGAAAACCCACATCGAAAATTGGGTTACTAAAATTTAGTCTTAATATGAGGAAAAGAGAAATGAAAGGGTCACCACCAAATTATGATCTCGATTAGGAGAACATTGGTGGCAATTAGAGACATATAATTGGAGGAAAAACGTAAATATTTATAGGTAGTGATTGAGGTCATCAATCACAAACAAGTATAAAATTGAGGTCCTTAAACTCATCAATTTATGATGATTTGAAATACCATCGGTTCAACAACACATAGGGTATTGGGATAACAGGTTTTTGACGTTTCAAAATATCTTAGTTGAAATCCCACATCGAAAAATGAATTAATGAGGCCTCTATTTAAAACAAAGAGTGGAAAGTATGAAGATTACCGAAAATAACACATACTAGGGTTCCATATAGGAGAATATGGATATGGAAGTGAAATCTAACCATCAATTATCTGATGGAGAGTGGTAGAGAACATGGCTATGAAAAGGCCAAAAATCCCAAAGCCATAAATTAGTGATGATGTAAGGTACCATCTAGGACAACATTTTTGTTCTAAGTTCCTTTTATTAATGTTGAGGAATTTATTTGTGAGATTGGATAAGATCATAAGGAGATATACTTACTTTATAATTAGAGTTTTATCCATTAATAAATTTCTACCACAAACTCATCTTTCACTCTAAAATATAATAGAATGTAATTTTTTTTATTTATACTATTCGTACAGGGTTCCAAAATAAATGAATTTATAATTCATCTACCAGATCTTTTAAAAAAACTACATTATTTAATCTAGGACATCTCGTGGGCCAGTGGTAGGTGATACACCCTTGTCTCCCTTCGGTAGCGGGTTCAAGTCTCGCAGCCTTGCCGGACGCGACGGGTTGCCGCCCGACCTCCGGGTTGTCCTTTTATGGAAATCCAAAATAATCCAAACTAGAACTATCCAAAATACTTCTGTCCAAACTCACAGTCCAACATTTATAATGAAGGTAAACATAATGTAGATCCTTTTTACCCCGTAATAGCATATGAATACCTTCATCATGTATTCTTTTAATACACTGAAACATCCTGAATTACCATATTCCTTATTGATTACATTCATTCTCCCTTATTCCATATAGAATGCTGGATATACTTCATCAATCCAAAAATGTTTTAAACCCCAACAATGATGGAATATACAAATCATTAATCAGTTCCAAGGTAGTCAAGAATATCCAATATAATTTTTCCAAAATAATCATGTATTATTCAAAAATCACTACCTCGGTATCAGAACTATATTATGGTTTATCATTCTCTCAACCATATATTTTCCAAAAAATTATCCTGCTATTGAGTCACTTTTCATTGTTCCACACAATCTCAAGTCCATAATGAAATAGTACTGCAACACAATCCTTATATACTCCATAATTATTATAACAAGTACATTGTTGATACAACACTCAATTTACATAATCAACATAAGAACTCTAATCATACCTCTTCATCTGGGGTAGTATCATAACGTGATTATTATCCAATAGCATCATTTGCGGCATAGTTTGATGACTGGGACATAGGTTCGCGTAGTGTCAAAACTCCTTGAAAATGAAGCATTGTACATTTAAAACCATTTTCTTACCCTTGCAGTCACGTACTTTGTGCCCTTTTCCTCCACACTTATAACAAACTCCCATTCCTTTCAGGCAAGTTCCAGGGTGTTTCTTTCCACAGTTACCACATATGGGAAAATTCTTCTTTTCCCTCTTCCCTGTATCCATCTTTCTCTCTTCCATCCTTTTCTTCTCTTGCTTCCCTTCAAAGCCATAGGACTCAGTAAACTCTTTACTTATCTTATCAACACATGATATTATTTCTTCATATGATGATAACACATGCGAGACTATTTCTCTTGTAAATTCTGGCTTAAGACCATAAAACATATGATCCTTCTTTCTCTTTGTATCATGTGCATTGCTAGAGTTCTCATTCCTTCTACTGGGCGCCATTTCTAAACAATGGAATACATTAGATTAGTTTATGAATAACAATACCTAATCCCAAACTTGTAAAACACATAACATAAATTAAATAGTTTATGGATATAATCCATAATCATAAAAATGTCTCCTTTCAGGAAGTATATACTCATAAACCCTTCATAATGATTTGTAAGGAAAATGAGAGTTATCCTAAGCATATCCCCCGGGAGTGTCGTAACCAAGAGTGCAGCAAGGCCCGTTGTCGTGCACCGGTTCCCGTTCGAGTCTATCTCAAAGCGGTGTTTTCGGGTTTTACCCCAAGGTACATCTGTGCCAGAGCCGCCTCTACCTGCTCGTATCCAAACAGGGATGTATTGCTCGGAAAACTCACAAAATCTCTACAATACCAAAATTCTAGGAAGTTCTTCTATACTAATCCTCAAAGTTCATCTTAGGTCTACGTGCTCTAATCAAAGTTTATCTAAATCTAGATTCCAAGGTTTGTACTAAACTTCCTCTGATACCAACTGTAACGCCCCGACCCTAGTTACCCAGAGTCGGTGCATTATTATATAACATTGTCATGATCACAAGAAAGATCAAATCTCGAAAGACCGATTGGTTTAGTATCCTTGGAAACACTAGATATATTCATAAGTCTTACATTACATCATAAAATGAAAAACTACTACAACAACATATTGTCTCCATAAACCACACTCATATCCCCACATAATATCCCTGTAGGTCATTCATAATTTACTTCTTCACTTCCTGGAAAAAATAAAACATAGAAAAGGGGTGAGATCAAATGCCCAGTAAGTATAACAATATACCGAAAACTTTCATAAATAAAAATAAACATTTAAGGCTATGTATAACTAAAACAAAAGCCTTTTAAACTTGAACTTCAACATAGTATGGAAAAAGTAAAATGAAATAATGCCATTTACTTGTTCACATGGATATTATACTAATCGAATAATCACATGCAATATCAATAACCACTTTCATAATGTTGGAATGCATAATGCTGAAATTTAATTTCTTTGTCAAGGCCTCGTCCCAAGACCTTGGGGCTAACTATAACCGGAACCCAACCCGGAGTGCCTCTAATAACCGGACACCAACCCGGAGTGCATCTAATAACCGAACACCAACCCGGAGTTCCTCTAATAACCGGAGACCAAACCGGAGTTCCTCTAATAACCGGAGACCAAACCGGAGGGCTTACTTTTACCGGTACCCAACCTGGAACATACTTGTCTAACACATTCATCTGAATGAAAGGTTGTAATATCACATAAACATTCGGATTAAAAATAACTTATGAAATGTCAATACTTAAAAAAAACCATGAGTGACATAAGAATAGCTTATCCACAGTCAAAAATATCAAAAATCCTTCAATAAAATATGGATGTTTTGTATCATAATAAATCAACTTCAAAGAAGATTAAAAGCCATCAAAGGATGTTGACATAGATGAAATCAAAATTATTTTAGAGAAATATCTCTTTTTTTTGAAATCATTTTAAAAGTAACATAATTATAAAATAATACATTCAATTTGAAAATATTCTTATAATCTTGTAAGGAAATCCTTGAATATTTTATAATGGCAGAAAATAACCGCACTCGCCGTATAAGTTAAAAAAACATTCTTACCTTCATTCTGTCGAAAAGGTTAAAAAGGAACTTGTTTTGAAAACGATGGAAATATTCCTCTTATAAAAAGTAAAACAAGGGTATAAATGACTTTAACCCATATTCTTGTAAATAATAAAAATGTTTTGAAATCCATTTTGAAGAAACATGGATGTGGATGATAAAGAGATCCCAGTAGATTATTACGTATAAACAACCTCAGATAATGAAGAGATTGTGAAATAACCCTTACCAATTTGGTAACTTATGAAACATACAACCCATGAAAGAGGTATCATACAATGAATATGTAAATACACATAGATTAGAGTGTATTACACGAAGAATATAATTATGGGCAGTACATACACCACACAAAAGGTGATGGTGGCAATATGGCATTAATCTCATGGGAATATGGAGTGAGATGAAAACCCCTTACCACGTTAATCAACTGAGTCGTATGGACAAAAGTTAATAACCAAAAAATGATTTCCAGAAGAAAATGAATATAAATAGAATCATGATAATATATATCAAATGGCAGTACACAATACACCACTTTCAATAATTTAGTGGCAAACAATGGAAATCTCACGGAATTGAAAGTGAGATAAGAAAATCCCTTACCTTGTACTTTTCCTTGGTTGGGGTAGGTTAACCTCCTGTATAATGGTGAAATAATTGTTATTAAATTATACAAGAATCATATACATTAATATGATATCATATATGATCTTTTAATATTGATTTGATAATAATATCTTAGTATTATCATTGTTTCAGGTGTTTACTTACTTGTTTTCTTTTATATGTTTTGTTACGTAAGACATGTTTGTAAAGATAGGTTGTATATTATTCATATCCAGAATGATATCAAGTCTTTAAACATCATTTTTTAAATCATCAAATGATAATTATACTTTAATGTATACGATGGAAAATGAATCTCGTCGCGTTCGTGGAGACGGTAGTTCGTACGTACGCACGAGCGACAATATCATTCTTTTGATATTAAAATAATATATAAATGGATGGTATATCATATATACTGAATCATTAACATGTTATATTTATTATTTACATGAGTTAGACATCATTATTATACCCATCCAAATAATATTATATTGAATAACAATTACACCACGACGTGGAGACGGTAAGCTGTACGTACGCACGTATGGTGACATGTTATTCAAAGGGTGGATAGAATACTGAATATGGTTGTACCATATTTATAATAAAATAAATGTATATATATGATACTGGAGTTATTATTTTAGAATGGTAACAACAAAGGAAGAAGAAGTGGAAGAAGAAATGAACATGGAAAAAGGGTGGTGAAATCATTACCTCTTCTTCGGGTTCTTCCTTTTGATTTGATCAAAAGGGCTCCTTAGGATGGCTTTCTGATCAAACTAATGCCTCTAGGTTGTAGTGAGGGAAGTTGGGAGATTATTTGGGCAGAGTTTGGCCGAACCAAAAGGCTTTGAAGTTGTGAAGAAATGAGAATGAGGAGTTCCCTTTTATAAGAGCGGTGAGGGGCACCTTTGGAAAAGCTAGAGATATTAGTTTATAATAAATTCATATTAGGTTTCCAATGGCTCAAAAGTTGACTATTCAAAGTTTAAGGTGGGTATGGGTCGAAAATAACTCAACCAATAGAATTTATACAGGTTTGGGTACTTATATTAACCTTATCTTTAAGTATTAACTCTATGTTAATTAGTTTCACTTTTACAATGTCTTTTTGTATTTTTATATAATATGGTTAATAAACTTACTATATACATCCAAGAGACCCCCAAGTGGTCCATTAATGATGAACCTATAATGATATAAGTCTCTTGGCCTATCCTTAGATTTTTAGGAATTTAATATCAATTAATAATATAATATTTGTTTTAAGAACTCGTTTATGTCAATTTTGACACTATTCAATAGTTGATTTTTTTGAAACTCATAACAGATTGATTACTTCGAAAAACGTAAATTAAATCAATTCTAATATATCATATTATCTTATAAAATTAGTTTAATTCATGAAAAGTTTCATATTATATTTATTTGGGTATTTATAATATCAATTAATTTAATTTTTCACTATTTTAGTAATTACTGCATCATCATTCTGTCATAAATAAAATAAATTATTTAAGGTCTAAAAATTATAAATAAAATTTCATTATGTAGGAAATCCTTTTATCTTTATAATGAATATTTATAATCTAAAATCAAGAATATATAACCCTATGTAATAATTGTTTTTCTAAAAGATATATGCTTGTGTCATTTTTGTATTCATTTTAACTTAATTAAAATAAAGTGTCCCTAGCACCTACAAGTGGCACCATGGGGACCCCAAATCGACCCAAAGATGCCTATGGGAAAACAGGTATCAACCAATAAGTCTAGGACACGTTTTAGGATAATTTAGTATTATTATAATATTATTTTTTAACCCTTATTTACCAGATTTACCCTTAACCATGGTAAATAAAATATTTACCACAGTAATTATTCAAAATGTCTAAAAATAAAAGTTACCTATTTACACAATTTGGACATCCTGATTCCAAATATGGAATCTATTTTTCTAAATTCAAAACACAGAAGTGGCAGAAATTAATTTAAAATTAATTCCCGCTGTCAAAACAGAAAGCGTGTTTTTAAGAGATAATAACTATCAAAAGATTGACACTTGTTTATGTTCGGTTTAATTGTAAAATTATGTCCAGTGACCAAAATTATATTAAATGGTAAAAATATATTCTAAATATACTTTAAAACCACTCAAATTAATAATTTATCACTATTAATTATTTTGATTAAAAAAGTTGTTTTTAATTAAAATTTAGTAATTTTCACTATTCATCAAAATATGAAAGTTATCCGAAAAGTACCAAAATTTCACCTTAGGGTAAATTCGACACTACGAATCCAAAAATGAAGTCAATTTTGAAATATAAAATATATATAATTTCAAAAAGTAGGTATTACTATTCATAACGGCTAGTTTTATCGGTTGTGGTGTGTGTTAAAACTCGAAGTTGCGTACAACACACGCTACTTTATTATTCAAAGGAAAGCGTACCGTGGAAGCTTAGGATGTTTCATTTTAAATTTTTTGATGTCCCCATTTAGTCAAAAAGTTTAAAATATTGTATTTAAAAAGGGTTCACTATTAAAAGTTGATAAAAGTGCAATACTGAAAATGAATTTGTTCTTGCATTATATCTAATAAACTCATAATATGGATTCTAAAATTATAAGGATTATATAAAGTTTAAAATTTAGATAATACTATTCATAACCTCTTTTGAATGGATTTGTTTTTGTAATTCATGGTGTGATTGAACTCGGTGTTGCGTGTAGTGCAAGTTATTGAATTATTTTGAAGAAATAACACACTATGAAATCTTGGGGTGTTATATGTGGTTTATTCTCATCCTTAACCCCAGGTTTCAAAATCATATTGATTCACGTATGTTTATAGGGTTTGATTTTTCTTTTAGACTCAGATGGTGACCCTTTCCATCAATCATAGTTTCACCCAATGTAGAAATCTCTCAAAATTAGAAAATGATTTATATGGGTTCATGGAATGATTATTGGAGTGCATGTGTAGAATCATGAGACCTACACTGATGCTTCACCAAATTATTTTTGACCCGTTCTTTTATTTATCACATGTGGATTATAATATTTAGTACACTTATTAACTTAACTTCATTCTGTATCTATCATGTGTATCTTGTATCATATGTTTTTGAAGTTATTATGTATTCTTCAGCAGAGAATGATGGCTCTGACCAATTAACTAACCTTCAGAGGGATGTGTCTAAAAATTAATCTTCATGCGTTGGACTATCCTATCAATGGGGTTTCTTCAACCATGTTTTGGAATTATATAATCATGGGAGATGTGTCAAGATTCCCTTTAATATTACATCTAGATTAGTATTAAATTCGGTATATTCAAACTCTGATAACCCAACCTATATATAGTTCTAATGGGATATAATTAATTCTTATATCAATTTACTTAAATGGAATGAAGTTGAATATATTATGCACTTATTTTAAGGTGTGTTTTTGTTTTCCTACTGAGTCTTATACTGACACACTACTCAATAATTTTTGTGTGCTTATAAATTTCAGGATCAGAGATCCAGTGGAGGGAAAATAGATTTTAGTGGATTACCCAAAAGGTTGACTAGGAAAATATTGACATTGATGGATGGAGTTTAGGTTTGATATCATATACAATATTTATTTACTAAAATTACATTATACTTTAGATTTTCTTGGTTTAATTTTTGTTTAAATATTTGATATTCTATAATATTACTGCACGTGATGGTTTATTTTTAGATGTTGCTACTCTTGTGATTATTGATTTTTTTGACATCTTTATTTTTACAATGATGTTCACCCGGTATAGAGGTTATATTCTCCCCATAATGTTTTGAAGACCCTGACAACAAGTTAGAAACTTATTATGTATAAGGATACGTGCATGAGGTTTTTTGAAACTTTGGATCAGACCCTTTGGTTCGGGTCAGGGTGTTACAAAATGGTATCAAAGCACCATATCTTCTATCTTATTCATCAATTTTCTTTGATTTGGGGGAGGTTAAGAACATATATAGGATGTTTGGGACTTGCGCATGGGAACTATGGTAGTTCCTAGACAACAATATACAGGGGACCTTCGAGTTTCCATGAAAGTGGGATTCTATAACCATATTATTTGATGTTTCCATTGATTAAATTCACTTTGGGTCATGCAAATGATGTTGATGTAACGATTTATGGGATTTTGTGTGACATCCTACATCATGATAGGAATGTAGGAGAAAATTTCATATACATGTTTCTTTCATTATATAGAACCCAAATAATTAAATTACAAATTAAATAGACTTATGTACTATGTTCATTACTTTCCTCATTCCGTTATTGGGGATTATTTCATTCTATGGATAAGTTTATATATATGGACATGGATAATTTGTAGTTAAAAGAGGATTGGATTGAACATTAGGTTGTTCATGGGGGGTTGTTCCTTGTTTTTAGGGGTAGACACTTAAGATTAACTTTTTTGTGAACCCCTATGTGTGTATGTGTACTATAATTGGTTTTTCTTAGTTAAGATATTAGTTTAATCTAAGGTTAAATCTATAATTTTAGGAAATATGAACCTTTAAAGGTCTCGCATAGCCAGTTGTTCCACCAATGGTGTTGGCAGAAGAAAATTAGTGTAACACATTAGTTTATCCAGTGGGTCAAGCTATACAACTAGTCTCGTCGAGACTCTTTCAACTAGTGCATGTGAAGGGAGGAGGATCCAACAGGGGTAGGATGATGATGGTTGATTATACTCATGAATTCTAGCTCTAGAATCCCTATCCTTTAAGGGAACTAGATGACCTTATAATGAGGATTAATTGATATGGTTATTTGATATATTTTTTAACTAATAAAATACCCTAGAAGATCAAAAGTTTAATCGTGTGCCACTTATTCTTTAAGGCATAGATGGATAGTGATGTAATGTCATGATACAAGATAGTATATGGGAATGGATGAGTTAGATGACCTTCAAGGATATCTTATTTTAGGAGTTATTTATAGATTCTTTGAAAATTTATGAACTCATAATTTCAATGTACTCTAGTAGGGGATGATGACAAGGTCCATGTATTCAATGTTTTTGGGATATCTGATTATATTTTCTCCTATTTTAGTGGATAATGAGGAGAAAAGGAAAATCATTCCTGATTGATCTTTTACCAAAGATGAAATTCCATTTTAGTAAAATTTATCTAACGACCCATGTTGTAGTGCTTCAAAAGGCACCAATGATCGAGAAGGAAAACGAGGAAGAAAAATTTGAAGGTATTCTTTTGGTTTTCATGGGATCTATAATAAATTTCTCCAATTTAGTACCAATAAGTAATTATAGGAATAATAAAGGGAATTCATTGGATGAAAATTAGGATGGTTTTCATCAATCAAATTATAGAAGTGGTCCATCGACTTCCTGTATAGAAAATGAATCCATTGAGTGTTATAATTGTGGGAGGATGGGACACTTTATCATGTATTATACTTATTATATCAATAATTTTCCCCCAATTTGTCAAGATAGGCTATATGAAATAATTTTATGATAGAGATTCAAGGATATCTGACATGGGAGTAGGAAAATAAAATTAAAATCATGTGAAGGACATTCAAGGGTTGATAAATTAGGTGAATCATGAGCCTTTAGGGAATCAGGTAGTTTTGGATGTAAAAGATTATGAAGTTGATTAGGCTTAAGAATATGGTTGATAGGTACATCCCATAGTTTTTGATACAGTCCTAATTTCTTATACACTATATGTTTATTTTATCGATATAGTTGCATCCCATTCGTTTATATCATCTCAAGTTGTTGTTGTCTTTGATTTACCTATTAAATTATATTATGAGCTTCTTTATATTGATAGACACCAATGAATGAAATTATATTGTTTTTATATCTATCCAGACTATTTGATAATGGGTTCTAACATTGAGAATGTGTAGAACTTCACAATTCTAGACATGAAAGGTTTTAACATGATCCTTAGCATGAACTATCTGACTAGATACCGTGAATAAATCAACTATTATCAGAGATGAGTGAACATTTTATCTCATAAGGGGGGAAATTTCATTTTGACCAGATAATGGGATGTTGATTCAGTAGAATGGGACTAAATCCTCATTATGGAGAAGTATTTTCAGCATAGGTGGCTAGCATGATCCTTTTAGTGGATCAGATGATGAATCCCTCTTCTTTTCCTCCAGTGGTAGACCTATAGCAAGACATCTTTCGGGAGTATTTATTAATGTTTCCTCCATATAGGGACATGGCGTTGGAGATCAACCTTGTGTTAGTTATGTGGCCCATATGAATTCCACCGTATCACATGGCACTATATGAGTTAAAATATCTCAAGGTGTAGATGTATGATCTTGGGGATAAAGGCTTTATCCGACCGAGCACTTCCCCATGGGGTCTTGAGTGTTGTTTTTCAAGAATTAATATGGTATTATTTGGATTTACTTGTACTAATGAATTATTATTCAAATCATTGTTAACATAAAGTTCCCATTTCTAAGAATTGACAAATTGTTTCATTAGTTTAAGATAAACCAATGTTTTTTAAAAATTGATCTATATTCAGGCTATCATAAGCTTCCTTTTAGAGAGTATTATTTACCGAAGACATCATTTAAGAGTAGTTATGGGTTTTATGAGTATCATGTTATTCCTTTTGGGATGAATAATTCTTTAGAAATGTTAACGACCCTCATGAACAATATCTTTCACCCATACTTTGAATCCTTTAATGTTGTGTTCATTGATGACATCCTTATATATTATAAGATGTTGAAATGAAATGATAAATAGTTGTATATCATGTTGATTATTATTAGGGAGCTTAAAAATTATACCAAATAATCAAAGTGTTACTTTTGGTTACATGAGGTGTGCTTCCATGGGCACATGTTTTCTCAAGTGGGGATATCTGTTGAACCCAAGAAGGATGATATAGTAATTTTTGGGAATGTATAAGGAATGTGTTTGAGATATGAAGTTTTCTTGGGTTGGATGGGTACTATAAGGGGTTCACTCAATAATTTCATGGATTAGAATCACTCACGATAATACTGACTAAGAATGGGGTCATGTTTATATGAATATATTATTGTGATGTTATTTTTCTTAATGCTAAAGAATAGATTGACATTATCATTGATTCTAATTCTTCCTAATCATAGAGTTGGGTGTTATGTTTTTTACGATGAATATAGTGTTGGATTAAGATATAATATAATACAGGTTGATGAGTTAGTTTTTAATGGGTTTCATCATCTATGAAACCCTAATTGGAACTACCCTACCCATTTCCTAGACTTGGATGTAGTGTTTCATGCATATAATTGTTAGAAACACTACCTATTTGGTGATCGATTTTTCAGGTTTACTGACCATAATTTTCTTAGGTATATATTATATGAACATGAACTTAATATTTTTCTAAGGCATTGGGTAGATTACTTGAAAACATTAGAATTTGAGTTAGAATATAATACTAGGAAAGGTAATATAGTTTCATATGTGATGAGTGGGAAGATGCATGAAGTGGGAGAATAAATGTAAGGAGTATGGAATGTATTTTATCTATTAGGATACCATTAGGTGTTCATAAATAATTATTGATGTGTAGATGTTTTTACACCCATTATGATCAAATTCAAATTTTTAGAATGAGAAAATTATATTGGACAGATTAATATAGAATGTTGGATAATGTGTGAGAGGTTGGAAGCAATTGTTTCTTTCTCGGGTTGGGATTTGGATATATGGGGAGTTCATTGGTTTATGGAGGGTGATGATTCCATATTTCATGAGATAGGAGATAATGAGAGGCTCTCATTCTTCCCTGTAGGTAGTAAACCTATGGTTGAACAAGATGTATCCCAATATCAAGCGGAAATTGTGGTAGCATGAAATGAAGGGATACATTGTAACCCCCAAACCCTAGAATCCCAGAGTTTGTGCCTTAAATTATAACACTATAATAATAACTAGGAATCAAATCCCAAAGGACTAAATAGTTTAGCAGTTTTGGAAAACTAGATTACATACATGATCCTATTTTTACATTGGGACTAGAAAATAAATCATAATACATTAATACAACAAATAAAATTCATCCTTGAATCTAATTATAAGAATCCATATTCATAACATGGGGAAAATAAAATAAAATAAGGGTGATATAAAATTCTCAATAGGGGTCAATTATAGAAAAATAATTAATTAATCAAGTAGTATAATCATTATGGAAAGGTAAACAAGACAACACACCTTCCCTTTAATCAATAAACTTTGAATGAAATTAATATATAGATTTTTTCATATTTAAAATATTATGAATAATAATAAGTAAATAATTATCATATTTATGAATCAATTACACTTTTAAAACCAATCATTGAACATGTTTATGAAAAAATAACTAACGTTACTATCATGAAGATTTTTGGTTGTAGGAATGCATGACTAATGTTTCCATTTTTCAATGATCATTATAGTGATAAGTAAAGTAACATTTATCTTTATATAATTATTATAATATCATAAAAACCAAATTATTTAATCATATTTTATTTCAAATAATTTTTTTTGATGAAAAATGAATCACATCACTTTGTGGAGTTGATAGTCCACACGTCCACTTACAACATTATCAAATTTTTAGTGTGTGAAAGGTTAATAAAGAAAATTATATATTAAAATACCATAAAGGTTATTATATCATGAATATTGTAATGATTTATTATATATAATATATATTTATTATATATTTATTTAGATTAATCTATATTATTTAGTGATTGGAAATGGAATACACCTTTCATGGAGACGGTCTATTGTACTTACGCATGAATGTTGTTTCTTTTTTTATCATATTGAAATAAAAAAAATTAAATGATATATATATATATATGTATGTATTATAATTAATGTGTAATTTTATTTAATATTGTAGAATATTTTTATGAAACCCTTCCATAATACATTCCATGTAAATTGGGAGCGAATCACATTGCTTTGTGGAGGAAGTAGTGCACATGTCCACAAACGATGTTATAATATTCCCAAAACATGGAAAACATAAAGGTATGTCTTATATAATAATTCCATAAGAATAGATAAATTATAAGTATAATATATACTATATATAAACTAAAAATACATCATTATTCCCAATATTAATAGTTAGTAATTGAATAACAAACAACATCGATACATGATGCGGTAGTCCGCCGTACACATAAATGATGATTGTGTATCCCATTTGATATAAGTGTGTGAATGTTTCCATAATAAACTTAACATAAAAACATATTAGTTTATTTAAGATAATTTGTTTATTATATAATAAATATATATTAATAAATAAAGTTATAGAGAATGATATAATAAAATGTTCTCAACGAAGAACGTTACCTCCAATGTACTTAAGGCCTTAATTTTTTTATTTATTTTTGATAATCCACCTTTAAATGGGTGAGGTGGAACACTTACAAGGCATGTAGGAAAAAGTATTACATGTCCCATAGGCCTTAGAAGAATTCAATTTCCCATTGGATTCAAACATTACATACAACCCAGAATAACTACTTGGAACTGCATCTCCCCAGCATCTTCATTGTGAAATCATCTCTCCACCTTCACATGACTATTTGGCTAGGATTTCCCATGTATACACAAGCTTGTCCTGATGGCAGGTGTCATAACCTCTTATTCTTGCAATTCGTTTAGCTTCTGTTATGGTGAAAGCTTCTTGCTCCTCCTTCCGAATCTTGTTCCTTGTTGGTTTTCTAGTTTGCATCTGCACTTAAGGTGGCCCAAAGGCCTTGAGGTGGCTCTAAGGCCTTACTGACCCAAAGGATTGGGTGGCTCGAAGGCCTTAAAGGACCTGGGGACCAAATTGATGGCCTGAAGGCCTAATTGGGAGAATATTCCCAGAATCTGTAGTGCCAAACAGTGTCTGCTATAGTTCCCACTACAGTACCTGCTACAGTACTACTATTGTACCCCTAGAAATTATCCTCCACCTGGATTTGATCTTGGGTCTCTTTGATGAACTTATGGAGTCCTCAACAACTGGGTGAGGCTCATGTGCTAGAACGTTACCTCTTTTTTAAGTAACTCCTTTTGTTTTATACCAAAATACATCCTCAGTTTTATTTATTCACTATGTGAGGAATAATGGAAGAGGTAAGAGATTTTTGGAGTTTTTTATGGGGCTGATGAGTAAAAAGGATTGATATGTGTGAATAATTAAGGGCGATGAGAGACCATTTATAAGTGGTAGGGAAGACACGCATAGCATTTAAAAAAAATCAATGCTAATCATGTATTTACCTACCAAGATCCTTTCATAACACACCAAATTAGATAAATTAAGGGTTAATTTCATCATTTTTCCATTAAATGGGTGTTAGAAAATTTCATGGTCATTTTTACACCTTATACTCTATGTTTATCTTCAAAGTAAACTAGTTTTTACCTTAATCACTATAATTAATTTCAGTTACATTTAATAACTTTTTTTGTAAAAAATAATATAAACTTATTATAAATTATGATTATTAAAAATAATGAATCCATTTATACAAATAAAATTCACATAAGTGCCCAACATTAATTTAAAATTAATTCTGCAGATGGGATAAGAAAGCGAGTTTTTGAAGTGAAAATGTTCAAAAGTTCACTTTGTTTTGATAACTAAATTCAATATAAAAATTATTCCAATGAAATTTATTAGATTAATATACTTAATATATATCTAATAAAATATTAAAATCCATTACAAATATCATTTAAAATTTAAAATTATTTTGTCAGAAATTTAGTTTTCAATTAAAATTCAGTATTTTTCATTATTCATAAAGAATGTAACTTCTTAGAAAAATACCAAAATTCACCATAATATTATTTTTAAATTCTTATTTAAATTTTTTATTTTATTTTTTAATTTAAAATTTATAAATGTGTTATGTTTTAGTTTTAAAACAAGTGCGTTATTAAATGGTTGAAAAATTGATTTTTGAAAAAATACAGCTTTTATGGGTAAGATTAGATTGGTTCTTATCTTATGAATTGAAAAAATATTGGATGAGTGTCAAAAAATTTATTTAATATATAATATATTAATATCACTCAATAATAATAATTAATTTAACTTATTAGGATAAAATTCATTTATCTCAAAAAAATAGTTTTTTATAAAAGCATTCCCTTAATATTCAATTAGTTTCCATATTCATTTTTAATTAATTTTTAATTAGTAAATTTGACCAAGTATTTTCATAATTTATTTAATACTATTTATAACCACTCATAAAATTTCTAGGATATAATTTATATTTAAAATAATTACATTAATAGTATTCGGTAAAACTCAGTCTTGCATGTAATACAAGCTATTAAAGAAAGTCATTGTTGCAAGTAACACAATCAAAACTCAGTGTTCCATGTTGAGATTGCTAAATACAATGTTATTTATAATGCATGATAAGATCAGTGTTCCATGAAATAATTAAATAGAATATATTTAATTTATTTAAATAGTAACTATACTATAATGTCTCAAGATATTATATTCCCTTTTACACTTGTGGTTTAATGTCATATTGTTTATCAGATACAATGTTCTTATTTAAGAATTTTGGGTGTCACATTCTCCCCACCTTAAATAAATTTATTCCTCTCAATCTAAACATTTTTTCAGTAATCTATGGTTTGATATTTTTCTATTACTTTGTAGATAACCCACATCGTAAAAGGGTCAACAAAACATATGATAAATAAGAGGGAAAATGATATGTGAAGGTCACCATAAAACTAGGCATTCAAATATGAGAAAATTAGTGAAAAAATGGACATGTAAGAGATATATAAAAATCATGTTCTAATGTAGAGTGTTTGATAAAATTTTCATGAGAATATGGTTGACCAAAAATTCGATAAATCAATGGTGTGAAAAAGGACATTGATATCCTAAAAAATGATGATAAGAGGACAATCGTTTTGTTTCAAGACCATTTTACTAGAGTTAATTAATTCTTTCATTCTATAAAAATATATATAAATATATGTTTCTATTTCATAAATTCAATCCTATATTTTTTTGTGCCTTAAACTATTTCTACTTTATTTCATAGAATAGGTTGCATCATATGGCGAAGTAATACATTTTCCTCTAAAACCATGTCCAATGTTCAACACAATCCATTTCACAAATGGTTATCCTTAGGAACATTCAAAAATATTATGACCCAAAACCTTATAAAGGTCACAAAATTTACTCAATGATATTATCATCAATTACAAAAATAAATTGAAGTTTTTCTTAATCATAATATACCAACATGTGAGTACATTATTCATGTAATATTTAGTATCAGGGAAATAACATGAATTACTATAAAACCTTATCATAAATGTGCATGATTCCTTATTAATTTTTTAAAAAATAGTATTTTTAATATATTCATTAAATCTATAAATTTTTTAGACTCCATTAATGATTGGAAAAACAATTTACCAATAAATCATGAATCCATTCCAAGGTAGTATGAAATATCCAATTTAATTTATCATTATCAATCATCTCTCTGTCAAATTATCTCAATATTAGGAACATATTAAGTGTTTTATTTCAATAAATAAAACCTTTTCCAAGAATATCAACTTGTCACCAAATAATTTTTCTTAGCCATCAGTACCATTCCACAAATGCATTCAAATCCATATGGAAGAATAAATATGGTACAATACTTTTGTGTTTAATAATTCTCATAACCACAATATCATTGATAAAATACTCAAATAATATAATTCATTAATCCAGATACATTTACATTAATCATTCATCTTCCTATTTGGTAATTTCATAAGTTTGACCATGATATATTAGCATCTTCGGAGGTATATTCCATTGATTATAGGGGTATGTATTTTCACATTTATCTATTTCACTATAGCTAAAACACTAAATATATATTTTTCCTTTCTTAAAATTTCATCCTTCTTCCTGGTGTCCCTTTTCCCCGTATTTATAACAAACTCCTAATCCATTCAATTACATACTAGGGGGATTCTTTCCACAATTATCACACGTGGGGAAATAAATCTTTACCTTATTTTATTTATCCATCCTTTCTGTAATTTTACTCATCTTTTCAAGCTCCCATCCAAATCCATAATAATTAGTGAATTCTTTCTCTATCTTGTTAGAAAATGATATTATGTCCTCATATGATTATAATATTTTGGAGACTAGTTCTATTAAAAATATTGGATTAAGACCTCAAAATATAAGATCATTCTTACACATTGTATCAGGTGAATAGGGGAGTTTCCCCTTCCTTCTATTAGGTTCCATTTATAAATGATTAAGTACAATATATTTATTAACACCATTGTGTAAAATAAAATATAATATAAAAAACAGTTAAATACTTAACATATATAGAAAAATTTATGTGTATCTAATCTCATAATCATAAAGATGGTTTATTTGGGATGTTCTTGTATAATTATTATCAAAGTATGTTGTAGGAATTTTTATCTAATATTTGTTTTCCTAAATCCCTTTTCTATGGTTTCTACTAAACCTTCTTTGATTCCAACTATAACACCCAAAATCCAGAAGCCTAATGTCGGTGGCTTACTTTATTACATTACCATGATTACTGAGAATGAAATCTAAAAATATTGATCCATTTGGCAGTTTTGGAATACCAAATCACATACATGATCCCATTTTTAAATTGGTAATATAAAATAAAACATAATACATAATTAAAGATAATGAGATGCATCATTAAAACTCATTCCAAGAATTCATCTTCATAACATCGGTACAGGAAAGAAAATAAGGGTGAGATCAAAGGCTCAGTAAGGGTTTATTATAGGGGAAATAATAATGAATGAATGAATATAATCAATATGGAAAGGTAAATAACTAAACACACATTTAACATAATCAATTAACTAAGAATGAAATTTATCCATCGATTTTATTATAGTGAAAATCCTTCGGATAACAGTAACTAAATTGAAGGATTTGATTAATTATCAGACGTCATGTTTCCTAGAAACATGAATATTTTACCACCAGGACAATTCAATAGATGGTTTAAAACATGATTGGTATAAACTTATTTGGTATGGGCCACCATAAATACACAATAAAGATCTTTCAAGAGACTTTTTAAAATGTACATGTTACAAATAGAGAGGGTTTTCCCAAGTGACTTTGTCCCATGATACTACCGATGAATCAAGGGAACTATTTAAAATTGTCCCAAATTAGTGTATTTCTAGTAAAATTAATTTCTAATATATAAAATAATATATTTAATTAAAAAAAAGTTCCTCATAATCAAATATTCATATTTATTATGGAATACATACTTATCAACATTTCCCCAATTAATCAAATAAATGTAAAAGTAAACATCATATGTAAAAATGGTATATGATTTAGAATATAATAATATACATAATAAAATAATATATATAGTTGATATAAACTAATTTTATAGAAAAAAATGATCATGAATAATTTATTTGTTAAATGTAATGTCAACAATCACAAAGGAAAGTGAGATTATGAAGATAACTTTTACCACTTGATAATTTTCAAGTCAAAATAACTTGGTAGAAATAATTCAAATTGAAAATTAAAATACCATGAATAAAGAATAAATATTGATATTAAATTTTAAATTTACTTTATATAAACCAAATATATGTTAATTGGTTCATAAATAATAAATAAGTATCAACGAAATGTAAATTTAGATGATACCCCTTACCCTGAGTCTGACATATCAAGTGTGTCTCTATATTTCTAAATAATAATTTAATTTAAATTATTTAAATTTTTTGGAACATTTTAAAATATTATAATTTCTTTTATTTCACCTATTAACAAGTTATATACTATTACATAATCAATTGAGTTAAAGTCTGATGTTTTGACCATATTTGGTTCACGTATCAAAAAAAATATCATATAAACACTGTGGACAAAGGGTTCATTATTTAAACATATAAATAATAATAATCATTAAATAATAGCCATATTTGTTACTAAATTATTCTTTTAAATCCAATCATTTAATATGGTTATGAAGAAATAAGTAACGTTTTGAATAATGAGACGGTAGGTCGTACATACACATGAGTAACATTTACATTTTTCAATGATAATTTCAGAGAGAAGAAAAGATAAATTTATCATTGAATAAATATCATCACATATTAAATAACATATTATTTAATAAAATATTATGTTATATATAATATTTTTATTCAAAATAAACAACATCGCTTCTAGGAGGCGCTTGTCCACACATTCACAAATAACATCATCACTTTTTTAGAGTGTGGAAGGGAAATAAAGAAAATGATATATTATATTTCCAAATAGGTAATTATTTCATAAATATTATAATAATTACATTTATATCATATATATTCATTAAATATGTATTTATATTAATCCATGATATTTAGTGATATGAAATGGAATACACCGATCATGGAGACGGTATGTCATACGTACACATAAACGTTGTTTCCATTTTCATATTGTACTGAATGAGGAAAAATAAATATTATAATTTAAGAAAATTTTATGTAATATATAACACATATTTATATTAAATCCACCCTTAAAACATTCCATGTAATGCGTGAATGGATCACATCACTTTGAGGAGGTAGTAGTCCACACGTCCACAAATGATGTTACCGTGTTCCTAAAAAAATAAAAATCAAGATGTTATGTCCAAAATAATAATTATATAAGTATAAATATATTATAATTATAATATATATATTTAATAAACTATAAATAAATCATTATTTCCTACCTTAAAAGGTGGAAATGGAAGAACAAACAATGTTGATTCCTGAGGTGGTAGTCCACCGCACACAAGAATAATGATTGTGTATCCAATTTGATGGAAGTTTGTGAATGTGTAGTTCTTAAAAATAATATAAAAACATATAAATCCATTTAAGATACATATTTTATTATATAATAAATATATAAAATTAAGTAAATTGGTGGATAATGAAATAAAACAAAAGTTCTCATTAAAGAACGTTACCTCTTTTTCTGGAAATTGTTATTGGTTTATTCCAAAAGACCACCTTGGGTTTGTTTTTGACCAATGTGTGGACTATAATATAATAATAGGGAAGTTGTGATATTTTTTTAAGGTTTTGTAAGATCTCAATGGATTTAGAGTTTTAAACATTTTAGGGTGGTTGAGTTCCCTTTTATCAGTAGCGGAGAGGACACACTTGGCATTTGTGAAAAGAATTGTGTGATCCCTATGTTTTTACCTAAAAAGAAGATTAAATAACAAAAAAAAATTAAATAAATTAACATGTAATATCTATATGGGTAAATAAAATGGATTTTTGAAAATTTTATGGTCATTTTTACAACTTATACTCTTGGTTTAACCACAAAGTAAACTAGTTTATTTACCTAAATCACTCAAAATAATTTTAATGTTTTCACTAATAATTTTAATAAAAAAATAATTTCATATTATTATAAATTATAAATTATCCTTATTCCAAATATGAAATAAATTTTTTCAACATAAAATAATATAAGTGGAATAAATTAATTTAAAATTAATCCTCCAAATGGGATGAGAAAGTGGGTTTTAAAACAGAAAATGTTCAAAAGCTGGATAAGTTTTTATATGTAAATTAAATTTAAAAATAACTCCAAAGAACTAAATTGTATTAATAGATGTAGAATTTATATAATAAAACATTAAAATCAATTAAAAATATAATTTATCCTAATAAATTGTTATGATGATAATTTAGTTTTCAATAAAAATTCAGTATATTTCACTATTCATCAAAAAAATAAAACCTACCAAAAAAATTTGTAAATTGAACATAATACAATTTTTAAAATATTATTTCAAAAATGAAATTTATTTCTAAAATATAATACATAAAAGTGTCAAAATTTAGTTTTTAAACAAGTTCTATATTAAAAGATGCCTAAACTACCTTTAGAATATACAGATTTTTATGAGCAAAATTGGATTTGAACTTATCATATGCATATAAAATATCTATTATGAGTGTAAAAAAATGATATTGAATGTAAAATATATTAATATAATCATCAATAGTAATTAAATTAATTTATTTGTATAAAATTTAGTTATCACGAAGAAATTATTTTTTATAAAAACATTCCCTTTATATTCAATTGGTTTCTATATTCATTTATCATTAATTGATAACTGATGAATTTAATAATATATTTTCATAATTTAGTTAAAAATATTCATAAAATCTAATTTAAATTCTTGGTGATAGTTCTTATTTTAAATAATAACATTAATAGTTTTCGGTAAAAATATGTCTTGCGCATAACAAAAGCCATTAAAGAAAGACGTTGTTTCATGTAATGAAATCTAACCTCAATGTTCCATCTAGAGAAAGATAAAATTAATGTTGCATGTAATTCAAGATATTGTCGGTGTTTCATGAATTTCATGAAATAGAATATCTTTAATTTATTCAAATAGAAAATAAATTGTAATGTCTCATGATATTATATTCCCTTCTATGCTTTGTGTTTCATGTCATACACATTATCATATATAATGTACTTAATTTATAATTTCAAGGTTTTAAATACATTATAGGATTTTACCATTGTTTGGCATGTCATAATATTTGAACAGATCATCAATGACTATGAGGGTTACTTTTTTAACTTCAAGTGCCAATATGGATGTGGTATAATCTGTTGACTTGCATCGTGATAGGAATTTCTAGGACCATGAGAGGTCGAGAGACCATTTGGGTTGTAATGGATTGGTTGAACAAGATGGATCAATTCGTACAGATCTAAGAGATTAATTCAGTTGATTAGCAAAGAAATCTCTATGTTTGAGAGATCTTTTAACTTAAAAAAGTGCCTATGAGCATGGGTATCTAACATTGATGACTGATTTACAAGTGGTTTTTTCCAAGGCCTATAAAAGGGGATAGGTATTTAGTTGAATATGAGTTTGTAATTTCTTCCTTAGACCAACCGGATGTTAGAAATAATGATCCATACATATAGATGATAATATTTGAGTGTGTATTCTAGATTTAAAAAGTTCTTTGTTTAACCAATTAGTGTTTGTAGTTTTATTAAACAATAACATTTTTTTATCTTATAATTAGATGTCTACATTTGAGGCAATATATGGGTGGTTACAACTTTCACTACGGTGTAGGAATAATTTAGGAGAGTCTTTAATTGATGGTCCAAGCGTGGTGCAGGATACCTAAGACCAGGTGAAAATGATTCCAAAATGGTAGTTTATGAATTATAACATACAAAATTTTTATGTTGATTTAAGGAGATAAACATTAGTGTTGAATGTGGGTGATAAGATCTTCTTATGGGTATACCCTCATTTAGGTCATGTGCATTAGAGTAGAAACAGAAAGTTGGCATCACAACATGTTGGTCCATTTGAGATTGTTGAATGCATCAGGATGGTGGCTGGCATAATTATATTTTACATGTTTATTTTTATATCATAAACATTTTATATGGTTTTAATTATTATTATTTATAGTATTTAAATGTTTTTTAAATTATGGTAGGATATCATGATTAATAAAAAATTTGCTAAAAGGTAATGAATTTAGGATGAAAACAAAGTTCAATAATAAAGGGAAAGTCAAGGACCTAGAAGAAGGATCCAAAGTAAAGAAAAGATATTAAATTGAGAAAAATATTTTGGAAAACAAAATTACATGGCGTGAATGTAAATCACAACATGATAATTGAAGGATTACAAGAAGTGAATCCCAAAAATTAAAGAAAAGAAGCCATTTGGGTGATGTATTTATCTGTCATAACATGGAACATATAGTCAGGCTCTCACACATCCAATGTACACACATAATGTTTACAAGTCATGAATTAATTCCATGAGAAGTTTGGACACTAAAAATTAAACATCATGAATCAATTACACAAAATTAAACCCCTATTATAAACAAAAAATGGGTTATTTCAACATAATAAATCCATGTACCCCATTTTATGACCATGGGATTTCCCATGGTCCATTATGACCCATTTATGATGTCTCAAACATATAAAAATCCTATAAATACATGACTAGGGTGGATGTAAAAAATAATCAATTATTGAGTATCTTTCGTGTGATGTGGTATATGAATACTACTAGGATAGGTTTTATATCATGATTTCTTTTTTTTCATTTCTTTTCCAATGTAACACATTACATATTTTTATTAAAGTGTTATTACATCTCAATCTCTCTATATCTTCCTCAATATTTCCATTTCTCTCTTCCATCTATCCACTATGATCTCTTTCACTTATAATAAAAGTGACTAATCATAGGATTGGCCTTGGGGTAGGTTTTAAGTCATTATTAATTAGTGTGATTTAGTTATTTAATTGATTCAATTTAATTTATCTTTGTTGTGAGGGAAGTACATGGCTGTAGAAATCTTACACCCTGAACAGAAACTCACATTCATTCCTATTTTCATCCAAGTTTTGGTGAAATTTGGGTTGCCCAAGTGGTTTCTTAAGCATTCAAAAAATCTCACTGAAGGTAGGGAATACAAATCCATGTACGAAGAATTATATTTTCAAATTTAATTTAATATTTAATTAAATTACATCAACAAAAACCTATGGACCAAGGCCTTTCTTCACTAACATGCATCGTGTCTTCATTTTCATTTTGATTTTGATTTTAAATTTGCATTGTATAGTTTTCCAAAACCCAAAACACAAATTCTTTTCTTTTCATAAATAATAAAAAAAAAGTAAATATATTAGGTTAATAGGAATTAGTTATTGAACTAAATACAAAGATCCTCATGTGAGATGACCATAGTCTACCCTTGTGGTACATTAAAAAAAATAAGATTTTATTGCACCCTTTCAAAGGCATGTAAAAACAAGCACGATTATTTAGGAGATATAATTCATTAATTTTTTTTTTATTAAATTTTTTTGTAAATATTTTTCTTTTTTGTATAAAAAACTAATAAAAATCAATGATGTATCCAACCTACCTTATTCTACATATAATTATGACTCACAATTGAAAGAAAAGAAACCTTAATATACTGAGAAGGTTCTATGATGAAGGATGATGATATTATGGTACTAGTCAAGAAGATGAAAAATGTCACAGAGACAGGTTTCTCAACTCAAGAGTTTATGGGAATGATTGATCAAATTTGAACTGACATGCATAGACTCAAGGGAAAGGTGGAAGTAATACTGAATCTGGACAATTTTTCAAAATACATATGAGAGGTCGATGCCCTGTTCAAAGAATATCTACATCCCCACAATCCTAAGATCCAAATTCAAACTATCCAAGATAATATAGATTGGATTTATGATGAGTATGACTTTATTTCTTATCAATGAGTGGGAGATCAATGAGATATGGACAACTTCTAGAACAAATATGAAGTGTAATTTGTTCTCATTTTCCAAAGAAAGTGGAATAATCAGTAGCATTTCTAATATATCTGTACATGGAAGATGAAGAAACCACTCAAGTGGTTGAATTTAAGGAAATATCAGGATATACTAACTACCTACCTTAATCAAATACAACTAAACTTCTAGAGATAAATTTCACTAAAAACCCAATTGAAGTGAACCAACTCAGGGAGATGATACCTTCTTGAAATCTATCTCATATAATTTTATTAAAACATAATTGTTCATCATTACCTATAATTTAGATTATTAAGATTCATTTAACACTTATATTTCCCTATATAAATATGATGAAAATAAAGAAACACCTGTTGAGAAACATATGAATCTCTCCAAACATATTGAACATTTACTAGATGATTCTCATGAAGAAATCTATGTGGATCAGCCTGAAAAACTAGAGACACATGTTCATTACACTAAAAGGGAGTTTTTTACTCATAATTATTTTTGTTTAAATTTATTTTTAGTTAAATGAAATTTTAAATATACCTTTGAATTTTATTTTGATGAAACATATATTGTAAAACCACTGGGAAATAAAAAAATATCCCTAAAGTAGAAACGAAGAAGGAGGATAATCTATAATTAATCCTACCCCTACCATGAAATTTTTACCTCATTAAAAGGGGGAGGATTAGTTGTACTCTATCGATGGATTCCTCTGTAAAAAATAACACAAAAGATCCAGATGTAATGAAAATAATTTTGTCGTTCATACATTATCCCGAATCGGCTTTAAATCAACTAGTAACTGGATCAGTGGATAGAAAGGCCCCAAGCATGTCTCCACATATTCCAGAGGCTATAGACAAGAATCGGGAGTCTTGGGAGGTGATAGTGGGGAGACTATACTCTATTATCATAGATTCCCCATAGTATTATCTGATAATAAACAACAAATATTAGGGGAAATAGTTTAATGAAATGACAAGATAGTAGAAGAAAAAATTATATAAGAGAACAAAAGTGGCCAACACCCATTTATATATTGCATGGATGATGGATGATACACAAGCTATAGAAATAAAAAATACCATGCCTCACAATATAGTAAAAAAACAAAGAAAATATAGAAAATCCCCATGGGTGATCTCCATGTGCATCCTTCACTCTGGCCTGAACCTTTACTCCAAACTCCTCACTACAAAAAATACAACAATCCATCTAGATCCTAAAAATATAAGGTCTACTCGTGTACAATGGGTAACAAAGAAGGTTTTGAGATATAATTTTCAGTAGGTCGACACCCATGATGTATAGTACAATCTAGAGAGTCCAACATAATCCAAATTTGTGTGTAGTTATGGAAGAATAACAAAAAATCTAAAAAAACATACAACTGCTCATCTGGGTTCTCAAGGGACACCTGAAGGGTATACATTTTTTGGATCATAGCTGTAATAAGTCTAAACAAGTCACTATATATATATTATATATATATACATAAATATATTTTTGTAGTTACCGGGATGTAACACACAAACATCCAACAACAAGTCTATGAGTTAATAAGCTCTATTCACAGCGTAGTAATCCCAACACTAACGTAAGGGAGAATTGAGTCACCATTCTTAGCAGAACTCCCTTACCATCATTTCAATATTGATATAATTGAGTATAGAGTCGCAATGCTCATCGTACCACCCTTACCATCATTCTCAGTATCGATATAAGGATCATTGAGTCTCAATTCTCATCATACCTCCAATACCATCATGCACAACATCAATATAATTGAGCATTGACTCACCATGATCATCGGACCTCCATAATATCACTATACAAATTTAAAGGATCACAGAGTTTTTATTCAGTTCAGACGTCCACAAAGGGATATAACATGTATATCTAGCATGTGGAAAATAACACCCACCCATAATCTTTTATATAGTCCATTTACATTTTATAAGCATGATAAATACCATCGAGACCATTAAATCTAAGGAATTTAGTTCATAAGTCTACACAACCATTTTTATGACATATGAAATGAGGAAAAATCACTCATGTAACTTATAAATATCTAGGATTAATCATAAAATTCTTAATAGTTAAAAGTAACATATTAATACACATAACTGAAAACATAATGAAAAACCTCTTATTATTTTTTATTTAATCTTTAACAAGGCCTGGTCAAACCATCCTACATATTTTCCTTCCATATAATGTGTTTACATTGATCTAGTCAAGCATGAGAACCCAAAACATACATATCAAAGGGGAGTGTAGAAGGTACTGCTAATGACTAGGAATTTACCTGCTTTGTGTAACGCCCATACCCGAGTTACCTAGATTCAGTGCATTATTACATAACATTGGAGTGATCACAAGAGATCATGTCTAAAAAAACGATTAGTTTAGTAGCTATGTAAGTACTAGATACATACATAAGTTTTACATTACATCATGAAATAAAAAAACAACAACCTTGTGTCCCCTTGTAACACACTCATATCCCTAAGTCTATCCTTGCAGGTCAATAAAAATATACTTCTTCACATCTTGGGAAAATGAAAACATAAGAAAGGGGTGAACTCCGATGCTCTGTAAGGATAAAAATATAGCAGAAACTATCATAAATAAGCATAAACTTTTAAGGAAATATATAATACTAAAAACAAGACTTCTAAACATAAACTTCAACATAGTATGGTAAAGATAAATCAAGTAATTCAATTTACTTATTCAGATGGATATTCTACTAGTCAAATAATCACATGTAACATCAATAGATAATTTGAAAATGATTGAATGCATAATGTTGGACATCATAACCACATAGTCAAGGCCTAATTCCAAGACTAAAAATAAGATTTTATCAAGGAATTGTACCAAGACACAAGTTTGTCTCATGATACCTACTAATGCATCGATGAGATATAGCAGGCTCCACCCATCAGATACTATGTCCAATGCATTCCTCATATTAAAATGATGAAACATTACATAAACATTCATAATAAAACTAGGATATGAAATGTTAATACTTTAACCATAATCCAGGAATGGTATAAAAATAATACATCCCCAGTAAAACATATCACAAAACCTTCAATACAATATGGAATATTGTATCATAATAAATCAACTTCAAATAATCATAGAATCTATCAAAGGTTGTAGACATAGAAGAAATCAAAACTATTTGAGGGAAATATATCTTTCTATTTTGAAATATTTTAAAAGTATCGTAATAATAAAATAAAATAAAATTATTTTGAAAATATTCATATAATCTTGTAAGGGAAGATTTGAAAGTATTATAATGACAAAAATATCCCCACCAACCGTATAAGTTATAAAAAAACATTCTTATGTTGATGTTTTGAAAAGGCCACAAAGTAACACGTTTAAAAGCGATGGAAAAATTCCTTTCATTTTTTTATAAAAGTTAAACAAGGTTATAAATGACTTTAACCCATAATCTAAGAAATAATAAAAATGTTTTGAAAGGCATTTTTAAGAAACACATATGTGGATGATAAATAAATCCCAGTAGATACTTACGTATAAACAACCACAAATAATAAAGAGATTGTAAAATTAACCCTTACCTGATACTTTTCTTTAGTCGAGGGTATGTTAACCCCCTATAAAATAGTTAAATAATTGTTATTATATTATACAAGTACCACACACATAAATAGGATATCATATATGATCTTCTAATATTGGTTTGTTAATAATATTTTAGTAGTATCATTCTTTTGGGTGTTAACTGATTCATTTTTATTTATATGTTTTGTTATGTATGTAATGTTTGTTATGGAGAGGATGTATTTGATTAATATCCAGAATTATATTAATTTCTTAAAAACTATATTTAATCATTAATGGAAAATTATTCTTGAATTTTTAAGATGCGGAATGAATCTCATCACGTTCGTGGAGACGGTAAACTGCACCTATGCACGAGCGACAATAACATTCTATTGATGGTGAAATCATGTGTAATTGGATGGTACATTACATATAAAGAATCATTAACATGTTATATTAATTATTTACATAAATTATACTTATTATTATACTCATAAAAATAATTAAGTGTTGAATAACAAACTACACCACAGCGTGAAGACGGTAAGCCGTACGTATGCATGTATAGTGACTTTGTCATTCATAGGATTGATAAAATAATGAATATGGTAGTACCATATTCATAATAGTATCAAAGTATGTATAAGGTGCTGGATTTATTATTTTGGTATGGAAACAACAAATAAAGATGAAGTGGAAGAAGAAAAGAACTTTGAAAGAGGTGATGAAATTATTACCTCTTCTTCAGGTGCTTCCTTTTAGATTTGATAAAAAGGGCACCTCAGGTTGGCTTTCTAGTCAAATTAAGGCTACTGGGTTTATGTGAGGGTAGTTGGGATGATATTGGTGAATGTTTTGGCCATGAAAAATGGATTTTGAGGTGTGAAATTAAGATAAGGGGAAGTAACTTTTTGAAAGAGAGGTGAGGGTCACTTTAGGAAAAGCTTAAAATATTATTTTATTATAAAATAATTTTCATTTTATAATGGATCCAAATGGGTTTATTTCTAGGATATGGTGGGGATGGGTGGGAATAATCTATCAATAAATAGGTTTTTGACAATTTTAGGTCACCATATTAACCTTGCCTTTTTTATTTAACTCTTAGTTAAATAGTTTAAATTTAACAATGTGTTCCTATATTTCTATATTAATTGGTTAATAAACATACTATAAAATGCCTAAAGATACTCAAGTGGTTCATTAATGAAATATCTATCATTATATAATTCCTTGGGAATCACCTAAGATTTTTAATACTGTTATATAATCTAATAAAATAGTATTTATTTTAAAAACTTATTTTTGTCAGTTTTGACAGTATTTGGTATATGGTTTTTGTGAAAGTTATAAAAAAATTATCACTTTGAATAAAATTATTTTATCAATCCTAACTTGTCATATTAACCTAGAAATTTTTTTAATGCATCAAAATCCTCAATTTAAATTTATTTCAATATTTAAAATATCAATTCTTTTAATCATTCATTAATAAGGTAATTACTGCATCATCATTGTGTAATAAATAAATTTAAATATTTAATGTCTAAAAATTAAAAATAATATACCATTATGTATGAAATAATTTTATATTTCCAATTAATATTTATAGTCTAATTTATCATATTTATAACCATATATTAAAAAAAAATTAGTTATTAAAATTTGAATTTAACACTTTTAACTCTTCTTTAAATAAAATATAATAAATTTCCTAATCTAATTCTAGTGGATCAAAAAGAATCATATTTTATTCATAAGTTTGATTTTGGTTGAAATAATATAATCCAAATGAATTAGGACATGTGTTAGGGTAATTATAATATAATTTTTACCTTTAATTACCGTATTTACCTTTAACCGTGGTAAATAAAATTTAAAAGTTACTATTCCCAAAAAATTATTTTCATCTCATTAAACCACATTTTAATTACGGATTTCAACCATGCCTCTCATAATTTTGAAATTTAATTCACAGAAGCATTAAAATTATTTTTTATGCAAATTTGCAATTGTGCCTCGAAGGTGGGTAAAAGACATTAACAAATTCAATAAACGTTAATAAAACTAATCTTATTATAAAATGACTCCAATTAATTAAATTATAAAAATATCGGTATTATGTATCTATTTTACCTTTAAAATAAATTTAAATAACAATAATAGTAATTTAAATAAATAGTCGGTTTTAATGTATTATGCAGTATTTTCACTATTCACCAAAAATTGAAATTTTTTAGAAAAAAAGAAAAAATTAACCCTAAGATAATTTTGGTATTCCAATTACAAAAATGAAGTCTATTTTACCAAATTGAATTTATAGGAGTATCAAATATTAATTTTATTTTTGTTCACAAAAGGGCATAAAAAGTAGTTCTTTAATGAAAATAGTTTTTCTAAATATATAATTATTTTAACAAAACATATAAATTTCATTATAAATACATTTTATTTATGTGAAAACATTATAAATAACAATAAAAAATAATTTTTTGATATTTACGTCACAATATTTAATTGATAAATAAATATATTTTTTAAATTATTATAATACGAATGTGTTGTTTCACAAAAACTAAATCCTGGGTATAACACAAGCCAAGTCGATGTTGCGTGCAATATAAGCTATTGAATTACATTAAATATATAACTAACTATGAAATATCGTGGTGTCGCATTATTCCCCTCTTTTAAAAAAATTATTCACAATTTTAAATCATTCTTTGAAAATAAAAGAATAAAAATATAAAATACCTTTGTGGAAAACCCACATTAGAAATAGGGTTTATAAAATTTAGACTTAATAAGAGGGAAAGTGAAATGAAAAAGTCACCACCACATTAGGATTTAAAATAGGAGAACATTGGTGGTAATTTTAGACACATAATTGGAGCCAAAACATAAATATTTATACGGAGTGATTGATGACATCAGTCACAAACAAGTGGACAACAAATCGAAATTTAAGGGCCTTAAAGAGATAAATCTATGATGAATAAATATATCATTGGTTCATAAAAACATAAGGTATTAGGATAACACGTTATAGTTTTTTAGAACCTTCATTAAAGTTTAAGAATTATTTTCATCATATAATAACAAAAAAATAATTGACAAGTAGAGCTCCATCCTTTTACAAATTTATACTACAAAATCATCTTTCACTCAAAAAGATAATAGAACTCAAAAATATTCCATTTATCCTAATAGTATAGGGTTTGAAAAAAATGAATTTATAATTCATCTATCAGATCATTTAAAAAAAATTAAAATTATACAAACCTGGACATCACATAGGCTTGTGGTAGTTGATGCATCCTTGTCTCTCTTTGGTTTCAGGTTCAAGTCTCACTGCATTCCCAGATGTGAAGAGTTATTGCTCGACCTTCGGGTTTTCCTTTTTATAAAAAATAAAAAATAATCTTAATAAATGTTTTAAACTTAAACCATAGTATCCAATTTCCAAGATAATGACCTCCAATCTTTAGACTTATCTAAAATACTTGAGTCCAAACTCATAGTCCAAAAATTTCCAAGGAAGTTCAACATAACCCAATGAAGATAGATTTTTTCCACATAATAACACGTGAGTACCTTCTCCATGTATTCTCCTAAAACATGGTAACACACTAATTTACCGTAAAACCTTATTGATTACATTCATTCTCTCTTATTCCTTATATAATACTAGATATATTCTTTATATCAAAAATTTTTTAATACTCAAACAATGATGGAATAAAAAAACCATTAATCAATTCCAAGGTAGTCAAGAATATCCAATATAATTTATCCAAATTGACCATATCTTATTCAAAAATCACTACCTCGGTATCATGACCATATTAAGGTTTATCTTTCCTTCAACCAAGTATTTTCCAAAACGTTTAACTTTCTATTGAGTCACCTTTCTTAGTACCATATAATCTCAAATCCTCAATGAAATAGTACTACTGTACTATCCCTATTTATTTAAAATATTATTATAACCAGTATATCGTTGATGCGACAGTCAAATGAAATAATTCATTAATAAAAAATATTAGAACACTAATTTTTCTTCTTTATCTACGGTAGTATCATAACTTGATTATTATCCAATATCATCATTTTTAATATACTCTGATGATTGAGACATTGATTCGCATAGTGTCCTAACTCCTTGAAGATGAAGCATTGTACATTTGAAACCTTTTTTTACCCTTGAAATCACGTAATTTGTGTCCTTTTTCTACACATGTATAATGAACTCACATTCCCTTGAAGCATTTACCAAGGCGATTTTTCCAGAGTTATTACATATGAGAAATTCATTCTTTCCCTTATTCTGTTTATCCATATTTCTCTCTACCATCCTTTTCTTCTATTTCTTCCCATTAAACCCATAGGATTCAGAGAATTCTTTACTTATCTTACTAACACATGATACTATTTATTCATATGATGAGAATTCATTGGAGACTATTTCCCTAATAAATGTTAGATAAAGACCATGAATGATATGATCCTTATTACTCTTTGGATCATTCATATTGCTAGAGTTTTCATTCGTTCTACTAGGCCCCATTTCTAAACAATGACATACACTAGGTTAGTTTATGAATCTCAATGCATAGTTCAAAACTTGTAAAATACTTAATGTAAATTGAAATGTTTATTCATATAATCCATTATCATAATTTTTTTTATTTTAGGATGTATTTACTCATAAATATTTCATAATGGACTATAAAGTAAAATGAATAATCCTAATAATATCCCCTGTGAGTGTTGTAACTAAGAGTGCAGCAAGGCCTATTGTCATGCACTTGTTCCAATTCATGTCTAGCACAAGGAAGTGTTTTCGGGTTTTACCCCTAGATGCATCTGTACCAGAGCTGCCTCTACTTTCTTATATCCAGCCATGGATGTATTTCTTAGAAAATTCACAAAATATCCACATTAAAAAAATTCAAGGATGTTCTTCTATACTAATCATCAAAGTCTATCTTAGGGTAATGTTCTCTAATAAGAGTTTTTTCTAAATCTTGTTTCCATGGTTTGTACTAAACTTCCTCTGATACCAACTATAATGACCTGACCGTAGTTACCTTGAGTTGGGGCATTATTACATAATAATGGCATGATCCTAAGTGATCATGTCTCAAAAGACTGATTAGTTTAGTAACTTTGGAAGTACTAGATACATACATAAGTTTTACATTACATCATGAAATTAAAAATTCAAAAAAAAAATTTCCACATTGAACTCACTCATATCCCTTATCCTTTCCCTACAGGTTAATCATAATATACTTCTTCACATCATGGGAAAAAGAATACATAAGAAAGGGGTGAGCTCAGATGTTCAGTAAGGATAACAATATAGCAGAAACTACCATAAATAAGCATAAAAATTTAAGTAAATGTATAAGATTTAAACACAAGCCTTTTAAACATAAACTTCAACATAATATAGCAACGATAAATCAAATAATGCCATTTATTTATTGAATGGATATTCTACTAGTCTAATAATCACAGGTAATAGAAACAACTAATTTTATAATGATGGAATACATAATACCGGACATCATAACCACATAGTCAAGGCCTCATGCCGAGACTACAAATAATATTTTTTCAAGGAATTTTTCCAAGATAATAGTTTTTCTAATGAGACCTACTGATGCCTTGAGGAGCTATAGCAAGTTCCACCCGTCACATAATATGTCTAATGCATTCCTCATATGAAAAGGTTGAAACATAACATAAACATTCCTATTAAAACTATCATATGATATGTTAATTCTTTAACAATAAACCATGTATAGTATAAATATAACACATCCACAGTAAAACATATCAGAAAACCTTCAATAAAATATGGTTGATTGTTTCATAATAAATCAACTTCAGACATGTGTAAAATCCATCAAATTATGTTGAGATAGATGGAATCGAAACTATTTGATAGAAATATCTATTTCTATTTTGAAATCATTTAAAAGTAACGTAATTATAAAACAAAACATTTATTTTGAAAATATTCATATAGAATTTTAAGGGAAGCTTAGAAAGTATTATGACGGTGGAAAATAGCTGTACCTGCTGTATAAGATTAAAAAAACATTCTTACCTTAATTTGTTGAAATGTTCATAAAGTACCTTGTTTGGAAAGTGACAGAATGATTCCTTTCAAAACATTTTATAAAAATGAAAACAACGTTATAAACGACTTTGAACCATAATCTTTGAAATAGTAAAAATGTTTTGAAATACTTTTTTAAGAAACACAGATGTGGATGACAATGAAGTCCCAGTAGATACTTACATATAAACAACCTCAGATAATAAAGAGATTGAAAAATTAACACTTACCGTGTACTTTTAATTTTTCGATTGTACGTTAACCTATAATTTAATAGTTAAATCATTTTTATTAAATTATAAAAGGAAAATATACATAAATATGTTATCATATATGATCTAATATTCAATTTTTAATAATATTTCAGTAGTATCACTGTTTCAGGTGTTAACTAATTTCTTTTTCTTTATATGTTTTGTTACATAAGTCATGTTTGTTATGGTTAAGATGTTTTTTATTCATATCCATAAATATATTAAGTTCTAAAAAAGTATTTTTAATCATAAAATGAAAATTATTCTTGAATGGTTATGACAGAGAATGAATCTCATCACATTCATGGGGACAGTTATTTGTACGTACATACGGGTGAAAATATCATTCTATTGATGGTGAACTCATGTGTAATTGGATAGTATATTACATATAAAGAATAATAAACATGTCATATTTACTATTTACATCAATTATACTTATTATTATACCCATCCAAATAATGAAGTGTTGAATAAGAAACTACACCATGATGTGGAGATAGTAAGCCATACGTACGCACGTATGGTGACTTTTTGATTCATGGGGTGGATATAAAAATGAATAAGGGTGTACCATATTTTTAATAAAATCACATTATGTATAAGGTATTGGACTTATTATTTTGTTATGGAAACAAAAAAGAAAGAGTAAGCGATAGAAGGAAAGAACATTGAAAGAGAAGATGAAATTATTACCTCTTCTTCAGGGGCTTCCTTTTTGATTTGATCAAAAGGGCTCCTTAGGCTGGATTTATTATCAATGTAAGGACTTTAGGTTGAATTTAGGGTAGTGTGAGGATATTAAAATAGGGTGTTTCCAATACAAATGGATTTGTAGGTGTTAAATTAATAGAAAGGGAAGTACCCTTTTATGAGAGAGGTGAGGGTCACTTTTTGAAAAGTTTGAAATATTATTTTATTATAAAATAATTTTTGGTTTATAATGGCTTAAAATGTAATTATTTCAAGGATATGGTGGGTATGTGTATAAATAATCTCAAAAAATAGGTTTTGGACAAGTTAGGTCACCATATAAACCTTATCTTTTAAATTTAACTCTTAGTTAAATAGTTTAACTTTTACAATGTCTTCTTGTATTTTTATATTACATGGTTAAATAATATACTATAAACTTACAAGAGAATATAAAGTGGTTCATTAATGACACATATATCATTATATAAGTCCTTTGTTCGATCCTTATATTTTTAGGACTATTATATAATTTAATAAAATAGTATTTGTTTTAAAAAATCATTTATTTCAATATTGACACTATTTGGTATTTGGTTTTTATGAAAGTCATATAACCATTATCCCTTCATAAAAATTTATTTAATGAAACCTTACATGTAATATTAACCAATAAAATTCTTTTAATTCAACAACAGTCTCAATTTACATATATTTTAATATTTAAAATATCAATTATTTCAATCTTTTATTAATTAGTTAATTACTACCTCATCATTATGTCCTAAATAAACTTAATTATTTAATTTATAGAATTTATAAACAAAATACAATTACATAGGAAATATTTTTATATTTCTAATTAATAATTAAAGTCGAATTTATCGTATGCATAAACCTATATAAAAAATGTTATAGTTATTAATATTTGAATTTAATACTTTGAACTCTTCTTTAAGTGAAATATAATAAAGGTCCAAATATAATCCAAGTGGATGAGAAAGGATCATATTTAATTCCTAAGTTTGATTTTTTTCGAAATAAACTTATCCAATAGAATTTGGACATGTGTCAGGGTAATTATAATATCATTTTTACCTTTAATCACCCTATTTAATTTTAACTGTGGTAAATAAAATTCAAAAGTTACTATTCACCAAAAAATATTTTCATTATATTGAACCATATTTTACTTACTTAGTTCAAATATATTACTCTTATTTTTGAAATTCAATTCATAGAAGTGGTAAAATTATGTTTTATGCAAATTTGTAAATGTGCCTCGAAGGTGGGTAAAAGACATTTAAAAATTTAATAAAATTTTATATAACTAATCATATTATAAAATGACTCCAAAGAATTACATTGGACTAATATAAGTATTATGTTTCTATTTTTACATTAAAATAAAATTAATTAACAATAATAATTATTTAATTAAATAGTCGGTTTTTATGTACTATTTTTCACTATTCATCAAAAATTGAATGTTTTTAGAAAAATACCAATAATTCACCCAAATATAATTTTGATAATCTGAATCTGAAAATGAAGTCTATTTTAACCAATTTAATTTTTTTAAGCGTCTAATAATAATTTTATTATTGTTCACAAAAGGAAAAAGAGTAGTTCTTTTATGAAAATATGTTTTCTAAATATATAAATATTTAACAAAACATATACATATCATTATAAATTTGTTTTATTTTTGTGAAAAAATTATATATAACAATAAAAATTTATTTTATACTTTTCATATCACAATATTAATTTTATAATTAAATATATCGTTTAAATAACTATAATACTAATGTGTTGTTTCACAGAAAATTAATATTGTTAATAACGCATGCCAAGTCAGTGTTGCGTCCAATATAAGATATTGAACTAATTATAATACATAACATACTATGAAATATTGTGGTATTATAGTTGAAAAAATCCTACTCATTATGTGAGCAATTCAATTTATAAGATGGGATCACAAGTCACATGGAAAGTGTTTGTGTCTCTTAGGAAATTACCTACAAGGGTAATTTCATTTTTAACTTCAGGCCAAGACTTAAGAAGAGATTCGGTTCATATAGACATTTAGTGATGGAAGAAACTCTTTTAGGGTTATAAAAGGTCCATTTCAAATAATTCCGTATTAAAAAATAACCTCAAATCATAAAAGAAAGGTCAACTCAATAATCCGAGCAATCTAAATAAATAATAAATTATCATGGTGAGTTTTTTCATATAGCACACCTCTGTTGGAGGGGTTTAATTACAAAACCATAACTTTAATTACGAGGAAAATCATTTAGAATCATTGGAATATATCTAATTGACGAAAATAAACTCAATATAAATAATAAAAATTATACATGTAGTTAAATGAAATATAAATAATTCTTGAATTAAAGGAGAAAATGATAGGGATCTTACCTCAAGAAGTACACCCGACCAAAAACTCGGCACTTGATGACTTTAATGATGACAACAAATGCTTCACCATTGTAGACACATACATTCCTATATATTTACATATATTTATAAACATTATAACCATTTACACATTCCCATCACATTGAGGGAACATGTACAATTATGTCTCTCTAAGACTTCAAGGAGCCACAAAACATTCTACAAACACAACTAGAAACTAAAAAATACTACGAAAAGTACTCACAAAATTATAATTAAATTAATAGGATCCAATAAACTATAAAAACCCCAAATTATAATTGAGATCAAACAATAATGGAGGAAAAACATTCCCTATATTAATGAAAATGAGTGAAAATGATATAAACCACCACACCTTTTGTGGTGGATTCTAGAATACTACCAAAGGTGTCCCAAGTGAGCCTTAACCCCCTATAACATCTGGTGAAATTTGAAAATCTACATTAACCCTTGACTGAGATTTTTCGACAAACAGATCCCAAAATGAGATAATAGAAAAATACCAAAAAAAGGGGAGGAGAAAAGAAGAAGAAGGCTTACCTTGACACATTATACAATAATAGTGAATAAATCTGGGCAGATCCATAATTGGAGAGGGAACTATGAGGGAGTTGGGCATCACACACCATGGGGGTTCAGCCGAGGTGCCTAGCATGAGTAGAGGGGGAGTGGGGTGAGGCAGTGTTTTAAATTTTTTTATAATTATTTTAATTTAATTTAAATGAAATTGATTTTTAAAAGAGGTTATAGAGCATGATTTGGGCCGCACAGTTTTGAAAATCATATGCCCTTTACTAGGCAACTGGGGCACCCCACACGGGATCGCTGTACGGTTTGGAATCTGTACACCAACCATTTGGCGAATAGTGTTGAGATACTGCCCATGTCATTAACCATGTGGGATAGAATAATGGTTTTTAAAACTATGTGTAGCCCGTGAAATAACCTCTATCCCCTGGATAGACCACAAGGTTTTAGACAAACCCTACACCCTATACAGGTCCTTTTAAACCTATTTTTTTTGGGTCTGATGCTCCCAAAAATACTCGAGACACCCGAGAAACTATTCACCACTTCACCAAAGTAAAAAAACATTACATTAAACCATTTTAACTCTCATAACCACATTTCAATGTTTGGATTCAAATTTATCCGTTCCAGTAACTAAAAAGTTTAATTTCCTCAGGGTTTTCGTCCAGTTCAAAACACGGACCGTTACAACATTCCCACCTTAGAACTTATCATCCCTGATAAACCCTATTGAACATTGTAAATAATTCAAAATCAACATGGGTTGTGAATATTCATTCAAATAGTCTCATTTAATTTCAAAACACCAAACACACTGTTAAACATTTCAAAGGCATATGACACTTAAGCAATCAAAATTCAAGCCAACACTCGTTTCAAACTAAAACACAGAGAAAACTCTTACCTGAGCCTACTCAACTAGAGACATGATCACATCATCATCTCATCAATAATTTGGATAATGTTACTTTCCAACATTGGATTTAATGTCATATGACCATTTCCATGTCATGACACCTTCCCCCATAGGAGTTTTCTTTTAATGCACTCCCTTAAGTGTTTTGATGATGCTATTGGCATGATTTCAAAATGATAATAAATTCAATTACCCATCAATATCAATTCTTAAGTCGATCCATATTTTCATGAAAAGTCCCTTTTGACACAAAACACACTCATCTCCACCTAACGATATGACATAGAATGGTCCTTTATTGACTAATTCATTGACCAAGAAGAACATTGATTCTAGCCACTCCAACTAATCACTTCTCAAAATCCTCAGCTTAGATGGCCAACAAATTTCAAAATGAACTGTGATGAATTCTCTCAAGGTGTCTTACATTCACCATGAACACGTTCAACAAAGTATATACCTGACATCTGATGATGTTCTTGACAAAAAAACAAATAAAACAACTCAACAAGATTAACAACTTTTAATGCTTTATCGCACCATAAGACAGTAACTCTCTTAGCGCATCTAGGAAGATGTCAATATAGGGTAAATGTTTATCAGTTAGAATAATACGCTTAGATAATTAAGATAGTTTCTAGTTAGACACACCCAAAACTAGAAAATAGATGATTCAAACCACAACTAGTCAAATTCTTGGAAGAAACTCGGCTTCATCTATCGACACACGATCAATAACCCACTACGACACATTTTCCACCCAAGGCATCATGTGTTCATTCAAAATTTAACCACAAAAGTTCATCAAGTACCCAGAACACTTTCTGAAGGGTTTTACACATAGCCAACCATAACAACATCGTGATACCAAGAAATCACTAACATGATTTAAAACTCATCAACCTTAATAAAATTCAAGAAAAAAATGACCATTTAGAAATGTTCCTCTTTGATTTTGTTCCTTCCACAAAGACAGGAACAATTATTATAATTGACGAGATGATCCACACCATAGGAGTGTCATAGTCATCAAAGAAAGAAATAGACCAGCCACTCATATGCACAATAGGTTAGAAACTACCTTAAAAAATGTGTGATGCTTCCTCAATCCTAGATCAAAAAGTCAAAGGTTTAGATAGGGAAACCAAAAAAATCCGACCAGCTAGTCAAAACACACATTTCTCGAGATTTTCCGCCAAACATTGGGACAACTTGTTTATTTAACGCTCTGGTCACTCTACCAAGAGATGACCCGAGACCTCACTCAACAAATCAAGTATTAAAGATTCAATTGGACTCATCTAGTTTATTACCACAATTTAAAATCAACGTAACTACGTATATCAACACGTAATACCTTATAAAAAAGGGGTCAAATGACCAATGAAGTAATCGAAAAAGCCCAAGTCATGTGTAGCATAATGAAATTGAGAATTACCTAATGTTCCCGCTCATAAAAAAGGTGAAAAAACCTTGACCACCCATACAAACAAGGGTTTCATTAAAAACATATGCATCCTATAGGGGACAATGACACCCAAAAGACACAAAACCTCAGAAATGTCATTGTAAAATAAAGGAGCAGAATCTCTAATGGTGATGCCTATTATAGGATTTCCCCTAACAAAGCACTAGCATCGACCCTATCACTTGTTCATGCTAAAGAATAGTCACTAGGATCAACATATGATCAACTAAGACATTTTTAAAAAGGATAAGGCCTACGAAAAACACCAAAGGTTCTACTCCAAGTATTCTTAAAAGAAATTCTCAAGATACCACTACAAGAGGGTTTTAAATAGAGGAAACAACTACAGGTTCCACTTTTCAAAACAAAACACAATGTAATTTATTTTTTTCACAATTTCCCTAATGATAAAATAGTCATGTTTCAAGAAAAATACTTTTACAAATTTAAACATTTCCAAACATCCTATCCTTATTAGATAATTTAACAAAAAAAGTTCATTTGACAGTTATGGAAACCTGCAAGGGTCTCGCTGAGCCAACTTGGGTGCCCTAGAGTGTACCCAAACAAAAATTGCATTACTATGAAAACTTCAAACAACCTTACCAGTTCATCTCATAAAAACACTCCCCAGTTGACCTACTTGGGTTAATTTTCACGTTTAGGCATTTAACCATTTGATTTTAGATCAAAATTAAACCCTTAAATTTATATCCATTTCACAATACATCAAACCATTAAATTTAATATGGGATTCAATTTTCCAATTAATTAAGTAGTCGTACACTTCATGGATTAAAAATTGGATCCCATTAATAGAAACCAAACTGAATTCAGAATTTAACATGATCATATAAAATGGTCCAGTTATACGGGTGGCCATCTACCAACCTATGAATCGCCCTTACCATTTATAGTTTGGAATTTGTCTTCAATTAACAAACCGATTTACCATAACATATAAACCTAGGCACCCATTAAATTTTAGCAACATTCTTAAAATGTATTTATATTATAATCAATATGGTTTTAATTTATAGGTTACCCATTCTAGGTTATAAGTCACCCATAAACAATAAAATCAAAAACTAGTTCCTATTCATTCACAAACCATATATTTCTTTCCCTTGAAATCATTTAAATATTAAAATATAAATAGAAAGTTACTACACAATGCTGATAGGGAGAAATATGTTGTAATCATAGAAGCATGGAATTTTAATCACAGAAGCATGCCAATAAGCATAGAACCATGATACAAATAAAACATGCTTGTAAACAAGAAGCACGTAAATATGATAGAATTATAAATAAATCACAAAAACATGGTATCTATATAGTCATGATAATTAATAAAAGGAACGAAATTCATTCAAGTGATGCATTTAAAATCAGTAGAGAAACCTATAGATGAAACTACATGGAAAGGAATTTTTATAACATCTAAATTGATAGGTGACTAATAAGATGGATGTAATGAAACCTCCTTTCCATATGAGGCCAATTTTGAAACTCCATAAATAAATAAGTAGTAGAAATTACACAAATCACTCAAGGTGAAATCATAACCATAGTAATATCGAATAACATGAACAACAATTCCAACCCCGGTCACATAGTTATTTCCCATATATGGGGCGATTAGTCTCAAGAACGACTATTAATGAAGAAACGACACATTCACAGTCTCCTATATACCAAACCAAAATAGTGAGACAATGTAAAAATATAACCTCCTCTGATACCACTTTGTAACATCTCGACCCATCTTACAATCAAATTAGTAGCCAAACTGGTTGGTCAAAAGGCCTCAAGTGTGTACCCCTTTATGCCAGAGGTTGTTGAATAGTACTGAGGATCATGGGGGGTGATAGTGGGGAGAATATACACTCTTATCAGAGATACCTAGTGGAATTACAAGATATTAAACAACAGATAGTCGTGGAAGTAGTATAAAGCAATCATAATACAATGAAAGACAAATTTTATATAAATGAACAAAAGGGGCCAATGCCAATTTATACAGTACATGGATGAAAAATTATACATAAGATAAAGAAAAAAAATACATTACAATATAGTAAAAAAATAAATACAGTACAAAAAATTCAAATGGGAGATATCCATGAGCATCCCAGGATTCAGCTAGGTCCTTTGCACTTAACTCCGGGTTACTAGTAATACAAAAATTGACCTGGATCCTACAAATATATGGTCTACTCAGGTACCTTGGGTTCTCGGGCAGGGTGTGAGATATAAATAACAGTAGTACAGTACCCTTTGTGTCTAACCCAATCTAGATATTGCAACATAATTTAATGTAGTGTGGAGGCATGGTAAAATAACAACAAAGATAGATAAACAAATAACAGCCAGTCCAAGTTCATAAGGGACATCTGGTGGATATATGTGCTTCGAATCATAGTCTGAATAAGTTTGAAAAAGTCACTATAAATATAAACATATTATATATAGACACACACACATATATAGACACACAAAAACACAAATTTAGATATATATATATACACACGTGAATTTATTTTTTTGGAGTGGAATGGTAAATAACACGCAGGTATCAAAAAACTTTCCTAGAAGATAATAAGATCTAATTATGGGGTAGTATACGCAACACTGATTTAAGGGAGCATTGAGTTTCTATGTTCATTATAACTCCCTTACAATAATTTCAATATTTATATAATGGATCATAGATTCGTCATACTCATTAAACCTCCCTTACCATCATTCTCTTCGTTGATGTAAGGAGCATTGAGTCTCCATGCATATCAAATATCCCTTCCCATAATGATAAAATTTATTGTAAAGGAGCATTGAGCTACCATTCATAGCAGAACTCCATAAAAGAATAGTACTCGTGGAATGGAGCATTGAGTCTCTGTTCTCATTGGATATCAATAAAGCTGTATAATATGTATAACTGTCATGGGGAAATACCTCACACCCATAATCATTTTTATAGTATATTTAAATTTTATAAGCCTGATCAATTCCATTGAGACCATTACATCTAATAAATTTAGTATATAAGTCATCACAACCACTCTTATAAGATATGGGATGCGGCATAACCTATCACGCAACTTAGAAATATCCATGATCAATCATAATATGTCTTAACAGTTTAATATAGCATGTTTATATTGATAAATAAAAACATAAGGCATAGCCACATATGTTATTTAAATTAATGGATAACAAGGAATGTTCAAACTATCCTACATACATGGATTCCATTAAAAGTATTTTCTTTAAACTATTCAGGCATGAAAATGCATATCATGCAAATCAAAGGGGAACTTAAAAGGTACCACAACCGATTTATTATTAACCTACTTGGGTAAATACTACAAATTAATCAAGCTATTCAATTTCTAATATGGGACCATAAGTCACTTAGAATGTTTATGTTTCTCATAGGAAATTAACTAAATGTGTATTTTATTTTACGGATGGGAATAGGATCAATAAAAGTTTGGGTTCAACAGGACATTTAGTGATGGAGGAAACTCTTTTTGGGTCATAAAAAGGGCCATGCCCGATCCTTCCATTTATCTAACATTACCTCAATGCATAAAATTATGTTCACCTCAATAATACAAGAAATATAAATAAACAATAAATCAACATGTTGAGTTTTCATAAACAACACACCTCTATTGGAGGGGTTTTATTACAAAACCAGAACATTAATTATGAGGAAAATCATTTACCATCATAGGAAAACATCTTATTCCAAGAATGAAATGTAATATAAATATGTAGAATCAAGAAGGTTTATAAATCCAATTTAATTCATTCTTGAATTAAAGGTGGAAAGGATATGGATCCTACCTGAAGCAGTAGACCCATCTGAACACTCAACACTTGATGACTTTAATGACGATGAAAAAGGCTTCACCCTTCCTCACATATAGATTCCTCTATATATATTCATACTACTAAAACCTAGTTACACATTACCCACTCCATGAGGAAACATTAACAATGGTGGCACACACACACACAAATATATATATATATATATACAGAATTCAAGAACCCGACCTTTCACTCAGGTATAGATCCTTCAAAATTTAGTCTAAATATTTACATTGGACATTATATAGATTTATTTTGAGTTAGTTAGGGTCTCATAGGAATGTTAGGATCCCAAAACCCTTATTTTTGGGATAACTGGATAAGTCTCACGGTTATCTCACAATTAGAACACAATTTTTTTGATCATACAGATTGAAATTTCTGGACATAACCACTTCACAAGGTTTACGCATGGCTGCGCGGCCTAACTATGATATGTTCACTTCTACCCCAAAAACCACACATGGTTTGTGCATAGTTTTTCAAACTATGCAAACAAACCATGCACAAGCTATTTTTCTAGGTAAATTTACAAAATTTCCCTTAAAGTTATATTAACCTCCCTCCTCCTTCCGTAATAAGAGATTATTAGGTATTTACCTCCATGGATCTCATTTTGGTGATTTTAAAGGCCAAATATTGGGATTTGAAAATCCCCTTCATCTGTGATCTGATAGAGCTTCTATCCATCACGTTGGATGTGCAACAATAAGTACTCGAGTCCTCTTGAGTTGTTCCACTTCTCTCTTTTTCTCTATTGAGTTATCAGTGTATAACTATTTTCCTCTTATTCATAGATCTACTCCCATATGAACCAAATCAAGGGATAGTACAAGAGTAGGAGAGTCGTAAAATCCTACAGAGGGTGTTCTATAACTGAAACCTACCGTTCATTGATTTTGGATTTTCCATGTGGGGCCCACCGATTTCATCAGCTGCCATTTATAGAATTAATATGCCAGGATTATGCTCATTAGAAATGTGTGGTTATGATCTTTCCAAATATGTGGTTGATTTTTGGTGGTTATGACCACAATTCCATCCATTCCATGTATAAGGTTATTCCATAATTGTTGTTTAGTGTTTTGACACATTTCACCACCATTCGAGTGTAGCTTGGATGACTATCCTAAGGGTAAGAACTTCTATAAATTGGCTTGATTTATATTGTGAATTGTATAAATGAATGTACTATGTACGTACAACACATGACCTACCTATGTCAGTGTTTCAAATTTATAAATAAATGTGAATGATTAATTGGTTTCATATCTGTATCACCCCTTACCACATTAATGGATGATAGATGAATGAACCTTTAATATGAAATATGTGTTAAATGGATTAAATGGTTGCATGCTACTTTTCCTTGTCACACAAATGAAAGGAAAGGCTTAAACCAAATGAATTAATTAAAATGTTTCATGCTTCATGACCTTATCACACTAATGAAATGAAAGTCTTGAACCAAATGAAATATTATACGACATTATACTGGAACATGAATTTCCTGACTTGAGCTCACCTTGGATTCTGATCGGAGAATTCCATGAGAACTTTGAACTATATTCTGATTCAAGGATATAACTTTATTTGGATGAAACCTAACTAGTTATTGATCCTTGTATGCTCTTGGATTCCCCCATATGAAACCATAGGATCCCTTTATATTATCATAGGATTACATGGAGACACTCCTTGGATCGAGCATGGAAATGTAGGTCCACGGTTAAATCACACAGGGATCTATCTCTTCTTAGCCCAATATTACCTTGGACGATCACCTCGGATTCGGTAGGCACCTTATTATGGAAAGCCTTTGAACATGCTCCTTGGATTATACTCTTACCAATACCATGCTACAGTTATTACTAAGTTAGAGACCCTTGAGGTCTACATCACCTTGGTTGTTACCTTGGAAATTCACTATTAAAGATCATTACATGTTTCATTATTACATCTTGGACCCTTCACTATTATTAACAAGTGACTTATTTACTAACTTGTAAAAATTAAAGTGTGATTTATCGACATGTTCAGACACTGACTGTGTTTTGAAGCAGTTTCTTGGATATTTAGTTACATTGGACTTCATTACATTATATTTTCATGTCTTCACACTGTTAAATTTATATTACATAGGCTGGATGTTATAGACACCGTTAGTGGTGGCCCACAAAAATTATTCTCACACACTCTTTAGGAGCCGTTTGGTACCTGAGGTAGATTACATGGTTGCAGGTGTTGAAAATGGGAATCATACAACTTCATACACTATAATTTTTTTATTTAGTATGGATCTTGATAGAAGATGATCGAGCTGGAGCTTTGGATGCTTTGGATAATCTTTTGATTTTTTATACTTTTCTAGAACATGTTATACCTGCGGTATTGCATCAATTTTTTCCATTTTTCTAGTGATATGACCTATATTAAATTTTTGAATTCTATTCATGTTGTTTCATTTATTGTTATTTTTGTCTTTATACTCTATTATGCCTTTGGTTTACTTATATTTCTTCTTCTATTTACCTATTTTTACTTCCATCAGATCCACACCATTTTGGTAATAAGGGCATAGTATCCCAATGGATAGACCCTAGGCACTCACTGCTATTCGGAAGCATCTAGCATTTAGGGAGATACGTTTCAGGCCATGTAGTCCACCAGGCTTGGGACACCAATTAGGAGGCATCTGGGTCTGGGATGTCACATAGAATCTCAAAAACACTACATAAAGGAGCCAGACACTCAATGTAAACTACAAGGAACCCATACACTAAAAAATACCCAAATTATGATTTAGATAAAATAATAATTGGGAAAAACCATACCCCAAATCGATAGTGGTGAGCCAAAATGATTCAAACTTCCATGACTTGGTAACTGCTTCTGAAATACAACCAAAGGAGTCTCGGGTAAGCATTCACACACCTTAACATTAGAAGAAAACCATAAATCCACATTAATCCTTGAACTAGGGTTTCTGTCGAACAAATAAAACAATGTGAGAAGGAAAAAAGTCAAATAAAGGGAGGATAAGAGAAGAGGAGGGATTTCCTTGATGAATGAGAGAAGAATCATGAATAAATATCGGTGGATCGTTTATCAAAGAGGGACCGTGAGGGAGGGGAACAATGCACACCATGCGGATCAACTAAGGGGTCTTGGGTAAGTGGATGGGGAGAGGGGTGAGGTAGAGTTTTAATTTTATTTAATTTTATTTTAATTTAATTTAAATTAAATTGATTTTCCAAATAGGGTCTCACACATAGTTTGGGTTAAATGGTATGAAAAATCAAGTGACGACCATGCGACCTTTACATGGCACCCAAGGAACCTTGCATGGGTTTTCCACATAGTTTGGAAACCTTTCACCACTTGGGAAATAAATTGTGTTGATATAAGGCCCCAACCTTAAACACTACATAATATCGAGTTAAGTTATGAAATCACAATGAGGATCTTTTCAGGTTTAGAGTTTTAGTGAATTAGGCCATAACTATTGCATTATATCTCAAATATTACAATGTAGACACTTATACTAAGTACCCATTTTTTCATAAAATAAAAACTCATAAAAGAAAATTTGAATTCTTCTCTTGATATTAATCTTCGTGAATTCTTCATTTCTCTTACCCTACCTTATACCATGTGAAAACCATTTCAAAAAATTGTGATGTGCATTAAAAGCTCATTAAGGGTGATAAAATAGAGTAATAAATCATTATCCCATCAATACATATAAAACAAATGCTCTTTAAAATACCTCATAAAATTATAAGATTTATGATTAACACATAGCAACAATAAATCATAAAAGTAATTTGGGTCATCTAAATCATACATACACTGTAGCATTCATAGCTACGTTGGGAATTATGTTTGGAATTCCCATCACAATATATATCCCAAATGACTTAGGATAAACATTAATGTTTAACTCCGTCATGTTATCCAATGAATTGGAGAGTTATCTCGGGCTCACCTATCCTAGGTTTATCAAGGAACCACCCGTATGCGTAAACAATTCCCACAAACCATAACATAATCATAACACATGAACAAGCATAAATGAAAGATAACATTTCCACATTGTAATAAAAATATAACATTTCAATATATTTACATAACAAATCCATTCTCAAAACAATTTTCTATACCAAAATATGTTAAAATAGTATATGGTATTTATTTTCCATTTAAAAACATTAATTACTTGTTAAAGAAACCAAATATTAAATAACGATAGTGGCGATGGAATGGATGTTGTCACCACGTACGTTAAAAATAAAAATTCTTTTTGTCATTTAGTAAAACCCTTAGTAGGAAAAAGATTCCCTTTGAATGAAATGAAAAGTCAAAGGGGTTTATACACCGTATAAAATAAAGTCACGTATAAATCAAAAGATGACTCAATGAAAGGAGATTGAGGTAGGATCCCTTACAAAGATCGTATACATAGATTAAGGATAAATTGATGACATAATTATGTGTAAAAAATATAAATACACCCAATATAAATGGATATTAATTGTAAAATAGTATGAGTTCATTCACACATATTCTTGTAATAACAAAACCAATTATGTGGATATTTAACTCAATTAAATGAGATTGAGTTAAGATTTCCCATACAAAAATCCGGCTGCCAATCGACGTCACATAAAATTTCCGAAAATGATTTGATGAAAGATAAAAGGGAGTCTCCTCACATGGATATAAAATGTACAAAGATAAGGATATAGAAGAAAATATCCCAACATAAGAAAATGAAAATTAAAATACATGACATAAAAGAAGTCTTTTACAAAAAGAGGTGGGTCAAAGGTTTCGTTACAAAGATCATATTGTAAATAAAATATATCGATAATGTGTATTAAATATAAGTACACATAAATAAATTATAAATAAAATAAAAGACATAAAAATTTATTTCTCATATTTTTATAGAACGACATAATAAAGAAGTAGAAAATTAACTCATAGAATGGATATTAGGTTAAGAAGTTCCCTTACCTTGAGTCTAACTCATCACGTATGTTCCTTGTTCTTCCTAAATTATAAACATAAGTTGATTTAATCTTTATTTAGAACATTTTTAAAGATTTAAATTCCTTTTATATCACTTATTACCTTGATACAACAATAAGTTAATTATTTGAGATCATATCGTACATTTTGTCGATGTTCGGAACCTGGGTAAAAAATGAATTTGTTATAATTACAAGTTGTCCATGTGGTCAAAAGACCATTATCTCCAGAATTATATTCATGATTTAGATATCATATATATAATATATATATATATACAGTATATATATGTATTTATAATAGTACATAACATTTGGATATATGAAATGAAATTCACCGTTCATGGAGATGGTAAGTCGTACGTACGTATGAACGCTACTTTCATTTTTATTTCGTATTTAATGGAATGATATCTTAATGATATATAGGAATATTATAATTCTAGTATAATATAATATATTATTTCATTAATTCCATCCTTTATACGTTCTACATATGTCATGACTGAGTCATATCTCTTTGAGTGGGTGGTAGTCCATACTTCCTAAAATGAAATTATCGTATTTACCCATTATGGAAGCCATAAAGATTTTCTATAAATGAAAAATACAGAGGCATAGAGACTGTATAAATATAATATATATCACCTATAAATATTGTTCCATCATAATTTCCACCATGAGAGGTGGTAGGAGATAATTGAACAGTCATCGTTTTGTGAGGTAGTAGTTCGCCGTCCACAGAAATAGTATATTCGTATCCCATAGATGGAGGTGTTTGGAAGTGTAGTTAATATATATCACTTAAAAAAATCCTAGTATATTAAAAATACTGGTTTTGTTATAAAAAATGGAATAAAGATAGTTTAGGGTTTTGGAGAAGGAAAGAAAAAGAAAAGAACTTGAGATAAGACATTACCTTTAAATCATGTAACTTCTTTTGATTTGAGCCAAAGTGCTCTATTGAATTGCCTTCTGCCTAGGGGAAGGATTCTTGGAGGAAGAGAGGGATGTAGGGTGATTCTTAGAGAAAAGTTTTGATTAGCCAAGGGGCATGAGAGGTGTTTGTAATGGGTTATAAGTGGAGGCATTTTATAAGATGGTGTATGGGCTCTTTAGGAAAGCTTTGAAGAATTATTTTTTTATAAAATAACTTTTGATTTCAAAAGGTCCAAAACTTATTTAACTTTTTCCATGTCCTATTATATATTCATACTATATGGTTAATATATTTACTAAAAATTTCCATGTGACCCTAAATGGATCATTAATGTCATTTGTAACATCATATATGTCAGTTGGCCGAATCATAGATTTTTTGGATTATTTTATATTTTAATTAAATATTAATTGTATTAAAAACTCTTTTATGTCAATTTATTTATTATTCATATCAATAATTTTACAAATTGTATTACAACATTATTATTTTGGAAAACCTTAATTAATTAAAAGATAAATGTTATTATTATCCCTAAAATTTGTGGATGACATAAAAAGTTTCAAAAAAATTATTTTAATATTTATAATATCATTTATTTGAAACCTTTATTAATGAAGCAATTACTGCATCACCATTGTGACATAATTATATTTATTTATTTAATGTCTAAAAATTATAAATAAAATAAAATGATGCAGTAAATCAGTTTAGCATTCATAGGAATATTTACTGTCAAAGAGATCACTTATATAACCATATATACAATTGTTTTACTAAAAGATATAAGTTTATGTTATTTTTGTCCTTAATTTAAATTAATTAATATAAAATGTCATTATCAGTCTCAAGTGGCTCTATGGGGTCCCAAAATTGACCCAAGGATGCCCATGGTTGGACATGTATCAGCCAATAGGATTAGGACATGTGTTATAGTAATTGATTGTTATTATAATATTATTTTTTACCCTTATTTACCAGATTTACCCTTTAACCATGGTAAATAAAATATTAACTGAAGTTACTATTCATAATATCTAAAAATAAAAATTTCCAATTTACACAATTTAGAACTCATGATTCCTAATATGTAATCCCTTTTTCCAAATTAAAAACATAGATGTAGCAGAAAATAATTTAAAATTAATTCTCATTGTCAAAATGCAAAAGCTTGTTTCAATGAAATAATAACTATCAAAAGACTGACACTTGTTTTTGTCCAATTTCAAAGTGAAATTACTTCTGTTGACCAGAATTGGATTAACTGGTAAAAATATAATCCAATTACACATTAAAATCAATTAAATGGTTAATGTAACTATATAAATAAATTAGATTAAAAGGCAGTCTTAAATTAAAATGCAGTATTTCTTAATATTCCTTAAAAACGAACTTTATCAAAAAAAATAACAAGATTTTATCCAAAGTAAATTTGGGTGTCCTGATTCTAAAAAAGAATTTTATTTTGTCAAATAGAATATATAAAAGTGAAAAAACTAGATTTAAAAAAGGTTTTCCATCAAATGGCAGTAAATTGACTTTTTGTTGAATATTAGTGTATTTATGCTTAAAATTGGATTCATTCAAATTTTTAGCCTCCAAATTTTATTGGATAAATGTAAAAAAATTAAAAATTTTATAATCATATTGTTGTTAGTCCTATTCATTCCCTCCAATACAACATCTAGGAATTAACTACCATTTAAAATAATATAATTTTATTATTTTTCAGTATAACTCAACGTTGTGTGCAGTGTAAGGTTTCATATAAACCCATTGTTGTGTATTAGGTATGCCATCGAACAAAGCATCCCATTTAAATTAAAATTAAAATTAATTCATAAATATTAATAAATATGAAAATTTCATATTCTTTATTTACCTGTAATGTTACATCCTTCCCCCCTTTTGGGAATTACGTCCCCAATTCTATTAACATACCAAATAAATGGGGGGTATTTATTCCTCAAAGCATTTTTGAATTCCCAAATTGCCTCTTCAACCATATGGGTTTTCAAAAAAACCATTACCTGATGAATTACCTTATTCCACAACACTTACTCTCTTCGGTCAAGATTCTAGACTATTTGTTCCTCATATGAAAGATTCTCTTCCAACTGAACTATCTAGGGACTCAAAACATGAGATGGATCTGTCATATACTTTTTAAACATTATAACATGAAAAAAATTGTGTGCTTATGATAAACATGGAGGTTAATTCACTCTATACGCAACCGATCCAACTTTCCCCTGAATTTCATAGGGTCCAATGAACCCTAGACTCAGCTTTCCCTTCTTACCAAAACACATCACACTTTTCCATGGAGAAAATTTTATAAAGACATGATCACCATCAAAGAAAGAAATATCATTGCTTCAGTTATCCGCATAAATTTTCTTCCTTCTCTGTGTTTTTATCACTTACTTCTGAATTAACTGAACTTTTTCTACAATCTATTCTACAAATTTTGGTCCCATAAATTTCCATTCACCTACTTCATCCCAAAAATTTGGAGTTCGACAATGCTTCCCATATAATTCCTCAAATGGAGACATCTGTATACTAGATTGAAAAGTGTTTTTATAAGAAAATTAAACCAAAAAAATATGTTGGTCCCAAAATCCCTAGTAATCCCTTGATCAAGAAAGTAGCATATACTACAAGGTCTGAATTGTTAGTTCTTACTGCCCATATGATTGTGGATGCAAATCTGTACTAAAATTTAATTCCGAACCCAATGAATTCTGAAGGCCTTTAAAAAATTTCTAAGTGAAGCTCAGATCATTATTAGATAAAAATGAGAGGCTAACTCCATGAAACATGACTATCTCTTTAAAATACAACCGAGAAAGTTGATCTAGAGATAGAGTATCTCGATTTGGAAGAAAATGAGCATATTTAGTCAATCAATCAACAATGACCCAAATTTCATTATTACCTCCAGATGTATTTAGTAATACCACAACGAAGTCCATGGATATATTTTTTTCATTTCCAATATGGCACTAGTAAAGGATGAAGCATCTATTTTGGTAACTACTGCTCTGCTTCAACGTGTTGACATGTCAAACACTTCACAGTAAAGTTGGCAATATATCTTTTCATTCAATCACACCAGTAATACTCCGGAAGATCATTTTACATCTTATTACAACTAGGATGAACAGAAAATAGAGAAATACGAGCTTCACATAACAAATATTTATTCAACTATGAATCAAAAGGCACACATAATCTCTTCACAAACCTCAAAAAACAATATTTATTAAAGTCAAATTCAGTTAACGTACCCTTCTGAACCAGATCTACCTTTTTCTACAACTCACTGCCTTCTTTTTGAACATTCTTTATTCTGTCTTCTATGGATGATTTCAATGACACCTAAAACAAAATAGAGGAATATCCTACACCAACAACTTATATGCTGACGTTCTTCATATCATTAATAAAATGATCTTATTCCAAACCTATCATGGTTAATGTAGCATTACTCTTTCAACTCAAAGCATCAACCACTTTATTTTCCATTCTTTGATGGTAATGAATTGTGCAATCATAATCCTTGATTAATTCCAACAATATCCTCTACCTCATGTTCAATTCTTTCTAAGTGAATATATAATTTAAAATTTTGTGGGTATTATATATTTCAAATTTTACTCTATACAGATGATGCCTCTAAATTTTTAATGTAAAAACAAAAATAGCTAAATCCAAATCATGTGTAGGATAATTTAACTCATGAGGGTTCAATTAACGTGAAGCATACACAATTAACTGATCATTATGCACAAGGACACAACCAAGTGTATTTAATGAAGCATCAATTTAGATAACAAACTCACCATTTCTAGAAGGTAGTGCCAAAACTTTATCCTTCAAAAACATTCTTTTCAAATCCTGAAAATAATCATCACATTATTTTTTTCAAGATAAAATTAACACCTTTTTGAGTTAACTTAGTCATTTGGCTAGATACGCATGAAAATGTATCAACAAACATTCAGTAATAACCATCTAAACCAATAAAAATACAGATCTCAGTTATATTTCTGGGTCTTGGCCATTCATCAACAAATTTTGTTTTAGTAGGATCAACAATTATGCCATTTTTTGAAGCAATGTGACCAAGGAATGAAATGTTTTGTAACCAAAATTGAAACTTGTTTAATTTCCCATATAGTTTATTTTATTTTAATGTTTTAAAGAAATCCCTCGAATGATTTTCATGAACCTATTTACTTTTATAATATTCCAAAATATCATATATTATCACAACAACCATTTATCACCTATGTAAAATTATCCATCAGTCCATGAAACTCTTCAATTCTGATTCTGACCATCTTAGGATGCTCATTTGGATGGTCATTTCCCTCTGTATGCCTTCCTAACACAGCTGCTTTGTTTCCTCCATGAGAAACCATTCTGAACAAACATATCATAGATGAGCAACATGGTAATATGTAAATTCTATATCATTTAAATCTTACCATAAATTAATTTATGGATATTAATTTAATAATACCCTAACTCCAAAAGTTATCTAAACCGACCTCTAATACAAACTCTAAGGCTCCAATCTTAAACACTTCATAATCTTGAGTTAAATTAAGAATTCACATTGATGATCTTTTCAGGTTTTTGATTTTAGAGAATTAGGCCTTAACTATTACATTACATCTCAAATATTAGAAATTAGACACTTATTCTCAGTACCCATTTTTTCATAAAATAAAAACTCTTAAAAGAAAATAAGAATTCTTTTCATGATATAAATATTCTTGAATTCTTTTATTCTCTTACCCTACATTATACCCTATGAAAAACATTTCAAAAACATGGGATGAGAATAAAAATCTTAGTAAGTGTGATAAAATAAAGAACAGAATCATTATCCCATCAATACATATAAAACATAATCACTTTAAAATACCTCATTAAATCATAAGATTTATGAATAACACATAGAAATCATAAATCATAAAGGTAACTTGTGCCATCTATATATTACTTATATTTTACCTTTCACAACTACATAGGGAATCAAATTTTGAATATCCATCATAGTATATTCCCAAAATATCTTTGGAGAAACGTTATTGTTTACCTCCGTCACATTACCCAATTCATTGGAGAGATATATCGGGCTCACCCACCCTAGGTTTATAATGGAACCACCCATATGCGTAAACAATGCCTAAGAACTATAACATAATCATAACACATGAACAATAATAAAGGAAAGATAACACTTCCATTTTGAAATCACAATACAAAATTTCAATATATTGACATAATCAGTCCATTATCAAAACCATATTGAATGCCAAAATACATAAAATGAGTATGTGGTTATTGATTTCCTTCTAAAAACATTATGACTTATTAATGAATCCAAATATCAAATAATTATTGTGGTGACAGAAAGGTCATTGTCACCACATACCTTAAAAAGAAACATTTTTCATTTAGTAAAATACTTCGTAGAAAAATGATTCCATTTGAATGAAATAAAATTTAAAAGGGGTTTATAGGCCATATAAAATAATGTCGTGTATAAATCAAGATATGCCTCAATGAATGGAGATTGAGACCAAGTCCCTTACAAAGATTGTGTCCATAGAATAAGGATAAATTAATGAAATAATTATGTCTGAAAAATATAAATAGACCCAATATAAATTTATATTAACTATAAAAAAATTAAAGTTCATTCAGACATATTATTGTAATAAAAATTCCAATGATGTGGGTATTTAACTTAATGAAATGAGATTGAGTTAACATTTCCATTACAAAAATCTGGCAGCCTATCAACATCACATAAAAATTCATAGAATGAGTTGATGATAGAGAAAAGGGTCTCTCATCACATGGACAAAAAATGTACTACAATATGGATATAGAATAATATATCCCATCATATGAAAATGGAAATTTAAAAACATGACGTAAAAGAAGTATTTTAATAAATGTAGAGGGTTAAAGGTTCCCTTAAAAATAATTTTATAAATAAAATAGATCGATAATCTGTATTGACTATAATTAAACATAAAGAACGTATAAATACAATATAGGATATCAAAACTCATTTCTCACATAGTTAATGCACGACACAATCAAGTGTAAAAAAATAACCGAAAGAATGAAAATTTGGTAAAGAATTTCCCTTACATTGAGTCCGGCTCGTGACGTATGTTCCTTGTTCTTCATAAATAATAAAATTAAGTTAATTTATACTTTATTAAGATAATTTTTAATGTTTCTTTATTCCATTTATATCACTTATTACCTTTCTAAAATAATTAGTTAATTATTTGAGTTCATATCAGATATTTTGTTGATGTTCGGATCTTAGGTCAAAAATTAACATGTTATAATTACATGTTGTCTGTGTGGTAAAAATTCCATTATATCCATAATGATATTCATGATTTAGATATCATATATATCATATATATCCAGTTTAGATATGTATTTATAAGAGAACATAACACTTTGAGATAATAAAAGAAATTCACCGTTCTAGGAGACGGTATGCCGTACATACGCATGAACGCTACTTTCATTTCTATTTCATATTTTATGGAATGAAAAATTAATGATACATAGGTATATTAAAATTATAGTATAAAATAATATATAATTTCATTAAATCCATCCTTTATATGTTCCATGTATGGCATGAACGTGTCATATTACTTTGAGGGGGTGGTAGTCCACACTTTCTCAAATGAAATTATCATATTTACCCATTATAGAAACCTTAAAGGTATGCTATAAATGAAAAATAATGAATAATAGAGACAATATAAATATAATATATATAATATATAAATATAGTTATATAATAATGGAAAACATGAGATGTGGTAGGAGATAATTGAACCATCATCGTTTCATGAGGCAGTAGTTTGCGGTCCATAGAATTAGTATGTCTGTATCTTTTAGATGGAGGTGTGTGGAAGTGCAGTTCATAAACATATCATAACAACATCCCAGTATATTGAAGATACTGGTTTGGTAATAAAATAATGGAATAAAGAGAGTTTAGGGGGTTGGATAAGGAAATTAAATGAAAAGAACTGGAGAGAAGACAATACCTTTAAATTGGGTAACTTCTTTTGATTTGAGCCAAAGGGCTCTTTTGAATTTCCTTCTGCCTAGGGGAAGGATTATAAGAGGAACAAAAGGATGTTCAAAGCTTCTTGGAGTAGAGTTTGGATGATCCAAGGAGCTTGAGAGGTGTGTATAATTGGTTAGAGGTGGTGGCCTTTAATAAGATAGAGGATGGGCTCTTTAGGAAAGCATTGAAATATTATTTTATTATAAAATTATTTTTGATTTCAAAAGGTCCAAAACAAATTTATCTACTACCATGTCCTATTATATATTCATACTATATGGTTAATATATTTTCTATAAAATTCAATGCTACCAAAAATGGATCATTAATGACAATTTTAAGATCATATATGTCAATTTTCAGAATCATACATTTTTAAGATTATTTTATCTTTTAATAAAAAATTAATTGTCTTAAAAACTCATTTATGTAAATTTATAAATTAATCATATAATGAATTTTAAAAAATCAATAACAACATGATTATTTCGAACAAACTTTATTATTTCAAAGATAAAAAGTCATTATTATATCTATTTTTTGGATGGCATAAAAAGTTTCAAAATAAATTTATTTTAATATTTATAATATCATTTATTTGAATCCTTTATTAATGAAGAAATTACTCCGTCACCATTGTGACATAATTATATTTTTTTAGTGTCTAGTAATTTTAAATAAAATACCATAATCTATGAAATCATTTGAGCATTCACAAGAATATTTATTGTCGAAGAGATCACTTATATAACCCCATATAAAATTGTATTACTAAAAGATATATGTTTATGTTATTTTTGTCCTTACTTTTAATTATTTAATATAATATGTCATTATCACTCCCATGTGGCTCTATGGGGTCCCAAAATTGACCCATGGATAACCTTTGTCAGACATGTGTCAACCAATATGATTAAGAGATGTTCTAGGGTAATTTTGTTTTTTTATAATATAATTTTTTACCATTATTTACTAGACTTACCCTTTAACCATGGTAAATAATATATTTTCTAAAATTACTATTCATAATGTCTAAAAATAAAAGTTTCATATTTACAAAATTCGAAAATTCTGATTCCAAATATGCAATTCTTTGTTCCAAATTTAAAACACAGAATTTTCTGAAATTAATTCCCATTTTCAAAATAAAAATATTGTGTCTAAGAAATAATAATTATGAAAATATTGACATTTGATTATGTCCAATTTCATAGTGATATTACTTTTAATGACCATAATTGGATTAAATGGTAAAAATATAATCCAATTACACATTAAAAATAATTAAAAGCTTAACATAGCCGTATAAATAAATTAAATTAAAATACAGTTTTGAATTAAAATGTAGTATTTTTCACAATTCATTTAAAAATGAACTTTATCAAAAAAATACCAAAATTTTACCCAAAGTAAATTTTGATATCCTAATTTTAAAGAAGTATTATATGTTTTCAGATAGAATATATAAAAGTAAAAAAAAACTTGATTTAAAAAAGGTTCACCATCAAAAGGTGGTAAATCGACCTTTTACAGAATATTAGAGTATTTATGCTTAAAATTGGATTCATTCACATTTTAAGCCATTTTATTTTATTGGATAAATGTAAAAACATTTAAAAAACATGTATAATCATATTGTAGTTTGGTTTATTTATTCCCTCCAATACAATGACTAGTCATTAACGACCATTTAAAATAATATTATATTATTATTATTTAGTGTAACTCAACGTTGTGTGCAATGTAAGATTTCAAAGAAACCCATTGTTACGTATCGGGTATGCCATCTGACATAGCATCCCCATTAAATTAATATTAATATTTAATTCATAAATATTAATAAATATGAACACTTCATATTCTTTATTTACCTAGGATGTTATATTTGAGCTACTTCTCATGCCACTAACTATGTGAGATGGGCACATGGCTTGGAAAACCACATGAAGCCCATTTGATAACCACTATCCACCTACAATAAGCCATGTAGTTTCCTACTATGGTACACAAGGTTTTAGAAAAACTGTGCACCCTAAATAGGTCATCTAAAACATAACTTTTCTGGGTCTGATCCTTATGAAACTTCTTGAGACACACAAGAGACATGACGTGCCTTCACCCATTCCCCATAAAATGACATTAATGCATTCCAACTCTCATAACCCCATTCTATAACTCAGATTTAAATTCATCCCATCCATTCAATCAAATGCTCAAATTTCCAATGGGTTTTCATCCATTTAAAAAGAAGGACCATTACAAGCTTCCCACCTTATAGCATATCAACTAAAAGAAGGCTTAGGGAATAACGCAAATATCACATGATCTAAAAGATACATGAATCCTTATTCAAATGGTCACATTTTTATTCGACACACCCAACACACCTTTAAGAATTTCATAAGAATATTGAACTTAAGCCATGAAAACATGACCCAACATTCATTTGGGGAGCTGACCTGATATGACTCTTGTAAACTAGGTGAAATTTTCATTTCAAGAGCCTGGATGATTAGAATTTCATAGTTAAGCATTCTTTGCCTGAATTTGTGATCAAGATGGGTGACCTTGAGAGAAATTCTCCTAGGTGTGTGTGGGTGTGGAAAAAGTACATAGAAAAGAACTATTGTTGGAATTTGGGGGAAATCATTAGTCAGATGACCCATTAACTCATGTGGGTGGGATCAAGGGTGGGGACTATGTTTCTGTAGAGCTAGTGGTGGCACCCAGTGAGCTTGTACCTGACGACCATGTTATGGTAGGGGGTTTGGGCTATCGTCATGGCCTAGTTGTTATATTTGGTATCAGAGGATGAACCCAACCTTAAGTGTGGTGCACTTACTAGGTTGATATGTAGGACACACAATGAGGATGTTGTTCTCTACTGGGGGTGGATGTGACCACCCAGAATGATAAATAATAAATTCCAAAATGATATGACTAATGTAAACCAGGTGAACCTTTCTTTTCAGGAGTCTACATGATTAGAACTCCAAAGATAAGAATTCTTGTCCAAGAGAAGTGATCAGGATGAGTGACCTTATGGCATGTTTCCCAGATTGTGTGCAGGTGAACAAAGAGCACACTAGAAAGAACTAGTTTTGGCCTATGTGGGAAATCATTAGTCAGATGACATGTTCAAGCATGTGGGTGGGTTCCTGGGTGGGGATCATGTGTCTTTAGGGAAACTGGTGGTACCTAAAGGTCCAGGACCAGAAAACCATGATAAGGCGGGGTGTTTTTTATATCAGCGGGGCATAGTTGTTACAGTTCATGTCCTAGAAATTCCACCCACTGAAAAACTATGGATAAAAAATGGTATTTCCCATTAGTATGAAGTCAAAATCTAGGCCCCACATGGGGTATTAAACCAATATTTATCTATTATATAATTTATTTACTTTCAATGTATTTAGTTTTCAATTTAAATTTCTAAGGTTATTTTTTAAAATAAATTAATAGGCATCCCTGTTCCCCCTAATGTTTTTGAAAATAAATTCCATAGTCCTTGTAATTATAATAGTTGTTTTAATTTATAGGTCAGTCAAAATGGAACAGTGGGGAAACATCAAAAAAATTCAAAACTAAACATAATTCACATAATGAAAAAAATTTACAAAACAAAGCTTTGAAATAAAAAATCACATTGTGAAGAGGATTAATAAATGTGAAATGTTGTAAAAAGAATATTTTCAAATAGAATATGTGTGACCTGGAACAAATATTCATTACAATAGGTTTTTACTTTTACATTCATTATCATTATAACTCAATAAAATTTTATTTAAAAATATTTTTTAGATCTTTAAAATAAAATTTCACAACATACGTTAAACCCTTGAACTCCAATGTTGATTTATGAGACATAAGTTACATTGGATAATCATTAGGAAATTTATTAATTTTTTACTTTTCATATGATTAGATGAGTGAAATGGTAAAATTACTTTTCAAGGTTAAGCATAAGGTGACGAATTTGAAAAATCCAGATTTATATAGATGATTTGATTATAATAAATGAAAATATTCCAAGATTTGGAATGTTTAGAATTTATGAAATATTTATAAATTAGTTTCTTATTTTCTTCATTTCCATGTATAGTGATCACAACCCATATATTTTGATTCCTAAAAAAATTATAAACCAATATTTCCCATTTCTTTATATAGTATAATTTATGAGTGTTTAGGGAATAATTTCTTCTAGAAATTTTCTATAATCTTATAAAATATTTTACTAAATAGAATCAATTATAATATTATTGAAGAATTATTTTTTTGAGACCATTTATCCTTGGAACCACCTTTACATCAACCTAATTTATCATATAGAGTCCATGAAATGTATTTAAAATAAATGATACTTTCTATAATCCTATTATATCCAATCCTACCATACTCATTGTATATTTAATTATATTTAAAAGAATAAATATGGTGGAGTGATTTTACATGGTAGATAGGGATGTACTTCATTTTTCTGGTGGTTCTCATGAGATTTGGGGGGAATCTATGTTTTTATTATACCACATTATTGACCTATCATAATAAAAAAATTGGGTTGTATTTTGAGGATAAAAAATCACCATTTTTAGAAGAATTATATTCTGATCATTTGTATTTAGATGGTGGATGAGAAATTTCTCTTAATTATAATTTTTTTTAAAAAAATTAAAAAAATGAGAAAAGTAAAAAATAAAGGGAGGATGATTCATTGACTATGCTTACTTATATCATGTGCCAACTTGCATAATTGGGGTTTAGAGATACAATTTGAAGGATTTTCTCATTAGGAATATCTTTTATATCATATAGTATTTTAAAGAGTCAAATATCATTTTTGAGATTTATTTTTTCTCACATACCGGTCATCCTTATATAAGTTTGAACCTTAACGCAAGGCCCTCCTATTTTTTTATTTCTATCCTTATACGGTGGGGATATTAGATTTCTTGTAAGCCTATGGTAAGTGAAATTTACATGAGGTATGATAATAATTAAAATAACCTTAATTACCTTTGGGGATGATAAAATATATTTCAATGTGAGGTAAATTTCAATTAACTATTGAATTAATAATTAATTCATAAATTCAAATTGACGGAAGAGATTTTTTAATTAAATAAAAGAAAATTAAAATGAATAATCATCTTTTTTCTTTGAAAAGTGTGGAGCTAGAAGGATTATTTTGTGCTAAACATTATAGTTTATTTTCCAATGAAAAAAATCTGATTTTGTTTCTTCTGAATTTTAGAAATTGGTAGAGTGAATTTACTATGAAATGTTGTTAATATTACATGATTTAGGAAAAGTAACTTCTAAGTGTGGGGGAAACTGATAGAGTAATAGTTTTCATATTTAATTTGTTATTACAAATTTTTTTATAGTTTTAAAAATTATTCGGGTTGGAATTTAATATTTTTTAGAAAATTATGGCGGGATGTCATGTTTAATAGAAAAAAGATGAAAGGCGATGAATTGATGATAAAAATGAAGTCAGGAGACAAAGATAAAGTTAAGGACCATGATTTTTTTCCAAAGTGATGAACTAGGAAGAAACTAGGTAAATTTTTATGAAAAAAAATACAAAATGTAAATGTTATTCATGCTGTGAATAATGAAGGATTAAATGATTTGTAGCCATGACATGAAGGAAAAGAATCTATATGGGAGATGTGATAATGTGTCAAAACTTGTATCATATGTTCATAACATTACATGTCCAAAGTAGGCCAAAAATATTAGAATACATGAATTCATGTCATGAGAAGTTTGGCCCCTAGACATTGCAAACCATTTATCAATTACACAATGTGAAACCATTATGACCACCAAAAAATCGAAAATTTGAAATAATAAGGCTTAGGAATCTTTTTTATGATATAAAAAGTGCCTAGGTTCATTATGAACCATTTATGATAGTATGATCATCTAAAAAGACAATAAATGTAGTACTAGGGTAGATGGAAAAAGAATCAGCTCATGAGGATTTGTTGTTGCGCTATTCAATTGGTATACTACTACTTTATGGTTTCTATCATATTTTCTTTTAATCTTTTATTTTCCAATGTAACACATTCCATATTTTTATTAAAGTGTTCTCATATCTCTATGTATATCTCTCTCTCTAATGCTCAATCATTTACTTTCTCTCTTCCATGTCTCCATAGTGATCTTCTTCACTTAACAATGGAAAGTTACTAAACCTAGGATCGACCTTGAGGGAGGTTTCACATCATTCTTAATTTTTGTGCATCAATTCATTAAATGATTTAATATAATTTGTGGTGCACATGGGGGAATTAAATAGGTTTTTTGTAATCCCCCGACCCCAGTTACCCAGAGTCGGTGCATTATTTTAATACATTGGCAGGATTACACGGAATCAAGCCCCAAAGGACCGATCAGTTTAGCAGTCTTGTAAAATAGATTACATACATGAATGTTTCATTACATACTAAAATACATAAATAATCCTTTATGAATTCCATTATTCTACTTTCTTAACCCTACATATCAATCACAAAATACTTCTTGGAATCCTGGGAAAATAAAACATAGAAAGGGGTGAGCTCAAATGCTCAGTAAGGGTAAGCAATACATCAGAAACTTTCAAAAATAACCCTAAACATTTAAGGTAATGTATAAAACTAAAACAAAAGACTTTTAAACTTGAAGTTCAGAATAATATGGCAGAAATAAAATGAAATAATTCCATTTGATTATTCACATGGATATTCTACTAATCGAATAATCACATTCAATATGGATAACACTTTTATAATGATGGAATGCATAATGCCGAACTTTAATTTCTGTGTCAAGGCCTCGTGCCAAGACCTAAGGGATAACTGTAACCAGAACCGAACCCAGAGAGCCTATGTAACCGGACTCCATCCCGGAGAGCCTCTATAACCAGACTCCAACCCGGAGTGCCTCTAATAACCAGACACCAACCCGGAGTGCCTCTAATAACCGGACACCAACCCGGAGGGTCTGCTGTAACCAGACCCCAACCCGGAGGGCTTACTTTTACCGGTCCCCAACCCGGAATATACTAGTCCAACACATTCATCTTAAGAAGATGATGAAATATAACATAAACATTCGTATTACAACTAGCATAAAAAATGCCAAAACATTATTCATAAACCTTTAATGGCATCAAAATTACTCATCTATAGTCAAACATATCAAAAAAACATAAATAAAAAATGGATTATTTTTATCATAATAAATCAACTTCAAACAAGTGTAAAATTTATCAAAGGAAGTTGACATAGATGAAAATTATTTGTAAAACTCTATGAGAGAAATACCCATTTTTCATGAAAACATTTAAAAGTCACACAATTTAGAACTAAAGTCATTTAAATACATTTATGAATCAATTTTTCTCATACCACATTGAAACTTTTGAAAGGAATTAACATTTTAAAAACATTCATGTCCATATAAATAAATCTTTAAAACCCAATTTGAAGACATGGCTATTATTGAGAAATATTGAGAAGAATAAATATTTAAAACATTTGAAATGATGTTTTAGTAAAAAGTACCTTAAAATAATTCCTTTGAAAAATATTTCATAAAACATGGACATGGATAATAAATATTTCTTAGTAGATACTTACGTAAAAGCAACCTCGGAGAATAAAGAGACTGTGAAATTCACCCTTACCAATTTGGTAACTTACGAAACATAGAACCCATGAAAGAGGTATCAATTAATGAATATGTAAATACACATAAATTAATGTGTATTATAGAGAGAATACAATTATGGGTAGTACATACACCACACAAAAAGTTAATAGTGTAAATATATCATTAATCTCATGGGAATAAGGAGTGAGATGAAAACCCCTTACCTTGCACTTTCCTTTAGTCGAGGGTACCTTTAGCCTCCTCTTCTTCAGGTTCTTCCTTTTGATTTGATCAAAATGGTGCCTAAGGTTGGATTTATGATCAAAATAAGGTCTCTAGGATGAAGGTAGGATATTTGAGATGGTATTTGGGTAGGGTTTGGCTGATACAAATGGCTTAGAAGTTGTGAATTGGAGAGAAGGGGGAGTGCCATTTTATAAGAGGGGTGAGAGGCACCTTAGGAAAAACATAAAATATTATTTTATAATAAATTCATATTCCATTTATAATGTCTCCAAAGTTTATTATTAAAATTATAATGTGGGGATGGGTCTAAATACTTTAAACCAATAGATTTTAGATAGGTTTGGGTCATTATATTAATGTTATCTTTTAGTTTTAACTCTCAGTTAATTAGATTGACATTTACCATTTCACATTGTATTTTTATATTATATAATTAATTAACTTGCTATATACATCCAAGAGACCCCCAAGTGGTCCATTAATGATAAACCTATCATGATATAAGTCCTTTGGACGATCCTTAGATTTTTAGGAATAGCATATCAATTAACAATATAATATTTTTTTAAAAACTCATTTATGTCAATTTTGACACTATTCAATAATTGATTTTTTTTAAAGTCTTAACAAATTTATTAATTCGAAATAAATCATTTAAGAAATACTATCATGTCATATTAACCAATAAAATTCATGTATGTAATCGAAACTTTCAAATTATATTTATTTTAACATTTATAATACCAATTATTTGATTCTTACATTAATAAGGAAAATACTACATCATTTTTGTGTTATAAATAAATTTAATTACTAAATGTATAGAAAATAAAAATAAAATACCATTATGTAGGAAATATTTTTATATTTCTAATTAATATTTATAGTCGAAAATCCAACATATAAAACCCTATGTTAAAATTTTTTTTTCTAAAAGATATATGCTTATGTCATTTTTGTATTTACTTTAACTTAATTAATATAAAGTGTCCCTATCACCTACAAGTGACTCCATGGGGACCCAAAATCAACCCAAATATTCCCATGGTCGGACATGTATCCACAAATATAATTAAGACACGTTTTTGGGTAATATATTATTATAATATTATTATTATTTTTACCCTTATTTACGGGATTTACCCTTTATCCATGGTAAATAAAATATTTACCGAAGTAATTATTCAAAATTTCTTAAAATAAAAGTTTCCTATTTACAAAATTTGGACATCCTGATTCCAAATATGGAATCCATTTTTCCAAATTCAAAACACATAAGTGGAAGAAATCAATTTAAAATTAATTCCCACTGTCAAAACAAAAAGCGTGTTTTTATGAAATAATAACTATCAAAAGATTGACACTTGTTTATGTCCGGTTTAATTGTGAAATTATGTACCATGACCAACATTGTATTAAATGGTAAAAATATATTCTAAATATAATTTAAAACCATTCAAATTAATAATTTATCACTATTAATTATTTTGATTAAAAATGTTGTTTTTAATTAAATTTTATTAATTTTCACTATTCATCAAAATATAAAAGTTATCTGAATAGTACCAAAATTTTACCCTAGGATAAATTCGATATTACAAATTCAAAAAAGAAGTCCATTTTGAGAGATAAAATTTATAAGATTTCAAAAAATGTGTATTACTATTCATAATGGCTACTTTGATTGGGGGTGGTGTGTGTTAGAACTCGAAGTTGCGTACAACACACGCTACTGTATTATTCAATGAGAAGCATACCATGGAAGCTTGGGGTGTTACATTTGGAAACCAACCCAAATTACATGAAACTCACATTAATTCCCATTTTCAACCAGATTCGGTGAAATTTGGTGTGCTGAAGTGGTTTCTTATGCATGCTAAAAATCCCACTCAAGGTAGGAAAAAAGTCCACATTTGGGGGAATGGATCATCAAATTGAATTTAATAATTAAGGAACCTATGTTACTAACCCCTAATGTCCAAGAAAATTGTTCCCTATAATTTATTATATCAATAGTTTCATTTTAATTTATGTGTAAATGTTTATTGAATAGTTTTCCAAAATCCAAATTTCATTGTTTTGCATAGATAATAAGAAAAAAAAAGAAATAGATTATGTGAATTTGAATTAGTTAATGAACACAATGAAAATCACATCAATTGAAGAATTTGTGGTTTACCTCTGTGCGTAATTTGGAAAATTAAATAAGCTTTTATATTTCCCTATGAAAGGTGCATTAGTGGCATGTCGATTAGACATTCCTCTAAAGTACCAAGGTATTCACAATGTGTTTCTTGTGTCACAACTTCATAAGTATGAACCTAATACTTCACATGTGGTCGACTATCTGGATTTCAAGTTTGAGTTAGATGTATCCTTTATAGAATAGATTTTTTATGTAGTTTACTAAAGTGAGAAGGTTTTCTGAGGAAATACCATTCCTCTTGTTTGGGTTCTATAATATCCCAAAAATCTTAAGGAAGACACATTGGATCAGGATGATGAAATACATGAATAATTTTTCATTTGTTTGATAAAAACATTGATATAATTTTCTAGGATGATAAGTATTATTACTAGGATAATTTCGACACCTTTATTTCAAATAACCCCATTATTAATTTGTATATAGATTCTGAGATCGTTTTTATGCATTTATAGGTGTGATATCGATGTTGAGGAGGTTAGAAGTGGGTTGAGGAAGTGATGGTGGACAAGCTATAAATTTTAAGGATTATATTATCCCCACCATCCCTTATGTGGTACTTTTAGAAAGAATCATATATTCCTAGTGGCCACCAGGGACTCGATGGTGGCCACTAGTGTAACACCCTAGGTAAATAAAGAATATGACATTTTCATATTTATCCATATTTGTGAATAGAATATTAATATGACTTTAAAGGGGACGCTATGCTCGATGGTGTACCCAACACGCAACAACGAGTTTCTTGGGAATCTTACGTTGCACTCTAAATGATATGGAATAGTATAAAATGAATATTTAATGTATATATATGATATTTTAATCATTAATACTATTCTGGAATTTATTTACTTATAACTACATGGGCAATCTTTTTTCAAACAAGTTCATTTTTGACTCATGTACCAAACATCGACAAAAACGTCTGATATGAACTAACATTATTAAACAATTATTATAACATTATAATATGTGATATGAACTGAATAATAATCTCTAAAGGAGGTACTTAGACAATTATTAATTGACCAAAGTTTATTATTCAGGAATATAAAGAAACGAACAAGACAAGTTGGACTTGAGGTAAGGGATCCTACACCTCTCTTTCTTTTTAAGTACTCTCTTTTATGTCATTCCTTTTAAGCTCATATTTCTTATGATTGGGATGTTTTTTTATATTACTCCTACTGTACTTATTATGTTCAAATGATGAGAGACCCTATTTCCTCTCATCAATCCATTTTGGAAGTTTTGAGTGGCACCGTTAGGCTGCCGAATTTTCGTAAGAGATCTAACCTCTCTCTTTCTATTTAAGTACTCTCCTTTATGTCACTTATTTTAAGATCCTCTTTTTTTATGATGGGGGATGTTCTTTTATATTCCTATTTCTGTAAATTTTATTTTAATGTGATGAGATACCCTATTTGATCTCATCAATCCATTTTTTGTAAGTTTTATGTGGCATCGTTAGGCTGCCGAGTTTTCATAAGGGATTTTTCATCTCACTTTTATTCCTGTGAGATTTATGCTACATTTGCCACAATTTCCTTCGAGTGGTGTATGTACTGCCCATTATTCTACTCTTTGTGTAATATACTTTCGTTTATAAGTATTTACATCAATGATGTATTGTCTTTCTTTCATGGGGTGTATGTTTTGAAAGATACCTAGGTCGGTAAGGGAACCTTTCACCCTCCTCTTTTTAAAAGACTTATTTTGTTGGGTATTTTAATTTACATATTGTTATGTTGGGATATGTTCTCATATATCCTTATTGATGTAAATTTTATGTCCAAGTGATGAGATACACTTTTTTATCTCTCATCAACTCATTTTGATGTGACACCGTTAGGCTGTCAATGGAACTTCTTAACCCAATTTCGATTTCTTTGGGTTCAACATGTAGTTATTGAATATTCCATCCTTTAAATACATGTGAATGAAATTTGATTATTTTATACTTAATATCCACTTATATTTGGTGTATTCGTTTGTAACACATAATTATGTAATTGATTTATCCTTAAACCAATGATATCGTCTTTGTATGGGACTTCATCTCAACCTCCTTTCATTGAGGCATATTCTGTTTTATACACAACCTTCTTTTATAAGGTGTATAAACCCCTTTGAATTTGACATTTATTCAAAAGGAATCTTTTTTATATGAAGTGTTTATTAAACTACAAAAGGGAATGTTTTTGTCGTACGTATGCGGCTACAACGACTTCTCCGCCGTCGTGACCATTATTTGAGTTTCGGCTTCCTCTACAAGTCATACCTTCTTTTTAAAAGAAAAATAAATACCATGTTTTACTTTTCTTTTATTTTGGTATTGAAAATTGTTTTCATAATGTTTTTATATCAATTTCTTGTATTGATATCTTGTGATTTAAAGGTGGAAATGTTATGTTTCCTTTATGCATGTTTTATGTGATACAGTTATGTTGAGGTTCTTGGGAATTATTATGAAGACGGGTGGTTCCGTGATAAACTAAGGGCGGGTGAGCCCGATATAGCTCTCCAATGCATTGGGTAACGCGAAGGAGTGAAACGTTAAGGTTTCTCCGAAGATATTTAGGGAATATACTGTGATGGGTATTCCAAAACGTAACCAAGAGGGTTACTCCCTACGTAAGAATGTTATGAACTCCTCAAGTTACCTTTTATGTCTTATGATTTCTATGATTTATTCATGATTTTATGAGGTATGTTAAAGTGCTTATGTTTTATGGGTAAAGTATGATTTCATTCTTATGTATACATGTACTCATGTTTCCTTTCCATATTTTTATATCCCTTACTGAGCTTTTTATGCTCATCCCAAGTTTTTGAAATGTTTTTCACAGGTCAAGGGAAGGGTACATGATGTGATGATAGTGTCAAGGATGTGTGAAGAAAGAATCCATGTTTTATTTTAAATATGTTTCCGTTGATGGGAAGAATGAATACTGTCTTTTATGTAACCACTTTGTTTAAATGTAGAATGTAATGCAAGTTTCATGATCTAATTCTCTAAAACTCTAAACCTAAAAATATCCTCAATGTGTAATCTTGTAATAACTCAAGATTAAGTAAGTTTTAAGGCTGGGGCCTTATAGTTGGTATCAAAGGCCAGTTTAGATAACTTTAGAGGTTAGGGTATTCTTTAAGCATAAGTGACATTACCATAATGGTTAGGATTTCAGAAAGAGTCCTGGTTTTATATAAAGTGAATGAGTAAGTATATCTTAGTGTTTATCTTCCTCATTAGTACATGATGGTTATGTTTATATACTCACACTGACCTTTTTGGTTTTAGTAAATGGCTGGATCTAGCAGGCACCAAAGTGACAATGGGTTTGAAGGAAACTGTGGTGGTTCTCTGATTAAGAGACTGGATGAGATGGGGGATTCAATGAGGAATCTCATGGTTGTTCTAAACCAACTACCAAGGAGCCATGATTAACCACTTCAACCTTGGTGAGTTTTATAATGCATCATGTACGAGATGGCCAACTCGATGTGGAAATTAATGTGATAATTATTAAGGTAACCATTAGGGTTTATATGATCCAAACTTTTTAGGTAATTATGGGTTACTCTATGATATGATGGAAAATGAAAGGAATGAGATAAACTTGAGTTTAAAATATGTTATGATCTTTTTTGAAGATTTTATCTCGTTTTGGGGATGTATTAAGAATTATATAGTTTTGGACAAAAGATAACACACAGACCATGTGACAACCCGTTGCGTCGGACAAAGCTACGGGAATCGAACCCAAAACCAAAGTACGACTGGTATTTATCACCTACCACTGGACTACGTGAAGTCCCTGGTTAGTTTGACTGATTCTTTTTAGTTATATGATTTTATGAATTAAGAGTAAGTTGATTTTGGGTTATTTATGAAAATGATTAACCTATCATGGAGGATATGTGATTAGGTTAATTACTTTTCAATACGAGACTTTAAGAGAAACTGATGTTGTTTGGAGATAAATGTTACGATTTAAATTGGAAGAATATGTGACTAAATCCCTCAAATATTTGGGTTTCAATCTTAGTTTTGTTTACTTTGAAGAATTTTATGGAAAAATTGATTATAGAATGGTCCTCGTTGAACTTTGGGTTTTGTTGGAAAAAATTTGGAGATTAAGAATAGATTTTCTTTTTATAAAGGGTTATCCTTTTCTGGATTATCTGATCTTGTACTAACCTTTTTGGTTTTGGTTTTGGTTAAAGTCTAAAGACATGGGAAGTATATAGTTCTCTTTTGTGGATTAGGTGACTCTCTAGAAGTTGATTATAGTACTCTTAATGCGAACAAGTCTCCCTAAATACTCGTCTTTTGGAAACAAATATGATTTTGATTAAGTAATCTAGTAAAAGTTGAAAGTCAACATGATAAGTGATTATGTTTCCTTATGAATAAAATCCTCAATAAAAAGTAACTTAAAACAAAAATTTTGTCTATTAACTTTTCCTACTGGGGAATCGAATACCGTTTAACCCATCACAAGTTTGTGATTTTCTTGTGGTTAACTTTCTCCTAGACATGTTTACTATCACTCTCCATCAGAACATGACCCTTTGTTTTTCCTCCATGTCCATATTTTCATACTTGGAATCCTAGTATGGGTTAAATCGGGTGACCTTTGTACTTATCTTTCTTTATTTTAAAGTGATTGTTTTACCGACTCTTGTTTCGATGTGGGACTTTCAAGGATGTTTCCAAGCCCAATTTTAAAAATTGCGAGGACGCAATTCCCAAAAGGGGGGAAGGATGTAACACCCCAGGTAAATAAAGAATATGACATTTTCATATTTATCCATATTTGTGAATAAAATATTAATATGAATTTAAAGGGGACGCTATGCTCGATGGTGTACCCAACACGCAACAACGATTTTCTTGGGAATCTTACGTTGCACTCTAATAAAAAAATAATATTATTTTAAATTGTAGTTAACATGTAGCCATTGTATTGGCAGGAATGGATAGAAATAACTAAAATATGATTATATTTGTTTTTACATTTATCCAATAAAAGATAAAGGCTTAAAATACGGAAAGAATTCAATTTTAGGCATATATGCCCTAGTTTTCACTAAAGGTTCACTTATCACCTTTTGATAGCGAACCGTCATTAAATATTGTTTTGTTCACTCTTATACATTCCATTGGACCAAATAAAACTCTTCTTAATAATTGGGACATCAAAATTTACTTTGTGTAAATTTTTGGTATCTTTCCGATAAAGTTCATTTTTTTAATGAAGTGTAAAATGTTGTATTTTAATTCAAAACCACTTTTTAATATAATTTCTTTATATGATTAGATTATATTTTGAATTGGTTTTAAAGTGAAATTAGAATATATTTTTACCATTAAATCCAATAGTGGTCGTTGGAATTAATTTCACTTTGAAATCAGACTTAAACTAGTGTCAATCTTTTGATAATTATTGTTTCATAAAAACACGCTATTTGCTCTGACAGCGGGAATTAATTATTAAATTAATTAATGAAACTTATATTTTTTGAATTTTGTAAAATAGACATCATTTTTGAATTCGGAATATCAAATATATCTTACGGTGAATTTTTTGTAATTTTCTGTAAAACATCAATTTTTGATGAATAGTGAAACCACTAAGTGGTACTTATAAAAACTAATTTTCCGTTTAAATGAAATTTTGCCATCCTTGTGTTTTGAATTTCAAAAATCCGACATACATGTTTGTCATTAAGAAGTAAAATTTGGTTCAATGGCATAAAAATAATTTTTTTTGGTGAATAGTAACTTATTATGCTTTTAATTGCGATTAGAGGTAATTAGTGTAGTTTAAGGTAAGAATAATGTTTTAATAAAATGAAATGACCTAGACACATGTCCTACCCTCATTGGATGTGTCATGGCCGACCAAGAAAATCCATGGGTCAACTTGGGGACCCCATGGAGCCACTTTGGTTGGAAAATGACATTAATATCTTTTTATTTAAAGTTAAAGTAAAAATGAGACAAACATGAAATGTTTTACTAAAAAAAATTTACATGGGGTTATACAAATCAGCTTTTTGACTATAAATATTCATTGGAAAGATAAAACGATTTTCTAAATAATGGTATTTTTTTATAATTTTTACACATTAAATAAATTAAATTATTTATGACATCATGATGATGCAGCGATGGCCTCATTATTTAACGATTTAAATAAAATGGAAAGATAATGTAATATCTAAGACCTACACATGTCCAAAACCTATTGGATGAGTGGATTTAGAACCCTTATCACCTTACCCTCGAAATAAATCAATGTGGGACCTTTTAAAACCGAAACTCAGTTTCAAATAAAGTAACATTTGCTTACTTTCCAAGAGTGCCCCTCCTCTCCTCTTATAAAAGGCCCCCACCTCTACCTCTTTACCCACACTTCCAAAACCTTTGAATCGGCCAACTACAGATCCTTTTGTCTCTCCACTTCCCTCTATTACTCCTTGAAGCCTCAAATTGGGCATAAGTCTTCCCAAGGAAGCCTTTGAGCTCAAACCAAAGTGAGTTACCCGATTTTAAGGTAATGTCTTCACTTGTGTCCTTTTGTTTTATTTTGCTTCTCCATCACCCTAAACTCTTTTTATTCATTTATTTTGTAACAAATACAGTATATTAAATATACTAGGATGTTGTTATAAGAAGTATTCGAGCTACACTTACACACACCTACATCTAATGGTTAAACAACATACTGTTTCCGTGGATGGCAAATTTCTGCATCCCGAAACGATGATTGTTCAACATTCTTCTAACACCTTCAAAGGTGGTCATTAAGATGATACATTATTTATATATGATATTTAATATTTTTATGTTTTACTTAAGCTTATTTATTTTTCATTTATGGTGTACCTTTATGGTTTCCATTATGGGTAAACGCGATATCTTCATTTAAGGAAGTGCGGACTACCGCCCCCTCAAAGTGATTTGATTCGTTAATACCATATGTGGTATGTATAAAGGATATATTTAATGATATTATATATGATAACATACTGTAATTAAAATACTATTATATATCATTATGTTTTAATTCCATTAAAAATGAAATAGAAATGGAAGTAGCGTTCATGCGTACGTACGGCTTACCGTCTCCATGAACGGTACATTTCATTTCTTATCTCAAAATGTTATGTAATATTATAAGTACATATATATAATGGATATATATGTAATATATTACATTTAAATTATGGATATCATTATGGAATTATAACCTATATATATCTCTCTCATTTTTTTTAATTCCATTAATATGACAAAAAAATGAAAGTAGCATTCATGCGTACGTACGGCCTACCGTCTCCATGAACGGTGCTTTTTGTTTTTTTATCTCAAAATGATATGGAATAGTATAAAATTAATATTTAGAGGATATATATGATATTTTAATCATTAATACTATTCTGAAATTATTTACTTATAACTACATGGGCAATATTTTTTCAAACAAGTTCATTTTTGACTCATGTACCAAACATCGGCAAAAACGTCTGATATGAACTAACATTATTAAACAATTATTATAACATTATAATATGTGATATGAACTGAATAATAATCTCTAAAGGAGGTACTTAGTCAATTATTAATTGACCAAAGTTTATTATTCAGGAATATAAAGAAATGAACAAGACAAGTTGGACTTGAGGTAAGGGATCCTACACCTCTCTTTCTTTTTAAGTACACTCTTTTATGTCATTCCTTTTAAGCTCATATTTCTTATGATTGGGATGTTCTTTTATATTACTCCTACTGTACTTATTATTTTCATATGATGAGAGACCCTATTTCCCCTCATCAATCCATTTTGGAAGTTTTGAGTGGCGTCGTTAGGCTGCCGAATTTTCGTAAGAGATCTAACCTCTCTCTTTCTCTTTAAGTACTATCCTTTATGTCACTTCTTTTAGGCTCCTCTTTTTTTTATGATGGGGGATGTTCTTTTATATTCCTCTTGATTTAAATTTTATTGTAATGTGATGAGATACCCTATTTGATCTCATCAATCCATTTTTTGTAAGTTTTATGTGGCGTCGTTAGGCTGCCAAGTTTTCGTAAGGGATTTTTCATCTCACTTTTATTCGTGTGAGATTTATGCTAAATTTGCCACAATTTCCGTTGAGTAGTTTATGTACTTTCCATTATTCTACTCTTTGTGTAATATACTTTCATTTATAAGTATTTACATCAAGGATGTATTTTCTTTCTTTCATGGGGTGTATGTTTTGAAAGATACCCAGGTCGGTAAGGGAACCTTTCACCCTCCTCTTTTTAAAAGACTTATTTTGTTGGGTATTTTAATTTACATATTGTTATGTTGGAATATGTTCTCATATATCCTTATTGATGTAAATTTTATGTCCAAGTGATGAGATACACTTTTTTATCTCTCATCAACTCATTTTGATGTGACGCCGTTAGGCTGTCAATGGAACTTCTTAACCCAATTTCGATTTCTTTGGTTTCAACATGTAGTTATTGAATATTCCATCCTTTGAATATGTGTGAATGACCTTTGATTATTTTACACTTAATATCCACTTATATTTGGTGTATTCGTTTGTCACACATAATTATGTAATTGATTTATCCTTAAACCAAGGATACCGTCTTTGTATGGGACTTCGTCTCAATCTCCATTCATTGAGGCATATTCTGTTTTATACACAACCTTCTTTTATACAGTGTATAAACCCATTTGACTTTTACGTTTATTCAAAAGGAATATTTTTTATACAAAGTGTTTATTAAACGACAAAAGGGAATGTTTTTGTCGTACGTATACGGCGACAACGACTTCTCCGCCGTCATGACCATTATTTGAGTTTCGGCTTCCTCTACAAGGCATACCTTCTTTTTAAAAGAAAAATAAATACCATGTTTTACTTTTATTTTATTTTTGTATTTAAAATTGTTTTCATAATGTTTTTATATCAATTTTTTGTATTGATATCTTGTGATTGAAAGGTGGAAATGCTATGTTTCCTTTATGCATGTTTTATGTGATACGGTTATGTTGAGGTTCTTGGGCATTATTATGAAGACGGGTGGTTCTGTGATAAACTAAGGGTGGGTGAGCCCGATATAGCTCTCCAATGCATTGGGTAACGTGAAGGAGTGAAATGTTAAGGTTTCTCTGAAGATATTTAGGGAATATACTGTGATGGGTATTCCAAAACGTAACCAAGAGGGTTACTCCCTACGTAAGAATGTTATGAATGCCTCAAGTTACCTTTTATGTCTTATGATTTCTATGATTTATTCATGATTTTATGAGGTATGTTAAAGTGCTTATGTTTTATGGGTAAATTATGATTTCATTATTATGTATACATGTACTCATGTTTCCTTTCCATATTTTTATATCCCTTACTAAGCTTTTTATGCTCATCCCAAGTTTTTGAAATGTTTTTCACAGGTCAAGGGAAGGGTACATGATGTGATGATAGTGTCAAGGATGTGTCAATAAAGAATCCATGTTTTATTTTAAATATGTTTCTGTTGATGGGAAGAATGAATACTATATTTTATGTAACCACTTTGTTTAAATGTGGAATGTAATGAAAGTTTCATGATCTAATTCTCTAAAACTCTAAACCTGAAAAGATCCTCAATGTGTAATCTTGTAACAACTCAAGATTAAGTAAGTTTTAAGGTTGGGGCCTTATAACTAGAGAGCTAGTGATATTCGATGGAGCTTGTTACAGATGCCGAGTTTATAGAAATAATTTTTAAAACAAACATCCTATCACATTTTCTTATCCTCTATTATACCATTCAACACCCAACAGCCTAGGAACCCTCCTAAGTTATTTTTCTGTTATCCTTTCCCCTTATGACTCCTCCCTTCAATTCCCATATAAGGATTTGATCCTATATTATTAATTAAATGAGTTCATTATTAATCTAGATGACATACATTATTTTCTCATTAATCAAAATTGGATATATTACTGACGAATTGATAAAATATAAGGTATTTTTTGTTATCTAACAAGGTATTGATGGATTTCTGATAGAATCGACACCCAGATTAAATGTTCAACAATTACAAAACCTTTAGATCAATGTACTGGTTGGCAGAAAATGGACTTCAATTTGAATGAACACGACATTACATTAGATACTTTTTTTCTCATCCTTGACTCTAGGTTTCTAAATCAGGATGATTCTATTATGGTTCAAGTTTATCGTGGTTCATTTGGACTTAGATGGTAACCCTTTGCATCAGCCATTGTTTCACCTACAATAAGAATTAATTGCCTTTAGAATATGTTTTATATGGGTTTTAGCATAATTTTTGGAATGTATGTGTATCCCCATGATACCTAAATTGATGATTGATCACATGGTTGTTGACCTGTTCTTATTTTTATCACATTTAGATTGTGATAATTAGGATACTACTTGATTAGACATGGAAATTGTTCCACAATTTGTATTTTGTATATGATGTTTGAGTTGTTATTTTATCTTCTACAGTAGATCATGCAGGTTAATACCAGTAGACTATCTTACAAGAGGGATGTGTTTGATATTTGGTTGAAATGAATTAGAAAATCCCCTCTAGGGGATGTTTTATTCATGTTTTTTGACTATCTAATCAAGGTGGATGTGCTGGGATTCTATTTGATATCCAACCCAGAATGGCGCTAAAGTGGGTAGATCGAGTTTTCGAGGATCGAGGAAATGTTTTAAGATTATGTGATGTAATTTATACATATATATTTTTATTTCAATGGAACACAACTACATATCTTATGAAGATATTTTAAGATATTTTGGTGGTGTTATGTGAATCCTTGTACACACTACCTACTTGAGAATTTTGGTGAGATTGAATATTTCATGACTAGGGATATAAGGAATAGAAAAGGCCTTGTGGTGGATGTTTGAGAAGGTTGATAACGAGGATGAAAAAAAAATTTGATAGTGTTTTTGAGGTATGTAAACTACTGCATTTATTTTCATTATATACCGCATAATTTGGATTTTAATTAATACATGTTTGTTTATATATCTGACATTTCATATTGGGACTCCATGGGTATGTTTATTTGTATACGATACGATTATTATGGTTATTTATTATTTATTAATTTTTTAATATTATTGTATCTTCATTATTTGTACTATGGTATTCACCTTGTGCTGAGGATACAGTCTCTCCATGATATTCCACATTCACTCACCAGTAAGTTGCGAACCCTTGTACACAGAGAGGTGCACATGTGGTTGTGTGGAACTCCATATTAGAACTAGTGGTTTGATATGAGGTGTTATATTATTAGAAAGAATCAGGTGTCCTCACTAGGACTCTAGGAATGTGATGTATTACTTTTTGAAAGATAAACCCCATTTGTAGTAAATTGAGGATAATAATTTGTTATTAATGGGTTCAAGAAGGAGGAAAAATTATATAAAATAATAAAGGAAGAAAACCATAGGGTTTCTAGAATGTATGGATTTTTTAAATAACAATGGTAATGTTTACTAGTGTGGGAGAGGCGGAATGAAATATAATAGAATAGTGGTAGAATACCCTTCTAGACACATTATATAAGTGAAATGGGGTGAGGGTAGTGGGTATCCCCCCTATAAATTCTATAAATTTGGTTTTTTTATTTTAATAATAAAATTAATATTGTTGTGGATTCTCGTTTCATAAGAAAATTTTATGTATGATTTGAAATTGGTGGTCTACCTATGACATAATGATCCTGACATTGATAGATACAGTTCAAGTGTATTATGTACCATATAATTCTAACTCATGATATATGATTTAGGCCCTATCTTGTATTAGATCTAACAATGATACAATAAAATGCATTTATTTCACTGGGTGACCATTTTTGTACATCGAATAGCCTATGTTGAGTGTTTTTATTTATAGATAAAAATTGTGTAGTCTGTTAAAAAATTGAGGATGTTTGTAAGTCAAGTTAATTAGATTCATAATTTAGATCTACATAACTGATGATGAGATTATTATGTGATCTTTATAGTGATATTTGGTTATGTATCCTCTCAACTAAGGGGTATTACTATAGATATTCTGACCCCAACAGAACAATGTTGGAGTCAACTTTATTACATTGTTATGAGATACAATGGAATCAAATCCCAAATGACCAAATAATTTATTAGTATTGGTAAACTTGATACATAATTGAGTCATTCATTACTTTAAACAATAAAGAATACAATTTCGTTTTCTAGAATTGAATTATTTCCTCTATAAAATCCTTATATATCTAACATGATACACATCATGGTTTCCTAGGGAAAGGAATAAGAAAATAGTGAGATCAAATGCTCCTAAAGATTAAGTACAATAGAGGCTATCATGAATCAATTAGAATAGTCAAAACAACATGATAAATAACTGAATAAACATTACCTTTAAATAAATTTAATATCATGATAAGATCTTGAATAATCAATAACGAAAGGAAAACAGTTGAAAACACATACTATTTTATCAAAAAAATGAGAATGAAATTCATCTACAGGTAATAGCATAGAGAAAATATCATGTAAAATAAGATAACTGAATTCTTAATGAAGGAAATGATTAATGATTTAGAATCATGTTTCCCACCAACATTATAACTTTAATATTATGATCTATCATATAAATAGTTTAAAACTACTAGGTACAAACTGATACATGTTATCCAACAATACCAATACTATCATGTTCTATCCTCAAGAAAGACTAAAACTACCAGTTACAAGCATATAGGGTTGGCTAACTCATACTGTCTCCTAAGACCATTCATTGAATATGTGGGAAATATATATTATTCCCCACCCATATATTAACATAAAAATCATACCACATATATAAAATAAAAAATTTAGTTAATGAACAATCTTCCTTATCATCAAATGTCTTTATTGAGTAAAGGATGCAGAATTATAAATATTTCCTCAATTAATCAAATAACATTGACAATAGAACACAATATGTAGAATGATATACAGTTTTTGAAATAAAAATATCCATGATAAATAATATATAAATTTAGGGTAATTTTAATGTCTATGTGAAATTGAATAATTCAAGGGAAAGTTAATGAATAAAAGATAAATAAAAAAAAGTTAATGTCAATATATTCCTTGTTAAAAATATTTATTAACCATATAAAGGAAGAATAAGGATGGATTAAATGTAATGCATACCCATTGCTGTCATAATGAAGGGTTTTAATCACTGATTAATACAAATAAAATTAAATTATATTTAAAAAACATTATTGATGAAAATACAGATTTCATTTTGAAAGAACATTTTGAATAACATTTTTATTGAAAATAAATTTTAATAATAATTTTCTATAAAATGATCCTCATTAATATACAATGTATGATTTATATAAATGAAGATCATTAAGGTGGGTAATTCTATACATTCAATAGAAGTTAAAAATAATGTTCATTTTGTATCAAAAAAAGGTTATAAAAGTACCTTATTTGGAAAATAACAAGAATATTCCTTTCACCTTTCCAATAAAACACAAATGGGCATTATTTTGGAAATGACATAATATTATAATAAAGTTTATCATAAAAATTAAAAATTGGTAAACATGATTTTAATAAATAAAATTGAATAATTTAATAACATTTTTGAAAATGTTTCTCGAAAACATGGTTTTAGAAGAAAATAGAATTCTGACCAAAGAGAGAAATATAGTCATATTTCCATAAAAAATCATTCTCAATTAATTTGAGTAATAAAGAGTTGAAAATGTTACAGTTGATTGAAGTATCATGAAAACATATAAGATAATGAAATGAAATTTTTTTATTATTAAATGGTAAAATAATTTCTTTCAACTGAAATTCAAGAATATACAATCTCGATTAGAATGATATTGTGAAATAAACCCTTATACTGATCATAATGTTCAAGTAAGAGTTAATAAGTGAATCAATTATGTGTTTGAAATTAAATCCTAAAAAATAATGTTTACAAAAAACATAAGTTAATAAAAATTCATTATACACATAATCTTATAATGACATAATCAAATAAGTATAAGTTTAAGCTAATGAATAAAATTGAGTTACGAAATACATTACCAATTGGTAACATTTAAGTAAAATACAACTTGATGCAATAATTAAATATTTAACATAAAATTAAATAATTAATTAATTATTCCTCATATTTTATGTTAAAGGGGATGTATACACACCATTTAAAAGAAACTAGTTTCAAAAGATTACTATATGACTAAATTAAATGAAATTGAGATGAAGTCCCTTAACTCACACATCCATTGGGATGAACATGATTTAACATCTTTTATAGTGCTATTAAACACATTACTAACTTATAAATGAACTATATTAAAATTTATAATATCATATATTATTCTATAATAACATTTTATCACCCGTTCATTAACTATATTTCATTATTTCAATTGTTTTTTCTTTTGTGATGATTGCCTTGTTTTTTCAAACATGTATCATCATGAAATATATGGTTATTTTTTATATTATATAGTTCTATCATCTCCAGAATAATAATCATGAAATAATTATCATATTTTTACATAATTTTTACTTTTAGAACCAATCATGATAGTTGGATATTCAAAATGAAATACATTATGTTAATAGAAATAGTAGGTCTTATGTACGCATGAGTAATATTTCCATTTTTGAAAGGCCATTATATAAAAGTGGTAGGAAATATATTAAATTTCTATAATGATAATAATATCATATATACAATTATATATACTTATATATCTAATCCATGTGGTATGGTGATGAAAATTGAGTCACATCTCTTTGTGAAGTTGGTAGTCCACATGTACACGAGCAATGTTATCATCATTAAGTGAGTGAAAAGGTAAGAGAAAAAATAATATAGATTATGTTTATAAAAGGATAAATATTCAATTTATATAATAATTCGATCATGTATATCACATATAATTATTAAATTTATCCTTATCACCTTCCTTGTGAAGTTTTTTTGAAAGACGAATTCGTGAGGCCATAGTCTACCTTACTAATGAGAGACATTATAATATCTCTAATGGAATTTATATTAAAAAAATACATATATGATTTTTTCCCATTATTTTTCCAGGGTGGCTTCTGTGTCACGCATGCTAGATTCTTGTTCCCTCACATTCCCACTTTATAAAGGCGGGTGACTTTCATCACATTATTAGTGATGCTTTCTCTATGATCAAAATAGGATGATTGGATGTTGGTTCCTCCTTCAATGGATTCCTCCTTGGATCTAATTTCCAATTCTAGGACTCCCTTAAATATTAATTCATGTTCCGATAACTTATTTCTATCACAATCTCTATATGGACACTGGTTAATTATGCCACTTCTATCTCAATTGGGAAGCAACCATCGACGATGAGAGTAGTCATGTTGGGAATATTTGGGAATGTCTCGACATTTGGTATATTGGGAACATGTGAATATTCCTTCTCTATAGTTCATCTCATATGATTCATCTTTGGAGGGGAACCTAAGGCATCATGTGCCAATGATGAGGTAATTAATTATATGGGATTAAGTCTTAAAATTATTTTTAACTTAGGAATACCATGATTATTTCACAAGGTAAGTTTTATGGACTAGGTCATGTCTTATCATCTTACAGGGATGGGTGAGAACATCCTATTGAGGTGGATCATGGATTGAGATTAAATTATTCTGGATATAGATCATAATTCTCTATTTTTGTTGATCATGGAGGTGTGTCCCTAGGAGGGATGATTTCACACATGGGTTCGATGATTTGAACACCCTATTGAGGAATATCAAGGATCATGGATCAAGATTCCTTATTGAGGAATATCAAAATAGTTGATTATAATTACCTTTTGAGGTGGATCTATATTGTTGATATGAATAATATATTGAAGAAGATTTGGATTTAGGTGTGTCCCTAGGAGGGAAGATTTCACACATTGGATGGTTGATCAGAAGACAATATTTTGGAAGATCATTGACAGTGTATCAGGACACCATATTAAGGAATATCTGGATGGATGTGTGTCCCTAGAAGTGATGATCTCACACATGGGTTATTTGATCACAATTATCCCTTGAGGAATATCAAGGATGGTGGATCAGAGTTCTCTATTTATGTGGATCTTTATGGAGGTGTTTCCCTAGGATGGATGATTTCTCACCTAGTTTGGAGGACTAGAACACCCTATAGAGTCTGATTAAGGTTGGTGGATTAGGATTCCTTATTATGGTTGATGAAGATGGAGGTGTCTCTTTAGAATTGAATATATTACACATAGATTGGTTGATTATAATTCCTTATTATGGTGGACCAAAGATGGTGGATCATGAAACCCTATTGAGGCAGATCGAGTTAGAGGTGTATCCCTAGGAGGGAAGATTCCACACATGGATTAGTTTACCAAAATACCCTATTGTTGGAGATCAAAGATGGTGGATTAGTATTACCAATTGATATAGATCCATATAAAGGTGTGTCCTTAATAGGGATTATATCACACATTGATTTACTTTTTTAGGATGGAATCTATAAGAGGTGTCCTATATATCATTTTTGAGAGATAAGGATCAAAATCCTTGTTGTTCAATGACATAGTTTAAAGTTATATGAAATGAATGATCCATGAATTTTAACATCATGCATTAAGGAAACATGTGTCATGAAAGGATTGTATATAATGGAATCTATGGAGGATACATGTGGAATCTTCCCTCTACGGCTAGGTTATATTCCATAGTGGGGGAGTGGATGGAATATCATGATTATAGTACATGAAGAATCTTGTGATAATTGCATATGGTAGGTAGTGTAGGGTCATATCATGTCAATAATACATAGGGAATCATTTTTTCATCACACTAGGAAAGGCTATAATTTTATATCATGTGATGAGGTTGTTGTCATGACGTTTGACATCGTTTTTCTAGGATGTGGAACTAAGAAGTTTTATGTCTTGCATCTCAGAATTTGAAGGGATTATCCTTAAGGGGGACCTTGATAGGTGCACATTTGCACTTAAATATGTCACCCCTAGGGCTAATGTTCCCACTACTCATGAGCCTCTAGGCTAGGCATGGAATTTTCACTTCCATGGAGGAGTCTCAATAAGGAGGCACGATGTTAAGGCCCTTATTCTTAGGAGAAATGGGAATTAGGGTACCAATGACTAGGATAATCATCTATGGAAATGGCTATGCTAGTATCATTTTGGATGTTGGGGTATGGGACTGGGAAGTTGTTTCATGGAACATTTTTTTATTTCACGTAAAATTTGTGTGAGAAGAGGTTTATCACACAAGGGAATCTTATGGGTTCAATAAAAATATTTTCACAAAATATTATGATTTTCATTCAATATTTGTAGTTAAATGAAAAATTTTGGAGTTTCATACATTTCAATGTTTTGAAGATGTAGATTCTATTTGTATGAACCTAACCATCCTTAGGAGTATTTGTTGCAGATCACTCTACCGCATGCCAAGTCATGTTTGGGCCCACATGAGCTCTTTCACTAAATAATATGACTTTGAGGGTACATTCTATCTAGTGTTGCAAGATTTCATGGAAGAGATAGAGTTGTGTGAAGTACAAAATCACATAGTCTTCTATAGATCCTCTCTAAGGTATAGGGGTGAACTTCTATTTATATCCAAAATATATGGTTATCGGCGTGTAACTCCATGGGAGTGAAAATAGGTTGCACACATCTAATTCCCTTAAAATGAAATTTTTTTCATGCACACATTCTACCATATGATCATGGGACTTGGGTGATAGTTTGGACTGAGGAAACTTTAAGGAACTGCTCATCGCCTTTGGTGTGTAACTGGATGGTTGTGTGGTAGGATTACGTATGGGGTTCCCTTATTACGTGCACACCTTTATTCTTGCATCCATGAGCCTTGGTAATGAATTTAGATAGAGGAAAATATCTAAAACTACTATTTGTATTTGGTGTTTAAGTAGAATATATTTTGAGGAAAAACCATATCTTTTCTCGCATTGGCTGAATAATATGCCCAATATGGTCGACTACACTAAAATGGTCCTTTGGGGTGGGTTATGTGTTTGGTTCTTCCAAAAATGGTTGTTTGAGGTTTGAGATAATATTTAGTGATAAAAATGAAATAATTAGTACATAGGTATAATTATTTTATAAATATAATACATACATTTTAGTTCCATCATAATACCCAACCTTTAGATCTGGTAATTTAAAAACAAACAACATCAATTTGTTAGGTCGTAGTCCGACGTACAAACAAATGAAAAACTTTAAACACATTTGATAGAAGTGGAGCTGGTTATGGGAATTAACTTGACATAAACACATCTAATTTTATGAAATATACTAATTTTATTATTCAATCTTATTCTAATAATAATTTAAAGAGGGGGAGGAAAAAATAAAATAAAAATTCTAATCAGAGAATGTTACCTCTTCTTCAGATATCCTCCATATGTTTTCATTAAAGAATTCCATTGTTGGATTCATAAGCAATATAAGTAATCGAGGATAGAAGGAGGGAAGTCAGGAAGTTATTTGGGAAGGCTCTGGTCGATCCATATATATTGAGTGTTTTGAACAAGTTAGGGGAGTGGGTTCGATTTTATTGTTGAGGTGGACAATCATTTGTGTAAACACCCAAAAGTATTCACTATTGGGAGGTCAATATTACCAAGCGTGCTATATAAAATTAATAATTAAAGGTTTTAGGGATTATATAGTATATAAACACCTCCAACATAAAATAAAAAACCAGTTTTAAACATTTTTTTCCTTATCATTTAGGATTCCCTAGTTTTACAATTTTGGGTTCTCACTACGGTAACTAGTTTTATAACCTAGATAATTAATAATTTAATACTTAATTAAATTGATACTTATTTTATTATTTGTAATAACTTATTATAAATGATACATCCAATTTATCAAATAAAAAAACATGTTTTTTGATAATTTATTTTAACAGAAGCGCATGAACATGAAAAAAAACCATTTTATCCTTAACTATGCTAACATAGTTTTTTACAATTTTATGGTCAATATAGACATTAGAAAAGAAAAAATGGTCCATTAATGGATAATATTTGATATTTTTAAAAAATTAAAATTACATTGGTAGAATATATGTTTTATGAATGTTTAAATCATTTAAAAATATGTCATTTATTATAAAATAACAATAATGTCAATTTTTCCATTTTTATTTAATTTTAATTTAAAAATATCTATAAAATGATGGTATTCAAATATATAATGATCAAAAATTTGTGAAATGATACATTCTTTAAAAAAAATTAATTTAATTCAATAATTCATTCAATTTTCTTTACTTTTAAACTTTCAATACAATTTATTTTATTTTATTATTAACTCAATAACTATTGTGTTGGCATTTCTTAAGAATTTAAAGTAATTATTTAATATCTAAAAATGAAGGATAAATTATTTTCATAACATAAAGTAATTTATTTATAAAAATAATATATATAACCAAATATATGATGTTTTTTTCACTTTACCAAATCTTTATAGATATTAAAATGAAGAATGGTTTATTGTTGTCATTTTCTTTACATAACATATTATATGGGTAAATTTCATGGAAAGGTGTCCCAAAAACTCATAATAATATATTATAAGGTCATGAGGGCTGAATAATGGCCATAAAATGATTTTTAGAAAGCTTTTTGGGTGATTTTACACCATATCTATTATGTTTAACCCCCGTAAATTTATTTTTACATTAATTTTTGAAATGATTTTTAACTGTTTTCACTAAAAATTATGGAAAAACATTAAGTTCAAATAATTATAAATTATAAATTGTTATGATTAAAAATAAGTAATCTGTTTTTCTAAATTCAATTCATATAATTTTCAACATTTATATTAAAATTAATCTCCTAGACGTGACGAGAAACCCAGTTTTTAAAGACAAAATATTCAGATTTTTATAATGTTTTTTATCTCTAAATTCCATATAAAAATGATTAAAATGAATTATATAGGATTAATTTATATATGAATGAACAAATTTTACTATAAAACCACTAAAAAAATATAATTTATCATTTGAAATTATTTTATTGAAAATACTATTTTGAGTAAAAATTCAGTATTTTCTACTATTTTTCAAAAAATGAAACATTTCAAAGAGATCCAAAAAGTCCGTATAAATAATTTTTTGACATGATGAATAAAAAAAATAATTTTATATTCGATTTTTTTCATAAATTTTAAAAAAACCAGTTCTAAATTAAGTGCACAAAGCATGACGAAACCATCCTTTAGAAAAAAATAGTTTCTTTAGAAAATATTCCTTTTTCATCTAAATCATTAATATTGTATTTTAGTCAATATATAACCATAATTTTATATTTTAGTTAGTACTATTCATACCCTCCATTAAAATTTCTATATGATGATTATTATATTAAATAAAAATATTTTAATAATATTTCAAATTTCAGTTAAACTCGGTTTTTCATGTAAGGAAACTAGACCCAGTGCTACATGTAACACAATATGAACTTAGTGTTATGTGAAATTCAAGATAAACATATTGTTTTTTGAAATGAATGACATTTAATTGGTTGAATTTATATAAATATATTGTAATGTATCATGTGTTATCTGTTATTATATTCATGGTGTTTCTTATCATACACGTTACTGAAAATAATGTTTTAATTTTAAAATATCAGGATGTTACATTCTCCCCACCATAAATAAATTTTTTCATAAAAATTTAAACATTAGGTCAATGATGAAGGGTTTAAAATATTAAAATCCCTGAATTGAGAAATGGCATTATAAAAAGGTTTAATAAAACATTCTCTTAATAAGAGAGAAAATGATATATGCAAGTCATCTGGAATAACCCATAACTTGGTTTGCAAGTAGGATAAAATTTGTGGGTAATATAAACACTGTCAAATATGAAAAGTGTAAATATTTTTTGATAGTGATATATTTCATTGATCATAAGCAAGTGAATGATCAATTTAATGTTAAAAGCCTAAAAATCATAAATTTGTGATGATTTAAAATACCATAGGATTTATCAAATATGAATGTAATATGATTTTTTTCTTCATATCCCTTTTCCTAATGTTGATAAAATTTTATCAGATGATATACTTAATTTATTTAATTGCATTTCATAATCCAAATACTATCATTTGGTTTTTCCTTTAATCAATTTCAAATTCAACACTTACTCTTTGAAATGAATATCCATAATTGAACTTTTTATGCATGAAGCCCTAAAATTATCATTTAAGAGAACATAAGATCCATTAAATAGTGAAATGTCTTATTTATGTCTCAAATTATTTTCAAAAAACAACTTATTAGTAATCCCACAAACAAAATCATGTAGCTCTTCACTGTAACATACCAAACATGTGAATACCTCTCTATGAATTTTTTTGAAACATGGTAATAATATTAATTACCATAAAAAATTATTTAGAACATTCATGGTTATTTTTTCCATAATTAAAACATATATTATTGGACATATAAATTAATTCAAAATATGTTGTAAACTCCATCAATGTTAGTATAAACCACTTTTTTAAGAAATCATTAATCTTTCCTAAGGTATTGAGTAATATCTAATTTACCTTATCTATAACAGTCATATATTTATACAAACATCATTTTCTCCACATCAATATCATATTAAGGGTTTTATTTCACTCTATAATATTCATTCCAAGATGTCCAACCTTCCAATGAATCAATTTTTTTCCATGGGTACCAACAAACATATTCTCTCAAATCCATAATCAAATTATACTTCAATAAAATATTTTTGTATTTCATAATTATTTTTATAATAATATCATTTATAAAATACAATAACACCATTTTTATTGGATCATTATATACAATCAAATTAATCATTCCACCTCAGTCATATTAATAACATAATCTTGACTTGATCCCTTATCTTCTACTAAGTAACATTATATTTACACTTAGGGAATTAATTTACATAGTTCTCTATCTCCTTAAAGTTCATGTAATAAAAATTAGTGTTTTATTTCGTTTATTTAATTATTTTGGAATTTAACCCTTTTCCCCATACTTTTTACATACTCTCAATCTCGTTGAGAATTTACTAGGGTGATTCTGTCCACATTTATCCCATGTAGGAAAATGTTTCTTTACCATCTTTTCCTTATCTGTTGTTTGATCTATATTCCTCTTTTACTCATTCTAACCTTTGAATCCATATGACATGAATAATTGTTTCTTAATTTTTTTAGTAGATAAAACTATTCCATCATATGAATTAAATGGTTTGGAGACCAGTGCCATTTAGAGATTTGTCTTAAGGACTTCAAGGAAATGGTCAATCATGTACTCCATGTTACTTATATAATCGATAGCATACTTAACTAACCTTGTAATGGTAGATTAATAATACATGACACGTTTATCTTTATTTATTTTAATATAATAAACTTTCTTCTCATAATTGTTTATTTCTCATAAGGGAGAAATTTTTAAATGAATGCCGCCATAAAATATTTACATTCCATGAGTTCTATTTCCTCCTTTTAACTAGTATTCTAGATCAATGACCACCATTGATCTGCATTGAATTTTAGAAAACACACTAGTAGGGTAAAATTTTCAATTTTAAATCATCCAGATTACATAAATATATTCTCTAGAGATTTACTACATTACTCAGTTTCCACTAAATTTGTAGTCTCACTAAATTATGGGTGCCTCTATCAGATAAATGAATCCATAATATGAAAATCTTACTATGGAATATAATTATATATATGGGAAAGGTTTTTTTCAAAAGCTGATTAACCTACCATATTTTATCCACAATTATTTCAGTTCCAATACCGTATTTATTGACTTCCTCAACATAGAAATCTCTAAATTGTCCCTGAGTATTGATATCCTTATTATTTTCATGTTTTGTTTTAAAAAAAATTAATATACTATATTTTATAAAAATATAATGAATTTTAAATCACAATGCATAATTCCAAATATGGTGTAATATATTTCATAAATTAAAATTTATTTTAATAGTCAACTCAGAATAATAAACTTTAGTTCCTTCAAGGATATCATTAATTTAAAATCCTTTATAATGGTTTCTAATGAAAATGTGAATTATCTTAATCATATCCATCGGGAGTGTCAAAATAGGTGTGTAGTAAGGCCCACTTTCTAGTAAGAGGTAATGCTTGAGTCAAGATAAAGAAAAATTTTGGTAGTTATTACCCCTAGGTACAACTATGCTCGAACCACTTCAACTTATAGTATCTAGGAATGAATTTATGTCTAAGAAAAACCACATTATCTACAACTTACCAAAACATTATGATGTTCTTCTATACTTGTCCTTAGTGTTTGTTTGGGTTTTATTCTAAAATCTATGTTTTCCTAAATCTAGTTCCTTAAGTTTTAACAAAAATTATTCTAAAAACAACAGTATTGACCCTGACCCCAGTATCCTGGAACTAGTGCATTCATTATTAAATTGGATTATGATACAAAGAATCACATCCCAAAAGGACCAAATAGTTTAGTAGTCTTGGTAAACAAGATAAAAAACCTGGTTCATTCATTAAATTTGAATAAAAAAATTACCAATTTACTTTTGAGAGTATCAAAATTATCTCTACTATATCCTTTTATATAAAAAAAAAATGCACTTCATGGGTTCTCAAGTAAAGGAAACAAAATAAGGCTGAGATCAAATGATCATTAATGGGTAAGTATAATGTAAAATATCTTGAATTAATAAGAATAATAAATATGGAATGGAAAATAAATGAACAAAAAATCCATTTAAATAAATTGAATATAATGATAATATAAGTAATAATAAATATTTAATAGTAAATAAATGAAAACACATTTCATTTTATCAACAAACTGAGAATGGAATGAGTCAACCGATAATATAATGGAAAAAATATCATGGATATTAAGATAACTAAATTCATAATTGAGGAAATGATTAATTATTGGATTTAATGTTTCTAAGGTACATGATACCGTTACCATAAATATATATCCTCAATACAATTTAAAACTACTTGGTACAAATGGATACTATTTGGACAATTATATCTCTACTATCAACATCTATCTTTGATATAGTTAACATCAACTAGTTACAAAAGCATAAGGTTTTTCAAATTGTTTTTTTTTCTCATGAGACTTTTAGATGCATCAAGGGGATATTAATATTGGTCCCCAACAATATATTCATGAACTAGTCATTCCATATATATCAACTAATAGATTTAATAAATGAATAATGCACCTAATCATCAAATATTCATATTGAGTATTGGATACACATTTATAAATATTTCCACACATAATAAAATAAATATAGAATTAGAATTAATAATGTAGAATAATATATAGTTTATGAAACAAAAATATTCTAGATAAATAATATTGAAATTTAGGGGAAATTTAAATTCCATAAGAAAGTAAATAATTCAAGGGAAAGTTAATGAATCCAAAAATGAATCCAGGGAATATTAATTATTTCCTTGTAAAAATGGTTATAAGACATCCATAGGAAGAATAAGGTTGATATAAGTACAATTTATACCCAATTTGAGTAATAATAAAGCATTGATTTCAATAATGAACAAATATACCATAAAAATATCTGTAAAAAATCATTAGGAAAATATCTTTTTCATTTTAAAAAATCATTTTGTAAATCATTTTCTTTGACGATAACATTTTAAAAAAATTATTTAAAATGATCTGATTAAACTTTGAAAGGAAGATTAAAATTAATTGTTTTCCAGCATGTGGTTAATTCTATACATGTTATAAAAGTTAATAATAATATTTGATTCTACCATAAAAATGATCTAAATGTTCCTTTTTAAGAAATCACCAAGATTATTTCTTTCACATTTTTCATAAAACCCATATGGGAATTATTTTGAAAATGAGATAAGATTCATTCAATTTTTTTTAGAATGTAAAATTAGATAAAAATTAATTTAATAAATAATTTTAAATGGTTAAAAAAAATTTAAATCATTTTTAGAAAACATGGTTTTCGAAGAAAATAGATTTCTGACTAAAGAGAGAAATGATATCCGATTTTCGTAAAAAATATCAATTAATTTAAGTAAAAAGTGTTTAAAATTGTAATACTAATTGAAAATATATTAAATAAACATTAAAGAATAAGATTTAATGGTTTTATAAAAAAATGATCAAATAATTTTTTTCAACTGAAATTCAAGAATAAACAATCTTGATTAGAATGAGATTGTGAAATAAACCATTACTATTATCGAAATGTTAAAGTGAAAATTAATAAATGAATAAATTATGTTTTTAAAATATAAATTAACATAAAATAAATTGGAAATTAAACAAAATTTAATCATATTTTATTATACATATAATCTCATAATGGCATAATCAATGAAGTAGAAGTTTGACCAAATTAACAGAAATTGATTTAAGAAATACATTACCACATGGTAAATTTTATGTTAAATAATCATTGGTGAAATAATTAAATTTTAAACAATTAATTATATGAATAATTATGTATTCATGTTATTACATGTCAAATTTATGGTATATATATCATATAAAATAAAATATATGCATAACATTACAATATGCCTAAATGAAATGAAATTGAGACGAAGTCCCTTAGCTCACACTTCCTTTTGGTTGAACATGATTTAACCAAACTTATAGCTATTTTAAGAATTATATTAACATATAAAGAGATTTATTAATATTTATAATATCATATATGACCATTTAATATCTTATTATATCTTTTTCATTAATTATATTTCATTATTTTTATTGTTTTGGGTGATAATTTTCTTGTTTTATCATATAGGTTTCCTCATGAAAGATCCAATTATTTTGCATATTATATAGTTATATCATCTCCATATTAAAAAAAATGAAATTATTTTCCTATGTTACATTTATTTTACTTTTAAATCCAATCATGAATGATGGTTATAAAAAATGAAATATGTTATGATCATTGAGATAGGGGCCATACATACGCATGGGTAACATTTCCATTTTTAGTGATCTTTATTGAAATGAGGTAAGTTGTATATAAAAATTATATAATAATAATAATATCTCATTACCAATATTATATACTTATATATATATACATATCATCCATGTGGTTTCATGATCAAAATAGGGTCACATTGCTTTATAAAGGTGTCAATCCACAAGTACACAAGCGATGTTATCTTCTTTAAGTGAGTGAAAAGGTATGAAATAAAATGGTTTGTATTTTATTTATAGAAATAAATATATGTAATTAATATCATAGTTATTTCATGTATATAACATATAATAATTAAATTTTTCCTGATCACCTTTCTTGTGAAGCGTTCGTGAAGGACTAATCACATCACTTTGTGATGCGGAGGTCCACTGTACACAGGAGCGACATTATTCTATCCCATATGAAATAGAAATTAAAATATATATATATATGATATAATGTATCAAAATGTATAATTATGTTCTATATATCATATATATAATTTATTACAATCATAACACCTAACCTTCAGGGGTGGTAATGGAAAAAGGAATGACATCAGTCCATGAGGCCGTAGATCGCTTTACACGTGAATTATAATTTGGTAATGCATTTTATGAAATTGGAGATGGTTTTAGGTCATGAAAATAAGATAAATACATCTTTGTATACGTGTGGCACTATGAATATTATTTAATCATGTTTTAATAATAATTGAAGGAGTTTTATGATGAAATAAAAAAAATTCATTGAAGAACGTTACCTCTTCTTCAGGTATCCTCCATAGTTTACGCTAAATATATACAAGGTTGGATTTAAGAACAGAATAATGATTTTAGAATGATATGAGGGAATTTGGGAAGTCATTGTTTTAGGTTATGGTCAATCCAAATGTCTTGATCTGTGTTAAGAAGTGAGGAGAGTGAGTACCCTTTTATAGTTGAGGCGGAGTGACATTTTTTTACATATCCAAAATTATTCACTATTGAGATGTAAATCATACCTTAAGTGGATAAAAATGATGAAAATTAAATGGATTTATATATTATATGGTCAATAAGAACCTCCAAAAGATAATAAAACCCATGTTTTAAACATTTTCTTCTATAACTTTAATGTTTCCCTAATTTTTCCATTTTGGTTTTTCTCTATGGTAACCAGTTTTCTAACCTTTGTAATTAATCCTTTAAGAATAAATTGGTGTCAAAATTATAATATAATTTTGAAAAAAAAAATATTATGAATATTTCATATAATTTATTAAATAAAAATACAATGAATTTTAAATATTTATCTTACCCTAAGAGCATGTACGTGAAAAACATCGTTTTAAACATAACCGTGGTATCATATTTTTTTACAATTTAGCAGTCTATATCGTCATTATAAAATAGAAATTTTTAAATGAATAGAAAATAGTGGATATTTAGTATCTTTTAAAAATAAATTATAATAATATATAATTTTTATTAATTATAAATCATTTAATAAGTTATCATTTATTATAAAACAATATTAATATCAATTTTTACTTTATTCATTTGATTTAAATTTTAAAATAACAATACAGAAATGAGTTTAGAATATGTTATTATATAACATATTTATAATAATATATTAATTTACATAATTAATTTAATACAATAATTAATTCAATTTTCATCAATTTTAATATTTTTAGTATCATTTATTTTGTTTACATAATAACTCGATAATTACTATGTTGGTGGAATTTCTTAAGAATTTAATGTAATTATTTCATCTCTAAAAATTACATTTTAATTACTATAATGAAAAACTAATTTATATTTAAAAATAATATCTATAAACAAACCTATTGTGTTTAATTACTTAACCCAATGGTTTATTGACAATGAAAGGAAGAAAGGTTATTTTTTTGACTTTTTTCTTTACTTGTGTTATTATAGGGGACCCTTTAATAGAAAATTGTCTAAATAACTAATAAAAATATATAATATGGCCATAAGGGTATATATATGTCCATACAATTGGTAATGGACAATTTTTATGTAATTTTACCCTTTTATCAATTATGTTTAACCTCTAGTAAACTCGTTTTTAGTTTAATCATGATAATTAATTTCAATTATTTTCACTAATGATTAAGGTAAAAAATTAATTTGGAATTATTATTGATTATATATTATTCATATTTAAAATATTGAATCAATTTTTCCAAATTCAATTCACATAAGTGGAAAATTTTAATTTGAAATTAATCATACAGATGTGATGAAAAAGAGGGGTTTTAAAGAGAAAATGTTCGAGAGATTAAAATGATTTTATATAAAAATTAAATATGAAAGTGGTTATAAATAAATAAATGGGGTTAATTGATACTTAATCTTACTAATTATACTTTAAAACATGTTTAAAATATAATTTTAAAATATAAATTATTTAAAAGAAAAGAAATTTTTGATTTAAAATTTAGCATTCTTTACTACTCTTCAAAAAATAAAAAATTTCCAAAAATACAAAAAATTGACTATAAGATAATATTTATATGATTATTTCAAAAATTAGGTTTATTTTAAATAACATATCAAAATTTCCTAAAAAATAGATCTAAATTAAGTGCGCAAATCACAACTAAACCATCTTTCAGAAAAAAATACTATTTTTTAGAAAAAAATTATTTTATATTATTGTTATTTTATTTCTAATGAATTGATAACCAAAATTTTCATATTTTTGTTAGTAATATTCATACCCTGCATTCTAAAATATTTTTGATAAGTATTATATTAATTAGAAATATTTTAATAATATTTCAAATTTTGTTAAAACTCGACGTTTCATGTAACGCAAGCTAAACTCAGTGTTGCCTGTAACGAAATATAAACATATTATTTATTTTAATGTGATATTTTTTTTGAATTTAATTAAATATATTTATGAAATTTAATTTATTTATATATATCCTAGAGTCTCGAGTGTTATATTTTCTTCTACGCTTGGTGTTGTATGCCATACACGCTACCGAAAACAATGTTCTTCCTTTAAAAATCCAATGTGTTAAAATTTTAGCAAGATGTGAGTACCCTACTTCCATTATACAGATAGGTTCATTATCCCCCATACACACTTATGATGTGGGTCCATTATCTTTAAAGCCAGTATTCTATTATCTAACTATTTAGGTTTAGTGTGGGTCCCCCATTTGGTTCAGTGTCCCCCCTATTGTCTCTTATCAATCAGTGAGGCAGGAGTCCCCTGCCACTATTCAGGAGAGGTTGTGTTAATTTTTATCATGGGTATTTTTAGAGGATGGATAAATTTTATTGTATTCATAGACCATAGAATATATTGGGCCCTCTTTTTATGACCTTACTTTAGTGTCGAGACACTTCCCCTTAATGAATTCTTGTGGTGACATGATTGTTGGTAGTCCATTAAGTATAGAATTAGATAGAACTTGTGGTTCCTTGACACCATGGGGTTTTCCTTTGAGATTTGATACTTATTTTAATATTAGTTTCGAGTTTTTTGGACTCTTCATTATTATTTACTTCCCTATTGATCATATTGTATGACATTCATGGACTAAATCATAGATAACCAGGACTTCTCTATGTCCCTAAAACTTCTATTTATTGAGTATATTTAGACAATTATTTTTTATAAATCACAATATTTCACTTTAGTAATTGGACATTTGAGATGATTTGGTGTTCTAGTTTTTGTTCTTTATATCCCTCCTATTCACCTCTTACACTGGGAATTGAGATGACCGGTTTCGTTATATTTACTTTATGGTTTTGGGGTGTCTTATTTGATATTTTTATACTCATCCTTATGTATAAATAATTACCAATTGTGTTATGTATGTGTAGTAAATGAATATTTTTGAAGATAGTGTGGTTGGATGTGGAGTTGATGCAGCTTTTTCGGAGATATTGCTTGGTGATTCTTGGCAATGCATTATGGATCATGGTGATTCATGAATGTAGTAGGTACATCTTTGGGTGAAGATTAATCCATGAGTACATGAAATGAAGATGAGATTCATATTAATTAATGTTTCAGTGACTACTTGTATGTTTTAATTCCCTTATATTTACATTTATGAAATGTAATTGTACTTTTTCTCTCAAGAAAGCCTTGTATATAGTTCAATTAATCATTTATTTATAAATAAACTTCTATTATTTTTGAATATCTTTTGTATTTTAGATGTGTTTATTTAATGTTATTATAGTCTACATCCCCCCATGTAATAATATATTCTTATTCAGCATTTGTCACTAGACAATAGGCTATTAAAGGTAGGCTTGGGGCGTTACTCTCGGCCAATTTTTGGCCCCAGAGGGGTTTTGGTGTGTTATTTCATGTAATTTGTTTTATAAATATAAGACTTTATTCTTTAAAAGGTATCACTAATGTGTGGTGGGAACTCTTCCTGTATATTATAATAGATAATAAAGATAAAATCTTTACCCTATATAAATAATTTTTATCCTTGTCTATTTTTTGAAACATATTATAGAATCAGATGAATCATTACCCACTTTTATTTTCACATTATATTAATAAAAAATATTTGTTAACAAATAAATTATCTTACCACGTACGATAAATTATATAAATATATGCATCCTTTATTCTGATCCATTTGAGCCCAAAATATTCATTTACATTCTAAATATTTATAGTAGATCTATTTTCTACTATATTTTAATGAAAAATACAATCTCTATCTACTAATAGTTTTATATTTAACTCTTTTATATTCCCAAAATTTTTAAAGTATACATTTGGAATCATATATCTTTGAAAATAAAATAATCCATTTAATAACACCAAAACTGGATGTGAAGTCTCCATGAAGTTTCACAAACCCCTTCAGGTGTCCAGTATGATTCTATATTATATAAATTCTACCCCACCTTCCTAACACTTTATTCAGGTTTCAATAAATTGGACTAGTTACCATAAGAAAAATTATTTTAATTAAACTAGAATTTTCATCTTTCTATTTGAACTTTTACCTATTTATATGATCAATACAATATATGAACCAGGACGTCCCATTCTCAATTAATCTATCCTCAAAACATTTAGAAAATATTGTAAAATTCATGTTAAAATCATTGATATTATTTAAAAAATTTCTATTTAATATTGCGGGATGAATTATATGAAAAAAGTCTCTATATGAAATGATCAGTTGCTTCAAGATATAAACACAACTAATAATATTAATTATATGAGTTGAGACTAAATTTTGTAAGATTATTTTTTATTTAATGCCTTTAAACCCTCACATGAATCCTTCAATTCATCTTAATATAATATTGATATACTTTCTAATGAAGTTTAGTATTATGTTACTCCGGACGGTATTACTTTAACACATTGAATTTAACTTCTTGCTTAAGATAAATTATTAATTTTCTTTATGAGTTTATAAATTTGATTCCATTAAGAATTTAAATGAAAAGTATTGACCTAAAATTCATGTTTGATGGTGATGAGGTTATTTTATCTATAGTAAAAGATTTTATTAGATGAGAATCATGTATTATATTTATTTCATAAAGTCTTATACAATAAGTATTTCCACTATAAAGTGGAATCCATTTAAATGAATCATATAAATTAATTGACCAAGATCCATATGTCACTATTAAATGAGTCTAATTTTTTATCCTATCAAAACTTTTCTATGTATGTATTTCATTATTCCAATCATAACAGATATTACTCTAAGATAGAAGGACTGAAAAATCTGTATCTCAATTAATCATATGGATTCACTCAATATCCTTCATCTTGTATCTTATGTCATGTGGATTCCAAGATAAATTTAACCCAAATATAAGTGTGATTTATCTATTTAATTCTTGGTGTTATCAAATTTTATAGAAAAAAACTTAAACATTTCACATTCTAGTGAATTTCTACAAGAATTCACTTTCTTTGATCATGAATGATCTTTTTGGCTTCCATTTTTATAGGTTTAGATAATAATAAATACATAACAACCCAAAATCAGACAAAGTGGATACTACTAAATCATTATCCATAATACCAAAGAAGTTAAATAAATAAAACTAGATTTCTTCCCCTAAAATATCTTCAACACATTTAGATTGGTTTCTTCTTTCTATTACCCAAACATAACCTATTAAAAACAATTTAAAACATGGAATGAGAACACGAGGCTCAGTAAGTGACATAAAAAAAATAAAACATTATTCCCTGAAAATATATAAACACATGAATCATGTAATTTTCACCCTTGTATATAACATATAATTGGTGAAAACACGAGGTTTCCATAGAACATATCGAGCATAAAAAAACAATTTTGATATATTTGGTATAATTTGACTACCATATGTACTTATTATTGTAACCCTTACGAATACCATATGATTGGTAACCCTCATGGAATCTTTACAATGTAACCCTCATGGATACCTTATAATATACCTTTCAAACTTACCAATTGAATAACCATAACGGAAAACTTCCAACATACCCAATGAATTGGAGGGATATCACAGAACAACAAATCTTTGGTTTATAAATTAACCATATCTCATTATAAATTATTCCCAAGAACCAAAACATAATCATAAAACATGAATACTTGCATCATAAAAAACACTCCTTGGGGAAAATCACTTATTTTAATGGAATACTATTCATATAAAAAGGAAACAAATTCTATGAAAATGACCATGTAACCTTGTAAAGAGGCTTTAAAATAATAAGGCCTCAGGAAAATTGTAAATTCCAAAAATTATATATAAGTTAATAAGAAACATTATTTTTTAATTTTTTAAAAAGGGATATTAAAAAGGATTTTAAATTGAATGTCCCTTACATAAAACCTAAAAATATCATCTAAAAAATAGGGATAAACATGAAAAATAACATTCTAGAACAATAATGTCTATAAATTCATATCAACCAATTTGAAAAATGGTCATATAGAGATATTTAGAAGAATTTATCACTAAATCATTTAAAATAATGTTTTAGTTAAAGATTCTTTTACCTCAAGAGTGAATTCCCTAAAAATTGTTCAAACCTTATATATAATTGTTTATAGGGTGTTATTACTATATTAATGAACTATATTTAAAATTTTAATTCCTTATATGATCTTCAAATAACATATTTCCACCCATTTATTATTATTATTTTTATTTCCATTGTTTCAGGTGTGTTCTTTTCATAGTGTCATAGTCGGTTCATTATGGATTTTCTTTTCAAATGGAAATAATACTATATAATATATAACACATATATAGGTAATTTAAAAAAAATTATAATTGAATTTAATCTTTCCATGAATATAGTAATGAGTTATGAAAACTCATTGTCCACAAATATAGTTAATTGACACAATATGGGTGATGACTTCATTTTTAAAAATAAAAGGATAAAATAAGAGATTTTATGATGGATATACCACTAAAAAATTAATATTCCAATATATATATAATACTATAGTTATCATTTGGATTTGGATAGTGGGTGATGATAAGTTAGATGTGAAAAAGAAATTAAAAGAGAAGAAGGGGAATGTGCCTCTTGAATATTTCTCCTTGAAAACCTCCTTAGGCCCTTGGATTGGTCTTTTTATGAGACCATAAACAATAAATTTGTATCAAGTGATGAGGAGAAGAGAATTTTTCCGATTATATATTATTATTAGGGCCCAAGTAGGTGAAATTAAGTGAATTAATGAGTCCTTTTTTATGAATGAGTTAAGATGCAATTTAGGAATAACGTAAAATAATAAAATATAACAAGTCTAATATAAGGGTAATGACTTCCAAAAGGAATAAAAGGATCGGTGAATAAGAGTATCGAAACAATATTAACATTTTTTCCCTTATTCCAGATTTTGGAAATTTTTAAATAATTTAATAAAATATTTTGGTCATCAGATATAATTTTTGTCAAATTTGACACTATTCATAACTATGACTCTAAAAATATCAAAAAAATATTAAAATAAAAAATATATATTTTATTATTTTTATATATTTAATATTTATCTATAAAATTCATGGATCATCTTAATTGTCTAATTGTAAATTTATTTTAATATTTTTAATATCATTAACTTGAATTTTTTCATTAATTTAATAAATACTACATCATAGTTGTGCAATAGTTTAAGGTATTTATTTTTTTCTAAAAATTAAAAATAAATTATCTTGATTAAGATAAATATTTTATCTTTTAGAAAAATATGATTTTTTTAAAATATCTTCTATAAATGTTAATATTAAAAATTCATATTAATTGAAAACCATATTGTGAGAAACTTGAAATTATTTTAAATAAAATATTATAAAGGGGTTAGAGTTTCCATGTGGATCCAAAAAGTCCAAAATTCAAATAAAAATAATATAATTGTATAAAATTACTCAAAAAAAGAATTATTAAAAAATTTAGGTCATTTAATGGTTCTTATAATTTAATATAAAATCATTTTATTGCTTTTTCTTCATCTTTCACAATAATTGAATCACCATTGCATATCTATTAAACATAATTATTTCATATATAAAATTTAAAAATAAGTTAATATCTTATGAATAACATAATTATGTTAAATAAAATCATTTATATTCATTTATTATATTTATTTACTCATATCCATGTCAAGAAAACTTATATAATTTGTTAATTTGGATTTTCTTTCCTTGAACAAGCATTATATAAGAATTTGGATATGAGTAATGTGATATAACTCTAAATATAAGGCCAAAGGATTAAAAATTACACAATATTGAGTTAATTAAATAATTAATATTGAATATATTATTAGGTTTATATTTTTAGTGAATTAGGACATAACTAATATGTAGTAACTCAAATTTATACATTGTGGATACCACAACAACAATATCAATTTCTTCCACAATATAATTTTTTTAAAAAATCAACAAGATTTATTTTCATAATAAAAATATTATTGAATTAATCATTTTATTTACACATCCTTAAACACTATGGAAGACATTTCAAATACATGGTATGAGAACAATAAGTTCAGTAAGGTATATAAAATATGAAATGAAACTATTAGTCTCGAATCATTTTAAAATCATGATTTTTTTTCACAAAATCACACTTTTCACCCATAAAACATAAAATCCTTATCCAAACTCCTGAAATAAAAATATTCATAAAAAACTTTATAGAAATAATAAACCATAAAGGTAACTTGTGTTATCCATATCATACTTAAATTGTATCTTTCACCACTGCATAGGGAATAACCTTCATTGTTACATTTGGAATAACCATCATAGTATATTATTGAAATATCTTATGAGAAACCTTATTGTTTAACTCCATCTCACTAACTAATTTATTAGAGAGATATAACATGCTCAACCACCCTAGGTTTATAATAGAAACACCTGTATACATAAAAAATTCCTAATAACCATAACATAATCATAACACATAAAACAAGCACTAATGAAAAAAAAACTTTTCCACTTTAAAATCACATTTCATCTTTACAAGCCATTGATCCCATAAAAGGAATAAAATTATTTTAAAAACAATTCTAATACTTATAAATTAAAAATCAATATTTAAAATCAATATAAAAGTGATAAATTACATTCATGGATTACATGTTAAAATAAAACATTCCAAGTTATTGAAATTATCAATCCCTTTTCAAAACACAATGAAAACATTTACAAAGATGATTTTTTAATCTAAGTGTCCCATAAAACATTGAATAATTTTAAATGAATTAACATTTTAAAACATTCAATTCCATATAAATAAATTAATAAAAACCATTTTGAAAACATGGACATGAAAGAGAAGTATTTAAAAGATTAACTCTTCCATACATTTAAAACGATGTTTTAGTTAAAGAGTCCCTTACCACTTGAGAAACAAATAGATAAATATTATTGAAGAATAACATTAAAAAACATTAAATATCATGAGAATATAGTAATTTGTGATATAATATTTCAAAATGGTCATATATAGACCATAAATGATAATAAAGGTGCACCATATCAAGCTATGCCTCAGTGAAAGGAGATTGAGATGACGTCCCTTACAAATTTCATATCATTAGATTAAGGAAAAATAAATGAAAAAAATATGTGTGAGAAATAAAAAAAACACCCAATATAATGGGATATTAAGTTTAATACAATTAAAGGCCATAAACATATATTATTTGAAAAATAAAACCAATGAAATTGATATTTAACTCATTGAATGGTAATTGAGTTATGATTTCCCTTACCCTAAGTCTGACTCATCTCATTCGTTATTTATATTAATGAATAATAAAATTTGGTTAATATATAATTTCATCCGAATTTTTTTTATCTTTTTTATTCCCTCTGTATCTATTATTTCCATGTTATATAAATCAGTCAATTAATTGTGTTCATGTCGGACATTTTGTTGATATTCAGTACTTGAGTTGAAAATGAACATGGTATGATGTAAATTTTCCATGTTTTCGTAAGTAAATCATCTCTAAAATATTAATGAATATATATTAACCACTTTTATACATTAATAATACTTTTTAAACCAAACTACTAATTATGGTTATGAAAAATAAACAACGTTATAATCAAGGAGATTGTAGTCCATGTATATGCATCAGTAACATTTCAATATTTCATTGATCATTATGGAAATAAGGTAATTATCATTTTATCTTTCCAGAATTATGATGATATTATTAAAATCATAATAAGAATTTACATTTACATATATATATCATAAAAATTATAAAATTAATCAAAACGAGTCACACCGCTTTGTAGAGGTGATAGTTCACAATTACATACGAATGACGTTATCATCTTTATGCACAAGGAAGTAATAAATTAATCGATATATTATTATCTTATAATGATTAATATGTCATGAATATTAAATACAAACATTAATTCCATTATTATAACTTGTCATGATAGACAGTTATGGAAAATAAATTAAATCAGTTCATGTAGGTGATAGTTCACACGTACACACGAACGATTAATTCGTTTCCAATTTAATGGATATGGAGAATGATTTAAGTGATTATATTAACACAATAACATATCAGTATATTTATTCTATTCTATTTATTACATAATCTTGGTTGGAGGATATTTTAAGGAAGTGTAATAATAAAAAATATAGAAACACTTAAAGAAAATGATAACTCTTCTTCAATCAATCGACTTTAAAGAACATAGTAAAACTAGTAATAAGGGTGTTATGCCTTAAATAAGGAATTAATAATCTGTATATGGATTATAGTAAGATTTTTGAATAGATAATGGATGAACCAAAAGGATTTTTAAGTATGAATGAAATAGAAGTAAAAGATTCCTTTTATAGGAGTGATGAGGGGAACTTTTGGAAGGTCTTGAAATATTAATTAATTATAAATTTCTTTCCTTTTATAATGGTCTAAAACTCATTTATTTAAAATATAAGATGATTTGGGGTCATATACCAATTTTAAACGTAATGTTAGACAATTTTTGAATATTTTTTAATCCTTATCGTTTTGGGTTAAAACTTATTTAATCTTTTTTAATCTTACAATAATAACATGTTATTTACACTTTGTGTGTTAATGTAATTACCATATCTTGTCAGATGGTAGAAAAAAGTGTCATTTAAGACATATTAGGACATATAGATAAAATTTGGTAGAATAGTATTTTTTTTTTATTTTATAACATTTAATAAACTATTTTATATTTTAAGTTATGAATTACGACAATTTTGACACTATTCATTCTTGACTTTTTAAAAAATTAAAAAAATCATGATTTGTCCAAAAAAATACATTAAATAAATACTAAAATATAACATTCATCCATAAAATTCTTGATGGAATCATATATTTCAAATAATATTTATTTTAACATTAATAATATCATTTATTTGAATCTTTTATTAATGAAGGAGTCACTGCATCACTATTGTGTCATAATTAAAATTTTTACTTTAATTTTAAAAAATTAGAAATAAAATAACATGATATAAGAGAAAATTTTATATCTATAATTTATATTTATATTTGAAGATATAATTTATGTAATATCTTATTAAAATTGTTGTAGTAAGATGATTCATGTTTATAACATATTTTCCCTTAAATTAAATTAAATGTTATAAGTTTAATAATCACACCCAAGTGGATTCCAAATGCCAAATTTCCTTACCAAGAGTTTTATTGGGTGTACATATGTCATAAAATAGTATTAGTACAAATTCATGGGTCATTTTATATTATTATAATATTATTTTTACTCTTATTTACCTGATTTACCCTTTAATTGTGAAAAATAAAAATAATTAATGAAATTAATATTCACCATGTCCAAAGATAAATGGAAAATATTTATGTAATTTGGACGTTATAATTCCAAATAATTAATCCACTTTTTTCAAATTCAAAAAATATAATTTGAAAAAATTAATTTAAAATTATTTCCTGTTGTTAAAATGTGAAAATGTGTTTTTAAAATTAGAAACTATCAAAAGATTGACATGTGTTTATATCTAATTTCAATGTTGAAATACTTCCAGTGGCCAAAATTGGATTAAATGATAAAAAATTAATCCAATTACACATTAAAAAATTTAAATGGAAATATAAATATATAAAAAAATTAGACAAAAAGGTTGTTTTGAATAAAAATGTAGCATTTTCACTATTCAATAATAAATGGTTTTTAGGAAAATTACCCAAATTTCATCCAAATTAAATTTTTATATACCAATTCCAAAGAAGTTGTTTATTTTTTCAAATATGATTTACGAAATTTTCAAAAACTATATTTAAAAAGGGTTTATCATCAAAAGGCGGTAAAAATGTATTTTTTTTGAAAAATACATCTTTTATCTAAAAAATTGTATTTGTTCTGATATCATATATAAAAACATTTAAGTTTAATTTTATGAATTAAATTGAATATATTAAATATATATTTAATTAAATAAAAATACATTAAAATTGATATGATTTTATACACACAATTATTCTCATTTAAATAGTTTTCCTTAAAAAAAATCCTTTATATTCAATTGTTTTTTATTTACATTTATAATAAATTTGGTTATAAATGCATCATTATATAAAAATATATAAAAAAATATTTTAATAATTAAGTTAATACTATTCATTCATAACATTCTAATGGATAGGTTATAACTGTAACTTTTAAATAACAATATTCAATTGTTTGTCTAATCTCGATGTAGTGTATCATATACTCTATTAAATACAGTGTTTCTTTCTTAAAAATTTATGATGTTACATTGTCCCCCCCCCTTTAGAAATTGAATCCTCACAATTTTAATTTTGGGTTGGTAACTAAGGTATGAATTTTTAAAATACCTTTATCGAAATCCCAAAATGGAAAAAGAATTAACAAAACATCAACTTTAAAAAATGAAATATAAGTATGAACGTCACCTGAGATAACACAAACAAGGATTCCATGTATGAAAAAATGGATATGGATGAAAACATAAGTTTCATGATTTTATGGAGTGTCATAGAAAACACGATCAATAGAATGTTAACAACCAGAAAACCACAAAATTGTGTTGGGTTAAAAGGTATTTGGTTTCACAATTGAAAAAGTAAATGGAAAATGTTTTTGTTATAAGATCCTTTTAATAAATTTGGGGAATTTATTTATGATCTTGACTAAGAACGTAAGGAAACATATGTTTTTTAAGTAGGGTTTCATCATTTAATAAATTTTTATCACGAACTCATTTTTTTTAGAAATGATGAGTATTTAAGATGATTTGGTTACACCTAAAGTAATACATTAAACATCTAAAGAATCACATAATCTAAAAAAGATGAAATATATATTTCCCATACCTTTAAAAATTAAGAAAAACCAAAATGGCTAGTACAATATCAGATAATCCCCTACAAATAATATCCTTTATAAGGAGAATGGATACTTTTAATCTCCAAAATTCAACAGGAATACCCATGTTCTACATTGACCATTCATAAAAAATGACCTTAAAATTCATCAAAATAATAAAACCATGATTGAAACCCAAAAATTAGAAGGATTGGATAACAAAGGAATAAAATATAAATTGTAACTTTTATCTCCAAATAACATCTAACACTTTTAATGTCTCATAATAATAACTAATTAGCATAATCACATTTTCTCCATGTTAGGGTAATTACTTCCATAAATAATCTGAATCACCTTAAGTCCTCTATAAAAACATAAATTCTTCAAAACTAAAATTCTACCATTACTCCTGAAATGAATGCCCATAGTATTCTATTTTCTTTAGGAATATTGGGTTCCTAAAATAGTAAATGTCTTCCAAAATAACATTTATCTCTCAATGCCTAAATCATTTTATAATACCAAGGTTATCCATTTGATAAACTTTATGTTCCAAAAATCAAATTATTCTTATTTCATCAACTTGTTTAACTAAAAATATAAATTTATACTAACCAGGGACTTCACGTTGACTTGTGGTTTGTGATTCAGCCTATTTGCCCTTCAGTTTTGGGTTCGATTGCTACGGCCTTGCCAGATGCAATGGGCTGTTACCCATCCTATAGGTTGTCCTTTTTAAAAAACTAAATAATTATTATAATATTAAAAAAATGATATGATTACCTTAAAGGTATCCACGACTTGTTTTAATCCTAATATTTGTCTTATACCTCTCATTTTCATCCTAAAAAAAGAATAACCCAAAATTACCTCAAAGAATAATGTTTCCAAAAATACAATAAGTCACATTAATATTTCAGAACATAAAGCCTCAAAATGGGTTTCTATGACATTGAACTGATGATTTTCCTTAAAATTGTAAAATCATGATGATATCCTTAACTCTTAAGAAAACATCCGAATCTCAAAAGTTGTCTAAATCGGCCTTTGATACCAACTATAAGGACCTAGACTTAAACATTACATAATCTTTAGTTAAGTAGAGAATTAGATTTTATGATCCTTTCAGGTTTATAGTTATCAAGAATTAAGACTTAGATGATACATAATAACTAAAATTTATTCAATTTGGATACCACTACAAAATTATCCATTTCTTCCACAATATAAAACTTTTTAAAAAGAAGTATGATTTCCTTTCTTGATAAAAATATTTTTTACTTTCTCGTTTCTATTAAACATCATTAAACCCTATGTAATACATTTCAAAAAAGTAGGATGATCACACAAATATCAGTAAGGGATATAAAGTATCAAATTAAATTGTTAGTCCTTGAACATTTCAAAATCGTGAAATCATTTTACAAAATCATAATTTTCACCCATAAAACATAAATTATTTATCTTACATAATGAAATCAAAAGATTCCTATAAAACCTAATAGAAAACATAAAACATAATGGTAACTTGTGTCATCTATATCATACCTACATTATAGCTTTCACAGCTACAGAGGGAGTAAATTCAGGGTTACTTTTGGTATAACAATCGCAGTATATTGCCTACATCTCTTATGAGAAACCTTATTGTTTAACTCTGTCTCATTACCCAATGCATTGGAGAGCTATCAAGGGATCACCCTCCCTCATTTTATCAGAGATCCAGCCATAGATATAAGAAATTTCTAAGAATAATACCACAATCATAAGACATCAAATAAGCATAAAGGAAAAATAACATTTCCACTTTGAAATCACATTTCATCTTGACAAACCATGTACCCATAAATAAAAGAAAATTATTTTAAAATAAAATGGTATAATTTTAAATTAAATATAAATATATAATATCAACTTAAAAGTGATAAATTTCATTCATCAGGTATATGTTATAAAAACATTCCAAGTTATTGAAATAATCAATCCCTTTTTAAAACACAATTAAAACATAAAAAAATATTTCTAAATCAAAGTGTCACACACCACATTGAAACATTTGAAATGAATTAACATTTTAAAACATTCGTGTCTATATAAAATCATTCATAAACACAATTATGAAAACATGTACATGAAAGAGACGGATTTAAAATATTAAATTTGTAAAACATTTAAACTGATGTTTTAGTTAAAGAGTCCCTTACCACATGAGAAATAGTTGAATAAAAATAATTATAGAATAACATTAAAAAACATTAAATATAATGTGTATATAGTAATTCGTAATATAAAATTTCAAAATGGTCATATATGCACCTTAAATGATAATAAAGGTGAACCATATCAAGATATGCCTCGATGAATGGAGATTGAGATGAATCCCCTTACAAATATCATATCATTAGATTAAAGATAAATAAATGAAATAATTATCCGAGATAAATAAAAATACTCCTAATATATGGGGATATTCAGTGTAAAAAAATCAGAGATCATACACATATATTTTTGGAAAAACCAAACCAATGAAATTGATATTTAACTCAATGAATGGAAATCGTGTTAAGATTTACCCTACCATAAGTCTGACTTGACATTTTTATTCTTTATCTTCTTGAATAATAAATGTATGATAGTTTCAACTTTATTTAGAACCATTTTCCAGTTTTTTATTCCCTTTATACCACTTATTACAACGTTATATAAATTATTTAGTTCTTCGAGTTCCTATCGGATGTTTTGTCGATATTTGGTACATGGGTCAAAAATGAACAAGGTATTATAAAATTATCCTTGTCATAACATTTCTATAATCTATAGAATAATATTAATGAAGTATTTATAAATATTATACACTAATCATAATTTTTAAATAAAACCATTAAGTATGGTTATGAAAAATGAACAATTTTATAATCATGGAGATGGTAGGTCGTAAGTACACATAAGTGATGTTTCCATTCTTCACTGATCATTATTTAAATGAGTTAATTATCATTTTATCTTTAAAAAATTACCCTGATATTTTTAACATCAAATTTATCATTTACATATACTTATATATATTATACATGTTATATAATGAGTCAAAATGAGTCACACCTCTTCGTGGAGGTGATAGTTCACACGTACGCATGAATCACGTTTTAATTTTTATGCACATGGAAGTAAAGATGTAATTGATAAATTATTATATTATAATTTTTAATATTTCATTAATTTCACATATGAATATTAATTCCTTTATTATTACCAGTAATGAGAGGTGGTTATGGAAACCTAATTAGATCAGTTCGTAGAGGTGACACTTTAAACGTATGCACGAATGATTAATTTCTTTCCCATTAAATGGAAGTGGATATGGATTTAGGTGATGATATTAACATAATAAAATATCAATATGTTAGGGATACTGGAGTTATTTTCTAATCATGGTTGGATGATATTTTAAGTAATTGAAATAAGATAAAAAATAGAAACACATAAACAAAATGATTCATCTACTTCAGTTGATCACCTTGGAGATCATCTTAAGACATATAACAAGGATCATATTACTAAAGTAAGGCTTTAATAATGTTATTTTGGGATTATAGGAATAATTTTAGAAAGATATTGGATGAACAAAAAGGGTGTGGAATCGTGAATAAAAGAGAAAGCGAATATATCTTTTATTTGGGAGGTGAGGGGCACTTTAGGAAAGTCATGAAATATTAATTTTTTTTAAATTGATTTTAGGTTTCTAATGGTCCCAATCTAATTTATTTCAAATATAATATTAATTTGGATAATATCCAAATTATCCAACTAAAATCATACTTGTTTTCAATATTTTTAATCCTTATCTTTTTTGGTTTAATCATTGTTATACCTTTTTAATCATACCTTGATAACTTGTTATTTACACTTTGTGGGTTAATGTAATTTTTATAACATGTAAAAATTCCATATAATGTCCAATTTACAATAAATTAGGACATATACTAACCATTTTTTCAAATATTATATTTTTAGGTATTTTATAGAATTTAATAAACTCTTTTATATTTTAAGTTATGAATTATGTAAGTTTTGACACTATTCAAACATAACTTTTTCAATTATTCATAAAAACATTATTCCATATAAAAAATACATTAATTCATTCCTAAAATGTAATAGTATTCCAAAACATTCTTGTATGGAAATAAATATTTCAATTAATGTTTATTTTAACATTTATAATATCATATATTTGAATCTTTTTGTAACGAAATAATCACTGCATCACCAATATGTCATAATTAAATTTAATTATTTAATTTCTAGAACTTATTAATAAATTAGCATGATGTATGAAATTTTTTTATATTTATAAAAAATATTTATTGTGTAAGGGATTATTTATTTAAACCCATATTAAAATAGTTTTAGTTAGAAGGTTCATGTTTATAACATATTTGCCTTCACATTAAATTAAATGTTATAAGTGTCATAATCACACCCAAGTGGATTCAGAATTCCAATTTTTCATCCCAATGGTTTTCTTTGTCTGTAATATGTCCTCAAATTGGATTAGGACATGTTTTATGGTATTTTTATATTTTTATAATATTTTTTACCCTTTTTACCTTATTTACTCTTTAACAACGGTGAATAGACATAATTACGAAAATCACTATTCATCTTGTACAAAAATAAATAGGATCTATTTACATAATTTGGAACTTATAATTTCAAATATGGAATCCATTTTATGATGTTTAAAACACAGAATTGGCAGAAATTAAATTAAAATCAATTCTCCTTGTCAAAATGTGAAAATGGGTTTTTAAAAGTAAAACCCGTCAAAAGATTGACATGTCTTTATACTTGATTTCAATGTAAAAATATTTCCAATGTAAAAAATGGGATTAAATTATAAAATAATAATCCAATTACACTTTAAAAAAATTAAAAGGGCAATCTATTTATATATAACAATTAGACTAAAAGGTAGTTTTTAATGAAAATACAGTATTTTTTATTATTCACTAAACATTTATTTTATTAGAAAATTACAAAATTTTCTGAGAAAGTAAATTTTAATTCCCCAGTTCCAAATAAGAAGTTTATTTTCTTTAATAGAACATATAAAATTTTCAAAAATAATATTTAGAAATGGTTCTCCATCAAAAGGAGGTAATACTGATTTTTTATTAAAAAATACATCTTTCATCCAAAAAATTGAATTTATTCTTGTATGATATCTAAAAAAATATAAGATGGATTTTAAACATTATATTGAATATATTAAATATTTTTTTCATTAAATAAAAATCATTAAAGGGTGATATGATTTTATAAACACAATTATTATCATTTATACATGTTTTCATAAAAACACATCCTTTATCATCAATTGGATTTTATTTTCATTTCTAATAAATTTTGTATGCAATGAATCATTATATAAACTTGTTTAAACCATGTATCCAAATTTTAGTAAATATTATTTATTCCTCCCATTCCAATGGGTAGGTTATTGTCATGACCCAACCCTACCCATCTCGAGCCGTGACTACCCCAAACTTGCCTTCCTAGGCCAGGGGATAGAGACAAGTGCTGAAGGCGTAACAATCTCATGGAGGCCTTTGCCTAATTACCTGTACACACACACACAACCCACTTAATGTAGAAGTGCAAAGTATTAAGGAAACCAAAGTACAAAAAACTATAACACAACCACAATCAGGCATCAACTTCTACATAGAACAAGTAAAGTGTTGAAAGGTACTGACAAGATAACCAAACAGAAAAAGGGAAAAACATGTGCCCAACTCGAAAGGTACCACAACCTGGAAACAGGTAAAAAAAATTAAACAAATGGTTTGTCTCACACCTGAATGTCCTACTATAACCACTGAATGCAGCCCAAGCTTCTGTGTCCTCTACGCTCCTCTGTAGTCTCGATCGACCTGTCTGTCATCTGTAAGGGCACACCAAGTGAAAGTAAAGCCCAAGCAGGGGTGAGTATAAAGATACTCAGTAGGATGCCTCAAAATCTCGAGGGACAAAAAAAGGAGGTAGTAAAATGATGAGTAGTAGACAGAACAAAAACAATGTAAGAGTACAACAGAGAGAGTACAGCTCAACCCAACAAATGAAAGTAAGTAGACTCATCAATCCCAAGAGGATCTTGACACGGAAAGCATGAGACATACCCCACGCGTCTTTTCCCCTCCTAGAAGGAGAGTAAATGAAACCAAGGAGTGGGAACAAAAGTAGGCTGTATACATATATATATATATTCTCAACAAGGAACCTGAAAAAGTGTATAAGGGGATATATATCTCCAAGATCATCCCAGAAAAAGTGGCCAATAGTTCTAAGGATATCCATCACTAATGCCCAAAAGTCCGGCATGCCAAAGCTATCTCATCAGTGAACCGTACAACCAAGGGTCCCTCTCTGGTAATCATGGAGAAAAGTCACTGACTAGCCTCATAGAAAGGGCCGAGTCCAAAAGAAGTCATTGGGTAGCCCAGAACCCAGCCCAGTTGGAGGGTAAACCCTAAGATGTCGTCGGGTAACCCACTACCCAGCCCTGTTGGAGGGTAAACCCTAAGGTTAACGGGTAACCCACTGCCCAGCCCTGCTGGAGGGTAAACCCTTAGGTCAATGGGTAACCCAATTCCCTACCCTGCTAGAGGGTAAACTCTAATATGCATGCGGGTAACCCACTGCCCAGCCTCATTGGAGGGTAAACCTAAAACTAGTCCGATAAGTCTGCACTGCCTGTGCCATCACTGGGTTTCACTAACATCGCTACCGTGCGTTAGTTCGTAGTGCATCAAAGGAACTTATAACCAACGCCCTTTCATGTTTCCACATTTAATGAGATCTTGAAAGAGACTCTACATGCCCAAACAGATTACACCGTTGCAATCCTCGCGGAAAAACACGTGAGATAGACTATTTACTCGTTTGAAACAGACTCTCAACGAAAAAGTTATTTAACATCGCTCTATTCCTATACGGCATCTCGTGTGGCCCAAACCTCAGTCCCTGAAAGGGTCGGGAGAACTATTCCATCACGATGCTCTCAAAAATACACGCCAAAATGACTATTCATTCACCTCAAATGGACCTCTGATGAAAAAGTTGTAGTACACTGCACACAACATAAAAGACGTCTCGTTAGGCCCATGTCTCAACTCCAGCTTCAATGCCTGGAACCACCTTGGACTACTTCGTCGTGATGTAAGGTTACAACACCACTAACAGCACCTAAAATGGACTCCGGATGTGCTTGCCCCATCCGAATCAAGAATCCCGGTGAGGCTCTAAGTAACACTTAACATGCGTGTCGCGCCACTGAGCTCCCGTATCAAGAATTAAAAATCCCTGAGAGCATCTCAAAACCTCCATCTCGATCCAAGGATCGTGTCGCTGTAGACAACACATGAATTTGACACTCGGATTTCAATTTAGAGGCGTTTTAATGCCAATGGACGGAGACGGGGTGGGTCGGACCGGTTCGGCCGGTCCACCCCCTTTAGATCGGTGGTCCGCAGCCCGGACTCCCTGGTCCACCGCAGCCCGAGGTTCACCGCAAGGGCCGCACCACCTCACCTGGACTGGCTTAAGTAGGTCCGACTCCTTTCGATGAGACTCATGCTTCGTGGGTCTTGGTTGACTCCCGGGGTCACGACGACCCCGATCTCACACCGCACGCCGACCGGCGAAGCCGACCGGCGTGTGCCCCAGACCTGCCACAGGTGCCGCCGACACCCGCAGCCAACCGCAACACTGTCTGAGACCCGCCTCGCCACCACCATCTCGCTCGCCCGTGCCAACTTCCAAGGAGCCACACCGCCTCCTGGAAGCCACGCCGCCCCCTAGGGACTTGCTGTACAGTCACGCGGAGCTGGGGACAGCCCTGGAACCGCCAAAAAACAATGGTATTGGCGGGAAAACATCCCAGGGCTGCCCCGGACACCCTGGGACTCAGATATTCGATCCGAAATGAGCATTGGAATGCTCAGATCAATCCCTATGCATCTATGTACTTCTATCAACAATTTAATAGAATTTCCATTCTAGAATTGTAATTCAAAGTAGATTTCAAAATTTTAAACAAAAACGCACGACCCTACCTCGCAGGGTGTAGCCCGTCGCTTCACAAATGACCCGCCGGAGCCGCAAACACCTTGATATGGAGGAGGGAGATCATTATGAGAGGTGGATCATTTATTGGGAGATCCTCTTCCAGGGAGAAGTTCTAATGGGAAAAAGGGAGGGTGGAGGTGTTTAAGTAGGGAAAAGAATTAATTAAAATTAATTAATTCTTAAACACCCACCAGTAGGCCCATACCCGAACTCTCGACGGGGTCAGGTTTAAGCCGACCCTAAGGTAAAATCTACATTCTGAGCATAATGAAGGTCTCCAAATTTTAATCCGAGCCTCCATTGAGAAGTTATAAAGTTCACACTCGAGGCCTCTAAATTATGAAAACGCCCCTTGTGGTATTTTCCACAGATGGGTTTCACCCACGAATGTTACACCCCTCCTAGGGTAAAAGACATGCTCTAGACTCAACGATGCCCTCGGTTTTCCCATTAGAGCAACTGTTTAGGAGTTACTCTGTTTATTCTATGTGTCTAGTGTGAACGCACTAAAAATTTAATTCATGCCACACCGAAGGTCGGAATCACACATCGTGTGAACACCCTTCTCTAGAATAACATCAAGAAAATTCCAAAGTCTCATAGGCTCAAAACCCGGTTTCTTACATCATTCCCTTCTTCAAGTTTTTTGTCCCCGAAAAACATAATTACATAAAATACTTGTTATACTAAGCCCACATCTGGAACTCTCATTCCCAGGCTCTATCCTGCATCCTCCCGTGCTGCCACAACACTGGAACCAAAGGAATGGTCCGTCCACGCAGAGTCTGCTCTTATCGGTCCTCAATTTACACAGGGTGCTCTACAAAGGAGGCTCCATCCTCAATCTCCAGCTCTCCCCAGTCAATGACGTGTATGGGGTTGTGCACGTATTTCCTCAGCTGCGACATATGGAAGATTTCATGCACCTTCTTTAGTTGTGGGGGTAGAGAAAGACGGTAGGCAACCACACCAACCATGCACACGATCTTAAAGGGCGCAATGAAACTCATAGATAGATTTCCTCCCCGGCCGAACCTCCGTGTTCCATGCCACAGAGAGACTCTCAAAAAGGAATGGTCCCCCTGCTCGAATTCCAGAGGACTACGATGATGGTCTACATAAGACTTCTGTCTGCTCTGAGCCGTCCTCATCTTCTCATGAAATGACCTGCACCTTCTCCGTCGTTACCCGTACCAACTTTGGGCCCATGAGGGAGGTCTCCCCAACCTCCATCCAGCACAACGGTGACCTGTAGGGTCTCCCATAGAGGGAATCAAAATGTTCCATGCTGATAGTAGAGTCGTAACTACTATTATACGTGAACTCCACCAAGGGCAGTTGATCCTCCCAGCTTTGGCCAAAGACTAACATGCACACCCTGCGTATATCCTCCAACACCTGGATAGTGCACTCAGTCTGCCCATCCATCTGGGGTTGAAATGCTCTACTGATCCACAGCCGAGTCCCGAATGACTCTTGTAGGACTTTCCATAATCGCGACGTAAACCGTGTTTCACGGTCGGAGATGATCATAGAGGGTACTCCATGAAGGGGGATGATCTCCCAAACATACATCCACCCTAGACTCTCCACCGAACTCTGCTCCATGGTGGAAAGGAAGTGCGCTGACTTTGTGAGTCGGTCCAATATCACCCAAATGGAATCATGGCCCTTCAATATGCGTAGAAGCCATGTGATGAATTTAATAGATATTCCATCCCACTTCCACTCTAGGATATCAAGGGGCTGCAACAACCCTGTCGGAACCTGATGCTCTGCCTTAACCTGCTGACAGGTAACACACCATGAAACGAACTTAGCAATGCTCCGCTTCATGCCAGACCACCAAAACTACCACTGAAGGTCTCTGTACATCTCCCCCGCACTAGGATGTATAGCCAAGGGAGAAGTTTGGAATTCCCACATCACCTCCTCCCTCATCTCCACTGGTACTACATCTCTCTCCTAGAACAGGATCTCGTGATTCCTTTCTTCAGAATACCCATTGGGTGAGTCTCCCATGGATATCTTATCACGCAGTACCTCGCTGTGGACATCCCCCAACTGAGACTCTCTTACACGCTCAAGGATTGAAGGATTCAACACCATCAACAGCAGAAAAGTCGTACCCTCCTGCTCCACTATGGTCAGCTGTAGGGAAGCCAACTGCTCTAAATATTCTGGCACTAGTCGAGCATGGGACTTCAAGCTAAGGGAATCTACTACTATGTTTCCCTTTCCTAGAGAGTAGACTATATTGAAATCATAGTCCTACAGAAACTCCAGCGAACGCCTCTACCTAAGATTCAGACCCCTTTGAGTGAAGATGTACTTGAGTCTTTGGTGGTCTGAGTAGACTAAAAAATGCTCACCCAAAAGGTAGTGTCCCCATAACCTCAAGGCAATGACTACCGCTAATAGATCCAAGTCATGAGTTGCCAAATTCTATTCATGGGACCTCAACTGCCTCAACCTATATGCAATCAACGCCCACTTCTGCATCAGTAAGCACCTGAGCCCAGCTCCTGAAGTGTCTTAGTATACCACGAACTCAACACCCTCTTCTTGAAGCCTCAACACTGGATCACTAGTCAACCTCTTCCTCGACTCCTCGAAGGACTTATGGCACTAATCAGTTCAGGTGAACGGTCGTCCCTTCTGCGTCATTGTGGTCAAAGGGGAAGCAATCCTGGAGAAATCTTCTATGAACCTCCAATAATACCCCTCCAAACCAAGGAATCTCTGCACCTCTGACGCATTCTTGGGTGGCTCCCAAGAAATAATTACCTCTATCTTTGCGGGATCTATGGATAAAACTTGTTCTGAAATGACATTCCCCAGAAAGTGACCCTCATGAATCAAGAACTGGCACTTCGAGATCTTCCTATATAGCTGGTGCTCCCAGAGTAAGTCTAGGACCATCCTCAAATGATTTGTGTGCTCCTCTACCATCGTAGAGTAGATGAGTATGTCATCAATAAAGATGACCACAAACTGGTCCAAATACAGCCGGAAGATCTGGTTCATCAAGGCCATGAAAATGGAGGGGGAATTCAGCATTCCAAAGAGAATAATAGGAAACTCATAATTCCCATAACGACAAAGGAAAACCAACTTTGGGATGTCATCCTCACGAACCCACAACTGGTGGTAGCCGGATCGAAGGTCAATCTTGGAGAACCACTTCGCACCTCTCAACTAGTCGAAGAGGTCATCAATCCTCAAAAAAGGGTACTTTTTCTTTATCATGGCCTGATTCAGGTGATGATAATCCACAAAAAGCCATAGGCTCCGATATGCCCTCATCACAAACAAAACTGGGGCTGCCCAGGGGGACACACTGGGCCCGATGAATCCATTCTCTTGAAGGTCGGACGAATGAGGTCATATCTCTCAAAGCTCTCTAGGTTCCATATAATAAGCCTCACATGATATCGGGGCAGTCCCCATCTTCAAGTCAATTCAGAACTCCATCTCTCGCCTAGGAGGAATTCCTGAGACATCCATAGGAAAGACTTCCTTGTAGTCCTCTACAAAAGTAGGGATCCAGGTTCCTGTAGCATATGTTGCTCCGAGAGCCATTCTCACCAACTGGTGAGAAAAACCTTGTGGTCTCCTGCTTAGAGTACCCGTCTGCTCTGCCACGAGGTCTCGTTCACCGAGTATGGTGAACCTCGTACCATCAGAATGGATGCATCTAACTAGTCTGCACCAATAGTCAATCTGGCCGTGAACCATGGAAATCCAATCCATTCCCAAGATGACGTCATAAGGTTCCATCATGATGATGAGTATGTCCCATGTGAAACTCTCTCCTCCGAACGATAGTTCTCACTATCTGCAGACAAAGGTCACTAACGAGGCACTTCCTGTAGGAACCTCGAGGCTATGCGCATGTGTCAGCACCCTTACTGGGAGCTCCAACTCTCGTACCAAAAGAAATGATATGAAAGAGTGGTTAACACCTGTGTCTACGAGTACTGAAGCAAACGTAGATTCAACAAAAATCATTCATCGGACCATCTCATGTATTGGGGGTTCACGAACACCCATAGCCTGAAGCTGCCTGCGTCCCCTACCGTTAGCTCCCTGTTCCTGGTGTGGGCCACCTAGTGGTGGTGGTGGAAGGACCTCGAAACGCCATCCCCCACCTCTATGCCTTGCCGCTCTACCTGCACTGCCTCCCTGAGGACCACCATGTCCTCACCTAGGAGATCCCTGGTCACGATGCTGCCTCTGCCACTGCGGTGCACACACTGCCTACCACAGCTCCTCGATACACCTTGTCAGGAAGTCCCATTCTAGGTGACCCCATCAGTCACAAGCATAGCACCAGCTCTCTCCAGACTACCCCAATGCTCTACGGCACCACTGTAGTGTACGACCCTGCCCTAGAGTCTGCCCACAGAAGGGCCTCCTCGACTGAGGCTCTGCTCTATACCGCCTGCCTGCTATCGAAGACTCTGCTCTAAAGCGGCCACTGCTAGGCCCTGTCAGCTGGCGTCCCTCACCCAAGAAGCTCTCTCTCTTGAGAGCCTGCTCTAGCACCCCGTAATAAGTAGGGATGCACAGGGCACTACACTAGCACAGATCTCCCTATGAAGACCCAGCTCAATCATTAGCACCCGAATGTAACTATCGTGAATCATATCCTGTGATTAGCGTGTCAGATCAGTAAACTGGGATGAGTACTGCACCACGATCATCCACCGTGCTTCAACTCTTGAAGCTCATGAATCCATACGGAGCATAAACAAGAGGGGGAGTACTCCTCCCAGAAGAGCAGTTGGAAGCTCTCCCACGTGAGAGGCAACTCGCCGTGGGTCTGCGTAACCAACCCCCACCAATGCCTGGAAGTCTCGGGGAAAATGATGGCAACTAGGGATACCATCTGTCCTACTGGTGTTTGTACCAAATTGAAAAGATGGTCTATAGATTCTATCCAGTCTTCTGCTGCCTGGGGATCCGGGTCCACACAGAACTTCTATAGTCGCTGACTTAGGAAGTATCAGAGCACACTCTTCTGGTTCTCAAACTTGGCATGTGCTGCCGGTACTAACCACTGCTCTCTAGATGGAGGGGATTCCGCTGAACTACTTGGTGGAGGGGGATCACGTGAGGGTCTTTGAACTGATGCCTCATCGCTCTCCAGGTCGTCGTCACAACCTGGAGAGTGTAACCTGGCTGGCTGCTGTCGTGGGGGAATCCTAAAAATTAGTTAAATTATCACGATCAGATGAGCATATATATATATATATAAATAATCACAAAAGGGGAGCTGACTGAAAAATGATAGTCAAAGACTCGATCCTACGAGATGTATGTTCAAAATTCCCTACAACAAGTGTCTCAATGTGCCGAGTCGACAAGCGGGTTATTAGGGTCCTGGTGAATGGATACACCGACCGCCTGTACCATCACTAGAATCCCTGGCCTGAGATCCGCTCTCGAGACACGTTGACACTATTACCCTAAATCCCAACCAATTAATTTTTAGGGAATTCTGAAAAATTTCCCAAGGAAATAACCACCTCTGATACAACTTTGTCATGACCCGACTCAACTAGTCTCGAGCCGCGACTACCCCAAGCTTTCCTCCATAGGCCAGGGGCTGGTGACAAGCACCGAAGGTGTAACAATCTCAGGGAGGCATTTCCCTAAGTACCTGTACACACACACACAACCCACTCAATGTAGAAGTGCAGAGTAACAAGGAAACCAAAGTAAATACAACTATAAATCAACCACATTCATGCATCAACTTCTAAGTAGAAAAAGTAAAGTGATGAAAAGTACTAACAATATAACTGAACAGAAAAAGGGAAAAACACGCGCCCAACCTAAAAGGTTCCACAACCAGGAAATAGGTAAACAAAAGTAAACAGCTAGTGAATCTCACACGAGAAAGTACCACTACAACCACCGAACGCCTCCCAAGATCTTGTGTCCTCTACGCTCCTCCGTAGTCTCGATCGACCTGTCCGTCGCCTGCAAGGGAATACGACGTGTGGGCAAAGCCCAAGAAGGGGTGAGTTTAATTATACCTAGTAGGATTCCCCAAAATCTAGAGGGAGAAAAAAAATGAGGTACTAAAATGGTGAGAAGTAGATAGAATAAAGAATAGTGTAAGCATACAACCGAGAGAGTGCATCTCAACCAAGAAAAATAATGGAAGTAGACTCGTCCAACCCAAGTGGATCTTGACCCGAAAAGCACCTAGCTTACCCGTTGTGTCTTAGACCTTCCTAGAAGGAGAGTATCTAAACCCAAGGAGTGGGAACAAAAGTACGGTGTATACATATATATATGCTCATCAAAAAACCCTAATGAGTGTCTAAGGGGATCTCTATCTCCAAGATCATCCCTGGAAAAGTCACCAATAATTCAAAGGATATCCATCACTGATGCCCAAAATTCCGGCATGCCAAAGCTGTCTCATCGATGTACCATACAACCTAGGGTCCTAATATGATAATCCAGGAGAAAAGTCACTGACTAGCCCCATAGATTGGACTGTGTCTGAAAGAAGTCATTGGGTAACCCATTGCCTAGCCCAGTTGGATGGTAAACCGTAAGAGGTCATCTGTTAACCCATTGCCCAACCCCACTGGAGGGTAAACCCTAAGGTGAACAGGTAACCCACTGCCCAGCCCCACTAGAGGGTAAACTCTAAGGTCAACGGGTAACCCACTGCCCAGCCCCACTGGATGGTAAACCCGAAATTGGTCCAATAAATCTACAATGCCCGTGCCATTACTGTGTTTCACTAACATCGCTACCGTGAATTGGTTCGGAGTGCATCAAAGGAACTTCGACCAATGCCCTTTCATGTTTTCACATTTAATGATATCTTGAAAGAGGATCTACATGCCCAAACTGTTTACCCCATTGCAATCCTCATGAAAAAACATGCGAGATAGACTATTTACTCTATTGAAACAGAATCTTGATGAAAAAGTTATTTAACACCGCTTCATTCCCATAAGGCATCTCATGGGGCCCACACCTCAGTCCCGAAAAAGGTCGGGCAAACTGCGCCATCTTGGTGCTCTAAAAAAAACACGCCAAAATGACTATTCATTCAACCAGAATAAACATCTGATAAAAAAAGTTGCATTACGCTGCACAAAGCTTAAATGAAGGCTTATGGGGCCTATGTCTCAACTCTGGCTTCAATGCCTGAAACCACCTTGGACTACTTCATCATGAATCCAGGGTCACAATGTCGCTGATGACACATAGAAAGGACTCCGGATGTGATTGCGCCATCCGAAACAAGAATCACAGTGAGGCGCTATATAACACTTAACCAGCGTGTCGTGCCACCAAGCTCCCATCTCGGGAATTATAAATCCCTGAGACCATCTCAAAACCTCCGTCTTGATCTGACGATCGTGTATCCATATACATCAAGTGAATCTGACACTCAGTTTTCAATTTAGAGGCGTTTCAATGCCAATGGACGGAGATGGGGTGGGCAGGACCAGTTCGGCCGGTCCACCCCCTTTAGACCGGCGGTCTGCAACTCGGCCGCCCAGACCGCCCGATCCACCACGGCCCACGCTTCACCACGCGGGCCATACCGCCTCACTAGGACTGGCTTAAGCTGGTCCGACTCCTTTCCACGGGACCCGTTCTTCACGGGTCTCAGTCGGCTCTTGGGGTCGAGGCGACCCCAGTCTCATGCCGTCGGCCGACTGGCATAGCTAGCCAGCACACGCCCCTAGCCTCCCGCGTGCGCCGCCGACACCCGCAGTCACTCGCCTCCCGCTGGCCGCACCATCGCCTGAGACCTGCCGCGCCGCCGCCATTCATCTTTCCCGCGCCGACCATATAGGATTTGTGTCGCCTCCAAGAAGTCGCGCCGCTGCCTGGGGCCTCACTGGACTATCGCGCAGAGCCGCCGGACCGCCCTGGAAGCACCAGAAAATGAGAGTATTGGCCGGAAAACTTTTCGAGGCCGCCCCGAACACCCTGGTACTCATATTTTTTATCCGAAAAGAGCATTGGAAAGCTTGGATTGAACCCTACGCATCTATGGAATTCTCTCAACAATTTAACAACATTTAAATGATAGAATTGTAGTTCATATTATATGTGGAAATTTAAAATTAAAACGCACGACCATACGTCGCATGGCATAGCCTGTCGCTTCACAAATGACCCGCCGGAGCCGCAAACACCTCGCTAGAGAGGAGGGGGAGCGTGAAGGGTGGTGGACCCTTTCCTGGGATAGCTTCCGCCAGTGATAAGTTCTAAGGGTAAGAAGGGATGGGTGGAGGTATTTAAGTAGACAAAACAATTAATTAAAATTAAGTAATTCTTAAACACCCACAAGTAGGCCCATACCCAAACTCTCAATGTGGTCAGGGTTAATCCACCCTTAGGGTAAAATCCACGGTCTGAGTACAATGATAGTCTCGTAATTTTAATCTAAGCCGTCGTTCAGATGTTATAAAGTTCACTTCCGCGACCTCTAAATTACGAAAACCCCCTGGTGGCGTTTTCCACAGAATGTCTGTGCCCATGAAATTTACACCCCTCCTAGGGTAAACGACATGCTCTAGACTCAATGGTGCCCTCATTTTTTCCATACAAGCAATTGTTTTGGAGTTATTATGTTTATTTGGAATGTCTAGTGTGAACGCACTTAAAATTTAATTCCAGCCACACCGGGGCTCGGAATCACAGGTCGTTTGAACACCCAGCTCTGGAATGACATCAAGAAAATTTCAAAGTCTCACAGGCTCAAAACCCAGGTTCTTACAGTTATAATAGAAACATTGAAATAATAATATTTATTTGTTCATTTAAGGTCATTGTAGTGTATCCAGTACACTATTAAACATAATGTTCCCTTCTTAAATATTTTGGTTGTTACAATAAAATTATAAAATATCATCAAAAAAATTATAGCTATAAATTAATAAAAATTCCATGAAAATATTTTTTATCACTCAATTATTATATATATGGAACTAAATTTTACTTTTCCAACACTACATAGGCACTACGTCGACACAGATTGTCATGACACGCCTTCACCGATATGAGGGAAGCGATAGAAAACTGCCAAACCATTCCTTAATCAATTTGAAGGAGAGAAAATGACTCCCAAGTCTCGCCTTCAACAGGGCCTAGAGTGGTGACTTCCACCAAGGGTATATAATCACATGTAATATAGAAGGAATTACCCTTTTTATTTTATAGGATCAGAATATGCGATGGTAAAAACCCAAAAAACTCCAAAAATGAAGGTATAAGTAAAGACAAAACCCATTTCTAAATAAATTTTCAATGTTAAACCCTTAAAAGTAAAAGAAAAACTCCAAAGGTAAAGTACCAAAAGAAAGAAAACAGCAATGAAAACTGTCCTGATGTTCGAGTTAGTACGGTCCCGTATGTTCCCCGAAGTGCTCCTAGAAACCTGGAAGAATTTTTATATACGTAGGGTGAGTATTCATGTATAATTAGTAGGTAAAACCAAAATCTCTCATGCACAAGTGGGGAGAAAATCTAATGCCCTGTGAGAAAATACAGATAACCAAAACACCTGGCAAGGAAAACTATCCACCCAGCCTCACCAAGGCACACTCCCCAAATAACGCAAGCCAAGTAAAGTAATAGTAATAGCACATTGACATTTGAGTATGCTACACTACTTTCCCACTTGTTATTTAATCCATCCTACACATCAAACATCCCCCACCATTTTAACTGTAATCCCACTATCGCCCTATCGACAACCTTTTGGGACACCACAACCACATATCCTACCCTCAGACACTTGGGATACCAAAACCATACATAACAATGCCTGAATTAACCTAGGCCAGAATAACTACTGTTATGCCAGAAGACACCTGGGCCTCATCCCGAAGACACTTGGGAAACAATCCCTCCCACACACACCTAGGCCAACAACCACCACATTCCCTACCCAAATAGTCTTGGGATAAAAATGTACCTCAGGCTTTTATAGCCTGTCTAAAGAGTCTTGGGATACTTGGGAGAGGGAGAAGAAATGATATAATATCCCGCCACCTAATTGGATGTTGGAAAAAACATCCTCCCCCATGAAATGAGGGTGTTCAACACGAAGTTCTCAACTTGGGTGGGTTGAGAATGTGAAACACAAAACTAAATCTATACATATAGGCAAACAAGAACTCATCCCAATATAAAGGTCTCAAAACCATCCCATACACAAACACCCTTGTTACTATTCATTCATACAAAATCACAATAGTTGCAACTAGAGAACAACTCATTCCTGGAAAACAATTCCCCATTAAACCCATTTTTTTATCATTATCAAGTGATTCCGTGGATATAATTCTTTATTACTGGGAAACTAATAGGAATAGCCACAATCCAAGGAAGGAAAAATAGCCAAGAAGTAATTTAATCATTCACACCCGGTTCTCTTGTAAGGTCAAGACAACAAAAGGGATTCCTGAGATTCCATGAAGTACTAGAACCATCCCACGCCCCATCATTCGGCTGAAAAAGTCATCTAGTCCACTACCAAAAACTCAACAACTGGGGATCATATCCCTATCCACGTATCTCTACACAGAATCAAGCAGAGCCACTACACATATCACCATAACAGAGTTTGGATGTTTTTTCTCTCGATTTAACCACACCATCCATTAAGTTACTTATTTTTGTTTTGTTAACTGGGGTGATCACACAAGGATTATTGTTCATTGGGAAAATATTTAATCAATCGAGTTTATGTGATTAAACATTTTTCATGTTTCAACCATTCAATCATAGGATTAACCATAAAAATAGAGGATCGTTTGTTCACAAGGAAGGACCACCAACGACGATGATTTTTTGTAAAAAAATCCCATATAATTAATAATATAACAACAAAGGTATAACTGAACAATAACATAATCATTCTAACCCCTTTTTTATTTAATGTTTCATTTATTATCTTTGTTAAATTTGGTTCCATCTATGTTCGGAGGAAACATCATCATGCTCGTCCCGCATGATGGACAGTAAAGAGAGGCAAAGGATGAATCCCTAACTGGATGATTAACAATAGATGTTTTCTTCCACTTCACAAGAACTAGGGATGTGCTACTTGTAGGGGAGGAACTCCAAGGACTCCAAGAGTGAGTAAAAAAAGTTACAGCACTGGCGCACAACTAGCCTCGGGCAGAGGGACTCCAAATGCACCATGGAAAAGAAAATAGACTAGCCCGGAAGAATAAAGATACTTCGTGTGATAATAGGAGAGATCCTGGAGTTATGGGATATGAAACCTTGAAAGGATTTAGTAGAAGATCATGGTTTCTATACACGGTTGGGCAGTTACACATGATGTAATTAATTATTATTTAATAATTCTACTTGGAGAGGTGGAAATAACGGCTATGAGATAATGGGTTTCCTTTAAATGGGGAAAACCCACATAATGGGGGAATAACTAAAGAGTACAGGAAAAAGGGTGACACAGACAAAAACGCCACAAATTTTGGTAAGTCAATGGTCGCCCAGATATTAGGGTATTTTAGATATCATTTAGGGGCATTAAAAATGTCCTTGAACCACTATAAATGGATAAAATGAAATAATGGTGGTGTTAAGGGAAAATGGGGAAGGAAACCCTAACACCCATCTATGTCTAATTTGTGAGACCGATCAGTGGAGTGGATCAGGTGAAGTCGATCAGGTGAAGTAGATCAGTGAAACTGATCGGGTGAACCCGATGGGGTGAAACCGATCAGTGAGACACCGATCGGTGAGACTAATGGGTGAAACAGATCAGTGATACAGATGGTTGAAACTAATTAGTAAGACTGATGGGATAAACTGATCGGTGAGACCGATGGGTGAAATGAATTGGTGAGACCGATGGGTGAAACCGATCCGTGAGACCGATCAGTGAGACTGATGGGTGAAACTGGTGGAGCTGATTTGTGATGCTGATCAAGTGAAGATGATCAGTGAAGATGATCAGTGAAGCTGATCAGTGAAGCTGATCAGTGAAGCTGATCACTGAAGCTGATCAGTGAAGCTGATATGTGAAGCTGATCTCTAAATCTGATCTGTGAAGTTGATCAGTGAAGGTGATCTGTTAGAGTGATGGGTGGAACTGTTCATTGAGACCGATCTATAGAACTGATAAGTTCCACCACAATTACACATTTACAATAACACCGACATCATACTCACTCACTGATGGTGTCCAAGACACCCCAACACTTGGAATTTGGAAAAGTAACAGACTAGGTGGGTCCGAGCCATTACATTTGATACCTCTCAAACTATTCTCATCCTCGAGAATACAAGAGTAACCCAAACAACCACTCCAGAAGATACCTCTTGGGGAAAACCACCCCAAATAGCCATACAAACCCCAAGGATCACATTGTGCCAACACACGAATGATGGAGTTCTTTTCTCCATGTCAAGATACTATCTGATTTGGGTGGCACTGACTTCCCCGTATTGGTTTAATTGCATCTGTGCTGATACATCTTGATTAGGAATCAGGCTCTCCCTTCCCCACATATCGGTACTTTTTGTAAAAATCCACAAGGTAAGGAAACAACTCATATCATAACCCAAATAGGACAACATTACATCACAATATTTCTCAAAAACAATAACATCAAGGAAGTCTCAGAACAATAACTCAAAATATCCATGGGTACTGGGCATGCATTTGAGCTTCTCACTCCCAAGTACTCTCCTCGAGGCCACCATGCATCCACAATACATGAACCAAAGGGATGGTTCATTATCGAAGAACATTCTCCTTTTCATCCTTGATCCTCACTAGTTGCTCCATGAATGTAGCATCATCCCCTATATCAAACTCTCCCTAGTCAATGACATGGGAGTCATCGTGTAGACATGGAAAGGTTGTGGATCCTTTCTTACTAATGTCGCAACACCAGCTGATATGACACCTCACCAACTCTCCCCAACACTTTGAAAGGTCCTATGAACCTATGAGAGAGATTCATCCCCTTGGTGATCCTTCGATGCCCACATCAAGTGGTAACCTTCAAGAACACATGGTCTCCAACCATAACTCCAAGGGACTCCTCCTACTATCTGCATATGACTTCTTCCGGTCTTGGGATGCCTTCTTCCTATCACTCACAAGTTGAACCTTCTCCATTGTTCTCTGCACTACCTCTGGGCTAAGAACACCTGCCTCCCCAACCTCAGTCCAACACATGGGCCAACAACACAATCTTGTATAAAATGCTTCAAATGGTTCCATGACAATAGTAGAATGATAGAATTTGTTTTAGGAAAACTATACTAAGGGAGAATGTTGTTCCCATGATCCCCAAATTCTAAAGCACATGCCCATAGAAAATCCTCTAATATATGGATGGTCTGATATGTCTGCCCATATATTAGGGGGTGGAAAGTAGTGTTAAGGATAACCGGGTGCTAAACTAATGCCACAATCCCCTATAGTCTCCGGAGGTAAACCATGAATCCATTTCCAAGACTATAGAACTCGGAAATCTAGGAAAATGCACAACCTCATCCACATATCTATATGATAAGGCATCAAACACACTTGACTCCTTGATCACCATGAAGTGTACTAATTTCACAAGCTGGTCTACCACTACCCAGATTGCAACACAAACTCTTTGAACCCTGGGTAGTTCTATGAACAAATCCATCAAGATGTCATCTGAATTAAACTCGGAGACACATAAAGGCTACAAAAATCCTCCTAGGACGCGGTGTTGATCCTTCACCTGCTGACACACCAAGAGCCTTGCCACAAACTCTGGCACTGCCTGTTTCACCCCGGGCCACCAAAATGGTTCCCTCAGGCCTCATTACATCTTGGAAACTCCTAGGTGTACAACTATGAGTGAGTTATGGATCTCATTGAGAACTCCCTCATGCATAGTATCTAGGATAAACAACATCCCTTGGAAAATCATCAGATTATGACTATCCTCTGACCATCCTTCTAGAGCATTGCCTTGTTCAACTCGATCACGCTTTACTTAACTCTCTATGTCTCCCCACTATGACTCCCCCAATTGCCTCTATAGAGAGGACTGCACTATCAAATGAAATAGAAAAACTCTACCACCATCCACCCTTGAATCTAGTTGTAAGGAATCCAACTCCGCCATTTCCTTCCAAGAATCCACAGATTCCTATAATGATTCCCTCTGCGACATCCTACTTAAGGAATCAACCACAACGTTCCCATTACCTTCAGTGTAAGAGATCTCGAAGTTTTATTCCTAAAGAAACTCCACCGACCTTCACTATCACATATTCTTGTCCCGCTAGGTAAAGATATACCTCAAACTCTTGTGATATGTGAAAACCACAATGTGCTCCCCGATGAGGTAAATAAGCCCCAAATTCAACACGAACACTACTACTGCATGATCTAGGTCATGGGTGGCATAGTTACGCTCATGAGGATGTAACTACCTAGACCCATAAGAGATCACTCCCTGCTGTTGTATCAGCACGCACCCCAGACCATGTCCAAAAGCCTCAAAAAACACCTCAAACAACAAACCTTCCTCTAGAAACCTTAGTACTGGAGCACTGACCACCCTTAACTAATGATAGTTGAAAGCTTCCCAACACTGCTCAGTCCAAACAATGGCCTGGTCCTTTCTGGTCAAAGATGAAAATGTATTTGAAACTTGAGAGAAGTGGGGTAAGAACCTCTGACAATAGCCTTCCATACCCCTGAAAATACAAAACTAAGTTGCATTTTTGGGTGCTTCCCAAGAAAAAACTTCTAAAACCTTTGACTGATCAATTGCAACCCCTTACTGAGATACCACTTGTCCAAGAAATTGAACTTCTCATGTGAAGAGCTTACACTTGGACAGCATCCCATAGAGCTGGTGATGTCGAATGATCTCCAAGACCATCCTAAGGTGATTAGTATATTCCTCATTTGATCTTGAGTAGATTAATATGTCATCGATGAACACAATGATGAACCAGTCTAGAAACATGAAAAAATAGAGTTCATGTACCCCATGAACACAATAGGTGCATTCGTAACACCGAACGTCGTGACTATGAACTCAAAGTGCCTATAACTACACCAGAATGTAGTATTTGGGATATCACTATCTTTCACCCTTAAATGGTGATACACAGATGGTATATCGATCTTATAGAACCAACCTGCTCCCCTCATCTTGTCAAAGAGATCATCTATCCCCGAGAGAGGGTAACCGTTTTTGACCGTTACCTGATTCAGTCTCTGTTAGTCTATGCACAGCCTGCGACCACCATCTACCTTCTTCATGGAAAATACTAGGGCACCCCATGGCGATACTTTGGGTTGGAAAAAACCCATCTTCACTAGATCGTCAATCTGAATCCACAACTCCCACAACTCAGAAGGCGCCATATGATAAGTAGCCATCAAAATCGGACGGGCACTGGGTTATAAGTCTATCTAGAAGATAACATCACATCGAGGGGGTAGAGTCATAATCCCCTCAGGAAAAACTTCCATGAACCCTCAGACAACTCCCAAAACATCCATCATCTCAGTATCCACGAATTCTGCTGAAATCCCAGCTAGCATAGATATAAGTCACTCCATACACCATCTCCCAACCAGAAAACTCTATTTCCAACAAAAGACACACATTGGGAATCCTCATCTGAGAACATTAATCTTATCTCAAAGAAGTTGATAAAAACATGCATAGAAAACAACAAGTTGATGCCTAGATTGACATCATAAGGCTACATTTGCAGTAGAAGGATATCCCCACAAGACTGATGTGGCCCCAACATCAGTCTGCATCCTCGACAAACAACAAACAGGCTGGTATAATCCCCATCTAGGGTACTCTGCACCAGGGGCATGGATAGTCTCTCTATATCTAGTCCAAATGAATGGGATAGACTAGGTGTAACAAAGGAGTGAAAAGCTCCAAAATCAAACCAGGCATAGGCAAGATTACTAAATATGATGATCATACCTTGAATTAATTCTACCCTTCCAGAACGATTACCTTTGTGACATGCAACTTCCCACACCCAGCGCCTCTGCCCCTCAGCTGTTGGCCACCTCCCCAACCATGCCTTGGTCAGGGTCCCTGAGGAGCACCCTGAGGTTGGCCTCCTCTTGCAATGTCTGCTCTTGGAGGAGAAGGAGCTTGTTGTCCCTACTGGTGTTGCTGAAAGGGAATGGGATGGAAACTACTACTACTGAGGCGTGCGCTGATCCTACCCACCCCTACTATACTATACTTGGTCTGGGCACTAATTCCAAAGGTACCCATGAGTACCAAAAATGAATCACCTTGGTCCTGGGCCTGCCAAGAAAGGGTGAGGACCAGGAGATCGAAACTGGAATAGTTGGATCCTGCTCACCACTACTGAAACCTATAAGGACCTAACACTGGAGGCCCGCTGCTGATGGTCGTCCCCTTCAACAAGCCCAAATGGATCCCCTCTCATGGCATACCTTTCAGCGTGTGCATACTCTCCACCACTTCAGCCTTATTCTGGACCGTAATGTATATTGGTTGGGTTAAGGTAGTAAGAACATACTGAAGAGAAGGTTAGAGCGCCTCCTATAAACATCTCACATGATACTCCTCATCAAGAAAAAGGTTCGGAGAAAAATGATGTAGATCCTTGAACTTCATCCACAACTCCCTCACTGACATACTACCCTGTTGATGGGAGTGTAGCTCTTTCCTCTTCCCAGCCTTCATCGTAGAGGAATGAAATTGTTCCCGGAAGACCTTTTCGAAGTCAGCCCAAAAAATATCACTCTCCATCCACTCTACGAGGTAGAGAATCCATCATTGACATGATGCTCCTCTCATCTCACTGACTGCCTATAGAACCCAGTACGTAGCTAATACCCGGATAAAGCCAAACTCTATCACCCATTCCTCGATCAAACTTTTAGTCTCCATGTCTGAGACGCTACCCTCATACTTACCAAGGTTCTTCCACTAAATGACACAAAGAATATCCTACCACTGGTCATCCTTCTCTACTGAATCAATCATCCTCTGATCATCCAGATCAGCTTCATGGGCCCGGATCACCCGCATTACTCGTTGTCATCGTTTGGGTGGCATAGATGCAAGGTAAACAAGGAATGCCTAATCCTGAGTAGTGTAGAAGATTTCTTTTAAATTTTTCTTAAACATGATGATTATTTAAATTCCTAAATCACCCAGAACACAAAAGAACACAAGTCATTATGATGCATGTACCTTTCCAAGGGTTTCTACCCTACAATCAGTGTAGCATCACTTGGTCATTCAGTAGGTCTAAAGTCCATGCATCGGATCACAGGGGTCTCTAAAATCTAGTGTCTTAGCCGGTCTTCCCTGGCCTATTTCATGCACCAAGGTTGACTAACCCTATTTCCCTAAAAGTCCATGAAATCATTTCTGTGCCTAATCCAAATCTCCATCCTATATCTAAACCATAGTCTATGATACCATTCTATCATGACCCGCCTTCATCGAGCAGAGGGAAGGGATAACAAACTGCCTTACCCATCCTTCCTTAAGTTGACAGAGAGATAATGACCCCCTGAGTCCTGCCTTCAATAGGCCCCGAAGATGGGAATAGCACCAAGGGTATATAATTACACATAATATTGAAGGAATTACCCTTTTTATTTAGTTGGATCGGGAGATACGATGGTAAAAACCTAAAAACTCCAAAACTAAATGTAAAAGTCACTACCACAAAAACAGTTTTTCACAGCACCCCCCCTTTATCAGCGCTAACGAAAAAGTGCTGATAAAGGAGGGTGTCTTTATCAGCACTCAAAAAAGCATTGATAAAGGGCCCCCCTTTATCAGCGCTTGTTTAGTAGCACTAATAAAGGGGGGGCTTTATCAGCGCTTTTTTTGAAAGCGCTGATAAAGGGTCAGCTTCAAAAAGAAAATTTAAAAATATATTAATATATTAATATATAAATATAGTTATATTGTTATATAAATATAATATATAATTTTTAAATATGTTTTAGATAAGTATAAATGTACATTTACACTTATTATACTTAATATATAAGATATTTAATGAAAATGGATTCTTAAAAAATTAAAAAAATATTTCTAATTAATAATTTGATAATCATTATGGAGTAATAGTCATTTAATAACAATTTGAAGACTAAAAAAATTTGAAAAATTAAAAAAAAAGATCTAAAATATGTTGAAAACGCAACTCAAACTTCAAACAGCCATAACTTTTGATCCGGGTGTCCGTTTGAGCTCTACCACATATCAAACCGAATCCTGCGATGAGCTCTACGTCACTGGGACCGGAGGGTACCCCGGTCAAATGATTTGCGAGGCTAAAAAAGGCCCAGAAGGCCTCCAAAACTGAGTTTTTAGTCGGGGTACCTCGATTTTTTAACATTTTGTGGATTTTCACCCTCGTTTAAGGGGGTATTATTCGATTTTTTGGCGGGGGCTAAATTTATTCCAAGGTATTACATTCATATTGATATTATGTCTTTGAAATTTCATCCTTTTTTATAATGAACTGCTATTTATAATAAAAAATATAACAATATATTCATATTTTTTATATATTCACACCTAAAAATTTAATTATAAATATAAATAATAAAATATATTTACTTATAAAATATATTAGCTTTATCTAAATAATAACTAACATCCATTTTATTTAAAATACAAATATATGAATATTTATATACCTATATATTAATCTAACTATATATATATTAATCTAACTATATATATATATTAATCTAATAACTATATATATATTAATATAACTACATATATATATTAGTATCACTATAAATATATATATTAATATCACTATATATATATTAATATAACTATATATATATTCATATAACTATATATATGTTAATATAACTATATATATATTAATATAAATATATACTAATATACGAATAAATATAACTAAATATATATATATATATAGATATATATTAATATCACTATATATATATATTAATATTACTATATATATATATATTAATATAACTATATGTATATATTAATATAACTATATATATATTATAATATAACTATATATATATAAATTATAATATAACTATATACTTATTAATATAAATATATATTAGTATAAGAATAAATATAACTATATATATAGAGAGAGATAGATATCATGAATTGGAAGACAAATCAAAATAGAGTAGTGGTAAAGGCTTAGGCACGCAGGGGGGAGGTCTCGAGTTCAAATCCTGTGGGAGGCAGGGGCACGCGTGCATGGGGGAATATAGCAGCAAGCGCTGTTAAAGGGTGAAGGGGGTGTGTGTGGTGCGTGGTACAGGGGTAGAAAAGCACTGTAAAATGGGGGGCTCAAACGTTATAAAATCCCACCCGATTCGCAGTATTTTTTAATTTTTTTAATTTTTTTTTAATTTTTTTTAATTTTTTTTAATTTTTTTAACTTTTATCAGTGCTTTTTTTAAAAGAGCTGATAAAATGGTCCATTATATGTGCTAAAACTAAAGCACTGATAAATGAAGGGCTGATATAGGACCCCTTTATCAGCGCTAAAAAAAGCATTGATAAAGGGGTACTTTTATCAGCGCTTTTTTCTAGCGCTGATAAAGGGGTCCTATATCAGCTCTTTTTGGAGTGCTGATAAAGGGGACCCCCCTTTATCTACGCTGGATTTATCAGCGCTTTTTCTAGCCCGGATAAAGGCCATTTTTAGCGCTGATAAAGGCCGTATTTGTAGTAGTGAGTAAATCTAAAACCCATTCCCATATGCATGTTCAAAGATAAGCCCATACAAGTACAAGAAAAATGCCAAAGAGAATGTACCAAAAGAGAGAAAACTGCAACGACAACTATCTCGATGTTCGAGCTAGTGAGGTCTCACACGGTCCCCGATGTCCTCTAGAAAACCTGAAAGCAGTTTTATATACGCAGGGTGAGTATATAGGTATACTAAGTTGGAAAAACAAAAATCTCTCATGCACAATTGGGGAGACAATCTAATGCCCCTTGAGAAAATATAGATAACCAAAATAGATTTCAAGGAAAACTATCCACCCGGCCTTACTAAGGAACACTCCCCAAATAACACAAATCAGGTGAAGTAATAGTAATAGCACATCGATATTTGGGTACCCCGCACCATTTTCCCACTGGTTATTTAAGACATCCTACACATCAAACCTCCCCCACCATTTTCATTATAGTCCCACTACCACCCAAAAAAAACCTTAAGGGCCACCATATCCACGTATCATGTCCATAGGCACATGGTCCACCACAACCATACATAACCATTCCTGAAGAAACATGGACCAGAACAACTACATCCACTCCCGAATACACATGGGCCTCTTCCCGAAGACACTTGGGAAAAAATCCATCCCACACAAACCTGGGACAGCCACCACAAAATACCCTGATCGAAGATTATTTGGATAAAAAGGTTATCAGGATGTCACAACCTACCTAAAAGGTCTTGGGCTACTCAGGAGAGGGAGCAGAAAGGAGCTAATATCTATCCACCTAATAGGATGTCAGAAAAAACACCCTCCCCCATGAAATGAGGGTGTTCAACAATAAGTTCTCAACATGGGTGGGTGAGAATAAGAAACACAAAACAAAATCTATACATATAGATAAACAAGCACTCATTCCAACTGTATGGTACCAAAACCAGATCATACACAAACACCCTCATTACTATTCATTCATACAAAAGCACAACAGCCACAACCAGAGCACAACTAATTCCTAGAAAACAATTTCTCATTAAACCCATTATTGTTATCATATTCAATGATTCCATTCAAATTATTCCTCACCAATGGAAATCTTACAAGCTTAACCATAAGCCAAGGAAGGAAAAGATGCCAAGTAGTAATTTAAGTATTCACTCCTAGTTCTCTTATAAATTCACAACATCAAAAGGGATCGTTGAGATTCCGAGAAGTATTAGAACCAACCCAAGCCCCATAGTAAGGCCCCACATAGCCTCGGGTCCATAACCAACAACTCTAAAATAGGGGATCCCATACACATCCACGTCGGCAACATGTCATCAAGAAGATCCACCACACATATCACCATAACTGATCAAGGATGTTTTCTTCATGATTTAACCACACCATTCATTAGTTTCCATCTTTCTGTTTGGTTAATCGAGGTGATCACCCAAATATTATTGTCCATTGGGAATCCATTTAATCAACTGAGTTTACATGATTTACCATTTTAAATGTTATATCCATTCAATCACATGAATAACCAGAAAAACAGAGGAAAATTAGTGCACAAGGAAGGACCACCAACAACCACGATTTTCAGTGGAAAAATCCAATACAATTCATAATATAACAATAAAGGTATAAAACAACAACAACATCATCATTCTCACCTCTTCATTATTTAATGGTTCACTTATTATCTTTGTTAAATTTGGTTTCATCTGCATACTAAGAGGACACCATCATAAAAACCTCGACTAATGCACAATAAAGAGAGATGAAGGAAGAATCCCTACCTGGATAATTAACTATCGATGTTTTCTTCCTCTTTCCATGAACTCGGGATGCGCTAATTACAGGTGAGGAACTCCAAGTAATACAAGAGTGAGTAGAAAAGGTTTGGGAACTGGCGCACAACTAGCCTCAGGCATAGGGACTCCAAAAGAACCAAGGAATGGAAAAGATACTATCCCAAAAGAATAAAAAAAACTCTGTGTGATAAAAGGTGAGATCCTGGAGTTATGGGATATGAATTATTGAACGACTTTAAAGGCGAACCATGGTTTATCCACAATGTTGGGAAGTTACCCATGATGGAATTAATTGTTATTTAGTAATTCTCCTAGGAGAGGTGGCGATAATAGCTCTGAGTTAAAGGGTTTCTTTTAAACAGGAAAAAACCACGTAATAATGGAGGAGCTGAAAAGTATAGTAAAAAGAGTGAAAATGAGGAAACATATTCATGTTTTTGTAATTCAATGGTTAACTGTATCATCGAGGATTTTAAATATCATTTATGGGGTTTAAAAAAGGCCTTAAACAACTTTATAAGGTTAAAAATACTTAAAGGTGGTGTTACAAGAATACTGGGGAAGGAATCCCCGAAAACCCTATTTGGCCGATTAGTGAGACTGATTAGTGGAGCTGACCGATTGACGCTGATCAGGTGGAGTTGATCAGTGAATCATATTTGTTGAAACTGATTGGGTGAAGCGGATCGGTGAGACACCGATCTGTGAGGCTGATGGGTGAAACTGATCGGTGAGACTAATGGATGAAACCCATCACTGAGAATGATGGGTGAAACTGATTGGTGAGACTAATGGGTGAAACCAATCAGTGAGACACCAATCCGTGAGACTGATGGGTGAATCCGATCGGTGAGACAGAGGGGTGAAACCAATCGGTGAGACCGATTTGTGAGACACCGATCGGTGTGACCTATGGGTGAAACGGATCGGTGTGACCAATTGGTGAAACCAATTGGTGTGACCAATGGCAGAAACCAATCAGTGAGACCGATCAATGAGACTCAGATCAGTGAGACCAATAGGAGAAACCAGTGGAGCTGATTCGTGAAGCTGATCACATTAAGTTGATCGGTGAAGTGGAATTTTGAAGTTGATCAATGATGCTGACTAGTGAAGTAGATCAGTGATGCTAATCAGTGAGCGGATTAGTGAATCTCATTAGTGAAACTGACCTGTGAAGTTGACCAGTGAAACTGATCTATGAGACCAATGGGTGGAACTGATCGATGAGACCGATCAGTGGCACTGATAGGTGACACTAGGGTGACACATTTCCCCTAAAACTAACATCCTCCGGACTCAGCTATGGTGTCTAGGACACCCCAACACATAGAATTTGGAAAATTAATAGACCAGGAGTGTCTAGGCCATTAAACAGATATATACTTTTATACTTATCATGAAATAAATAAATATTTACATGTTTTGATTTATTTTTGTACAATATTTTCATTATAATATAATGATTTTGTCATTACATCATTTTAATTAATTTTATATCATAATTTATGTCTTGACGATCTCTTAAAAAAATACTTTATTTTAAAAAAACTATACTACATGGTATTCATTAAAAATGTAACCTTTTCAAGATTCTCAAAATATCAACATAAAATAATCTTTGTATGATGGGTTCCAAAATGAAGATTATTTTATTAAATAAACATTCTAAGATCTATAGAAATTAATTATATTATTCTTACATAAAATGAAATAAAAATAATTTTTAAATAAAACATATTTTTTTGGAAGAATAAAATGACTAAAAAAATTATACTGTTATTTTATAATAAATTAAGGTAAAAATTAATATTATTTTGGATCATTATATTTATTTCATAAACCATTTATTCTTATTTATTCCATCTAATTTATCAAATAGTTTATAATGGTTACATATGTTGTTCATTTATTCATGATGTGGTGTATCCCATATGTTATCGAGCAAAATATTTCCTTTTAAAATTTTGAGATGTTACATTATCCCACCCCCTTTTGGAAATTTAATCCTAAAAATTTAAACTTCAGATTTCTATCCAGGGGTTGACTAATCAAAATACCTTTTTCAAAATATCACATATGAAATATTATTAACAAACATTCCACTTAAAAATAATTAAATGGATTTATGATGGTCACCTGAGATAACCCACACTAGGATTCTGTATAGAAAAATATAGTCATGGAAGATAAAACTAACTGTTGAGATCTGATTTAGAGAGATATAAAATAAAATCATTATGATATTAACGATCCAAAAAAATAAATCTATGATGTGTAAAAAGGAAATTTAATTTATCAGTAAGAAAGGTAAATTGATAATGTTTTTATTTTAAGATCAGTATTCCAAGATTATAAGGAATTACATTAATAGATGTACAAAGAACATAAGGATACATACTTATTTGAAAATTATAGTTTCATCCTTTAATAAATTCTTTAGAAAAAACTCATTTTTTTATCTGAACTATGATTATGAATATTTTCATTCTTAAAGAAATCAAATCAATTTGTTTCGATCTCTAAATACCTAAAAGGAAAGTAATATATTACTCCTATATTTAGGCATTAACCAAAACCAAAATGGCTAGTATTAGATTATATAATTCCAAAAAATAATTTACCACCAAAATTCAGTAGTAAGTCCCAAATGTTCAATGTAGATCATTCAACAAATAAATATCTTTAAAATCTTGTAAAAATAAATAAATAAATAATAGATCCCAAAAAATAGAAGGATTTCATTACATATATTTCCATGATAGTATCATCACTTATCACCAAATAACATCAACGACTCCATAAGACTCAATCCAAACAAATTTTTGTCCAAATAAAATAATATCCATGTTATTCTAGTTATTTCTATAAATTTCCCTAATGACATAATTACATCTTATTTTCCTTCAAAATTCAATTTAATCATTATTCCAAAAATAAACTCTCATGGAATTCTATTTACCTTATTCAAATAATGCTTCCCAAAAATTATAGGGATATTATTCCAAGAAAAAAATTTATACAAAACTAAATTATATTAAAAAATATGTTCCCAAATTATAACAACCCATAATTACAACAAAATCAAATATTATATAAACCATAATCTTATCCATACATTTAAATTTATGTCCATAAAAAGAGAATATTTTTCCTCAAATAAAATTTATTTTTCACCTGAAAACATAAGTGTTACAAATAAATAAAACCAAATAAATGTCTAAAATGTACTCATACCATCAAAATGGTATTATTACCTTTAAAAATTTCATCATCCTTATATCCAACATAACCGTAGAGTTCTTTATATGTAGACATCATAATCATTCAAAATTCTTCAAAATCCATTTACTATGCATTTCCACTTTATTGTTAATACTTCATTCATGAAAAACAATGATATAAATAATATCCTCTTTATTCATTAATAGTAATCCAATCATGTTTCATTCTTTATGGATAAGAAAATAATTCATACCTTGAATCAGTTTTTCAGTATCTTCTTGATTATCCCTCTCTCATTCGGAATGTTTTCCTACTTTCAAAAATAAACTATTCACACCACTTATAGAATTTAAATTTTTAATAGAGTTATAAGAATTTATATGTTGAAAATATATGAAAAATATTCCATGACCCATATAATATTTTTTAGGAAATAGTAGGTGATTGATTACTCAAACAATTCAAATAGGTGATTTGAAAACTTAAGATGTTTTCAAAATCATTTGAAAAATATTTTAAAATAATTGTGATGATCAAATCATTAGGGAGGGATAAAAAGTTCATGCATGAACTATTTACTACCATCTTGAAAAAAAAATCTATTGAAAAGAAAATAACTTAATTGGGAAATACATTATTAAATGAAAAAAAATACTCTATAGTGTAAAGATAAAATTTTATAATACTCTAATCCATAAAACCCCTTATATCTTAGTTGACTCGTGTTTTTATCCAATCTGACTAATATGCCTTAAAACTACCAAATGTTAAATATGATAATAACCCTTATTTTTATATATGATCTTTAACCTATGATTAGATAACATCCAGAACCATAATTTTATCAAAGCCCTACTCTGAATCCAACTATCAGAACCAGGCCTTAAACATTACATATCCTAGTTTTTTTAGGCTATAATTCACTTCATTTGATCATTAAATATCTTTTAAAAATATATTTCTAGAGGATTAGGTTATAATTTATAATAATAAACCATGATAATACAAATTGGATACTTCCAAAATAGTATCCATAATATATGTCTTAAAAATTAAAAATTGATCCATGTTTATAAAATATATTTACAACATTAAAATTGCATTATTCTTTTATCTTACCAAATATTAACCAGTGAAAAACATTTTAAATCTTGGTATGAGCAGAAAAATCTGATTAAGTAACATAAAGAAAATTGAAACCATTATACTATGAATACTTATAAACACGTGAATCAAATAATTATAAACCTTAAATGTAACATATATTTACTTTGGAAAAACATGATATTTTAATAAAAAATTTCAAGAATAAACAAAACATTTAGGTAACTTTTGGAATCATTTTATTACAATAAACAATTATTATTATAACCCTCATAGATACCATATGATTTGTCACCCTCATATCAACATTACAATGTAACCCTTATAACTTCCTTATAATGTAACTATCAAGTAACACACAGAATAACCATTATGGTCAATATATAACAAACCTAATGCATTGGAGGGATATCACGAACTCACTCATATTTGGTTTATAATGTAACCACCTGTTATCATAACCAATTTCCAAGAACAAGAAAATAATAATAAAATATAAATTCTTTCCTCATAAAGAAACATTCCTTGAGGAAAATCACTTACATCAAATAAATACAGTGCATATACAAAGGAAAAAAATTTCTTGGGAAATAACCATGTGACCCTCTAAATGAGGATTAAAATAAATAAAGTGTCATGAAAATATGAAAATTATATCTTGATTTTTAAGTTAATAAGAAACATTCACTATGAATTTTGTAAAAACTGATATTAATGTGGAATTTAAATGGAATGTTCCTTGCATAAAACCTAAAAAATATCCCTTTTTCAAAAAAAAATGAGAGAAACCTAAAAATCACAATTTTAAAACATTCTTTTATATACATTTAGAAAAACCATTTTGAAAACATGTTTATAAAATATATGTATTTAAAAGACTAAATCATTAAAACATTTAAAATAATGTTTCATCTAAAGAGTCCCTTACCTCAGTTTTGACATCAATAAAAATTGTTCAAAACATAGGTATAATTATTTAATGAGTGTTATTAATTTATTATTGATCTATATTAATATTTATAATACCTTATGTGATATTCTTAAAACATATTTCCACCCATTTATTAAAAATATATTTTTTTATTTCCATTTTTTGGGTGCGTTCATTTCATGGTTTCATGGTCAGTCGATTATGGATGTTCATTTCAAATGGAAATAATATTAAAGAATAGAGAACAAATATATATAATTAATTTTAAAAAATTAAAATTTTATTTAAACTTTGCATGAATTTGGACATGAGAAACTAAAACTCATGGTCTACGAAGGAGGTGAATTGACACACCATGGGCGACGATTTTATTTTAAAGAGTAAAAGTAGATAATAAGATATTTTATTATTGATATACCATTAAAAAATTAAATTCCAATATATATATGATACTAGGGTTATCATGAATCATTTTATAGTGGTTTAGGATAAGGTATATGTGATAAATAATCTAAAAGATAATTAGGAGGAATTTACCTATTGAATATTTCTCCTTGAGTACCTTCTTAGGTAATTGAAATTTTTATTTCTCAGAGAGATTAAGCACTAAAATGATGAAAGTTTTGGGGATAATAGAAATTCTAAATGTGTATTTGACAAATAATTCTCAATGTGATGAATTTACATGAATCAATGTGTCCCTTTTAATAAATGTGGTGGTGGGAAATTTAGGAATTGCTTAAAATATTAAAATATAACAAGTCTAATATAGTGGTAAAGACTACTAAAAGGACTAAAATGATCATGGGATTAACCATTAGACAAAATAGTATACCAATTTTTATTTATTCACAATTTTTTTTATTTATAAATAATTAAAAAATATTCTCTTCATGAATTATAATTTTTTGTAAAATTTAACACTATTCGTAACTATGAAGTTAAGAACATAAAAAAGATTAAAATTAGAAAAAATATATTTTATTATATCTTATAAATTATTATCTTGATAATTTATGGATAATATTAATTTCATTAAATTATATATATTTTAAAAAATATTTAAATCATTTATTTTATTTTTTTAATTTAATTAACAATTATGACCTCATCAATTGTTGAAGCCTTTAATGTGTTTATTTATTTCTTAAAAAATAAAATTAAATGATCATTACTGTGTTCAATCTATTATATTTCCAAAAAAATATTTATTTTTGAAAATAAATTTTGTAAATCCTTATATTGAAAAGTTATACTAATTGAAAACCGTAGTGTGAACAGCTAGGCCTTTTTAAAATAAAATATTATAGAGGTATTAAAGTGAACCAAGTTGATCCAAAAGGTTCAAAATTGAAATAAAAATAATATAATCTCCAATACAACTAATACAAAAATATTAATTGAAAATTTGAAATCATTTAATGGTTCTTATAATTTTAAATAAAATTAGTTTATAATTTTTTCTTCTTCTTGAACAAGCACTGCATCAGAATTACACATGCATAAATGTTTCTTATTTCACATATAAAAATTTAAAATAAGTTACTATAATAAAAATAACATAATTAGGTTGAATATAATCTTTTATATTCATTTATTAAATATATTTATTCACACCCAAGTCAAATAAACTTCTTTAATTTGTTAATTTTTCTTTTCTTTCATTAAGCAATAATTCCACGAATATTTTGAGGTTATTCTTTTTATATAACTCTAAAATTAGAAAATATCATTCAAAAACATCTATTTCATAAAATAATTAATAAAATAGTAGTGAAAACAATTTTTATCACTCAATTATTATATATAAGGATCCAAATTTCTCTTTTGCAGCAGTTTCTATGCACTACATCGACACCAAAAAATATTTTTATAGATATCCTGAAGGAAATTATAATTTATGTGTTATGAATTATTTTTTACAATATTTCAAATATAATATCATAATTTAGTCATTAAATATCTATAATAAAATTTTTATTAAAATTTATGTCTAGATGATGTGACAATAAATAAAATATTTAAAAAATAATACATATTTTTCTATTCATAAAAAAATTAACTTTTTTAGAAAATTATCAAAATTTATCCATAGAGTAATTTTTTATGATGAATTTAAAAATTATGTTCAATTAATAATATAAATGTTATATAATCTCTATAAATTAATTATATCATTTTTTCATGAAGATAAATAATTTTGTTGAAGGAAAACAATTTTTGTGGAGGAATAAAATTAATTTACTAAAAATTATGTGATTATTTTATAAGAAATTAACAAAATAATTCATATTTATTTTGCAAATTATATTTAGTTTATAAATAATTTATTCATATTTATTCCTTAAGATTTAATGGCTAGGTTATAATAGTCAGATTAGTTTTTGGTTTAAGCTTGATGTGGGGTATCACATACACTATCGAGGAGAGTGTTTCCTTTTAAAATCATGTGATGTTACTCCATTTATTCAATTCATTACATATGATAATATATTAGAACCTTGTATTGATAGATCCTACTTAGTTAAATGATAATTTTCAATACCAATATTCACTTTGTAAGGGATCTTACACTTAGTATTTTAAAGTCTTTTTAATATCCCACCATCATATCACATGTATTCCCATTTACATGTATTCTTATTTCCAAAAATTTAGTTTTAATTCATATTTCTTCCCCAAAATCAATATGTTCTCACTATATTGATGTGTAACTATTTACACAACTCATAGCTTATGTTACTAACCTAAATTAAAATACAATTATATTTACAAATATCTAAATGTATACAACTAATAAGGTATAACACCCTAATATTTTAAAATAGTCTTAACTTTAAATAAGCCAATATGTTTGATATCTTTCTCTACATGTAACAACAAACCTAAATGCAACCATGATTTATTTAGATAAAATAAAAATATTTAGGCTTGGACAATAAAACAAATTTTTTGAATTGGAGAAAAATAATAGGAGTAACCTATTTATGAAATATTTATACAAATAAAATAAATTCTATATTTAATTTGAATTAAACTCATTTGTTATGGAAAAAAATTAATAATAATATCATTTTAAGATACCAATTTTATTTTTCTAAAATAATTCCTTTTATATTCTATGATTTTCTAAAATAATAAGCTTATGATTAATTTATGGCAATATGTTTTGATATTATTGATTAGTTAACTTTTATTATTAAATTATACGAAATAAGAATAAAAATAGATTGTTTTATAAAGAGTCGTTTTCCCTATAAAAACATTTTTCCATTTATTTTATAATTTTAGTTAAAATATAGATTTATAAATATTAGAATTTTAATTTTAAAAAATGAAAATTATTTATTGATTTATCATAGAAATTTTTTTTAATATGAAATTTTGGAATTTTTCTTAAACTAATTTGATCTTAAGGTGAACAATGTAGTATATCATCTTAATAAACCCCATGATTTAATGGAATCATTTGTATATAAGTATGTAATATATGTTTTTGAGACATTTTTCTACAAAAAATATGTATTTTATATGTGACAATATAAATATAAAAAATTTTATTCATGTTTTCAAACCTATATATGATATTTTAGAGCTTAAGTAATATTTTTCTCAAGAAATTGTTTTTAATATATTATACATATAATATTTTTAAAAAAAAATTAAAAATTTTCAAAATTGTAAAAAATAAAATATATTTAAAATTTTCAATTAGTATGTACAAATCATGTAATAAGAAAAATTTTATTTTTATACACAAAAGATAAATTACATTGATAAAAACAAGTTATCACTGCGAGGGTATGTTAGGGTTAAAATGGTTTAACCGAGTGAAAAAGTATAAAAAATAATAATTTTTTTATAATGTGTTTTTAGGAATTTATCTACATTATATCTTAATTATTTTTTTAGTTATTAATTTCATATCAACATTCCATGCAAGTGACTTGCCTTTTTTATTTTTTTAGTATTTATAAAAATATCATCCCATCTCACATATAAAAGTAGCCTCTCAACACCCCATAAAAACCATTCCTAAAATTAGGTTTCCACATAAAATGATACTATTTTTTAATACCTATAATCATATTTACCCTCCATGTTATTCTAGTTACAATATTTTAGTTTATAGCCTCCATTTTAAAGAAAACTCAATGTTATAAATGTGAGTAATTTATTTCCATTAACATATTTCTTTATTATATTACCATTAGGATTATAATTTTAATATAACTATGTAATTAAATAATTATTGGTTATATTAATAATTTTTTTATTATAATTAAATAACCATTAACCACCTTTCCCATTTCCCCTTAATGAAACTAAAAATGACATTCTTGTTTATGGGTGGATTACCGCCTCTATGAAGCATTGTGTTATATTTTACATAAACACATTAAAAGTATAGTAATAATTTTGAATTTAACAAAAAAGTATGAGATTGAAAACATATTTAATATTTATAAATGAAAAAATATTATAAATTTATCTCATTCTATAGAATATGAAATCCTCAGTCACACATATGTGTAGAATGACGTCTCTATAGAAGGATTGATGTCCATTTTTCTTTACATCGTCTCCGTATATGGTTGGCCCTGAGAATGAATTTAGTGGATAAATATTATTTTAAATATTTAATTAAGGTTATTATATTAAATATTTAAGATCCCATGAATCATATTACCAACAAACTATCATATTTAATTCCATCGTTTAAAAGAATCATATTAAGCGAAAAATATTTTTATTCATGTCATGTAATATTTTCATATTCATTACATATCCTTCTTCTTCCTTAAAATTATAATTTATCACACAACTAAAAACTAAATAATATAATTATTATTATGTTATAACTGTATTAAAATTAATTCACTATATAATCATCCATTAATCATGGTACGTTTGTGTTTGGGTTTGTTTGACCACTTACTTGAATAATGAAATGAATTTATATCATGGATAACTATGAGAAATAAATGTCTATTATAAAATTATATAAGTATGTAAATAATTTTTTTCTATAATGGTTACATTATTATTAAACTAATTAATTAATAAATCACCATTTGTTCATTAATAATCACCGAAATGTAATCATTATTGATTTCATCTTCATGGATTTGTAAAAACAATTCCATAGAATGATATTATAACATTAGAAATATCATGAAACATATTTTTCAATACCTTTACTAAACAAAGAAAGCTTAATTTTTTAATAATAATGAATACCAAAACATTTTTTATGAAACAAGTTCGAGACAATCAAGATTACTTACACACAATATTGAAAATAGGTAAAAACTCAATATAATTCATATAGATAATGATTATAAATGAGATTATAAATTGAAAAATATTTGAATAGTGTTTTGAAATAAGTTATTAAGAAATATTTTTTTGTAGGAGGTCGGATAATATTACAACTAAGCATGAATTATGTTAAGGGTTTCTGTTCTAAAATTTTAACTTCTTGAGAAAAATTTTTAATTTTAAAACATGTTTTCATTGGAATGGTGTATCTTATTCAACATTAATATTTTTTATTATTATCTTATAATTTTTTGATGATATTTAATGTTTTATTTGAATTAATATCCTTTAATGGATTTTTTAATTAAACATTTATATTGTCATAAGGTTTTTTGTCTCAATTATGATTCTTTTGAGACATGATACATGTAATTCACTATATTTCCATTGTAAAAAATTATTTTGTTTTAATATTCCATTAATTTTGGTATAATTAAATTCCTTGTAATTCTTGGGATATACTACACCAAATCAAGCTATTTTATTCAAAATTTCTTTTAATTAGTATGTTACATAGATCAAAATATTTTTTGGTAACTTACTCTTCTTTCCTTGAGTTATGATCATTCTATTAAACATATTTTCTATTAGTTGTGTCTAATATAAAATTTATTTAATTCTGTTGAATTATATAATTTTTTATGTGTATTTTCAATCCTACCACATAGATCCTTGTCGAATATTTCTTACCTTATACAATATTTTTCCTATAAGAGATATTGATAGTTTAAATATCTTTTCTTTGAGTTATAATGTTTTATCATGAAAGATGTTATTCAATGATTGGGTTTTCGAAAACCAAATTTTTTTATATGAAATTTTATAGTCCAATTAGTTAAAATAATGTTTGAATATAAAAAGGTTTTATTACTCTTTTTCAATATCAGTTTTCAAAAAATGTAATATCAAAGTGTTAAAAAGGTTACTTTAATAATCAAATGTTTTATCTTTATATCCAAATTTCCTATAGAAAAATTTATATCATTTTAAACTCTATATTGTTAGAGATTTTTTTAAGTTTAATTTTTTTTAATTCAATTATTACATCTTTTCATTAGTTTATTTTTAATGTAACATATATTATTTTATTTTATATAAATGTTATTTTTTCTGAAATATATATTATGTTTTCAAATTTATTTCCTTTTTATATTCATAATTATTTACACTCATGGGATTTATTTTACATGATTTATCCTCATATATATATATATATAATTTTTTTGGATTGAACCCGTAGTATCAAAAAATTCTATTCTTTATCCCTACTTGTGTGATATTATTCGAAGTGTTTTCTAAAAGGATGTTTTTAATATATGTCAAAATCCTTATAAGTTTACTTTTTTACATTGGGTAAATATTATTTTTCAACCAACCACTTTATTTATCTTTATGGAAAATATAATGTAATTTTCTATGAAATAAATAATATATCACTACCTTTATCTTTCCAAACCATTTTATTTTAAAGGTAGGATTTTTTATCCAATTTCATCTATGAATACTCAATATTTCATTCTTTTATTGAGGGGAGTTAACCTAGATAGCATATATTGGTGGATTAGGTAAATTTTTTACATTATAGTATACACATTTTCCTTTATAGTGTTATTTTTATGTATGTTTATAGGAAAATATATTCCATTTATTGATTAGGGAACTTTTCATAATATTTATTTTATTATTCTGATATGGTTGTTTATTGATTACTCATGAACGTTAACTATGTATTGCTTAACCATCCAAATTATTTCTCTAGATGGGTTATTACCATGTTATTAATTTAATTGGCCTGGGGAGAATTATTTTCATTTCATATGTCTTAATTTAAACATGGATGATTAGTGAAAATTTTGAATATGTATTGTATTCTCATTATCTAATATGATGAATTCATTGGACTTAAAAAAGTGAGAGGTGGGGCTTGAAATTATATAGCCCCTTGATACATCAGTACCTATCTTGAGAAAAACTGGTAAGGGTGTTTGGTATATTCTTTCCCAGAACATGATATTTTTTGGATGGTAATATCATGATGTATAAGATTATGATTCCTTGGATTATGGTATAAAATTAGTTATCTAGCACTATTAATTTTATCACCATGGAACTGGTTATTTTTATACATGTGATCATCTCATTTTTATTTTTTACCCATATATATATATATTATGATTTCAATTTCATTCGGTTATGCTATTATTTTTTATTATTTATTCATGTTATACTATTTATGATCATTTTATGCTCAATTATGATATTTCATTTTAATCTATTGTGTTTACCCCTACCGAGAATTTGAGATCACCCCTTATTTTCAATTTCCACAGGTTATGAAGAAAATTGTTATACATGATATATCTAATAGGATATATTTGTGGAGAATTTTTGAGAGATTTTAAAGGGTTATTATGAATCAATTTTGATTCTTATATAGTAGAAAAAATGTCTACTGGTTGAGAAATACATAGGATTTACTAGTTTAGTTTTTTTTTCTTATTCTACAATGATTCAAATCTATAATGTATTGGGAATGTATGTAATAAATAATTTGTTTAATTGATGTAATTATGGGATAGTTGGTTCTAGGAATCTATAGTTACTATCTAAACTAGTATGTAATGTATGTGTTTTATGAACTATATTAAGGGTGGGTGTCTGAGGAACTAAATAAGGTTTAGTAAAATCAATCATGTAAATGCTTGGAAGGACAAAAACTAAAAATCCCCATAATATTAATCATGGGATGATAATTATCTGACACATAATTTTCTAAATAGAGATAATGATCTCAGTTTAGTGAGTAGTCTGACCCAAAGTCCATCTACCAATGGTTCTTTACTTAAGAGAGTCCTTAACTCCATCATAATTCTACAACCTAGTATGTATAAAGTATAATTAACTTCTCAATACATCATCATAACCTAATATAGGAAAAATTAAAGGTAAATGAATACTGAATCAAATATGAAACCTATCATGTAACTCCTTAAACTGATGTAGGATAATTTAGAAGTCATTTTAAAATTCAAACTAAACAGCACATCCATTCATAATGTAAACAATTTATATTAATTAATAAATAATGGTAGAATACTAAATAAATGAACAATTAATAAAATTAGAGATGAGATAAATAATTTATGAACAAATAATAAATATAGAAATTATAAACACTTTATAATTTAGTCATTATTTATAGGCATTCCATAAGTGAATAAATATAAACACTATATTAATTTCCATCATGAAAGCTTCATATTATACCTTATAAGGGATTTACTTAATTATATGATACTAAATGATATATAATAACTTTACATTCAAAATCTATTATGTAAACAATTTAAATGATAAAAATAACATATATTTAATATTATTTAAACATTGATCATATCATTTAATCAAAACACCATTTTATATTGTTAAATCATTTCCTCAAAAAAATCATTTTAATTTGAACTTTTCCAATTAAAAATTTTGAATAGTTCATAATTAAATATAAAATCGTTAATAATTTTCCTTATTTCTAAAAATATTAAAATCATTATAATCTGAGATTACGATTTCTGTACAAAAACAATATATCTAAATTATAACTTCTTCTATATAAATTTATTAAAGAAATTTTAATATTAACATTTAATATTAATGATATTTTATTTATTAAATTTTCTATAAACACCTAAAATAATAATTTCAAAGAATTTATAAATTAAATACAAATATTAAAATATTTTATCTACAAATTATAAACATTTTATCAATTGTATAATTCAATTTATAATTGAAAATATAGAAAAAATACATTTTTTATAATTTTTCTTTTTAACATTATTCTCTACACTGTAATCCATGGTATAGTTCAAAACTGATATCATGATTTATTATGGATTCAGAGACACCAATGATAGATAATCCACATTTTATCAATCATACTTTATGAGATCTCCCATATTGTACAATTTAGTTTTTCATTCATTTATTTTGATAAGGTTTTTGTCACCTTAGGGATATGACAATAATACTTGGTTCTATGTAGCACAATAAATTGGTGTTGTTGTATTTTTGGACTAGTAATATCATACGCAATGATATTCCAAAAAAATATCTTTTTATGGATAACATATTATGATATCATATATCATATTGAATAGTCTGATCACAAGTTATGACTCCCTACATCATAATCTATTACACATTTAAAATAGTGTATCATATCTAATGATATCTATTATAATATCCATTTTAAAATATATAATATATATGTAAGGATAAATTATCCAATATTACATATATTATTTATTTATTTTAAACATGACTATAATAATCAAATAATATATCATAGATCTTATGTCACTAAAAGGTTTAAACGGATCAAATAACACATATTCAATGCATCAAGAGCTATAAAGAGACTCCATAAAAAGTTAATTCATGTTAGGTAATTGAAATCATGCATAATATAAAATTAAGAAAATGTGTATATCTTAAACCATTGTTGACTAAATATAATGTTTTTAATAATAATATTGACGAAGATCATTGAGAAAAATCCAAAGTGATCCTTCCTCCTTGGTAAATACAAATGATAACATGAATCAACTATAACATAGATCATATTTTCTTTTCACCCACAATATTTTAGTATCATGGGTGAAAAAATGAAGGATATTGAAATAATCTATATAATTAGTAAGAACATCATAAGTATTTGGTTGAAATTTCAATGGACTTCAGTAACCTTATATTATCATTGGGGAAGCTCCCTGAGCCATCAAGATCTTACTCAGACATGAAAAAAAAATTAAGTTATGCTATTGTTAAGAATCTTTTAACCCCTCAATCAAATTTTTTTTCATTAAAATAATCCTCTCATTCTTCAAAATGTTTTATCAAATAAAATTTGTGTGATTAATGAATTATTATGTGAAATATTACCCTAATGTTAGAATGTAATGTTAGAAATCCAATATCAGTCATGCATTATGAGTAAAATATAAATTATAACATTTTTTATGTATCAATTTCATATATTATCTCTTTTTTATGTGGTGTGATATCACTTATAATATACATTAATATATCCTAGAATATAGAAGATCATATACCCTAGTTTCATATGTGTCATACACTATGACAAATATCATCTCGTATGACATGATATATACAAAAAAATCATATATAATATAATATTTATGGAATATATCTATTAGATGGATTGGGTTATGGTTTTTAATAAAGAAACATTGATGAAAAAAGTTGTTATAGGGATATAATAATGAAATAAACCCCATTTTTTTGATTAATTATTCTAAAATTTCAACAGTTTATATCATTAATAAAATCAATTTGGAAGGAATAGATCAACGAACACTATGATGAATATTAATTTTATTATATTTTTTCTCCTATGATTTTTAATTCCATGTTAAACAATTATCCTCCAATCATGAATATGAACAATTAGATTAATTGTTGAAATAAGAGATATAATTCAAGTATTGTGTGATTAATTTTTAAATAAAAATTTTATTTACTGAGTCCTTTTTATTGAGTTAATTTAAATTATTGATTTTATTAATGGAAAACTTTTCTAAGATATTTTTTGAATAAATAATTGGAGAAATCCAATCAACGCACAAAATATTTAAATAAAAATCATTGATGGATGATGATAGTAAATTGATCTATAGAAAATTTTTTATCGCTATGTTATTAAAGATAAATATTATAAACTAATGTTTTAAACTGATTGATAAAATAGTATATAACTAAGAAATACATCACTAATTAATTGAGTGATTTTAGTGTTTAATTTTTTTTATTGGATATCATTCCTAAATTTGAAAAAATAATTACATAATCTTGAATGAACTCTCATTATCCCCACATTTAATAAAAAAAAATTGTCTTCTTATTTTATATTTAAAAAAACATGATATCCCCCTTTAATTTGTTTCCATTAAGTATTATAATTGTTTTAATTCATCTTATTACATAAAAGCACAAAAATAATTTTTTATAGTTTTTATTTACTGATAAAATATAATAATAAAAATTTTCTTATGAATATCAACATGATAATATTGATTTTCATGGTAAAATATACTTTTTGGAGTGTCATGAATTGTATATATCACCATACACATAATCTATTAACATTTCACTAAAAATTAAAAAATTATTTTAGAAAATGATTATCGATATAAAGACTAAACATTTGACCATGTCATATTTTTGACAACACCAATTTCTAGTTATTGTATTTTCATTTTTGTTAACTCAATTGTCCATTTTTTCATTTCATCCTACTAAATAGATCCATCATTCTCATAAGAAAAAGAAGAATCACATAAAAGGTGAATTCTGTATCAATATGATATTTTCACATTATTAGTGTAAATTAATATTGAATTTTTAGTGAACATTGGATGTTACATTAAAGTTAATGTTTTATGAAACATAAAATGTGGTTTATATTATATTTTTGGTAAATAAAATAAAAAAACATTATTGAAATTTCACACTTAAAAAATATCATATGAAAAAGTAAAATCATTGAAATATACAATTAGAAAGTTGGAAGGCCTTGGATTTTCCATCACATGGGGATATTAATTAGTTAAAACATGTCATATCAATACGAGTAAATCAAAATTTTTATAAACATGATACAATAATAATCACTAAATTGTTGACAAATATTAAATTCAATAGTGGAGTTATATATATCAATCCAAGTATGTCATTAGTAATATTTCAAAAATAAATTGACCTCCAATTATCACTACATGTGGTTTATTCGGGATTTCTAAGCTGACAACATCAGTTCACCATATATCCTCATCATAACTTTCACCCATCTTATACAACTAGTATTAAGATGCATAAGGGATCAACTAATCCTTAAGTTCATTTTCACCTCCGGATTGGTATATTCCTCCTCAATTTTAAGATTATTGAGAAAATAATTTAGTGGATTTAGTTATTGTTTATCATTCTTCCAAAAAGGCTATAGTTTATCTGTGATGGATGTGAAAATGATGACATCATCCAGGTTCATCTTTCTATACATAGGATGTTGAATGATACACTAAATTTCATAAAATTTTTCTACGATAAATCTATTATCTCTTATTTTAAATGAAATAAACATGTTTACTATGAAATTTTTGTTGTTTTATCTTCAGTGACGTATTTTTAATCCAAGACATCTCAAATTTCCTTTCTAGTTAGAATATGATAATATGGGTCAAAGATATCATCAAACAACATGTTGGGTCTGTTTCCTTGACACATGAGATTATCATTATCCCATTTTTCTCTGTGAGAATGACTTGGAGTGTCTTATCTTCATATGTGGGGAGCTTTATAGTGGAGAGTGAATGACTAGTTGAATGATAATAGATATAGACCATCAAAGAATTTTACCACTCCACTCTATTTAACGTTAGATTCGTACATACCAAACCACTAGTACTATGGGTTAAGAGGTATTCCTATATAGGATAAAACTATTGCCCATTCCTTTATACGTGTACTCAAAAAATAGTAACAACTATAGAAGATTTATAATCAAGAGAGTAATGGAAGAAACATTATTGTTCACCATTAAAGTGTCTTTGATACTTGTGGAAGACTAGAGAGAATGACAATTTAAGAGAGGGTTATAAAAATTTTGGAAGTGGTTTTTCATTATTTGGAGATCCCTTTTTATTGGAATGGAAATTCCTATTCAGATATGGTATCATACCCTTTTGGATTAGTTCAACACCTATTCTGAAAATTAAGGAATTGTCTAGAATTAATCCTGGAAATCATATCACACCCAATTGAATTAGGGGACCCTATCACACATACCTGGTAAATGAATGTATCTATTAGATAATGCTTGATCCGATCCATGATTCAAATCAAACCCATTCAATTAATAGTCTCAAACCAACAAGTTTTTTCATAGGCCACAACATGTACAACTTTATCAATCTATTGAATTATTAAATACACCTCTCTCAAATTTGGAAGTTAATAATGCATCATTTTTGCACTATATTTATCAATATCACACATTTGGGTGTACATGAATCCCCCACATGATTTTATTCTATTAATTTTTATGTATTTTTATTCTATCACATTATTATTATAAATAAGGATAATTTTTCCCCTTAAAAAGAGAACCCACTTTGTCTAAATTTTCAATGTGGGATTTTATTCTAGTATTCCACTTAAAAATAAAAATAAAAACTCAAACAACCCCATTGAATAAAATTTGAAAGAAATAAAAGAAAAAAATGAAGGGAGTATAGAGTAATTTTCATATCTTCTATCAATCCTTGATTCATAGTTCCCACGTCCACTTAACATATGGGAAATATTATGTTGAGTAGTTCCCTTTACCCAATTATACTTCATGAAGTGTAAGGTGTGATTTATATCCTAGTTTGAGCACATTGTGTGTAACATATCCTTTCTACTTCATGCATAATATAGTCGTTTCCCACCAAATAAATTGATTATCTGATCCACAATGATTATGCCAAGTAAATGAACCACTTATTTACTCCCTTGTGAATCCAATAGGTTTTTTTTCGTTCCATCTATCATTATAAATAATAGAAATTTCATCAAATAATTTTCCAAAATATAAATCACAATACATAAATTAGTCAAACAATATATAAAATTAATCGTTTTGTGCTACAGAATTTGTGACAGGCTAGTAGTCTACCAAAAATAGTTGATCAGAAATCCTTTTTGGTAATATAATTATCAGTCTGTCAAAAATAATAATTGTAAAGATGAACATTTGTGATGAAAAGTAATCTATCACTCCTATTACGGTTGTAAATGTGCATGTTATGGTATGAGATACTTATTTATAATTGAATGTATACTTCATATCCAATAGACATGATGAAAAAGGATTATTTTTTATGGAATATACATTTCATTGTAATTACCATTGTTGTAAAAGACATAATTATAGAGGAATGAAATGTCGATCATATAAAAAAGCTTAACAAGGGTATTATTTATGAGGGAATGAATATTCTATCACAAATAAGATTAGAGTAAAGCTTATTCATGAAAAATTCATCATTATGTCACAACAAAGTTAATTTTTTAGTGATTGACTCTTTATCTTGAAATAAATAATGTGGGTTAAGATTATTTGTAATGATTTATTTCTGATGAAAATACTTTTCTTTTTAGGGGTAAAATCATTTAAAGTGGATACACTTTTTGATGGATGGTCACTTCTTTCAAATAATTATCACAAAAGATTTAATTCTTCACATATTTTCACTAAAAATAACCTTAGCGCAAGTCTTTTTGATGGATTAATCTGTCAAAAAAAGTAATTTATAAGTAACCCACCCTTATATCCACTATAAACTCACTCAAATGTATCTAAAAACTCTATATTTTCCAAGGAAATAGATTCTTTAATTGAAATTCCATTATTTAAGATCAAATAATCATTTTAAATGGTATTTTTTACATTTCAATTTTTAATAGTGATTAATTTCATGTATTTCATAATTCAGGTTAAATTATATTTTCATACTGCATTATTAAATAAAGATCATCTATTTATGGTCAAAAAATGAGTTTGAAGGAAATATTTTATTTTTTTAATATTTATTTAATTTAGTTATTTAATTTTTAAATTTTTTTCAATTATCTTTTTAGGTTGTGTTATTAATTTTTTTATTTAATTAATATGTTCTTACTATTTTAATTTATCAATGTCTTTAACAAAAAAAATAACACATTAGTATAATTCAAAATTGGTGTTAATATTTATTTTTAAATTCAAATTTAGTTATTTATTATTAATAAGATTATAAATGTTTTTATTTAATTAAATCAATAAAGAATAATAATATTGAAATTTTTTATTAAAAATAAATTATAGTAACATAATTGATAAGATTATAAAAATATTATAATGAATTACTAAAATATAGTATTATAATAAAAGTTAATCTAAAATGATAAATCTTGATTACATTTAGAAAAAATAATGCAGATATAAATAATTTGATGTTAATAATAATAAACAAACAAATGAATAACCACTATTTATTAGACATTATAAAGCTTTATTAAAATAAATAAAATATAATGACAAAAATTACAATAGTGTAAAACCAATTAGAGAAGTAAAAAAACAAAAATATATAATTATCAAATTTTGGTAATTTATTATTCTTAATAAATACTAGTATTTTTATAAATTACAAAAAAATAATGTATATAAAATAATTTATTTAGGAATTGTTATTTTTATTATACAAAAATATAAAAATATAATTAATTTTATTTTAAATTATGAAAAAAATTATACATTTACAATGGAAGAAAATTATTGTAGAATTATGACATATAATATAGTCAGTAAAAGTTATCACACCGGCTCACAATGCAAACCATAAAATTGTTAGGGGACTCAATCCCGCACCACATCCCTAATACCAAATACCCAAACTACCCTCGTACTAACATGATGACACTATAATAAATAAAAAGTTATAATAAATTAATGAAATAATTATATATATATATATATTAATCTAAAATTAATAAATATTAGATAAAATTAGGGAATAAATAAAAAAATACCTATAAGTTAATAAAAAATATAAAAAATAAATACTTTTTTTTATAAATTAATCCAAATTATTAAAATTTATTAAAATTAATAAAAAATTTATTAAATTTACTAGAAATAGAAATTAAAATAATTTGAAGTAGAAAAAATAAAATGGAAAAATGTATTTTATTTTATAATAAATTCTTAAAATAAATAAAATAGAAAATTAAACTAAAAAAATTATATTGAAAAAATTATTTAATTGTTCATTCCATGCAAATAAACTGTGAATTATTTTTTTATCATTTTATATAATAAACTAATTAATATTTTTAGAGAAAACTATGGACCTAAGAAATACAACTGGTTTTTACTATGAGATAATAATTGGATCAGTCATTATAAATATCTACATGGTGTTGATATAAATCTTATCTACATTGAGGGTGTTGAATCATCTACAACATTTTCATCTTCGAATTCATATTTTTTTAGAAGAAATTATTAGGTCTCCATGTATTAAATGTGATCTTTGACGATTTGAAACTCTTGATAATGTTGTGTCACATCGATTACATTTTCATTTTAAAAAAAATTGTGTTTTTTTGTATCAACAAGGAGAATATAATTCATATTAAGATACAATATTTTTTATTCCAAATTCATAACAGTTCAAAAATATAGAACATGAAGTTTTTGTCCTGTATTATTCCGAAATATAAATCTATAATGATAATTCAAATCATTAATTATAACCATTTGAATTTTATGATTTATTGAAATATATTGAGGAATATTTATATTTAAGATAAAAACTAATAAACTTTTAAGAAGTTATAAAATTTATAGCTATTGATAAAGATTTTGGAAGGTCAAATAGTTTTTTCAATCAAATATTTTCTTTGATTTAGTATCTGTTACATGAGGTAAACACACTACCTACAAAATTCTATGAAACTATGAAGTTTTTCAACATTTATTTTAGTTATCATAAGATTCATGCCAGTTTATAGGATTGAATCATATATTTTAGAGAATAATTTCTATTAGTTATTTTCCAACATGTAGAAAAATTAAATACAAAGTAGTAAAATAGGAAAATTCAAATTTTTTCATGTTAAATAGTTGATATATTTTTTTATTACAACACGATTACATTTTCAAGTTATTTCTTGCAAAACAGATTCATTAATGGCATGAAATAGATTCAATATTTCTATATGTATATGATTAAATCATCCTTGGGATGGTTATTCATGGAATAAGTTTTATTAGTGCATCTTTCTTTTTCTTCAAAACCTCGTAATAATGGGTTAGGTCTTTGTTTTAATGGTTTATATCCATTTGGTTCTTAAAGTAATAAATATTCTTGATAGTCTATTTTTATAACTCAACACAACATAAAAACTTATATGTTGATCAATGAACTATATATCTATCTAGTTTTGTTTATTATAATACAACTAAATAAGAATATCCATATTTATTTGAAGCCTATGGTTGGAGATTTAATTTTATTGTGAAGTTAAAATGTATCTACATATGATGTAGTTACAAAATATAATATTACACCGAGGGTTGAATTAATGTGGAAAATCTAAGACTATACAATTTATATTATGTTATATATATGGAGAAAATGTGTTCTAAAATCCGATTTGTATTTCATGGATGAAAAAGGGATTTATGATGGTCAATGGAAGAAAATATTATTTTTTTATCTATCATCAAAGATGTATTTTTTCAAATCCTTTTTTGTAAGAGAATAAAAATGATTTCAAAAAGGGAAAAATTGAAAGATATGTACCTCAATATATTCTTTCAGGCATTCATGAAAATTTTTCATATACTTTTTACCTCCTATTTGTTTTGGACTAACTATAATCCAATAGAAAATTGGTGGCTTTGAGAGATATCATAATTAGATAAAATGATTTTTTAGGACCTTCTATATTTGTCTATCACATGTTAGATATAATATATATTGAAAATAACTATTTATAAAAATTTGGAAAGTCTAAAAATACTATAAAGGAATAATGATATTTTTTCCCAAATGTATAGGTATCTTGAACATATGTTATCTGGAAATGATAGATAACAAAATTTAAGGAATCCAATATCATCTTATTCACATTATAAAGAATTGTATTTTTTATTCTATAAGAGATTTATTTATTTTTGGTTACCATAGAGTTATTCTTTTAATTTGTCTCTATATATCTAAAATGGTCACATTGAAGGGATAAAAAGTCAGGATTTTTATATCATAATAGATAAATTACTTCTTATTGGTCTTAGAGGGTTGTTGAATTGTTATATTTGGGATGTGTAAACTTAAATATATTATTTTTACAAGATATTTTTGTAGTAAATATAGATTGTGACATAATAAATATGATGAAAAAATATTTCCTAATTTTATGTAAATTAAGAAAAAATATTTTCACCAACGTTATTTGATTGAATATAACCTTTAATATTTCATTTTCATATGAATACAAGTATAAAGGGTTTGCAAAGTTTCAATGGATGTAACCATGCTAGAGATGCATGATAAAATTAAATAATAAGGTATGTAACAAATCATCCATCAAAGGGTCAATTGAAGAATCATACTTGAAAAAGGAAATTTATTGTTTTTTCTAATATTAATTTCAATATAAATGTCCGTCTAAAAATATTTGAATAAGTAGGAATGAGAGAAATTTATATGATGTTATAGACTGTTGATTATCAACATTTAATCAATATGAGAATTTTTTTAGTGGTGATTGTGAAGCATGCCATTAAAATGAAGAACAAATAAAATCTAACACATATGTTCTACTCAATTATAATTAAATGAAATGAATTATAATGTGAACATTTTAAATATATTTTTTCAAATATTTTTAAATGTAAATTTATATTCTATTTTTATTTTAGGTTATATGGTTATCATATAAATAAATCACATAAACTACCCCTAATGATCATGAAAAATGTTGACATCAGAAGTTTTTCACTTGGATCCGAAGAATGGTTAGTGAAACAATTTATGGTTGAAGATATGAAATCCATTTTTTATTTGTTCTATTATTGTTTATTTTTTTCAAGTTTAAAAACATGTAATTAAAATTGATTTTTGATTATGTGTATTGATTAATCCCCTATCAAAATTGTTAAAATTTAATAATTCATGTCTGGATAATGGATTTTGATTTCATACACTCACATTTGAAAAATCAAAAATATCAATGATCAATGGTGTTTGAGTAAAAGGAACTCATCACAAATATAGTGAAGATGACTTTAATGGCATGATGGATGAAATAATTGAGTTATCTAAGACAAAATCATGTAACATTGTTTAAATTTCAATTTTTAATATTAATTGAGTGTTTCACATCCATCCATAACATAGAGACATTTAAATTAAATAAAAAAATATTCTTATAGAAAATAAACTATTTATGATGGAACATCAAGTACATGATGATTATTATGAATATTATTTTGCTACATAGAGAGATATAAATTACTAGTAGAGTGTAAAAAATGAAATCTAAGGAAAATTGGTCAATAGAAAGTGAAATGTGGTCCATAGAGGTGAAAAATATTGATTTTTTTAAAATATCGGCAATTACAAATCTTACTTGAAAATATATAGATATTGATTATCTAACCCCCATAGTTAAAGATTGATGATGTTGATAATATCAATGTTGTAGCTAATGAATTTTAAATAAAGTGGGATAATGAAATTAATGATCATATGTAAATTAATGAAACTGATGGGTATGATCAAGATATTAACACTAGTCAATATAAAGATGATAAATAACATATTAAATTTTTTTAATAGTTATAATAAATATATATTATTTGTTTTAAATAAATATTTTATTATTATTTATATATTTTTTATATATGTAATAACAATTATATGAATGTGAAATTATTTTTTATTAGTATATATCAGATGTAACAGGAGAATTTTGATGAGATGATAAAAATATTGACTAAGGATGTGTACCTGGTGATGAGCCTTCTTTTTAATTCGTAGAGTGTACTGATATGACACAGAACTCTATGAGGGGTCATGACATTATATGATTCATGATTTTTGATCTTAATCCTGAGTGGAGTCCATCACAAGACTCTGATTCTCATCAAAGTAAGTAAACTTAAATATCAATTTTATTTAGTTTTTTATTTATTTTATTTTATTTATTAATTATGTTTTTAATTATTCTTATTTTCATAGTTTTTCACATCATTTCCTTGGCCATGATAGTGTGATTATAATGAAAAATTGTTATACTTCTTGTGTATCATGGGAACGATATCTTAGTGTTGTGTGTCATCGAATGTTTAAGTACTGGAAGTTTTGTAAATAAAAAAGGTATTTTACCCAAAATTTATATAATTTATAATTAAATATATTATTAAATATATATAGGTTTTATGGCCTATTGTTGATGATAACATGAGATGCTCCACATGGGATGCATCAGAGGCTTGCATGATTGACCATTTACATCATTTTTTATACAACCATTGGAAGAGAACTACAAAGAGAGAATATGTGAATTTATTTGATAAATCTTTTTTGTGTCATCGAGTCATTTATTTCCCCACCTGGGCATGGGAAAAATTATGTACGTAAAAGATATATGAGACTTTAAGGAGGATATCATCTTCTAGTTAATAGAATCAGGGGAGATTTGTTAACACCCACAAAGTTAAGAGTCATACTTTTAGTATACATCATTGATAGTTGGTTATTACTTGTATTTAATTATATATATATAATACTAAATGTATATGATAAATTAATGCAGTCTAAGGATGATCTAGCCATTTTTTAGTCTGATGTGTATAATATAGTTTACATTAATAATAGTACTGGGCATATTTCTAATGAGAGATAAATACATATTTTATGAATTGTTTATTTTTTATCCTTTTAAATTTACATGCTATAATTATTTTACATATACAATTTTTATTTATATGTTTTCATGGAATAAATGAGACAAATATTTCGCATATGCTGGAGAGTTGGGCATTAATTGATTGTGGTGATGTGACCTCATGTGAGTGATGTTTTAATGAGGTACCTTAGTTGTTGGCGATGATGATGGGTATTAATAAAGGTTGGGTGATCAGTATTGGTTCATGATCGAATCTTTATAGTTACTATGCAACTAAAGAAATTCCATAATTTAAATTTAAGGGATCTTTTGTAGGACAATCATCGTGATTTACTACTATAGAGTATGTGGAATGTTTATGAGCTCAAGATGAGATTATATACAGATTGACTATAAATTAGGAAGAACAACCACAATAATAGAAACAACAACATCCCTAGTAAGAGTTGTAGCATAAGAATATGGTGGTGTATATTTATTGACTTACGAATATTTTATGGATGATTTTTTCACTACATAATGGAGAAGATCACTTTCCCCCTTAGTTCCATTATTATTACATTTTAATGATTGTTTATATATATATTTGTTTAAATTTTATAATAATTTTTTTCCAAATTTTTTTCTATTAACTTAAATATTATTTATTTATTTAGAGTTATTTTTCGTATATTTATAATTTCATTCTAAATATTTGTTTTGATGGAAATTTAAATTTGTCATAAACAAGTTCATAGAATACATTTTTGTGATGGAATTATAAATCCAACACATATAGTAATTGTGACAGAAAATTTTATTATTTCACAAATAAGTTGGTAAAAAATTAATTGGTATTGGATTAATAATCCATCACAAATATGAATTTAGATGGTAATATATTTCCATGAAAAATAGTTCCAACCTCAAATTAATAGTGATATTTCATGGAAAATAACATTAATTGCAACATTGTGTTTGATGAAATTCTATTTGTCTTGGATTCCTGTCGTAAATAATTGTTTTTAATGGGGATAAATAAAAAATAGTCTATCATAAAAAATAATTATTTTTATTTTAATATTAAATTTAAAATGGGGAAATAAAAAAATTACGACCATTAAAGGCATTTCGACTAAAATCAACATTTTAAGAAGTTAAAATTGAAATAAAAATATCAAAAAATTCTAAAATATTAAAAAAAATCTAAAATAATTAGGAGAGACAAATAATTGGCATAAAAAGGGATACATGGAGATACAAGAAACATTATAATTTATAAAACATCACATTATTTGAATAATTATTCCTAAAGTTTAAATTTTTAGATCAACAATGAAAATAATTTGAAAAGAATATATCAAAGTTCACTATGTTGAAAATTAATTTTATGATATTTCTTCTCTTCAAAATGTTTCTGAAGTAACAATAAATTTTTTATTTAATCATGGTATAATTTTTTATAAATATTTTATGATGAAATGATAGGTAAAATCCAATTAGTACACTATAAATTTAGGCAAGAATTGTTAAGGGCAATGAAAACTCATTGATTTGTAGAAATCTTTGATCATAAAATTCTTTAAACTAAAACATCTAATGTAGTTTTTTTAACCTAGTGAGAATGGGTAACGTAACTATGTAACTGGTAAAAACTTAATTGAGAACATTTATAGTTTAGTGTTTGTTATTAACCAACATTTTTTAATGTAACACCATTTATCACAAAATTTTAAATGACCTCTTAATCTCCCCATATGTTCATTAAAAAAATATTTCTCCACTAATTTATCTTTAATTAAATCTTTAACAACCTTTTTAATTTGTTCATATTAAGTATTTTTTACTTTTTAATTCAATATTTTACCCAAAAATCAAACATTTCATTTTTTTAAAATTTTTCACTGTGATCAAATATAATAACAAAACATTTTATGAAGAAATTTTACCTATTAATATTGATCTTCGTGGTAAAATTTTCCATATAAAATATTTACAGTGTCTAGAATTTTATAAATTAGAAAACACATATTGAAATTCCCATATGAATATGTAGTATACAAACTTTTCATTTTTTGGGAATTCAAATTTATTGTTCCTAGATTGACATTTTTGTAAGAAGACATCTCATAAATGTGTGGGATATATCATTATGAACTTTTTTTCATTATTAGTTTTAATTAATCTTAATTTTATGATAAAAAAAGAAAAGAAATTAAAATTAATGTTACATTAATTATTTTTAGAGGTTATTACAAACCACATACAACACACACAATCACGAACCCCAATGGGCCAATCCTCATCGCTTCACAGAAGTAATGAAGGGCACCCATTAGACCTATTTTATCAAATGTAGTTTCCTGAAGAACCAAGTTTTGGATGGCTCAAAGTAGCAATTGATTATGGCCTAAATTACCCTTTTAAAAGACATGACCCAAAGGACCTGAATATACCCCAACATCCTAAAAAGTCAACTATCATATTCCCCACTTTTAGTAGTAATCACAATGTATCTCCCATCAGAAGGTCACCCCCATAAAATGTTGGGAACCACACCATACTATATCTAGAAAACATATGTGGAGAGGGGGAGTATATTGATAGGTTTCAATGCACTCATTTCTCTTTCGAGACACCCACCTAACAATACTTATGTGACTCCCCACTATGCCTTATGCTGAATCACAGTGTATCGTCTGACTGGCTCCACTATGTTGATCATTATGTGGAAGGTCACCCCTCCATCCCACATCGAAGGTCTGGGTGGGTTGAGGTCCTATTGATAGTCTCTAACACCCAAATATCTCTTTGGATCTGTCCACCAGAAAACACTTATATGTGGTCACACTATATCTCTTGTCTGTTGCACTGAACCATCTACCTTGTCCCACCATGATTTTTATTCCCATCATTGGTGTACTAGTGGCCCAAAGGCCCAAATATGGCCCAGAGTCCATGTGGCATGAATAAAATTTATGGTCTAAAGGCCCTATATTTCAAAAAAATACTTTTATAAATTAGGCACGCATCGGGTTTTAACCCAAACTGGGATACTAACAAGATAAATTTCTATATCAATCCATGAGTGAGTCCAAATTTGTATTGAATTTATACATAAATAAAAGTTAATATTTTATTGGGATTGTTTTTTAGGAATGATTTATCTATATCAATCCAAGTATATTTACTACCCATAGGGAATCATTAGATTTCAATGGGGCTAAAAAAATTAATAATTTATTAAATACTCAAAAAAGAAAATAATTAATTAAACATATAAATTGTTATGTTCTATGTAAATACCATAGTGATAGTGAATAAATTTTTGAATAATCTAAAAGGGAAAAAATATTTATGTTGGTTTTGTGAAAGAGAGAGTGAAGAAAATTATATTTAAGCATTGATTATAAAGATAGAAATAGTGTGATGAGGTTTTGTAGATTTTGGGTTTGGGTGAAAATAGATTTAAAATTTTAAATGACTGATTATTGGTTGGTTTCGAATTTGATAATGGGGAGATCTGATGTTCAGGGTATCCCCTCCTTAATACAAGAATCCCCAATTACCCATGGTGACATAATTTAGGGTTTTAATGAATTATTTTTTATCCCGATAAAATTTTGAAACAGAATTACCCTACACTGCTAAATGGTCATGATAAAGTTTGTGGAAATTTTAAGCACTATTTTAAAAGATCTATTTTATATTTTTTACAATGTTCAAGTTTAAAATAAAAATAAAGTGATTATGAATTGAAATTTATTTATTGTGGAAACCAAACATGAATGAAATATGAAAATAAAAAACCAACACACCTTCCACCATTATCTATATAACCAAGAACAAGGTGGGAGTTACCCCCTCATCCTAGTAATGATGGGGTAAGGTAGAATATGAAAATAAAATGAAAGCATAATGAAATGGTGATAAAAAATTACAAATAAAGGATGCTGGAACAATGAGGAAAGATTCCCTTGTATATGATTTCATCAGAAAAATATTGAGCGTCTAATTATAGATATCTAAGATTCATACTTTTGATTTATTTCTCCAAAAATGAATTTATAAAGTTGTCCTAGGTCAATATCAGTGATTACATGAATTTCAGGTCAAAATTTCATTTCTTCCCTCAAATGTTACATTGATCACAACCAAATCTAGGTGTCTCTGGAAAAAAATAATGACGTGAATTATGTTTAATGCCTTGAATTGTTTGGTATACTCTTTATATTTAGTTTTTTTGTAGGGTTCCTTTAATTTTGGAATTTTCTATATTTTCATATCATGAATGTGAAATTTCCAACACCAAAATCTCTATTTCATCAAGTTTCATCAGTTTCAAGCCTAGGAAGTATCCCATGATCATCCTACATCATGAAAATCATTATTTTAGTGTAAATAGTGATCAAATTTGCTTTTTTCGTATTTTATTCCAACCATTGTATCCTTACCAAGATGAAAAAATCATTATGAAACCAGAAAATAATGTTTAGTTAATTAAAAAAATAAATTTAGTTAATTTTAGAATATCTATTCATGAAATATAAGTATCAAATCCGTCTATACATGAATTCATTATTTTACTCAAATATGGAATCTCAACATTCTATAAATGAAACACACTAAAGAATAATTTAAATTCAATGTTAATAAAATCAAATGATGTAATGTGGAATTAAATATTCGATAATCACATAGGTAAGTTTAATTAACTACTCACCTTCCAAAAAATAATGTAACCAATATATTTTACTTTTATTCTTTTGAAACATGCATGCCTTTTTATTCATCCATTTTTCTTCTTCAATTAATTATTAATATGAATTTCATTGGAATTTTACCTCTCCTTGAATTTATCTTTTCATCATCAAGGTACAAAATTTAAGTGAAATTTTTCTTATACATCAATTACATATACATACAATAGGTTTTCTCAAGGCATCTTTCTTGTCCACCACATATTGATAAGGACACAAATTAGTCATGATGGCTTCATCATTAAGTTAAATTGACTATGAGGATTAGGGAAGGTTTTGAAATGATTTGAAATAAGTAATTCTAAAAAATTAGTTTATCTCTAATGTACATTTAATGATAATAAAAAATTCTCAATAGAAATATCCCCTAGAAATGTGATGTCACTCCTTCCCCAATATCTCAAAGTATGAACATGAGGTAATGAAATTTAATGAATAAAGCACCCTATAGTATTATATTATTATTATTATTATTATTATTATTATTATTATTATTTTTCTTGATTTTTTGAAATGATGTGTTTGGGAAAATCTCACATCTACCACCAAAAATTATAATTTTATCGATCTCTACATGGTTATTTTTTAACTTCCTAAGCCAAAACCCATTTTTTCAAGAGTGTTCACAATGAATATAATATTTTAAAATCATGATCCTCTCCCTATATATCCCATGAAATATTCTACACACCTATCCATTTCCATATACATATTCCTTCCACCATGTAATAATCTCCACAACATTCCTTTTTTAGAATAATTCGACATATATAAAAAAATTATGAATTTAAAAAATTGTTCTATAATATGAATATTTTCATAAAAAGGTTGTTTGTGAATTATATGGGATTAGAAAGGATTAATTTAATTTGTTTCTAATGATAAAGATCTTAACAAAAATATGACTCAATCATATTTAAAAGTATTATCTTCAGTCATAACATCGATAAGTATAGAGGAAATTTGTAAAATAGAATATTCTTGAGTCTCTCAAGAAATTTATTATAGAATGAATGGGGAAATATTGGTTCAAAAATTGTCTTAGTAATGAGATGAATGGTTTTGAAAATAACTTATTGTAATTCATAATAATAATAAAATAATTTAAAGAAAATATAAATAATCTATTATTAGAAAAATTTCATAAAAATTTCATTTACAAAAATCAACATCCTCAACTAAATCTTGATGTTTCAAATATAAATCCCCACATTTCCTATAATAACTATATTTACAATTTTTCTCAATAATAATAAATGATTGAAAAATTTAGAAACATGGAATGGTAATTATCCTAAGTATATTAGGTATCCCAGTGATGTTAATGAAAGTAAGAATCAAGACATGACAATAAATTGGTAGTTTGAAGTTCTAAATATAAATAGATGTGGATAATGCAATAGAAAAAATAATAATTGAAATTATTAATCTAAATTAAATGATTATTTTTAATTGGGAATAATATTTTCTTCCTACATGAGGTACACGCCATAAATTGGGATCCAACAACAAGATTTTTTTTAATGTAAATGGTTTCCCATGTAATGAATTCTATATAACAATATCTTCAATTTTTTCCTGCTATAATCCAATTCATTCATCATAGAATTGAAAAATGAAAAAAACAACTGAAAGTAAATTATATTATTTAAAAAAAATATAAAAAAATAGGGAGGGTACTTGTGCCAATATATATATATATAACAATTTGCCTCCTATAAACACTTTTGTTTAACGTCTTTGGATCAACCTTACCTCTTATATATCATGTGATAGATGATTGATAATTTTGTACCTAGTTAGGGTCTAAAAACCACCATTTATGTGACATTTTCATATATGTTGACCCCTTCAATTCTTCTTAAAAAATCATATTTCTCACTGTTGGTAGAAATTTCATAATTTACATTTTACCAATATATCATTTATTGTTTAATTTTGAGAACTAAATTTATTTTCATTTACCATACATACCTATTATCACTTCTTGAACATGGAGGAATATATTTCCACTTATGTAGTAATGGCTTAATCCCTCAATCGACATTTCTTCTTTCCAGTTCTTTTGCATTGAATGTACACTAATAGGATATCAACCACCTCATATATTTCTTCAGTGTTAAAAATATCCTCAACTTTTGGTATTTTTCCTCTACCAACTCATCATTACCTTTGAAATCATAATTCATTATTTCCTGGGGAATGTGGAATCTTACTTATTAACTTCCAAGTCTCAGATATATTTGTGCACATTGTACGTCTATCAGCACTCATTCTGTATCCACGAATGGTATTCCCAAAAGTAGTGGTGTATTATACTCTTCCATATATAGAAATAATAAATCCATTGGGAAGTATATTTTTTTACTTTGATGATGATTTCTTCAAATACCCCTCAAAGGTTATTTTACCATTAAATCTTCCAATTGGAGCACAACACTTTTATTTTTCATCTTCTCTATACCTTAGCTCATGAAAGTGTTTTGTATCATGATGCTCAATCTGACACTAAAATCACACAATTCGTGTCTAAATTTATTCTATACAATATTATTTGGAATTGAAAGCCTATATGGGTCATCCTTTCTCATTGATATGTCCTTAGATACAACCACCCAGCTTTACCGTGTGAGTGGATTGGTTATAATTTCTTCTAGAATTATATTATTGGTCTCCATATATTTTATAAATTTTTTATATCAATATATAGTAGATATATTTTTCAAAATTAATGTTAATATGTAATTTTTTAAAATATTTAAGGAATGTACCTTTCTATGTGTTAATTTTCCATTTCAAATGTCACTATAGATCAGGTAGCCTCAAATTTTACGGTGGTGGTTCCTATTAATCTTCCACATCCTCTTTCCTATTTCCTATATTTTCTTTTTTTATACTTGTACCTTCCTTAATTTATGATCATATTGTGTTATTTTGTCAATTCTTGGGGTTATAGATTGGAAATATTCCCATGGGTTCACTTCAAGTAATCTTGGAAATACTCTTTCAGGCCTCACTGAAAGATGCTTTAAAAATTTACCGACTTGTAATTAAAGGTTTTAGAGTGCACCATTCAGATCTCTTGATCCATCATTCTGATTTTTTTACTACTTTTTAATCATTATAATAGGCGGTCTATTATTTGATAGTATCTACCATAGTAGCCATGAAAGTGACCAAAGTCTCCACTAGTGTGTGGAATTGGATTTGCAGTGATGGACTCTTCCACAGTTGAAAGTATTGAACTTTTTATTAATAAGATTGAATTTTTAATTGTGGCCGCCAACCCGGATCATTTTTATCATAATTATAATAATAGTAGTTATGTTTTTCAATGTAAATATCTTAGGATTGTTGTTTCTTCATCAATGTTTCCATTTTCTACCTCAATGCTTCCATTTAACCCACCCACCTATTTTTTATTTTCCATATGGGTGGTTCTTCTCTATAATCCACCAAATTTCCATTGGAAACTATTTCTCACTATCTTTTTCAGTAGACTATAGCTTTCCTCTAGTGATTTATTTATTAGTGATCACGGGCTATAATGCCCAAAATTTAAATTTTTCCCTATGCAATACCCTTATAAAATGTTTGTATTAGTATCTATATTTCAACATCAGGATCAGATAATTTTCTAATGAAATCCCTAATTAACTCTCATACTTTGTATAAAGACTCAAAATTGAATAGATTGAAATTTAAAATGTTTATCCCTATATCTATAGACATTAAATGAGGAATATATTTGGCAACAACACATCTTACCAACTCATATAATGTTGGGGTGGAATGCGCTAGTCTCATATTTTAAGGGAATGTGCTACCAATATATGGATCCATTCTCCATGTCACTCTCGTAATGAAAATAATTATAAGATAAGTCTTACCACATCTATTTAAATGTCATAAAATTTTAAAGTCTCATAGATCTTGAGGAAACATCGCTGGTGTGTGTTCAGATCTTCATGGGGAAGTCTAGAGAAGCGTACTATGTTAGAGATCATCTGGATAATCATTAACTTGATCTCAAAATATATAGTGGATATTGTTCATATGAGTATAAATGATTTCATGTAAATGTTTGATAGTCTATAATTTTCTTCCAGTGCTCTTAATCCATGATCAATTTGTTAAACACATAACAACTTTGTTCTTTCTCTAACCTTGTTCTAGTTCAGTATTGAACTAAAGCAATTTTAGGCCTTGTCTCAGGTGTGGTGGTCGGGAATAAAAAAAGGCTTGAAATCCATGACATGAGAACACCTAGTTTAAATAAATAAATAAAAATAAAGTAAATAACTTAAATAAAAATATATAAAATATAAAAATGTATTAGTAATCTCCCCTGGAAATAGTGCAAGAAATTTTAGCACCTAAAAGGCATCGTTAGTTTCCTATGGGAAAAACAAAATTTCATTATTCATAGAGGAATCAAACAAGGAGACAAATGAATTAAATATATAAAGTGGTTAGTTTGATGTTTAACCCATAGAGGTAGTGAAAATAGTTTTTACAAATTTAAAATAAAATAATTAATTTAAGTTGGTTTTGAGAAAGAGAGAGTAAAGAAAAAAATATTTGGGATTTTATTATCAAGATGGAAAGAGTGTGCGGGGGTTTGGTAGATTTGGGGTTATAGTGAAAATGGATTTAGATTTTAAATTTGTTTATTCATGGTTGGTGTTGGAGTCAATATGAGGGAGATATAATGGTAATGGTATCCCCACCATAATATAAAAATATCATATTTCCCTTGGTCAAGTAATATTGGGTTTTAATAAATTAATTTTATCCTAATATATTTTTAAAACTAATTACCCTATACTATTCAATGTTCATACAATATTTAAGGAAATTAGTTTCATAATTTTGAAAGATCCTTTATAGATTTTCTTCTCAATGGTCATGAGAAAATAAAATAAGGATATTGGAAAATGATGTTGATTCATTCCGATAACCCAACATGAATAAAAAAAGAAAATAAAAACACAATGTGTACTATATTTGTACTCTAAAGAATAAGAGAGTTAACCCTTAATTCTAGTAATGAGGATTAAGGGAGAATGAGAAAAGAAAATGAAATCATACAGAAAGTTAGAGAATGATTTGTGGAGTACCTTACAACTATGCAACAACTCACCCCTAGCTTTGATCTCTAGATTGAACCCTAGGTAAAATAGTTTGAGCCTTTATTAATAGATCTCATAGAACATAAAATTTTGTTTAATTCAATATAAATTATATGCAAATGTTTTCCCAGGACAATCATAGTTATTAATATAATTTTGGGTTATAATTTATTTTATTTTGTTGAAAACTACATCGACCACATATAAAATTGTGTCTATTGTGAAAAAGTAATGATATGAATCATGTTTTACACTATTAAATATTCAGGCTTCTCTACATATGTGTTTTTACATGGGGTGCCTATATTTCATGAATTTATCCCATTTTCACATAGGGAATAGGACATTGATGATGTGAATGTGAAATTTCTAGCCTCAAAATCTCCATTTCAAACATTCTTTTAGGATCATCAAACATCATAGAAAGTTTAACGTCTTTTGATTCTTGTGAAAGTTGAAATCCCTAAGCCATTTGATTTTTTGGTGTTTAGTGGTCTTTCAAAAACATTCCTTTATATAAAAAACTGAATTACGAGAGTTATATTTACATAATTACTTGTTTTTAGATGAGTATAAATTATTGGAATGTTAATTAGTGTTCTGAGTGGGTTTTAGGTGCGTCAGAGGTTGAAAGGACATCTTCTTAGGGTGTTTAGGTGAACAGTTTTGAGAAACCATGCAGTCTTCTTGCAGAAACCATGCATCCCACAAGGTGCACTTAACATGGTTTAGAAAACCATGTTATAGGGGGAAAATAAAAATGTAAAAACTCTTCAACATTAAGGGTGTTCAAACCATCATATGGAGAATGAGACTCAACATATATTTAGGATGTTAGGTAGATATTACATGGGAGGATGGACACCAATATTCCTTGGGATGTCAGTTGTTGATTCGAAGATGATTATTAGTAAGATGTTACACATCATAGTGCCTTAGGATGTTGAAATTCAAGCTAAAAAGAGATTTTATGTAGCGGATCGAAGGAATAGGTACTCATTATTTGGGCATTCCTTTTTGGATGCTCGAACATGATTGATGGAATGAGTTATTGGGTGGCTCCATTAGAGGAATAACATGAGGGTTCATGAGAGATGGTTACATCAGGGTTTTTATTAGGATTTATGTTTAGGATCTTCTCTTCTACAGTTATATCGGTGATTTTTGAAGCATGTGATTGCTTCTTTATAGACGTTGAGAATAGTGGAAGTAAGTTATATTAAATTAAGTGATGTTTTGTTTTATTATTTTTAGTACACACCTTGTTTATTATATAGTTATGGTAGGAACATGTTGGTGGTATCCAACTAAGATTATTAGCACACACTACATTGGCCCTTCGGAACACATTTAGATTTTATGCAATAGTGATCAGGTAAGGGTTTGAGCACTAGTACTGGTTATTAGTGATCATGTTGGACTACTTAGCATGGGGTGGAGGGAAAGAGACCTTGGAGTTTCCTATATCAGAAAGAGTTACGCTTCTATATTCCTTTTTTTTATCTGTAAGATTATTGTATTTTTGTACTGAGGTTAGCTGTTGGAGACCCTTTATACTTAGTTCTGTTTGAATTGACCTGTATTCATGCATTTACAAATCGTATCATGTTTTTTTAGAATCTAAAAATTGTATCTTGTGTTGTTTTATTCTATAAATGGTATTTTTGGTTTATTTATTCAATTCTTCTAATGTCAGATTTTGATTCCTCTATGTTTGGTTAAAAAAATATTTTTCTTGTTATCTTCCTTCCAATGTGTTATATTTATATGGAAAATTATTACTATCATCATCAGAGGTTATATTCTCCCAACTATACCATATTTACACCCTCACTATTAGTCAACAACCTTTGGAATATGGGGAGGCTCACCTAAGTCCCAATGGTCAATCAGCCCATACCACTATTTGAGTGGTGAATTGAGTTAGGGTGATAAATAAATACTAATTTTGGTGAAAAATGTGATCAAATTTTTTTATTTCTCAGGTTTTCATGCAAAAATTGAGTTCTTCCATAGATAAACCAATGAGTAAGCAATAAGAAAATACTTATCAATTAAATACCAAAAATCAATGTGTTTAATATTATAATATGTACATAAAAATGTATGTATCGTGCATAACAAGTAATATTTCACAAATAAAAAAGGCATAAAACTTTTTTATATCACAAATAAATGATAAAACTATTAATATATATATATATATATATGATTTTTAAGCATAAACATTATATATATATATATATTTCCCATAAAACATTATTGAAAAAAACAAACCAAATTCTTCACTCCATGGGGGTTGAGGTTTAAAAATGTTTCCAATAGATATGTATTACTTATCCCCCTCCAAATATCACTAGTTAGGGTTTAGTTGAGGTGGTCAAGATAATGTCTTTAATCAGCCACACCATTGTATCCTCACTTTCTCCTATCATCCACACCACGCATTTAGATTCATAGGGGTTCAAGTCATTCCACCTATGGAGTAACAACAATGAAAGTGTGGCCCCTTCTACCGCTATTGGGTGGGGGGTTTATAATACCACATTTATTTTTTCAACATCATCTACCTCTCGTGTTCAACTTTTATACCATTGTCAATGCTCAAAAAAATCACCTCCTTGGATAACAATCCCATGTTATTTCATTTCATTCAAAACTATATTAGGACACACAAAATTCCACTTTACATGGATTTTATCCACTAATTAACTAATATTTATCTTCTATTCATCTTATTTAATGTCATGTTTCTTATGTACCTTCTAAATTCATAGTGTTGAGATCTGTAAGAGATTATGGTAAATTCGTCTCTTAAATTCCATTATTTATTTTCTTCATCAATAAGCTTGTTTTTCTGTCCTTCTATAAAAATAGCAATATGGTTTCTAGTCCTTAAAATAAAATCACCACTACCTTACATGAACATGTTAAATAAATGAGTAAGAAACATGATGTTTTTCTTCCATAAGTTCTAATTCCCTAGATTTTTGGATTCATGTTATGAGTTTTATTAATGATCACCAATTCCAAATGGTGCTAATACTCTGTTTGAATAATAGTTTCAATCATAGTTATATACACCATCATTTATGGAACATTCAATAAGAGTATTAATTGTTCTGATGTTATCTATATTGATCTTATTTTATAGTTACATGTTTGGTCCAGGTTATGATGAAAATGGTCTTGATGAGTGTGAATAGTCTAGTTTAAAACTTCAATAGTTGAATTAAAATATATGTTAACTCATGTTATTATCAATTTTAATTATCACGCACATGTGATAGTATTGAGAAATTGAAACTTAATGAGATAAAATTGGTAGTTTTATGGTAGTTCAGATCAAATAGGCCATACATATATTCTTAACATCCCTCTACTCCTTTCGAGGAATTATATTCACTATGATCCTAATTTATAAATTATAATAAAAACTCATTTAGAACCTACCTTTTTTAGTAGAGGAAAAAATAAACACACACCCAAATTTTAATAGGGAATCAGAAAATAATACAATACATACCTTTAGAGGAATGTATAATAAACCATGAATTTAGAATCCAAGAGTCAAAATATGAAAATAATAACTTATGATATGGGATTCACAACCCAAAGAAAATAATTTTTTAGGAAGGTAAAATCATAAACCAATTATTAAGTACAAATGAGAACATGGGAATAATTAAGAACAAATGACACAAGGAACCAATATGTGAAACATGAGGTAGAATGAATGAAGCTTAATAACTGTTTATTGAGAAATGGAATGGTTCATCACTTTAAGTATGTAGGATTTGAAGAAGTTTAGTTCCTCCTTGTGATCCATCAAAAAATAAAAAAAATGTTTACATGATTCACTTTAATGTTCACAGAATCACAAATTATATCACAATATCTCAGAACACATGAGAGTTTGAAAGTTCACATCAAAATATTATTCTCTCACACCTTCTTCCTATAGTCTTGATGCTTTAAATATGATTTGGGAAATCTAAAATATAAAAATACTTTCCAATGATTATTTTATATTAAAATAATTAGAATAATAAAACAAAATTATCATAGAGAGGAAAATTATTGTTGAGAATAATCAACCAGCATAAAAAATTATCATTTAGTATTTCAAAACATCAAAACTTATCACACTAATTAGATTCAATCATTTTAATCGTTCAATTTACCTTCCCTAAAAAATAGTCAAAAAAGATCTGAATAATATCACATAGTTTGTCTATGTGTATTAAAAATTAAAAATTCATTCCATATTCATTTTTGTGATAATATCAACTTAAAAATACTACATAAAATAACATAAAAAACCATTAACCATGTTCAATGGAATAAAAAAATAATTCTATGTTAATTAACACATAAAAATAAACACGGGACAATTGTCCATCTGGCCAGGCTTGGGCCTATATAAGGAAGCCCAGAATTAAAGCCCATCTGCTCAAAACAATTACTGGAAAACTTCCAATTGGGAGACTCGAACCCCTACCAGATGTTTCCAAGGCTATGATGGGACTGTGTGGTCCATGTTGCGCGTCTAGTTAAAAATTACCAGACTATATATATATATATAAATATAATATGTTTTTAATATATATTTTTATATATAATTATATATCAAGATATTAATAATTTTTATTATTATATATCAAGGATTTAACATAATATATATAATAACTCATCATGTCATAAAAAACACTCACCCACTGATGTTCGCGTGTGACTACTCGCCAATGTCATTGTTTTTTATGTATGTTTCAATTTTATTATATTATATGTATTATATATACTATATTAAAATATAAAAATCAATTTTTGAAAAAAAAATTATCCAACCCACTACTACACACATTGTACCCCTCATTAATTTTTTTACAAATAGCACATAGTATATATATATATATATTCTCATATATAAATCTGTTTAGAAAAAAAATCAACACACCCACCCACTCTTGCGTACCCCCAACCCCTTTTTAATGTTTTTCAACTTTCACATAATATATACATATATATATATTCACATAATGGTGAATATTATGAATAATATATATATATATATATTCATCATTTTTCTCCTCCTAAATAAAAATAATTCTTAGCATCTTCATAATGGTGAATCTTATCAATAATGTATTTAATGAAATTTTGGTATGGGGAATACACAATAATTGGACATCAACATATGGTTTTCCACATCGGAAAAACTTTACAACATCACCAAGTATAATATTTTTGAACAATTGTTCTCTAGAATACCTTAAATTAGATTAGCCCATGATGGTACATTATTTATCATAATGACCAGACTAGAAAATATATATCTTTATCCAAAAATAATCCTCCATCATATCTATATTTTAATATCAAATTGAATAATCCTTCAAAAATGGAATATTATTCATTTTTTATATCAGGAACTGACAGCCCTATATGTTTCTCATGGTCTCCCCCCAATAACTTACATCACCTTCAATTCCCTGCATTATAAGCACAAATACAATAATTAAAAAATAAAGGTATTAGGTGGCTCCTTATTACATAATCAGTATGAACTACATGGTTGATAAGTTTTTTTTCAACTATGTTTTTTCATTTACTCTAGTTTTTATTCTTCCATATTAGAAAATATGTTCTGATTTATATTGAGGTTACATATGTCAATTCACATTGTCTTCCACTTTGTGTGGATAGTTTTCTTCTTAAAATTCTTGATGGATGCTACATTCTTAATCCTCTGAAGTACATATTCTTCTTCTGGTAGAATGGTTAAACAACCTTTTTCAGTGTGACTAGATTTCTTACATCACTCACACCATGTTTCATTAAAACTCATGTTTCTTTTTTGTTTCAAAAATATCATCCACTTTGACTTAATCATGTGGAATATTTTCATTTTGATTTTTACCAACCTTAGCATTTACATCTTTATGTTTCTTCATTATTTCCAAATATTTTATCCAAATAAATAACATTTCATTAGGAACTGTTTCATCATTTTTGGATCATCTACATTGGTTCCCATGAGTTTCATTCCTATTTGGAGTTCTTCTGGATGAATGAATCTTCAACTTCATGGATTTAAAATCCAAGGCCTTATTAGCTTCCTATCTTATGATCTTATTAGGAGAATTTTTGTTCACAATATTCTTCAGATTTCTTCTCAAGTAAGATTCTTCATACGTTTCCAGAATTTGTGGTTTTTTTTCTTATCCAAAATGAATTAATGGTGAGATAAGAATGTACAAACTTTGTAACCATTTCTATTTCCTACATAATAGATGTTATCAAGCTTCAGAAATCTATTTGAAGTAATGAAATGCTTCTGGACATTTGGATATTTCTTCTTTATATCTGGATTTCTCCCCCCATGACATAGAATTCATTTTTGCTATTATATTTTTATGATTGACCAAATAATTTAATGAAAAATACACAAATCTGTTTCCATAGAAAGATTAACCTAAAAATCATAATTTATTTGTATTTATTGTATAATGTTGTTGGCTCTTCATTATGACTTGTTGATATCTCTATTGAAAACTATCTTTCATAATATTTTTCATATCCAACCTATGTCATAGAGGTATTTTTCTTATATCCTTTGATCATCCATACTTATCCAGTATTTTTTTAAAACCTACACACTTCATGATAGTATGTTTAGGGACATAAACACATGGTTGCTTTGATGGTACCTATTTCTTCTCAAGTACATGAGATAGGTCATAAAAATATTCCATGATCTTCTTCTCACATGTTGGAGCTCTTTCAAATTTAGAATCAACCTGTGAGAATTTAGTATCAACAACAATTTTTTCCTTCTTTTTGCGAAGTATCAATATATGTCTTCTCAAGATTGACTAACTGGGCTTCCAAATCTAGGCATTTCATAGTGATGATCATTTTTTGATCTTCAGTCATAATCATCTTTTCTATAAAATCCTTCTCCATTCTAGAAACTTCTTATTTATGTAGATTAAATTTATTCTAAACCAGGGAGTCATTTTCCTTGATCTTCATGGATATTTCATCCAATTTTAAACCATTAACTTAAGTGATGTTTTACTATTTATCTTCAAGTTCATGAATATTTTCTTCAGGTGAATTTTGGACTCCCCCTTTCTCTGAAACTTATTAAGGGTATTTTTATGAACTTATCTTGAGTTCTTTATTATATTCCTAAAATGTTTGAACCTGTATGGAGATATTTAAACATTTAATTTTTTTCCCTTGTAATTACATTTCCATTGAATAAGCTTCAACTTCCAACTGGTTGATCTCTGCCTGCATATATTGAAAGATTCAACAAACAAATGAAACCCTTTTTTGGGAATATCATGTAGATATTTTTTCAATATATCAATTATAAATTCACGTGATTTTGAATGTGGATCAAAATCGACACTTGTGATAGTATATTTATTTTTTGGAAAACATTCAATGGTTCTAAGATATAACTCATGATCAATTAAAAAATTTCACTCACATAAGTTAGAGGTGTTATTCTTTTCTGTGGTGGAAACCTGAGCCTCATTCTCTTCACCATCTAAGCCTAATATGTCTCCATTATAAGAAAGGAATAGAGAACTAGATACTACCTATTATTTAAATAATATGGACTTCTTCAATTATCACTTATATTTATTTTTACAGTTCACTATTGTCTTGGTGGATATAGAATTCTTCTCAGAGACAACATGATATTTATCAAAACAACACATTATTATTGACAATGTAATGAAACTAAAATATTCACAAGAGAATAGATTTACTATCAAGTATCCCACATACTTGAACCTGGTTCTAATACCACTTGTAGCATCCCAGAGCACCCTAAGAGGGGAGAGGTGAATCAGGGTGTCAAATTTTTCTCTTAATATGATGGATCTTATTCCAACATTAGTTAGAACATGTTAAACCAATACGATGGATTCAATCAATTGTCAAACATTTACATACAGAGAGACAACACAACAATTTTACATAGTTCTCCACTAAGGGATAGTCCAAGAAGAATAAATCAACAGTGTGTCAGTCATATATAAATCCACTATTGTTCAAAATATCTGGAATACAAAATTTTTGACATATTCAATCTATTCTAGGAACATTTCCTTTACAAGATTTAGGGATATCACATTGTTTCCCTCAGAACATTTTCACAGACTCCCCCTAGCTCACTTCTTTGAGTGAAGTATAACTCATATTATGAAATTTATGGCCACATAAATGGATAGGAATTTAAGTATTTTCCCATAACATAGAATGAGACAATTATTGGAATGCACATCTTCTTTGATTCTCTTTGAAATCCTTATTAACTAAAAAACTAAAATTCAAAACTACCTTTCACAAAGCTCACTCCTTCGTGAATCACCCCTGCCTTCTCGGAAGAAACATCCTTTGTGAATATCTCTGAGTCAATGCAGTATACCCCATCATTGAGAAGCACTCTTCATTCATATGAATTGTCATTAGTCATGAATAAAAAGTAATTTATTTTGATTAATCTCACTTAAAAACCCAGATTCACCGAGCTCCAATAGCTTCATGAAATCATTGAGATTTTAAATTTTCCTCAATTTTTTTGTTTTACATGAAGAGGGGTAGCCTTATATTTATTAGTTCAATGTTTATTATCCTCCACCTCCTCTATAATGATTTACAGATCTACCAAAAATAACTTCATAGTTATCCTGCCTTCGCGAAGCTCCACTAAAACTTGACAAAGTCGTAGAGATCACTGTTAACACATCGTGAAGTCTTTATGATCTTGTTCTCATATTCATGAAGACTATAATATCCATTCACGATGTTCCACAAATTCTTGATCCTCAACCCACTCTTAGTGAATCTAATGCATGTTTCATTATCAGGAAGTTTATATTCAATAAAACACCCCTTCGTGATGTTATCCTCTTCGTACAGATTATTCACCCAAAAAAATGGAAAACACTGGGAAATGACACTATATTCAATACCATTGTTTTCATGCACTATAAGATCCCCTTTCCATGAAACTCAAGGATCTTCCATGTAATACCTAATATTACTTTTAGAGGATTAAGAAAAAATAAAAACCATAATCCATTTCTAGTAATGAAAATCATTTATTTTAATATAATAGTGTTATATTATTTAGGATATTTTGATATTTTGATTTGGGTTTGAATGAATTAACGTTTTGACTATGCCAATGGTAAATGGATTGAATTTTATTTAAGATAAAAGTTTTAAAATTAGTTTGTTCATCAATAAATATTACAATAGAGTACACTAATATGAGAAAAAAATGATAATTATCTTTCTATTTGATATGGGAGAATGTTCTTAAATGATAGTGAGAACCCATGATGATATCCCTCATATAGGGGTTACATTCCCCTGTATAGAGGCTACTATAATAGTTGATTTCCCCTACCTCATGATTTCCCTATCCCATGATCGATGTTGAAGCCCTCTCTAGTGAAGCAAGAATAAAATTTTTCATGGTTATCTTTCATTTCATGGATCTTCATAGGGTGTCAATATTATTTAACAACCACTATTAACGATCAAATGCAATAGTCATATTTTCTTATATCACAGTCGAGCTTCCTCATCATCGTTTAGATCACCATCAAAACTTGTTATCACTACTTGAATTACCGTTGAGCTACCTGGATTACCATTGAGTCAATTTGGGTCTGTAAATTATTTGTCGTATCACCTGGCCTTTTGGGCCTACAAAATGTGCATCGTTTCACTTGGTCTTTGGGTTTTAGCAGATAGGTAACATTTCACATATACTCTGGTATTTAAAAATAGGGATTTTTTTAACCCGACTATTTTGAGACATCTTTTTTTCATCATTTGATCTCAGATATTTAGAAATTGGTCATCCTCATCATCAGGGTGCGACATATTCTTTAACATGATGAGAATTCATCGATAAAACTATTATTTCAACTTCACAATAATCATTTTTATTACAAGGGGGAGCTCACATGGAGGATGATAGAGCCAAAAATAATTTCACCCAAATAATATTATTATTAAATTTCATTTTTATTTCTTTTTTCATGTATCTAAACAAGGTAAACCCTTCTTCTGGGATTGTGTTAGAGTATTTTATAAATTTATGTATTTAAATGTGAGTTTGAATAGATTTATTTTTTATTGAATAAATGATAAATATTTTGACTTGAATTTGTTATCCAAGTTGTAAATTCATTTTATATATCTATAAATATAATAACCGACCTTAAATCAAAAGAAAATATTACACGTAGTCTTCTTATATAAATATAAAAGTGTTTGGATGATGTTATTTGGAATGTGAAACTAGTTTCAGTTATAGTTACATTAAACAAGTTATATTGAGGATTGAAATATATTGTGTCATTGGACATATTACTACATACAATGAAAATCCATTCAATGATAGGTTGGTTGGAAGCTTCTTGACATCAATTTTTGATTTGAAGACAGGTTAGTTCAACAGTAAGGGATGTTCATGTGGATTAGATTAATGAAAGGGATGCCACTTTCTTCCTCAAGAACTTAGCAGCCGAACTAAGGAATGCTACAAGATAATTATAGTTATCTCATATCAATGGAAGGACCCCACCACAAAAGTTGATGGATGGTGCTACCATGGGGTCTGTTGGATATCTCTATAAAAGAGTGGTCATGCCACCTACACAATGATGATCAGATTCCAAGATGTTTAATGATATAAGTGATGGTACATGTAGAATGACTATAAAAAAGTGTATGTTCTAAATAATGAGTAATAAACATGTATTAGTGTTCTCTTGTGGACTTACGACTTATTTGTTGAACTGCATAAAGTCATAGTGTCCTTTTAGTTTGATGTTACTTCTTTGGTTATTTGTTTTGATTGTGTGTGTATGTGAAAAAGTTGGAAGACACAGTATGGTGATTTAGGGTGTTATCAAGCTACCTATGTTCCAATTCACTATGGTTAGTGGAGGAGGTTCTTCTTTGAGCATTACTTCTAAATGGTTACATTCTAGTGTATTGACATATCCTAGTTTTAGTGGAGATAATTTCCAGGGAACTCATGGTATCACTTTTATCTTCCACAACAAGTGGTGTAAAACCTATGATTCAAGACATAGGTGAACTCAAAACATACTCATGTATCTTCATTAATTCTGAACTTCGAATTATTTTGTTTTCAATAAGATTTTACTTTTAGTGTTTTTTATGAAATCCGATGATGGTAATATTTGGGTTGATAAGTTTAATGAAATAAACATCAGTTTCTGGAGGATGAATGTTGAGGATCATGTTATCCAAAAGGACTTGGAAGTTCCTTTGACTTTAATCAAATCATAGAAGATACATAAAGAGTAATTAGATTGACTATATCTTAAGGCACCTAGACTGATCAATTTGTCTTTGACATGGAATGTTGCCTTCCACATCTTGGAAAATAACACTGCAAATATGTTGATAAATTCCATAAAAGATATTTTGGGGAAACATAATACTTTGAATAGAGTTATCATGATTCAAATAATGTTCATCATGAGGTTATAAAAAGGAATACCATTTTCATAACATATTAATGACTTCAATATGATCGAGATACAACATGATTCAGAGAACACAAAGTACATAGAAGTTGTTTGGGTGTTGTTTTCAATGGAATCACTAGTTGAATGTTTGTATGAAATGGAAAATATTGTCAGTAATTATTGTGGGATAGTTGAATTAGTGTTTTAGGATTTTGGGATCTTAATCATGAATGAAGATCATAGGAAAATGGATGTTCCATCCCTAATCAAAAAATACATTGAATGCAGATGATAGAGGATTATGACTCAACCAGATGACTAGTTTGAAGGAAGTAGAAGATGAGTCGAGAGATATGCATAAATATAATTATACTATACCTGGCCCCACATGATGGCATAAAAGAAAAAAGTGGAATGTCAATAAGGAATGAAATATTCATAGGGTTATGTATGCAAGGAAATATTTATAAAGATCATGTTCCATGAATTTTTCCTAATGGAGAAACAAAAAACTATTGCGTTTCAATGTTCCAATAGAATCATGGGTTTTTGATTATAAGGAACCATTTCATTCCAAAATAATTCAAGTGTGCATGGTGAATTATGTACCTAAAATATTCGGTATGTTTGAGTTGGTAGATGATGAGGCTCTTAAAGTTGTCATGAAGGGAGATGTTAATATCCCAATGCCTTAAGAGTGTTTCCAAAAGTTGAAGAATGTTCAACACATACCTGGATAATTAGAAAATATTTTTTCTATTGGATAACTACATGAAGAAGGTTATGAATTTTTTTTCTAATTCAGTATGGAATTTTACTCATAGATCCATAGTGGAGGAAAGAGGAGTAAAAGATGAGTTCACTAATTTGAATGAATATTCAGATGGTTTGATGATGGATATAATGAAAGATGCCAAAATTACAGAGTTTTGGAATTATAAACATAGTCATATTAGTGAGAAGAATATAAAGGTTCTAGTAAAAATCTGTTTTATAAAGTCAAATCACACCAACATTGATATTTTTTAATGTTGTATACTTGGGGAAAAGAATATTTTTTTTGTTTTAATGAATTTAATCCTTAGATCTAAAAGTCACAACTCATTCATTCAAATATATGGGGCCAACCCAAATTGAATATCATGGAGGATCATCGTATATTGTCAAATTTATTTATAATTGTATAAGTATTGTATGGTTATACTTTCTGAAAAAATTAGATGGGTTTGGTGCATTCATTCATTGGATAGTCAGAGTGGAAAGGGAAGTCCTATGGAAGATAAAATTCCCATTGTTTTATAATAGACATGAATACAGAATAAGGGACTTCATGAAATACTATCAAAATAAGGGAATCATAATGAAGAAGACTTCATCAAAAAACCATTAAAATTGGTGTGACTAGAATAATTAATATATTGATGATTGCGAAGTCACATAGAATGAAATTACAGTCTAGTTTATCTAAAGAAATTTTCTCATAAGATTTGAATTGGGTTATGTACCTAATAAACTGAAGCCCATCCACACCAGTGGAAACAAGATTCTTTAGAAGTTTTATTCTGGTATACAAACAAAAAATAGTCACCTGGATGTTTTGGGAAGTATAAAATATGTTCATGATGATGATAATGAGATGTTAAAGCACAACACCAAGCTTCATGTATGTTTCCTTGTGGGATATTGAGATGAAAACATTATATGATGGATCTAGGATGATGAACTGTGGAAGACAGTTAGATTATAGATAATTATATTCAATGAGAGGGTATTGTAAAAAGACTTAAACTATTAGAGGTTGACGTTGGGGATATTGAATCAAGATGCCACATTGAAGATGATCTGAATGAAAGTTATATAGGAAGAAATTGTCTAAATGATTAAAATCATGACATTAAATTTTTGGAAGTTAGGCCAGTGAATGATATACCTTAATTATCACTAGTTTTAGATGCATGTGGAAGAACTCTATAAGGTAGGAATCTTGAATTTATAGTAGTAGAAGACACAATACTAGAAGGAGAAGAATCACAGGTCATGTAACAAAGATACTTTAGAGTTAGACAACTAGTTAATAGGTATGATCATGAACATAAATATATAATTTTAATGGATGTGATAGAACCTAAAACCCTAAAAAATCTTTAAAAATTAATGATAATGGGTAGTGGGAGTTAACTATTAAAGATGAATTAGATTTATTACATTCTAATGATACCTAAGATATAACAACCTTAAAATATGGTAAGAATGCATCGATGAATAAGTGGGTCTTGTGGTTTAAAGAAGAAGTTGATCGAAGTAAGAGGTATAAGGCTAGGGTGGTGTTCAAAGGATTCCAACATAAGGAAGGGAAAAGTTTCATACAATTTTTTTACCTATAGTAAAACACACTACCATCAAGATTTTCTTAAGTGTAGTTTCTTCCGATACTTTGTACTTAGAAAAAAATTGATATAAAAACCATGCTCCATTATATTGATTTATAAGAAGATATTTAAATGAATTTTCCAAATGGTATAAATTATGATCATAATAAGGACATAGTGTGTATTCTAAAACATACCCTTTATGTATTGGAATAATCATTGAGAAAACATAAGTAGAAATTTGATGCATTTATGATTGAAAAGAGTTTCTTATAGAGAAACATAGAACATTCTTCATACTAAAATATGTTTTAGGATGAATGATTATTTATCCTACTCCTTTATAATAATTACAATATCTTGATAGGTCCATACATAGCATAGATTTGGGGGATAGAATTTGAGATTTCCAAAAGATCAAAAATTGATGTACTCATAAAAACATAGAAAATTACTAGGATTAGGAAAGAAAGATACATGAAATATTGTCTTTTAGTTTTGTATCTAATGGATTACATTCATAAGGTCATCAAGAATTTTTATATGATCAAATTTAAGGAAATTTAAACTACTCTATCTTGACATTTCAAATTAACAAAACCGAATACACCCTGATACGAATATGAGGTGAGATACATGGTGAAAGTTCCATTTTCATAAAATTTAATAAGTTTGATGTATTTTATAGTATAAAATCTCTTAGAAAATACCTATTTCCAAATAGTTATTAGTTAGTACATGTAAAATATATCAAAATTGAATTGGAAATCCATGAAATGGATTATCCGATATCTAAAAGGCACAAACTTTAGGTTTTCTTAATCGTTCAAAGGATTTGTAGATGCTACCATGGGGTGTATGATATATATAATATTAAAAATGGTTGTTTTTTACATTAAGAGGGATGAGAATCAACTCGATGTCAAGGATACAGGTGGTGGTTTAACTCTTAACATTGGAAATAAAAAACATAGATATAATAGAAGAATGAAAGGAATTGGTTTTTTTAGTTTCTTTTAGCAGAACATGGTATGTGTTAGGAAATTGGGCCAATATATTGTGATAGTCTGATTTTATTTCACTTTGTTATAAATTATGTGTTTAATTTTAGTAATAAACATATTTAACTAAAATAATAGTATATTAATGAATTTAAAGGAGGTTGGAGAATTAGCGTCATGGAAGACAGTTGGGAAGTAGAATCTAGCTGATATTTCAAACATGGACTGAGTCTAGGAAAGGTTATGGAAACAATCCAACTTAGTGGGATTGGGGAGTCAGTAGGTGGTGGAGAACCCTTTTTTTTAGGTAGAGTGGATGTTTTGTTAACTTTGTGATGGTGGTTTCCTTGAGTTTCCATGAATCATCCTTACAGTGGGAGATTTTAAGGAAAGTGAATCCATTTTAAATGTATATGTAACACCCGAGACTTTTATGTTATATAAATCATCAAATGAATCTTTTTCTACACAACACTTGCTTGACTTACTTTACACGCAATCGCGACCTTCCTCGATAGCTTGCGTTGAACGCAATACCGAGTTTCACTAAACAACGATATGCTATTAAAATATTATTAAAACTAGCCGTTATGAATAGTAATAACCACTTTTTAAAATTTTGTAAATTTCATTTTTCAAAATGGAATTCATTTTTGGATTCGGAATACCGAAATTAGCCTAGGGTGAAATTTTGGTATTTTTCTGAAAACTTTCAATTTTTAATGAATAGTGAAATCACTAAGTGGTAGGTTAAAAACTGAATTTTTCATAAAACTTAATTTTACCGCTTCTGTAAATAGAATTTCGAAAATCCAACAGACACGGTTGATATCAGTAAGTAAAATGTGGTTCAATGAGATAAAAATAATTTTTTGGTGAATAGTAACTTTTTACTTTTTTTACCGCGGTTAATAGTAAATAGGGTAACTAAGGGTAAATATGATATTACTATTACCCTAACACATGTCCTAATTCTATTGGATAAGTGTAATTCGACCAAAAACAACCTTATGAATATAATATGACCATTTAGGTCCACTTGGATTAGATTATGACATTTAATATTATTTTATTTAATGAATAGTCAAAATAGTTAAAAATCAAAGTTTAATAACTAAAACATTTTTAATATGGGGTTATACATAAGATAAATTCGATTATAAATATAAATTAGAAATATAAAAATATTTCCTACATAATGATATTTTATTTATAATTTTTAGATTTTAAATAAATTTATTTATTTATGACACAATGATGATGCAGTAATTATCTTATTAATGAAATATTGACATAATTGATGTTATAAACACCAAAATAAATGTAATTTGAGACTTTTTATGAATCCAACTAATTTTATAGGTTAATATGACATATTATTATTGATTTAATTAACTTGGTTTGAACTAATAATTCTGTTATGATTTTCACAAAAATTAATTACTAAATAGTGTCAAAATTGACATAAAATAGTTTTTAAAACAAATATTATATTATTAATTGTTATTTTATTCCTAAAAATCTAAGGTTCTACCAAATTACTTAGATAATGTTATATATATTAATAATAAACAACTTGGGGTTCTCTTGGCTGCTTATAGTAAGTTTATTAACATTATAGTATAAGAACACAAGAAGACATGGTAAAAGTAAAATTATTTAACTTAATGTTAAATCTAAATGATAAGGTTAAAATAGGAACCTAAACTTGTCTAAATTCTATTGTATGAGAGTATTTCGACCCATCCCCACCTTAGCTTCTAAATATATCAATTTGGAGCTATTTAAAACCGAACTTGACTTTATAATAAAATAATAGTTTTAGTTATTCCAAAGGTGCCCCTCTCCTCCATTATAAAAGGACACCTCCTCCCCCTCTTCCTCACACCACTTTGAGTCTTCTATCTCGGCCAACCCCTACCAATTACTCCTCTACACTTCCCTAGAAACATCCTAGAGGTTCTGGTTTTCTTCAAAGACCCATTTTAGTGCCCTAAAAGGAGGTCTCAAAGAAGCACTTCAAAGAAGATGTAATGTTCGTTACCGATTCTTTCATCTTTATTTCTTCTTCCACTTATTCTTCTTTATTTGTTTCATTATTAAGTAATAACATCAGTATCACTCATATACTGATATGTTATTATAAGTATGAAACAACCCTATTTCACCATCTATCCATCCTATGGAAAAAGAAATCACCGCGCGTGCGTACGTACGGAATACCGTCTTCACGCCGTGGTGTGATCTATTTTCCACCACCAACTTACTTGGATGGGTATAATGGTGTAAATAATGACTATATATGACTATTATAAAATGATATTGATTCTGAAATAGTATACATATACTCCAATAAAATTCCACGATCATAGGAACGATATCATCACTCGTGCGTACGTACGGAATACCGTCTCCACGATGTGATGTGACTCGTTCTACATGATCTTCATTTCATAATGATTATATAAATGCATTTAGTGAATAAATATGGTATATATTACACTAATACCATTCTGGAAATGAGGTATCTATAACCTAAAGAGGAGAATATGAATTTATTCGACAAAACACACATAAAAACAAAAAGTTATAAACACCCGAATAACAAGTGGAAATGAAATATTACTACTAAGAAGCTAAGAATATAACCATATATGATATCATAAAAATAAGTATGATTCTGGAATAAGTCAATAACATTATTTAAATCATTATACAGGAGGTTCGGACACTCACAAATCAAGTCAGACCTAAGGTAAGGGAAATATCACAATCTCATTTTTATCCGAGATTGTTTATACTTTAGTATTTAATGGGGTGTATTTTATCATCCACATCCATGTTTCCTGAATATGTAATATTATTTCCATCCACATACAAATTTTTAAATCCAATTTTACCCTTCGGTGAGTTTTTAGTAAAGAATATTAAAGGAATCCTTTGTCATTTTTCGTACGAGGTACTTTTTGAATTTTCCGGCAAGAGTACGAAGAATGTTTTTTTTAACTTATACGGCAAGAATGGATTTTTAAAACATTATTTCCAAGAATCTTCCTTTATAAGTTTTCAAGTTTATTTTTAATCAACTTCTTTTAGTTTATAATTGTATGACGTGTTAAGAAAAGAAAGTGTTTTTGAAGTAGAAATGATATTTTCTTCAAGAATGGAGTTCAATTGTTTTATCAAAATTATTTTCCATATAAGATAATATAGGGTTCTGTTTTTATCCCTATCATTACATTGATTTGATTATGTTTTGAGGGAATTATTTTTATGAATTCATTTACCTTATATGATTTGTTTTATGATGTCATGATGTTTCAAGAATCTCATTTTTGTTACATGTGTTATGCGATGATGTATGATTTATGATTATGTGGCACACATAAGAAAGGATTCATTATAAGATGGGTGGGACCTATATCTCCCTCCAATGCATTGGGTAAAGATTTTATATCTCATGAGATAGACATGGCTGGAATGGTAGGTTATACCGGTTCAGTGAAACAGGACTGAAACGGGGGTGACTCGGTTCAGAAAGGGACATTGTACACTAAGATAGTCTTGGAAATGAGTCTTGACTAACAAGAAATTATTCTATATGATTATGTGTGAATGCCACAGAGTTTCATGTTTTAAGTTATGATTATTGTGATTACATTTCACTGCCATGATTTACCCCATGTTATGAAATTATGATCTCTTTTGCAGGTTCAGATTTCCAAAAGTTATGTGCTTATGTGTATGATGTGATTGATATTTTATTTGTTTACCCTTACTGAGCATTTGAGCTCACCCTTTTGTATGTTTTCTTTCCCCAGGTCAGGAAGAAGGTTATTAAGTAAGATATGCCAAAAGGGACTATAGATATGATGAAATAAATGGGAGACAGTGTAGACGCTTTATGAACCAGTTGTTTAAGTTTCCTAGTTTCTAAAGACACTATACCTATACGGTCCTTTTGTGGTTTTGTTATATGTTGTAATAAGTATGCTTCAATTTTGAAGTATTAACAATGTATTTAAAGTATGGGTCGTTATAGTTGGTATCAGAGCAAAGGTATAGTCAACCTTTGGAAACTAGGATGTGAAAGCCTTAGTAAGAACCCTAAGGATAAGTATAAGCATAGAACACAATCTTAGTGTTTTAGAAATGGCCATGAATAACCTAGGATAAGACCTTAAGCGTGAAAATTTTATTCTTGAATTATGTGGTTTTCCTATTATAATTAGTGTTGCTCACACTATTCTTCTTGGTTTTAGTCAATGGCTGGAACCCGAAGGAACCGTGTTAATGCGGAATGCGATGGGCAATGCAATGATTGTCCCCCTGAGCAACCAAACGATATGGGAGCTGGAATGCAAAATCTTGTATCCATGCTCACACAACTTTCTCAAGCTATGAATCATGCAGGACTTCCAAATGAGCAAAGGAAGGAGCAACATTCTGTTGAATCCTTCATGAGACAGCGTCCACCTTCTTTCAGCGGGTCTACCGATCCATTAGTTGCTGAACAACGGATTAGTACTACTGAAAAGATATTTTCAGTTCTTCAATGTTCTGAACATGATAAAGTCATCCCAGCAGTGTATCGTTTGGAAGGAGATGCTGATCAATGGTGGAATCTTATTAAGAATACGAGGCAAAGGGATGAAATTGAGTCCATGGAATGGGACGAGTTCAAGAACATATTTTTCAATAAGTACTTCCCTCGTATTCTCCGAACAAAGATGGAGAAATAGTTTCTTAAACTGAAGCAAAGGGATGATGAATCTGTTGGTACCTATGAAGCAAATTTTACAAGACTTACAAGGTACACTTCTGGTATTATTATTCAACCTGAGAGTAAGATCGATCGATTCTTTAGTGGCTTAAAACCAAGTTTTCAAAGGGCGTTAGCCATAAGGGACTTCAATAGCTATGAGGAAATCATTCGATGTGCTCTCAAAGTCGAGATGGAGATTGGAGTAACCCATCAGTCATATGGGTTTGATAAGAAGAGGAAAATGGAATTCAAAGGAAAATCTAAAGAGCACACTGAAAAGAAGATGAGCTTTCCCTTATGCTCAAAGTGTGGAAAGAAACATGGAGGGAGTTTTCTTAAAGGGACAAGTAAATATTTCAAATGTGGAAAGGAAGGTCATCGGGCATTTGAATGCCGCGATGATGGGAAGAAGATGTCTAATGATGCAAACAAAGGAAGGGATACACAGAATGAACCTACTACACTTCAATGTTTCAAGTGCAAGGAGATGAGGCATTATGCCAATCAATGCCCAAATCCAAGGGTTGATGATGATGGTCGACGTCAGCAAACTCTTAAGGCTAAATACAAAGGAAAGTCACATTCAATTTCTATCAGCGATGTGGAGTACGATAACGAAGTGGTGAAAGTTACACTTATCATCCACTCTAAAGTACCAAATGTTTTATTTGATTCTGGATCCACCCACTCTTTTATTTCTGAAGAATTTTCTAAGGGTATCACTGTATTACCTCAACAATTAGATGTTGAGTTAGCTGTGACAACACCTAATGGCACATCAATCGCATCAAAAGTTTATAATTCTTCTCCAATTGACGTTTGTGGGAAAGTGCTTCCTGCAAATCTTGTGATCCTTCCTTTAGTGGAATTCAATGTAATTCTTGGAATGGATTGGCTTTCTTTATACGGAGATCATATCAATTGCCAAAGAAGGGAAGTCACATTTCATATTCCAGATCAATCTATGATCGTCTATCAATGCAAGGATGAACATAACCTTCCAATGGAAATTTCTTCCATTTTATGGGTATTGATTCCACTAAATGAAGGTTATTTATCTCAAATGGTTGGTGAGAAACTCGCGATTAAGAATATTCCCATCGTACGGGAGTTTGATGATGTCTTTCCGGAGGAATTACCAGGACTTCCACCAAATCGTGAAGTTGAGTTATCAATAGAACTCGTACCGTGTGCTTTGCCTATTTCAAAGACACCTTATAGAATGGCCCCAATTGAGTTTCAGGAATTGAAGAAGCAACTCCAAGAGAATCTTGATAAAGGATTCATACGCCCTAGTGCGTCACCTTGGGGAGCACCTGTTCTATTTGTTAAGAAGAAAGATGGATCAATGAGACTCTGCATTGATTATCTAGAACATAACAAGATCACTATCAAGAACAAATATCCTCTCCCGCGCATTGATGACCTATTTGACCAACTACGCGGAGCTCAATACTTTTCCAAGATTGATCTTCTTTTAGGGTATCATCAATTAAGGGTCAAACGGGAGGATATACCAAAGATGGATTTCCGTACAAGGTATGGACATTATGAATTTATAGTGATTCCATTTGGTCTTACTAATGCCCCTGCTATCTTCATGGATCTAATGAATAGAGTCTTTAGAGACTATCTTGATCAATTTGTGGTAGTCTTTATAGACGATATTCTTGTCTATTCAAAGAGCAAGGAAGAGCATTAAGATCACTTGATAATTATATTGAAGACCCTGAGAAAGGAGAAGCTTTATGCCAAATTTACCAAGTGTGAATTTTGGCTTCAAAAAGTTGCATTTTTGGGTCACATAATCTCAAAAGAGGGGATATCTATGGATCCAGCAAAAACAGAGGTTATCGAAAGATGGTCGATACCAACAACAGTAACTGAGATCTAAATTTTTCATGGTTTGTCTGGATATTATTGACGTTTTGTAAAAGATTTTTCATGATTATCTAATCCACTCACCAATTTGACTCGTAAAAGAGTTAAGTTTGTCTGGACGGAAGAATGTGAAGAGAATTTCAACGAGTTGAAAAGAAGGTTATCCAGTGCACCTGTGCTCACACTGCCTTGGAGTGGAGAAAGATTTGTGATCTACAGTGATGCATCCAAGATAGGATTGGGGTGTCTTCTTATGAAAAATGATATGGTAATAGCTTATGCCTCATGACAGTTGAAAATCCATGAGCATAATTACCCAACACATGATTTGGAGTTAGCTACGGTAATCTTTGCATTAAAGATTTGGTGGCATTACCATTATGGTGAAAGGTGTGATATTTATACTAATCATAAAAGTTTAAAGTATATTTTCACACAAAAGGAGTTGAATATGCGTCAAAGAAGATGGTTGGAGCTGATTAAGGATTATGACCGCTCAATCCATTACCACCCTGGGAAAGCAAACAAGGTGGCAGATGCATTAAGTCGACAAGACCATGCTAGTTTATCCATGATGAGGATCACAAAAGATCCAATATTTATGGATTTACAAAGGATGGATCTTGGAATTATAATGGAAGGGGAAAAATATTATCTTTCTCAAATGAATGTTCAACCATCTATACTTATGAAGATTAAAGAGGCACAGAAAGAAGATGTCGAGTTACAAAATAAGGTGAGAAATGTTCCTGAATTCAACCATGATTGTGATAATAAAGTTCAGGAATCGGGTTTGTGTTCCTCCCATCCCCGAATTAAAGAAGGAGCTGCTGGATGAGGCTCATAGTTCTTAATTCTCTATTCATCCTGGAAGCACGAAGATGTATAGGGACCTGAAAGAGTACTTCTGGTGGGATTTCATGAAAAGAGATGTTGCTGAATATGTCTCTCGATGCTTGGTTTGTCAACAAGTTAAAGATGAGAGACAGAAGTCTAAGGGGATGTTACAACCATTACCCATACCCGAATGGAAGTGGGAAAACATCACTATGGACTTTGTCACAGGACTTCCTAAAACATCCAAAGGCAATAATGCTATCTGGGTCATAGTTGATCGTCTTACAAAGTCTGCACACTTCATTGCTATTAGAGAGTATTTCTCTCTAGATCAGCTTTCCAGGATATATGTAAAGGAAGTGGTAAGATTTCATGGAGTACCACTTTCTATTATATCTTATCGGGATCCGAGATTTACCTCGAAGTTCTGGTGAAGTCTTCAGCATACTCTGGATACAGAGTTGAGTTTCAGCACTGCTTATCATCCTCAGACAGACGGTCAGTCTGAGAGAACAATTCAAACCCTAGAAGATATGTTGAGAGCTTGATCTATGGATTTAAAAGGAGGTTGGGATCAACACCAACATTTGGTGGAATTTTCTTATAATAATAGCTTTCACTCCAGTATTCAGATGGCTCCTTATGAAGCTCTCTATGGAAAGAAATGCAGGACTCCAACTTGCTGGGATGAAGTTGGGGAAAGAAATCTATTAAGACCTGATCTCGTTGATGAAATGGTAGAAAAGGTCAGATCTATTCAACAACACATAAGAGCAGCTCAGAGTCGACAGAAAAGTTATGCCGACAACCGATGAAAAGACATAGAGTTTGAAGTGGGTGATAAAGTGTTCTTACGAATATCTCCCTGGAAGAGGGTTATGAGATTTGGAAAGAAGGGGAAGTTGAGACCTAGATATATCGGTCCTTCCGAAATACTGGATCGTGTTGGGAAGGTAGCTTACCGATTGGTGCTTCCACCGAATCTCTCTCAAGTTCACGATGTCTTCCATGTATCTCTCCTGAGAAAGTACATACATGATCCTTCACATGTACTCAGCTCAGAAGTTGTACCGCTGGAGCAAGATCTTTCTTATGAAGAACAACCGATAGAGATTCTGGATCGCAGCGAAAAAGTCCTACGAAACAAGACCACTCGATTGGTGAAAGTTTTATGGAGGAACCACCAACTTAAAGAAGCTACATGGGAGCTTGAGGATATGATGAGGGAGAGGTATCCTCATCTGTTTGTTACAAAGTGACGAATTTTGAGGGCGAAATTCATTTTAAGGGGGGTAGAATGTAACACCCGAGACTTTTATGTTATATAAATCATCAAATGAATCTTTTTCTACACAACACTTTCTTGACTTATTTTACACGCAATCGCGACCTTCCTCGATAGCTTGCGTTGTACTCAATACCGAGTTTCACTAAACAACGATATGCTATTAAAATATTATTAAAACTAGCCGTTATGAATAGTAATAACCACTTTTTAAAATTTTGTAAATTTCATTTTTCAAAATGGAATTCATTTTTGGATTCGGAATACCGAAATTAGCCTAGGGTGAAATTTTGGTATTTTTCTGAAAACTTTCAATTTTTAATGAATAGTGAAATCACTAAGTGGTAGGTTAAAAACTGAATTTTTCATAAAACTTAATTTTACCGCTTCTGTAAATGGAATTTCGAAAATCCGACAGACACGGTTGATATCAGTAAGTAAAATGTGGTTCAATGAGATAAAAATAATTTTTTGGTGAATAGTAACTTTTTACTTTTTTTACCGCGGTTAATAGTAAATAGGGTAACTAAGGGTAAATATGATATTACTATTACCCTAACACATGTCCTAATTCTATTGGATAAGTGTAATTCGACCAAAAACAACCTTATGAATATAATATGACCATTTAGGTCCACTTGGATTAGATTATGACATTTAATATTATTTTATTTAATGAATAGTCAAAATAGTTAAAAATCAAAGTTTAATAACTAAAACATTTTTAATATGGGGTTATACATAAGATAAATTCGATTATAAATATTCATTAGAAATATAAAAATATTTCCTACATAATGATATTTTATTTATAATTTTTAGATTTTAAATAAATTTATTTATTTATGACAAAATGATGATGCAGTAATTATCTTATTAATGAAATATTGACATAATTGATGTTATAAACACCAAAATAAATGTAATTTGAGACTTTTTATGAATCCAAATAATTTTATAGGTTAATATGACATGTTATTATTGATTTAATTAACTTGGTTCGAACTAATAATTCTGTTATGATTTTCACAAAAATTAATTACTAAATAGTGTCAAAATTGACATAAAATAGTTTTTAAAACAAATATTATATTATTAATTGTTATTTTATTCCTAAAAATCGAAGGTTCGACCAAATGACTTAGATAAGGTTATATATATTAATAATAAACAACTTGGGGTTCTCTTGGCTGCTTATAGTAAGTTTATTAACATTATAGTATAAGAACACAAGAAGACATGGTAAAAGTAAAATTATTTAACTTAATGTTAAATCTAAATGATAAGGTTAAAATAGGAACCTAAACATGTCTAAATTCTATTGGATGAGAGTATTTCGACCCATCCCCACCTTAGCTTCGAAATATATCAATTTGGAGCTATTTAAAACCGAACTTGACTTTATAATAAAATAATAGTTTTAGTTATTCCAAAGGTGCCCCTCTCCTCCCTTATAAAAGGACACCTCCTCCCCCTCTTCCTCACACCACTTTGAGCCTTGTAGCTCGGCCAAACCCTTCCAATTCCTCCTCTCCACTTCCCTAGAAACATCCTAGAGGTTCTGGTCTTCTTCAAAGACCCATTTTAGTGCCCTAAAAGGAGGTCTCAAAGAAACACTTCAAAGAAGAGGTAATGTCCGTTACCGATTCTTTCATCTTTATTTCTTCTTCCACTACTTCTTCTTTAGTTGTTTCATTATGAAGTAATAACATCAGTATCACTCATATACTGATATGTTATTATAAGTATGAAACAACCCTATTTCACCATCTATCCATCTTATGGAAAAATAAATCACCGCACGTGCGTACGTACGGAATACCGTCTCCACGCCGTGGTGTGATCTATTTTCCACCACCAACTTACTTGGATGGGTATAATGGTGTAAATAATGACTATATATGACTATTATAAAGTGATATTGATTCTGAAATAGTATACATATACTCCAATACAATTCCACGATCATCGGAACGATATCTTTACTCATGCGTACGTACGGAATACCGTCTCCACGATGTGATGCGACTCGTTCTACATGATCTTCATTTCATAATGATTATATAAATGAATTGAATGAATGAATATGGTATATATTACACTAATACCATTCTGGAAATGAGGTATCTATAACCTAAAGAGAAGAATATGAATTTATTCGACAAAACACGCATAAAAACAAAAAGTTATAAAAAGCCGAATAACAAGTAGCAATGAAATATTACTACTAAGAAGCTAAGAATATGACCATATATGATATCATAAAAATAAGTATGATTCTGGAATTAGTCAATAACATTATTTAAATCATTATACAGGAGGTTCGGACACTTACAAATCAAGTCAGACGTAAGGTAAGGGAAATATCACAATCTCATTTTTATCCGAGATTGTTTATACTTTAGTATTTACTGGGGTATATTTTATCATCCACATCCATGTTTCCTGAAAATGTAATATTATTTCCATCCACCTAAAAATGTTTAAATCCAATTTTACCCTTCGGTAAGTTTTTAGTAAAGAATATGAAAGGAATCCTTTGTCATTTTTCGTACGAGGTACTTTTTGACTTTTCCGGCAAGAGTACGAAGAATGTTTTTTTTAACTTATACGGCAAGAATGGATTTTTAAAACATTATTTCCAAGAATATTCCTTTATAAGTTTTTAAGTTTATTTTTAATCAACTTCTTTTAGTTTATAATTGTATGACATGTTAAGAAAAGAAAGTGTTTTTGAAGTAGAAAGGATATTTTCCTCAAGAATGGAGTTCAAATGTTTTATCAAAATTATTTTCCATCTAAGATAATACAGGGTTCTGTTTTTATCCATATCATTACATTGATTTGATTATGTTTTGAGGGATTTTTTTTTATGAAGTCATTTACCTTATATGATTTGTTTTATGATGTCATGATGTTTCAAGAATCCCATTTTTGTTACATGTGTTATGCGATGATGTATGATTTATGATTATGTGGCACACATAAGAAAGGATTCATTATAAGATGGGTGGGACCTATATCTCCCTCCAATGCATTGGGTAAAGATTTTATATCTCATGAGATAGACATGGCTGGAACGGTAGGTTATACCGGTTCAGTGAAACAGGACTGAAACGAGGGTGACTCGGTTCAGAAATGGACATTGTCCACTAAGATAGTCTTGGAAATGAGTCTTGACTAACAAGAAATGATTCTATATGATTATGTGTGAATGCCAAAAAGTTTCATGTTTTAAGTTATGATTATTGTGATTACATTTCACTTCCATGATTTACCCCATGTTATGAAATTATGATCTCTTTTGCAGGTTCAGATTTCCAAAAGTTATGTGCTTATGTGTATGATGTGATTGATATTTCTTTTGTTTACCCTTACTGAGCATTTGAGCTCACCCTTTTGTATGTTTTCTTTCCCCAGGTCAGGAAGAAGGTTATTAAGTAAGATATTCCAAAAGGGACTATAGATATGATGAAATAAATGGGAGACAGTGTAAACGCTTTATGAACCAGTTGTTTATGTTTCCCAGTTTCTAAAGACACTATACCTATACGGTCCTTTCGTGGTTTTGTTATATGTTGTAATAAGTATGCTTCAATTTTGAAGTATTAACAATGTATGTAAAGTATGGGTCGTTATAGTATATCACATTCATCATGAATGGTAGAAGATTATAAGATAATGAATTACTAGATATATGGATATTAGTAGAATAAACTACATATTGTGGTTGGTTGGTTAGATGTTGGTTATCATCTAATGGTAATGTGAAAATAAAGTTAGTTTAGAGGAAGGGGTTATGTGTGTGGATCTGTTGAATTGAATGGATGCTGATTTATTCTCTCAATATTTATAGGTAATGATGAGGAATAATACAATAGATTAAAAATTATCTCAACTCAATGGATGGACCCCTGTGAAAGTCTAAGGCAGATGCTACAAGTAGATCATATGTACATCTCTATAAAAGATAGGTGGGGATACCTTCACAGTGATGATTATATTTTATGAAGTTTAGTGATATAAGTGATAATAATGTAATAATTATTGTAAACTCTTTTATATTCATTAGAAATATTAATAACATGAAATACAATTCTCATGGGGACATACGATTTATTGTCTGAACCACATGAAATTTAAGTGTCATTTTAATTGCAATTTTACCATAGTTTATTTATATTTTTGAGTGTGTATATGAAATTTTTTGAAGGATTAATATGAGGATTTAGGGTGTTATCAATATACTTATATTTTAGTTATCTAATATTTATGTATTAGGCCTTCCATTGCACATGACTTTTGGAGGTTTCATTCTAGTTGTCAGATATATCTGGGGTCTAGTGGAGTTAATTTTTAGTGAACTCACAGTTTCAATTACTATTTTCTAACATACATGTTGAAGAAAATATGATATAATTGATTTAATGATTTTTAATTAGTGATTTAATGTTTTATTACTCTGATTTATCATCTTAAAATTGATTATTGGTGTATTGACCCACATTGTAATGAGTTAATAAAATCACCAGAAATTTACTTTTTTGGTAAGGAAGAGGGTGTTCTTTTAAGAAACTAGATTCATATTGGGAATCATATTGTTGGAACACCTTTAGGTGTGGTTTTAGGATATGTTCAAAGGCCAGAGATAATCCATATGTGATTATGGGAATGTTTGTAGATTAGTCTGTTTGATGGCCCTACTATGTGATGAAGGAAATTGCAGCCTAATGGAGGTCTTTAGAGTGTTAAGATGAGACATGAATTGAATGAAAAGAACTGACATAGTTTTATTTATGATTTTATTCTACATTTTTCATAAATTAAGGGGTTTGAGAATCCCTTGGGGAGTTGTAGTTGAATTGGATGAATTTGGAATGATTTTAATCATTTTTTGTATTTTGGATAATTTTTTTTATTTTTTCCAATTTATAAAACCTTACACAACTCATATTAATGGAAAAATATTTGTTATGTATAGGGAAAAAATATATTATTCCTACAAAAAAATATTGTGTGATATTTTTTTTATAAGAGAGCAACATTATGTATGATAAGTTATATTATGTAGGGAAGTAATATATTACATATGAAAATTTGGCTAAGTTAAAAACCTCATGCATGAAATAATATGTCATGCCTGAGATAAAATATGATACACATGGATTTTTACTTAAGAGAAAAACCATATTTATTGGAAACATGGTACACATGAGAGAATTCATTAATGAAATTGTCTCATATACTAGAATTATGTTATGTATGATATAAAATATGTTACGTATGATATAAAATATATTTTGTATTGATATTTTTCATAAGTAAACTATCAAACACATGAAAATACATTATATATCACTGGTATATGTTACATATAAAAATTTTCTAAGTAAAATATATTAAGAATTAAGTAATATATTATTTCTCTGTTTTTTCCAAAGGAGAAAAACTTACATATTAGAAAAAACAATACAATATAACTCTACCTTGGAAAATATGTTACATATTAAGAAAAAAAGTTGAAAATTGACTCAAAAACCCTACATAGAGAATAAAAATATTTTATGTCATATAATTATATATTCCTAAGTGGTTAAAGAAAAAAACAAACAAATTTTATTTACATTATGAACTGATTTTATAACATGTAAAATATGTTATGTATGAATTCCAATATATTATGTATCCAATGAAAATTTTACACATGTGTTAAAAATTTTATATATTGTTTTTCACAAAGGTAAAAAAACAAAACATATTGAAAAAATGTTATGCATGATATATTACTAATAGAAAAATTGTCCATGATGAAAATATGGTACACAAGACTTAATATATTTTGTATGGTGTTTTTCTCTGGGAATAACCGTATGTATAAGAAAAATATATTATATATTAGGGTTATTAAATTAAAAAAAACATATGCATTGAAGAAAAATCTCAATTATGGGAATATATATAAGGTAAAAACCTTACAGATGAAATATATATTATATATGGATGGAAGACATTACGTATGGTGTTTTAAAAAGCAAAACACATTTGTATAAATTTAAAAACCAATGTATGAAATAAAAATATCACTAATGGGTAGAATATTATAATGTATTTTTTACAAAGTTAAAACCTTATAAAATTTTTTCAAAACCAAAAATATAATGATTTATTTTTAGATATATATATTTAATTAATAAAAATGAAATTTTGGTTTTTAAATCATGGGGGAGGGGTTCCATCTCCTATATAAAACGTTACTCCTCTCTCTTTCCACTCACAACCTCCTCTCCCCCAAGATATTTTCCCACATAAATTCTCAATGGATTCATGTGATGTTTGATTAGAGATATTGGTTTTGGTTAATTTAATGATCTATAACAATTATTTAATGGTTTCTTCCCCTTTCCTCAGTCCTTGTTATTTCTTTTATGGTGATGAATTTTAGTTATGATTCTATCAGAGCATAGTGGAATCATCCTAAATGATGGGGCTATTTCTCATTTTAGTTATAGGATATTGTAGCGATCATGAACCCAATTGCTCAAAGTTGGTAACATATAAAATTAAATTGGAATAAGATAAAAAGAACAACATCCTGAAATGATGATCAGTTTAGTAGTATTGAAAATGTACATATATATATATATATATTAGACGTACATTACATTTGAATACACAAATTACAAAATAATTTTTTCGATAATAACTTTATTACCGCTAGAATTTTTTTCACATATCTATCATAGTAAACTTAATGGAATTAAAGGGAGAGGAAAAAATGAGTTATCTCAAATTTTTAGTAAGGATTAAGTGAAATATAATCTATCATAAATCAATAATCATGATCAGCATGGGAATTAAATCACTAAAAACACATTCCATTTAAATAACTGGAGGGGGATAATCAATAAAAAAGGAAAATCACTGAAAAAATCGCTTAAAAATAACTAGATAAAGAATAATAAATATGTTAAGTTAAATACCAGAACACATAATCCCCTTAAATTACTAGATAATTCCTAATCAATATGGAAAGGTAAATAATTTAAAAAACATGCCATTTAATCAATAAACTAAAAATAAAATGGATCCATATATAATATCATAGGGAAAATCTCATTGATAATAATAAATGAACTCTTAATGACATAAATTATTAATTATATGATGTTGTGGTTCTAAGGAACATGATACTTTTACCATCAATATCTTTCATAAGATAGTTGAGAACAAATAGGGTGAACATCCCACTTAACTAAGGCCAACCAACTGATTCCTCTCCCCAGAATACCAAATCATTGAGGGGTATCATTAAGAAGGCACCTCCCATGTATTTTGAGTGAAAATCATTCCCCATATATCAAATAATCAATTTAATTCATAAAAAAATCACACTATAATTAAATAATCTATGTTGAGTAATGAGTATGGATTTATTAATATTCCCCAGATAAACAAATCACATTAAATAAAAAAATGTATGTTAAAATGTTATATAATTTAACCAATAAGAATATCCATAATAATTAATATGGATATTGAGGGTATATTTAATGTTTAATGATTATAGGAAAGTGAATATTTTAAGGAGAATTTAGTGACTATAAAATAATAAAGGAAGTGAATGTCAACACTATCTATGGCCAAAATAATCCTAAAAAATCCATAATAAGAATAAGGATGATGTAATCATTTACCCATTTTAGTAAGAATAATGGGTTTTTCTAATTGATTAATATAAATACCCTAATAATATATCTGAACATATTTTTTAGGAAAGTATCATTTTCATTTTGAAAATCATTTGAAAATAATTTTATTTGAAGATAACTTTTAATTTTTTTAATTAAAATGATCCCCACAAACCTACAAAAGGAGATTAAAATAAATGATATTCATGATAGAGGGTAATTCTCTACATGTCTAAAAAGGTAAAAAGAAAATTCCTTTTTCACTATTAAAATTTTAGGAATGTACCTTATTCATAAAATAACAAGAATATTCCTTTCAATCTTTCAGTAGAATCCAACCCGGACTTGTTTTTAAAACAATAATTTATTCTATTGATTCTTTTTAAAGAAAAAAAAAGTGAGAAAATTCATTTCATAAATAATTTTAAAAGTTTAATATCATTTTTAAACTATTTTTGAAAAAATGGTTTTGGAATAAAATATTTTTTTTCCGACCGAAGAGAGAAATGAAGTCATATTTGCATGAAACATTTTCTATATAAATTTATGTACCAAAGAGTAGAAACTTGGTAATAATAGATGAAAATACAGTGAATCATAGGAGGAAACGAAAATTAACTTTTTTTTATTAGGAAATTTTCAACTAATTTCCTTCAATAGAAATTCTTGAACAAATAATCTCAATTGTGATGAGATTGTGTCACAATACCTTACAAAGATCATAACATTGATGTAAGAATCAACCAATGAATCAATTATGTGTATCAACAATAAATAAATATAAAAAATCATAAATAAAACATAATACTATTAAAAATAAATTTTTTCATAATATTATAATATTAATGAAAATGAGGAAGTAATATAATCTAGTGAAAATAAATTGTGTTATGAAATTCATTACCACTTGCTAACATTTAATTCAAATCCCCATAGATGAAATAATTTAAATTGAAACTTAAAATACCATTATTAATGATTTATTTAAGATATTAAATTTCAAAGGGGATATATCTAAACCATATAAAATAATGTAGGTGCATAACACTACATTATGCCTTAATGAAACAAAATTGATACGAAATCAATTACGTCACATTTCCTTTTGGGTAAATGAATTTTAACCTAATGTATAGTGGTTTTAAAAAATTTATTAACTTATTTAAGAATACTATTAATATTTATAATATCATATATTATCAGTTTAAAACATCTTACCACTCATTTGTAAATAATTTTTCAATATTTTCATTATTTTGTTTGTTAATTGCCTTATTTTCTTATGTGTGTTTCATCATGAAATATCTCGTTATTGTTCATATTATATAGTTCTATCAACCACATAATAATAATAATGAAATAGTTATAATATTTTTACATCAATTTTAATTTTAAAATGAATCATGAATGATGGTTATGAAAGATGAATTTTATTATGATCATGAAGACGTTAGGTTATATATAAGCATGAGTAATGTTTTTATTTTTCAATGATAATTAGAACATGTGTGTCAAAAATATTTTCACATTACATAATGATAATAATGTAATATAAAACATATTATATGCTAATATGTCTCATTCATGTTGTTTGGTGATGAAAAGTGAGTGACATCACTTCATAAACGCGGTAGTCCACACATACATGAACAATATTATAATATTTACATTGGTGAAAAAGAAAGAAATAAATTGGTATATATATATATATATTAATTATATATAGAATCATAAATATGTCATTAATATAATAATTATTTAATTTAAATCATGTATAATTATTAACTTTTTCTTTATCACCTTCTATGTGAGGCGTTAGTGAAAGACGAATAACATCTCTTTGTGAGGCAGCAGTCCGCTATACACACAAGTGATGTTATCATGTCTCCTATAGAATGAAAGGTTAATATATATATATATATATATTATAATCTCTATAGGTATAAATATTTTATATATAGTTTTTATCAATCGTCATAACAATACTTGGAAGGTGGAAATGAAAAAAACATACGAATTTGTTTCACGAGGCGGTAGTTCACCGTACACCAAAAAAATGATTTAATAACCCATTTGATAGGAGTGGGGATGGTTTTAGGTGATTAAATTATTACAAAAACATAAAATTATATTTAATATAATTAGGTTATTATATTAACTTGTTTTAATAAAAATTTTAAAAGGTGGAGAAAGAAGTATAATAAAGATGTTTGTTGAAGAACTTTACCTCTTACTTGGGTATCCTCCTTAGGTTGGCACTAAATCCTTTAAAGGGAAAATTTTTGCCAAAAATAATGATTGTAGGATTATATATTAGATTTTTGGAAATTATTTAGAAATTTATGGATGAGTAAAATGGGTTTTTATGTGTTAATAAGAGAGGAGAGTGGGTGGCCTTCCAAATGCAGGGGAGATAACACACTTGGTATATTTGAAAAGAATTGAGTGCTTCCATATTTTTCACAAGTAAAGGGGTCCAAAATATACAATTATTTAACCTTATATTTTTAATGGTCAAAATAATTTCATTAAATAGTTTTATTTATGTTTTTAATTAATTTTATCCCTTATCATTTTTGTTTAACCCCAGGTAAATCAACTTTTACCATTATTGTGGTAATTTATTTTTACTGCATTCTCTGTTAATATTTATAAAAAAAATTATTTGAAATTAATAAAAATTATATATTATTTTGATTTAAAATATTTAATCATTTTCCCAATTTAATTCACATAAATGAAAATTTTAATATAAAATTAATCACACAAACGTGATGAGAAAGCGGGGTATTAAAGTGAAAATGGCCAAAAGATTAAATTTGTTAATATATAATTTCAATATCATAATGATTAAAATGAACTAAATTTGATTAATATATATAAAATTGAACTATATTTACTTTAAATTAAATTATAAATATAGTTTACCATAATAAATAATTTATATAAAAAGAAAATTTTTATTAAATTCAAGTATTTTTCAATATTCATCAAACCCGAAACATCACAAAAAATTTCCAAAAATCCTCCATATGATAATTTTTGTATTGAAATTTAAAAAATGATTTATTTTTTCAAATAAATTTTATAAAATTATTACAAATTAATTTTAAATTATTTCTACCAAATATGGAAAAAATTTCTTTTTTTAAATATAGTTTTTCAAAAACATTTATTTTTTTAATTATTATTATTATTCATAATTAATAGATAAAAAATAAATGTGTGTAAACTATATATTTTCATAAATTAATTATTCATATTCGTAGGCATCATTACAACGGCTATGCGATTAATATCATATTAAATAATAATAGTAGTAGTAAATTGCTGATCGATAAAACTCAATATATCGTATAGGAAAAGTAATCAAAGATACTCATTATTGCATTTAAAACATGATGAAATCCCCATTCCATGAAATGAAATTGATATTATATGTTGAATTTATTTAAAATAGTCAATAGAATGTATATTATTTGGTTGTTATATTCCTTTATATGCTTGGTGTTACATGTCATCCACACTATTGAATAAAATGTTATTATTTTTGAATTTTTGGGGTGTTAAATTCTCCCCAACTTAAATAAATTAAGTAAACAAAATTCAAAATTTATCATTGGAGACAATGGTTTTATATAGAAAAATACATTCATTGAAAAACCCATATTGTAAAAGAGTTCATAAAACATCCTTTTAATAAGAGTGAAAGGGAAGTACCAAGGTCATATGTAATAAAAAAGAACTATGTTTCACACTTGGAGATAATTAGTGGAATGTAAAGATATGTACATTGAGGAAAATAATATATATTTATAGTAAGTGATTGAGGTCATTGATCTCAAGAAATTTAATTATTAATGAAAAATTGATGTCCTAAAATCCATAAATCTATGACAGTTTAAAAACCCATCGAATCAATATAAATAAAGGAATTAAGATATCATTTTTGTTTCAAAATTATTTTCTTAATGATGAGTAATTATTTTACTATTTATTAATATAAGTAAAAATACATACATGATACATTTCTATTTAATAATCACAATTTCATCCTCTTGATATTATTTAATCAATTTCTAATATTTCCCTTTACTCCAAAAAATGAATTTACCGAATTGATTTTTTATTCCTAAATCACTAAAATTTACTTTTATCTGATATTAAGGTATATAAATGTGTGACAAGTCTTTCCACGTGTCTCCAAATATTTCCAAAACCAATATGGTTAGCATATTTATCCAATATAATACATTAATATCTAAACATAAAAAGTAATACCACTGATTCATCATTAATATTAATTTATTTTCAAATAATTTAACTAAAAATTGACATTTTAACTATGAAATAACATAGTCCATTGGTAGGTGATAAACCCTTATCATCTATAGATAATGGGTTAAATCCCTGCGGCCTTTCCAAAAGTGATGGGTTACCACCTAATATATAGGTGGTCCTTTTTATAAAATATATTATTATAATTCCTATAACATTTATGATAATATAAAGGAAGACTTGAATTAAAATTAATCAGTAAGTAGCCTTTTACAGAGGTTTTCAATACAAAACCAATGTATAAATACATCATCTATTTTATTTTTACATAGTTCCTTCCTTGGTCGAGGGTTTATCTTGGGCCATTCCACTACTAGAATTTAGAGTTTTCTCAACAATAGTATACCAACGGTTTAAAGAAACCATTGGTATAGTGTAACCTTTGCCAACAGTTTGAACAAACCTTTGGCAATGTGTAAACTAATTTCAGATTTCCCAATGGTTTTCCAAAACCATTGGGAAATCATGATTTTATTTAACATATACCAATAGTTTTGTTAAATTGTTGGTAAAGATAGTCTTTCCCAATGGTTTTTAATAACTGTTGGGAAAGATTTCCCCCAAATAAAGAACACCCGAGCCCCCACTCCACTTGATTGCAGACAAACCCAAATCGAGATCCTTCAGAATTCTTCATGGCCACGAGAATACTTCCATCCAAGATCCATCTTAAAACAAACAAAATTTTATTTCACACATTAAATTAGTAAGTGTTACCTGAGTTTTAGCATTATTCCTCTTTTTTTTTTGTGTTTGATGTTTTGATTTAGTCTAAATTAGGGTTGCTGTCTATGGAATCCTTGGATTTGTTTTCTATTTTTTGTTCAACACTTCAAATATGGTAAAGGGTTTGTTTAGTGGGGTGATATGGTACTTTTGGTGGAATTTAGTTTAGTTGAAAATTGGATTTTGATTTGGTTTAATTTCTGTTTCAATTTGGGGTGGGGGAGGGTGTGCAGATGTAGTGGGGGAGGATGTCGAGGGCTATCCATGTGTGGTGGGGGAGGGGATGTCTAGGTAGGGTGGGGGAGGGGCTGGATTGTCCAAATGGGGTGGGGGTAGGGCTGTTTGGGGTGGGGGAGGGTGTGCAGGTGGGGTGGGGGAGGGTGTCTAGGCAGGGTTGTCCAAGTGGGGTGGGGAGGGTGTGTGGGTGGGGTGGGGGAGGGGTTGTCTAGGTAGGGTGGGGGGATGAGTTGTCCAAGTGGGGTGACGGTTGGGCTATCCAGGTGGGGTGGGGGTGGGGGTGGCTGGGTTTTCCAAGTGGGGTGTGGGGGGTAGGGGTGTCCCAGTGGGGTGGGGGTGGGTTTTCCAAGTGGGGTGGGGGTAGGGTTGTCTACATGGTGGGGGGTGCTGGTTTTCCAACTAGGTTGGGGGTAGTTCTGTCCATGTGGGGTGGGTGGGGTGGGGTTAGGGTTGTCCAAGTTGGGTGGGAACCTTAAATTGAATGTTTTAATTGGATATTTGGTTTGTTTTATTACAGATTAGGTGTATGAGGTATTCCTATTCCTATTATGGGTGGTTTGAATCAAAATTTATGATGTTGGAACCATTTATGATGTTGTTGTATATATTTAATCTCATTTCCCCTAACTTAACATTAAATTCTATATCACATTTGTTTTTTGTTTTTTTTAATTTCCAGTTAAGTTATTTGTGGTCGTTGATTGTCTCATGTTAATTGTTTTCAATTGTTTGGCATAGAAATTGGGCATTTAACGTGACTTTTCCAAATGGGGGTTCCTTGAGAATACTCCAAATATTTTTTTTAAATGATCAAAGGTATTTTATTATTTAAAATGGATTTTGAAAGATATTTTATAAATGATTTTATCTTGAGGAAAGTTTTTTATTAAAATGAGAATTTTTTTAATAAGGAATGTGTAATGCATTTTGTTATAGAACACTTGTTATGTGACTATGTTTGGTATTTAGTAACACATGATATAACTGGTGTGTGAGAATGTGTTGTGAAAGAGATTACATGGTTCGTTCAAGATTATATTTACGTTTTGAGCCTATTAATGAGTTGTTTTAAAGATATTTTGAGATATTTACCTATTGCAGTTAAGTCATACAGAGATCATGGGGGATATTATATGTTTATTGGTGATAATTGGGAGCTATAGAGGTGGTTCATGATTAAGACATATAATTACTACTAAACATGTGGATAAACCATGAATAGTAGTGAATTCTTGAAATGTTTGATGTTTTTAGTCCTTTTTTATTTGGAGTTTCTTTTGATTATAATGTTTCTTATCGATACCTATAATGGGAATTTATTTTAGTTTCTAAATTGGCTGAGACTACCCCACCAGGCACAGTGTATGCAACCTCTACTGTTATTTAATCATTCTGTTTACACAGCGTATGCATCCTATACCCTCATTTAATCAGTGAACTCAAGTCATTAATTCAAGCCTTCATTATCAGTAGCCTATAAGAAATTGGATGATGTAAACCCATCCTCACATGATTTCTTACCTTAGATAGTGTCCAACATATGGAATACGAGCTTTTGAATTTATCAGTTACCCAGGATCATATATTCCATTTCCCCCAATATGGTTGTACTAATATAACTTTAGTGTCAATTAAATATGGTTCTCATTGTACGTTGTATATTATGTGTCCTTCTTGGCAAATAATCACTTTTATGAGGGTGGGGTGATTTTCACTAGCCATGCTGGCATGTGTAGACATCCATAAAAATGTTAGATAAGTCACAACTTTAATTCAGTAATGTTGTTATCATTGTAATACTTTATTATAAATCTCAAATTTAAAAATAAATGTTTTTGTCTATACATAATGAAATTAAATATTTTTAGAAGCCATGAACAACCTATTAGTTTAGAATCCTAAAATTTATTCACCCATGGGGTGCGCTTGACTTGGGGAAGTAATTGGGTAATGAAAGGTATGGCCATAGAGGTGCCGATAATGAGTTATTGAACATGAGTGAATGATTTGGGATGCCTATAACACATAAAGGTACCTGAGGCATGTTCCTCTTATAGACCTAATGAAAATGAATATAAATAAATTTTAATTTAATTTATGTGTAATTGTTCTTTACATTATTTTAATATTTCACTACATCGACTAGAAACTTCTTCCTTTATTGTTTACTTAAATTTATTTTCTATTAAAGTTCAATCCTATTGAATTGTTTTTGAAAAAATGACTTATATAAATTCTTTTTACAGAGTGGACAGAAGTTGGATGTATGAAACTGATCAGATCTCAAGCGATTTTCAAAAGAATTTTGAGAGATTTATATATTTTTCATTTCACAGTGCTTCAGATAGTGGTCGCATACACTGCCTATATTCCAATTGTGTTGGTAGACCTTGGTTGAGCCGTGAATAAGTCATCTACCACATAACCAAAAATGTTGTCCAAGCAAACTACTTTGTGTGGTATCACAATAGGGAGAAAATGAAATCCCAAATTGGTGGTGATCGAAATGAAAGAACTGGAATGGTGATTTTGTTAGATGATCGGTTTCTGTTTATTCATCATCATGAAAAAGAAAGGATTTTGACTCAAGAAGACTTCGATATGAGGACAGCCGATGCATCTAGTGAAAATGATGATATTGATAGGGTGAAAAAAATTGAACGATGTTGTCATGACTCCAGTATATTGACAATGCAATAAAATGAAAAAGATGGAATTTTTTATCCAATTTTTTCATGGGAAAACTATGTATGGGATTTCTAATACAGCAATCGATTACATTCTTACACTCTTGGAGGATTTACTTCCAGATGATGTAGATATTCACTCAAACCACTATATGTCATGGAAGTTAGTTGAGGAACTTGGATTTTCAAGAAACAAAATTCATTTTTTGCTGAAAGATTTCAGTTTATTCTTGGAAGAAACCACTGAATGAAATGATTGTATAAAATGTGGCACATCCCACTGGAAGTCAAAATATGATAAAACACCATCCCGCGTTCCACAGAAAGTGATGTGGCACATTACATTGATCCCCATACTCTATAATCTTTTTATATCTGATGATATATCAATAAAAATGAGACTGCATGATACCAATAGAAATGAGACTAATGATGAGTTGGTTCATCTTGCAAATGGATTTCCATGGCAGAGATTTGATGCTCAGCATCCTGATTTTGCAGCTGACGTGCATAATGTGAGGCTGGGTCTTTCATGCGACGGTTTTAATCCGTTTGGGCAGATTATTACTTTGCACAGCACATGGCCAATTTTTATACACATTTATAATCTTCCCCCATGGTTGTGTATGAAAAAACCTATCACTTTCATGCGTATACTAATATCTGGTCCTTCTGATCCCGGAATTGATATTGATGTATACATGCAACCTTTAATAAAAGAGTTGAAACTTATTTGGGATGTGGGTGTGCGCACATACGATGCATGTTTGAAAGACATATTTCATATGTGTGCTGCGCTTATGTGGAAGATCAATGATTTTCCAGCTTATGCAATGATTTCTTGAAGGGGCACGAAGGGAAAACTGTCATGCCCAGTATGTATGAAGAATACACTATCCAGAAGACTGAAACATCACTGTAGTTTCAGTTTTATGGGACATCGACGATTCTTTCCAAATGATCATCCATATAGAATGAATCGTCGAAGATTTGATAATACAATAGAGACCGATGATCCACCTCAGCGTATGACTAGAACTGATGTGCTTAATGAATTGAAATATTTTAGTTTTTCATTCGGGAAGCATGAAATGAAATATGGAAAAAGAAAGAATGTTTCCACTGAAACATGTTACAATTGGAGGAAGAGGAGTATCTTTTTTGATTTTCCTTATTGGTCAACCAATTTTTTACTTCATTTCTTAGATGTAATGCATATGGAAAATTATATATGTGAAATTTTACTTTCGGTTATTCTAAATTTCAAGGGGAAGACAAAAGATAAATTATGATCTCTATGTGACTTGGTGGATTAGGGCATTAGACTGGAATTGCATCTTGTGCGTATCAGTAAAAATAAATGGAAACTTACATGTTCTTATTATGTGATGAAAACTATGAAAAAAACATTTTTTGGAAGTATTAGAGACTATTAGAGTTCCTGATGGCTATTCAAGAAACATATCTAAACGGGTCAACAGAAGATAGTTGAAGCTAAAATCTTTGAAGACTAATGATTATCACATTCTACTGCATGAGTTTCTTCCAATAGCAATCCGTCATCTTTTTTCCAATAATGTAAGCGAGACTGTTATTCGGTTGTGCCATTTTTTAGAGATCATTGTGCTAAGAAGTTGTCCAAGTATTTCTTGCAAAAAATGTTGACAGATGCCCCATTAATTTTGTGTGAGTTGGAGAAAATATTTCCTCCATCATTTTTCACATATATGCTGCATCTGACTATCCATATTCCCACTGAAATACTTCTTGGAGAACCTGTTTTTTTTTGTTGGATGTATCCAACTAAATGAAATATTTACACATTATAGTCTTATGTCTGAAACAGGAATCATCCTGAAGGTTCTATCGTCAATGGTTACTTGGCTCAAGAATGTATGGATTTCTGCTCAATGTATTTGTCTGATCTTACTAAAAGAATTAACAGACCAATGAGAAATGAAGATGAACTGTATGAGAAAATTGAACCCATTTTTCCATCAATTCCTCAAACAGGAGGAATTCATGGATTATATACATTGAAGACATTAATCCATAAAGAGCGGGAGATGGCACATCGCACAGTTTTGTTCAACTGTGATTTTTTCGATGACTATATCAGGTAACTAAATTGAATATGTATATCTTACATATATATATGTTAAACTATTCTTATTTTTCATCTATAGGGAACATAAAAAAATGATAAATAGGAAGCATCATTCTTTATCATTGAGAAGGAGAGAGACTTTTTATAGTAAAGGGTTTTCTTCTTGGTTAAAATTGAAGGTAAAAATATTATTGTTTAAAATAATTATATCAATATTTAATTAAGTTTAATAGTCATTTATATTGCAGGTATAGAGTTTGTCTTCTGACTCTGTCTCTGAGGAAATAAGAGCTTTGGCTTTTGGTCCTATTACCGTGGTTCGTGACTATAAATCAATTGTTATCAATGGGTGCAAATTTATTGTCACTGAACGAGCAAAGAACATGAGAACACAACATGATGGTGTTATGGTTACTGCCACAATAGATTTTTATGCCAGTGCATCATATGGTAGACCACGATTTGAAAATGTGGGTTATTATGTAGCCATTGAGAAAATAATAATATTGGATTATTACTCTCATGGACGAGTCACAATGATGAAATGCCATTGTTTTGAGTCAATGATGAGACATGGCACATTTATTGATGATTGTAGATTTCGAGTAATTAATACGACTCGCACTCTTGCTACCGAAGAACCATATGTGTTGGCATCAATGTCTAAACAAGTTTTTTTATGTCAGAGACCAAATTTGACCTGAATTTGATGTCATAGTTGAAGTAATTACAAGACATATTTTTAATGATGGTGATGATGGAATTGACACTGTCCCTAATGCCATTGTAACCAATCCATTTATTTCTTTTGATGTCTCCAATAGCTCAATTTTCAGATTTGATTGTGAACCTGAAGTTGGGGTTGAAAATATATAGAATCATTCATCCATGTTCTAAATTCTTTTGGTTTACCTCAAGTTGGGTTGTTAAGGTTGGTAATATTTAAATTGATTTAGTATTGATCACATATATGTTTTTGTTGACTTCAGAGTTTTGTGAATTTTTAATGTTTATTGGTTGCCGTTTTATTTGAATTGAATTTTCTAATTTGGAATTGAACTGGATTCAAACCTAGTCAAAAAATATTTCTAAATTGGTGAACATTACAACTTGTATCATTTATTAAATCCATTCAAGCTCTTACAAAACAATTGATAGCTAAATTACCAATGAATCCCCATATTCCCTCATATATTTAGTTTTTTGGGTAACACATTAGTTTTCTTTTTCTAATTAATTAAATATTTGTTTTCAAAAGCAGGAAATGCATCCAATTGATGAGAGATGAAGGAAAAAAATGATGGAGAAGAATCATCGAATAGCGGAGATGGGTGTTCCACCATTAGTGCCTACAGTGAGTACTTTATTTCAATTATATATATATAAATAATATATAATGTCATGTGATTAATTTTTTAAGCATTTTTGTAGGATCCACCTATACGTAGAAAGTTATTTGATGAGGAGCCTAGTACCGGTCCTAGTACTCGGGCATGTGGTATGAGGAGGGTTCGTACCAGAGGTGGATGACCAGTTTCGCGTACCCGACTAGACCCTGCCCCTCCCACTGACATGTCATCCTTCCCACATTCTGATCCCAGTGTGTCATTAGGGACACACAAGATATTTTTTCCTCCCATGTTTTTGCCACCTTTTGCATCTTTTGGACCATCATTTTCATATCCCATGATGATTCCCACTCCACGGTCAGAATCCGGTCATACAGCTGTCCCATATTCTTTTCATTCGACTTCTGTCTCTCTGAGGTTCTATATTCCATCTTCTTCGACTAATGTTCTGTCACAACCCGTCCTCGGGGCCCGTGCCGTGACTACCCCAAGCCCGCCTTCCATAGGCCAGGGGTTGGCGACTATCACCAAGGCGTAAATCCCAACAAAAAGGGAAGGCATTTCCTTTGAAAAGTAAACAAGCATCACAGAGTAAGCAAGCGGAAAAGTAAACACTAAGTAAAAACTGTACAAGTTGTGCTGAAAGTAAAAGGGGCCGGAAATACAAGCCCAACTGTAAAGTACAACTGAAAGGAAAAACAGCAACTAAAAGGAAAAGCTGTAGCGTCGAGCCGTCCTCTTGAAGTCCCACCTGAAGGGTGGGTACAGATAGCCTCCACGGCTCCTCGGGTCCACCTGACCGCTCCGAGTACGTCCCGCCCAGTGGTCCACCTCCAGGTACTGTCCTGCTCCGCACGCCTCCACCACGATCAGCGATGTCCGTCGTCTGCAACCAACACAACAAATTGCGGGCAAAGCCCGTACAGGGGTGAGTATAAGCTACTTAGTAGGGACCCCGAGACCCCCGAAGGTCTCCCGAAATCCACAAAGGATAATCCACAAAGGAAAGGTACAATCACGAAGTAACATCTGACACGGCTTAGGTATATGCCCATACATATACCTAAGTCATCAATTCCTGTTCGGCTCCAACGTCCAAGCCCAAGCACAACCCAGTCCACACAGGAAAGAAAACGTATACCCACACAGGATAGCACAACAAAATCCACAAAGGAGAGTAAACAGTAAATCCACACAGGATGGCTCAACACAATCCACAAAGGAGAGTAAACAGTAAATCCACAGAGGATAGCTCAACACAATCCACAAAGGAGAGTAAACGGTAAATCCACACAGGATAGCTCAACACAATCCACAAAGGAGAGTAAACAGTAAATCCACACAGGATAGCTCAACACAATCCACAAAGGAGAGTAACTCAAGATTCAGCTCACACAAGTATACTTCTTCGGATGACGATAAAGATGATCACTGATCCATCTAAGTCGTCGAACCCACGAAGGATCGATAGGTAACTAACCCCCGCAATGACCCACACAGGATCGGGCCCACACAGGACCTGTAGGCGCTGGCTCACACAGAACCGCTGAGCGCTGACCCACACAGGATCGGACCCACACAGGATTGGGCCCACACAGGACCTGTAGCACTGATCCACGTAGGATCGCTGAGTGTAGTATTCGTCGCAGTCCACTGAGAATCTCTGCACAGTCGTCGTCGCAGTCCACTGAGGATATCTGCATGGTCGTCGCCGCAGTCCACTGAGGATCTCTGCACGGTCGTCGCTGTCGAAGTAGCAGTCGCAGCCAGCTCTAGGGTTCCCGCACACAGCAAGCTCGTTCAGGAGGGTCCGCTCCACGAGCCGAGAGGCTATACATCAACTGACACAATGTCCAAATTTGATGTATCCAAAAGTTCTGTATCGTCAACAGGAACTCAACGTCGCAGACGGCGCGTCAATCGGACGCCCGGTCTGAGAGTTATTGGCTTTTTCGTCCCAGGGGCCCGGTTGGTTTTTAAGGAAAAACCAACCCGACCGTACTCCACCTGAATCCAAACCTTGGGTGTAGTATACCAAAAGATCTGTCTCACTTAGAGGAAAACAACAAAGCTGACGACACGTCAATCGGACGTCCGTAGCTCAAGATATGAGCGTTTCCGCTCCGAAGGCCTGGTTGGTTTCGTGTACGAACCAACCCGGCCGAACTCAAAGTATTCCGAAACCTTGAGTGCAATATACCGAAATTACCGTCTCGATCCAAGGATCGTGTTTCCGCTGACGGCAAGTCGTTTGGAGGCTCGTAGCTCAAGATACGTCCATTTGAACGAAAACCGTCCGAAGACGGGGGGTACGGGCCCGGGCCGACCCGGCCCGCCCGGCCCGTCTCGGCCGTGCGGCCGACGCGGGGGGAGCCGCCGCCCCGCGTGACACCCCCGCGGCACCCGTGGGGTGTCGGCCAGACAGCCGGACGTGGCTGAAGCCGCGTCCCGAGTGACGCGGGGGGGAGCCGCGGCCCCCGCGTGACACCCCCAAAACACCCGGGGGGTGTCTCCCTGGTGGTCGGGCGTGGCATCAGCCACGTCCCGCGAGCGCTGTCGCCGCAGCCGGTGCCGTGGCGGTCTCGTCCGGCGGCGCGTCGGGTGCCGGAGTCGCTCCGGTGGCCCGTTTTTCTTCCCGTCTGCGCCGTTGCTCCTCCTTGGACTCGTTCTTCACTGCGGAACCGCCAAATTTCCGTTGTGGCACATTCCGTCATCGCCCGTCAAATCCGCACAAGGACGAAGAACGGCGGAGGGTCGTCGGGCCGTGTTCATTTGGCCCGCACCCTCCGCGTTAGATATAAACAACGGGAGAATTTTTATTCCACACAGGAAACAACAATTTTAATAAATTTAAAATTGTTCACAAATCCGGTTCTTTAACTTTTTAAAGAAACATTTACGGGATTAATAAAAAGGGGGTAATTCCAAAAATAAAATCCCTACCTCGTAGTCGTCGCGCATGAGCGTTCTTCGCGGAATTGCTCGTCGCGGAAGGTGGAGATCGTCGCGTCATCACGGAAGGGCGTCGCGTCATCGCAGAATCCGGCGTAGCATCGACGAACTCGACGGACCAAGAAACAATATATTTTAATTATAAATAATTAAATCTGTGTTTCGTTTTAAACCACAAAGAACTTTTAGAAGAAACCCGAAATCACTCACCTTAAATGGTTGGTGATCGGAGATTGGGGCGGGGAAGAACATCTCGGATTGGAGCGTCGTCGATTTCCGTGGATGACGGTGTTCTTCGCATTGTTCGCGTTCTTCACGTTCTTCGCGAAGAAGAAAGAAGGTACAAGGATTCTGTCAAATCCTCTCAATGCGCAAACTTTCAAAAGACTGGTTGGTCTTATTTTATTATTATGCCAACACACGAAAAAGGGCAAGTAACGACCCATCAATTCGTTGAATTAATTCAACGAAAGAAACAGCTCATTTAATTTACAAAATAAACCACCCAATTAAATGGTCTGTTAAGAAATTAAGAAAACGCGTCAGTTGAATTTCATAATGACGGTTTTTGCGGGTGCGTTACTTAGCTGAAAAGAAACGGCGGGGCTCGTGTGGGCCCCACCTCACAAATATCCTACCAAGGGGGTAGGATATTTCTGGATAGCATCCTATCCGGATCAACTCAGCTTAAGCCGCCTTTAAGTGGCTTCAAGTGGCTTCCAAGTGGCTTAAGTGAAATAAAATAAAGTTTGTCGTAAAATTATTTTATTTCTTAACTTTAAGCCCGAAAAATTAAAAACCACACCTGAGCAAACGCATCTCCGGAAGAGACGTTTCTAAGAAAATACCGGTGCTGAGATTTCATCGGTGCCCTCAGAATTCGATTCCGGGCACCGGCTCAAAAGTTAGAAAAACCCGCTAGTCTGTTCACTGAACGTACCTGAGCCAAACTTCGAAAAATGATTCCGGGAACACCGGGCCTCAGAATCAGGTGCCGTCAGAAACTGCATTCTTGTAAAATTCCAAAAAAAATTAAGAAAAAAAATTCCTTGAAATTTACGGGTCTTTACATTACTCCCACCTCAGGGCTTTACATCCCCGTAAAGATACATCATAAACTAGGGAAACAAATGTGGGTACTGAGCACGCATCTGAGCCTCCCGCTCCCATGTGCTCTCCTGGAGGTTCCCGTGCTGCCATCTGATGCGCACAAGAGGAATCGATCACCCACATAGGACCCGCTCCTGTCGATCCTCTATCTCCACCGGGTCCTCCGCAAAAGTTGCCCCATCATCCACGTCTAGCTCCCCATAGTCAATGATGTGTGTCAGGTCGTGCACGTATCTCCTTAGCTGAGATATGTGGAAGACGTCGTGCACCCGGTGCAACTGAGGTGGTAGAGCCAGGTGATAAGCCACCTCGCCAATCCTGCTGAGGACCTGGAAAGGCCCGATGAAGCGTGGAGACAACTTGCCGCCTCGGAAAAATCTCTGCAAACCACGTCGAGGTGAGACACGCAAGAAGATGTGGTCGCCATCCTCGAACTCTAGTGGCCTCCGCCTCCTATCATCATATGACTTCTGTCGGCTCTGTGCTGTCCTCATCCGCTCCTGGATGACCTGGACCTTCTCTGTCGTGGCCCGGACCATCTCTGGTCCCACGAGTACTGAATCCCCAGGGTGTGTCCAGCACAAAGGAGATCTGCAAGGCCTGCCGTAAAAAGCCTCGTAGGGTGCCATCCCAATGGTGGAGTGGTACCTGTTGTTGTACTCGAACTCCACCAAGGGTAGGTGGTCCTCCCAGCTGCGACCAAAGTCGAGGACACATGCGCGGAGCATGTCCTCGAGAGTCTGATTGGTCCTCTCCGTCTGACCATCCATCTGAGGGTTAAAGGCGGTGCTCAGACGTATCCGCATTTCGAACGCCTCCTGCAACCCCTTCCAAATCCAGGAAGTAAAGAGAGAATCCCGATCGGAGACGATAGTCGATGGAAAACCGTGAAGCCGTACAATCTCCTGAACGTAGAGACACCCCAAGCTCTCCACTGAGCCCTGCACTCAGATGGGTAAGAAGTGTGCCGACTTGGTGAGTCGGTCAACAATCACCCAAATGGAGTCGTGACCTCTGGAAGTGCATGGAAGTCCAGTCACGAATTCCATAGATATCCCATCCCACTTCCACTCCGGGACCTCCAAGGGTTGTACCAAGCCTGCTGGTACCTGATGCTCTTCCTTCACCTGCTGACAGGGGAGGCACCGTGAAACAAACTCTGCCACGACATTCTTCAAGCCCGGCCACCTGTGCTGCCATCTGAGATCCTGGTATATCTTCGCCACTCCAGGATGTACCGCCAAAGGAGAAGTGTGAAACTCTCTCAGCACCTCCTCTCGTAAAGCGACTGGTACCAAGGTACGTCCTCTGAAAAGGACGTCGTGCTCTACTCCAAGGGAGAAACCATCAGGTGCCTGTCCTGAGGATATATGTGCACGTCGTGTCTCACAGTCAGTGTCCCCATGCTGAGCCTCTCTGACCCGCTGTAGAAGTGGAGGAGAGATTGTGAGAGACTGAAGGAAGGTTGCTCCGTCTCTATCCACGAAGGATATCTGCAAGGCGGCTAGCTGCTCTGTCGCCTCCTCAAGTAGCTGGATGCCCGTCCTCCAACTGAGGGCATCGGCTACCACGTTCCCCTTCCCAGGAGAATAGACTATCTCAAAGTCATAGTCCTGGAGGAACTCGAGCCATCGCCGCTGTCTCAGGTTCAGGTCCTTCTGAGAGAAGATGTACCTGAGACTCTGATGGTCAGAAAAGACTATAAAGCGCTCGCCCATCAGATAGTGTCGCCATGTCTTCAGAGCGAAGACCACTTCTCCTAACTCCAGGTCATGGGTAGCGTAGTTCTGCCCATGTGGCCTCAACTGACGTGATCCATAGGCAATCATGGCCCGCTCCTGCATCAGGACACACCCGAGTCCGGTCCCTAATGCATCGCAGTAGACTACGTATCCAACTCCCTCCTTAGGCAACCTCAAGATAGGTGCGCTGGTCAACCTCGGTCTCAACTCCTGGAAGCTCTGCTGACATCTGTCTGACCACACGAAGGGTTTCCCCTTCTTCGTCAAAGCTGTGAGTGGGGCCGCAACTCTGGAGAAGTCTGGCACAAATCTCCGATAGTATCCGGCTAGATCCAAGAAACTCTGCACCTCTGTCACGCTCTTGGGTGGCTCCCAAGCTAGCACGGCCTCGATATTCGCGGGATCCACTGCAACTCCCACCTCAGAAATGATGTTCCCCAAGAAGTGGACCTCACGTAACCAGAACTGGCACTTTGAGAGCTTTCCATAAAGCTGGTGCTCTCGGAGTGTGTCTAGTACAACACGCAAGTGGTAGGCATGCTCCTCCTCCGTCGTCGAGTATACCAAGATGTCGTCGATGAAGACCACGACAAATCGATCGAGGTATGGCTGGAAGATCATGTTCATGAGGCCCATGAACACTGCTGGAGCGTTGTTTACGCCGAAAGGCATAACCAAGAACTCATAGTCGCCATACCGACACCTGAAGTCCATCTTCTGCACGTCCTCGTCTCGAACTCTGAGCTGATGATAGCCTGATCTGAGGTCTATCTTCGAGAACCACCGTGCTCCCTTGAGCTGATCGAAGAGGTCATCAATCCTCGGTAGCGGATACTTTTTCCTCACTGTCACCTGGTTCAGGCGACAATAATCGACACACAGTCGGAAGCTCCTGTCCGCCTTCTTGGCGAACGATATCGGGGAAGCCCAGGGTGAAACACTGGGTCAGATGAATCCCTTGCCCTGCAAGTCCTCCAACTGTACCCATAGCTCTCGAAGCTCGGCGGGGTCCATCCGATATGCTAGAGTGGATATCGGGGCTGTCCCGGGGTACAGATCAATGTAAAAGTCTACCTTTCTGCGAGGAGGTAGCCCTGGAATGTCATCGGGGAAGACGTCCGCATACTGATCCACCACTGCAGGAAAACTAGGACTCCACACGTCAACTGCTCCAAGGATGAGGCTAGCCAACTGATGAGTGATGGGCTGCCCTCTCCTCTGCGTGAGTCCATCCTGTGCTGCGAAGGCCCCCTTCTCGCCGGTGAAGGTGAACCTGCTCCCGTCGGTGCGCACACATCACACCTTGCGCCTAATGCAGTCTATCTGTGCATGGACCGTAGATAACCAATCCATGCCCAAGATGACGTCGTAAGGCCTAGACTCCGCTACAAGAAGATCCCAGCCGAATCTCTCGCCTCCTATAGTAAGCTCACACTGCCAGCACCAGTGCGTAATCATCGCGTCTGCTCCTGTAGGAGTCTCTAGCCGTAAGGATCGAGCCAACGGCTCTGTCAGAATCTTCGAGCTCCGAATAAGGGCAGTGGATATGAAAGAGTGACTTGCTCCTGTGTCTATAAGAACTGCAACATGGTTGGAATAGACACAGATCGTACCTCGAATCATATCTGGCGTGCCGTGGTTGTAGGCCTACGCTGCCTGGAGCTGTGCTTGGAACCCTGAGTCATCCGTCGGCTACCAGCTGCCGAAGACTCTACTACCTGCCACCCTGTGGTAGGTCTCGCTGTAGACTCAGCCAGAAATCTCTCGATCAGAAGGGCTCACTCCAGCACTCCTGCCTAGGTCGGGATACTGAGGTAGATCAGCGATGCCCTGATCTCGTGTCTCAAACCCTGCTCGAAGGTTCGGGTCGAAAAGAAGGGGTCTCGTACCATGTCTGTCGAGTAGCGAGAAAGATCGGTGAACCTCACCGCGTACTGGGCGACCGTCAAGCTGCCTTGCCGCAGCTGAAGAAGCTCCTGAATGCGCCCCGCACGGAGGGTGGCCAGGACGAACTCTAAGCAGAAGAGGCTCTCGAAGTCCGTCCAGATGAGGGAGGCCTCATCGTGTACCTGGAGCATCAAGCTCCACCATCACCCTGCTGCTGCGTGTAGTAGGCTCACCGCGAGGATCACCATGAGGTCTGTTGGTGTCCTCACTAGCCTGAAAACTCGAACGACCGCCTCCAGCTAGTCCTCGGATGCCTGGGGGTCCGTCTCCCCACGGAACCTGGGTGGTCGCTGGCGCTGGAACTCGTGCAGAGCTCCGAGGCGTCGTGCATCGTCAGCGATCGGCGCTGGAAGCATCAGGGGCTCGGCGGGTAAAGGTACCGTCGGTGCCTCTGCTGTCAATGGGCTATGTACCGAGGACTCGTCGCTTGGCGGGCTGTCGTCGCGCTCTACTCTCGGAACCCTAGCTGGCTGTCATCGTGGGGCCATCCTGAAAAGGAAACAAGTGCACCACGGTCAGAACAGTATACCTGGTGAGCTGACACAAGTAATCACAAAGAAAACTTGAAACACACATGCAATCAATGTTTTCGTGCATTAAGTCGGAAATCAGAAGTCAGGGTCCTGGTGTACGGATACGTCGGCCGCCGCACCAACACTGGACTCCCTGGACTGATAACCACACCCAATACACTAAACACTATTGAATCACATAGAAGAAAGATCAGAGTCTGCGGTAGAACCGACCAGCTCTGATACCAATTTGTCACGACCCGTCCTCGGGGCCCGTGTTGTGACTACCCCAAGCCCACCTTCCATAGGCCAGGGGCTGGCGACTAGCACCAAGGCGTAAATCCCAACAAAAAGGGAAGGCATTGCCTTTGAAAAGTAAACAAGAATCACAGAGTAAGAAAGCGGAAAAGTAAACACTAAGTAAAAACTGTACAAGCTGTGCTGAAAGTAAAAGGGGCCGGAAATACAAGCCCAACTGTAAAGTACAACTGAAAAGAAAAACAGCAACTGAAAGGAAAAGCCGCAGCGTCGAGCCTTCCTCTGGAAGTCCCACCTGAAGGGTGGGTACAGATAGCCTCCACGGCTCCTCGGGTCCACTTGACCGCTCCGAGTACGTCCCGCCCAGTGGTCCACCTCCAGGTACCGTCCTGCTCCGCACGCCTCCACCACGATCAGCGCTATCCGTCGTCTGCAACCAACACAACGAAGTGCGGGCAAAGCCCGTGCAGGGGTGAGTATAAGCTACTCAGTAGGGACCCCGAGACCCCTGAAGGTCTCTCGAAATCCACAAAGGATAATCCACAAAGGAAAGGTACAATCACGAAGTAACATCTGACACGGCTTAGGTATATTCCCATACATATACCTAAGTCATCAATTCCCATTCGGCTCCAACGTCCAAGCCCAAGCACAACCCAGTCCACACAGGAAAGCAAATGTATGCCCACACAGGATAGCACAACAAAATCCACAAAGGAGAGTAAATAGTAAATCCACACAGGATGGCTCAACACAATCCACAAAGGAGAGTAAACAGTAAATCCACATAGGATAGCTCAACACAATCCACAAAGGAGAGTAAACAGTAAATCCACACAGGATAGCTCAACACAATCCACAAAGGAGAGTAAACAGTAAATCCACACAGGATAGCTCAACACAATCCACAAAGGAGAGTAACTCAAGATTCAGCTCACACAGGTATACTTCTTCAGATGATGATAAAGATGATCACTGATCCATCTAAGTCGTCAGACCCACGAAGGATCGATAGGTAACTAACCCCCGCAATGACCCACACAGGATCGGGCCCATACAGGACCTGTAGGCACTGGCTCACACAGAACCGCTGAGCGCTGACCCACACAGGATCGGACCCACACAGGATCGGGCCCACACAGGACCTGTAGCACTGATCCACGTAGGATCGCTGAGTGCAGTAGTCATCGCAGTCCACTGAGGATCTCTGCACAGTCGTCTCCGCAGTTCACTGAGGATATCTGCACGGTCGTCGCCGCAGTCCACTGAGGATCTCTGCACGGTCGTCGCTGTCGAAGTAGCAGTCGCAGCCAGCTCTAGGGTTCTCGCACACAGCAAGCTCGTTCGGGAGGGTCCGCTCCACGAGCCGAGAGGCTGATACATCAACTGACACAAAGTCCGAAGTTGATGTATCCAAAAGTTCTGTATCGTCAACAGGAACTCAACGTCGCAGACGGCGCGTCAATCGGACGCCCGGTCTGAGAGTTATTGGCTTTTTCGTCCCAGGGGCCCGGTTGGTTTTTAAGGCACACCCAACCTGACCGTACTCCACCTGCGTCTAAACCTCGGGCGGAGTATGCAAAAAGATCCATCTCACTTAGAGGAAAACAACAAAGTTGACGGCACGTCAATCGGACGTCCGTAGCTCAAGATATGAGCGTTTCCGCTCCGAAGGCCCGGTTGGTTTCGTGTACGAACCAACCCGGCCGAACTCAAAGTATTCCGAATCCTTGAGTGAAATATACCGAAACGACCGTCTAGATCCAAGGATCGCGTTGCCGCTGACGGCGAGTCGTTTGGAGGATCGTAGCTCAAGATACGTCCATTTGAACGAAAACCGTCCGAAGACGGGGGGTTCGGGCCCGGGCCGACCCGGCCTGACCCCCCTGGGTCGGCCGAACCCGATCCGACCCGGTCCGACCTGGTCCGACCCAGTCCAACCGGTCTGGCTCGGCCCGCCCGGCCCGGCTCGGCCGAGCGGCCGACGCGGGGGGATCCGCCGCCCCGCGTGACACCCCCGCGGCACCCACGGGGTGTCGGCCAGACAGCTGGACGCGGCTGGAGCCGCGTCCCGAGTGACGCGGGGGGGAGCCGCCGCCCCCGCGTGACACCCCCGCGACACCCACGGGGTGTCTCCCTGGTGGCCGGATGCGGCTTCAGCCGCGTCCTGCGAGCGCCGCCGGCTTCCGCGGGCCGCCGGAGTCGCTCCGGTGGCCCGTTTTTCTTCCTGTCTGCGCCGTTGCTCCTCCTGGGACTTGTCTTCACTGCGGAACCACCAAATTTTCATTGCAGCACGTTCCGTCATTGCCCGTCAAATCCGCACAAGAACGAAGAACGGCGGAGGGTCGTCGGGCCGTGTTCGTTTGGCCCGCACCCTCCGCGTTAGATATAAACAACGGGAGAATTTTTATTCCACACAGGAAACAAAAATTTTAATAAATTTAAAATTGTTCACAAATCCGGTTCTTTAACTTTTTAAGGAAACATTTACGGGATTAATAAAAAGGGGGTAATTCCAAAAATAAAATCCCTACCTCGTAGTCGTCGCGGAAGGTGGAGATCGTCGTGTCGTCGCGGAAGGGCGTCGCGTCGTCGCAGAATCCGGCGAAGCATCGTCGAACTCGATGGACCAAGAAACAACAGATTTTAATTATAAATAATTAAATCTGTGTTTCGTTTTAAACCACAAAGAACTTTTAGAAGAAACCCGAAATCACTCACCTCAAACGGTTGGTGATCGAAGATCGGGGCGGGGAAGAACGTCTCGGATTGGAGCATCGTCGATTTCCGCGGATGACGGCGTTCTTCGCGTTCTTCACGTTCTTCGCGAAGAAGAAAGATGGTACAAGGATTCTGTCAAATCCTCTCAACGCGCAAACTTTCAAAAGACTGGTTGGTCTTATTTTATTATTATGCCAACACACTAAAAAGGGTAAGTAACGACCCATCAATTCGTTGAATTAATTCAACGAAAGAAACATCTCATTTAATTTACGAAATAAACCGCCCAATTAAATGGTCTGTTAAGAAATTAAGAAAACACGTCAGTTGACTTTCATAATGACGGTTTTCGCGGGTGCATTACTTAGCGGAAAAGAAACGGCGGGGCTCGTTCGGGCCCCACCTCACAAATATCCTACCAAGGGGGCAGGATATTTCTGTATAGCATCCTATCCGAATGAACTCAACTTAAGCTACCTTTAAGTGGCTTCATGTGGCTTCCAAGTGGCTTAAGTGAAAAAAAATAAATTTTGTCATACAATTATTTTATTTCTTAACTTTAATCCCGAAAAATTAAAAACCACACCCGAGAAAACGCAACTCCAGAAGAGGCGTTTCTAAGCTAATACCGGCGCTGCGATTTCATCGGTGCCCTCGGAATTCGATTCCAGGCACCTGATCAAAAGTTAGAAAAACCCACTTGTCCGTTCACTGAACGTACCCGAGCCAAACTTCGAAAAATGATTTCGGGCACACCGAGCCTCGGAATCAGGTGCCGTCAGAAACTGCGTTCTTTTAAAATTCCAAAGAAAATTAAGAAAAAAATTTCCTTGAAATTTACAGGTCTTTATATGTTCCACCATAGGGTGTTCCATCAGTTTCTGTGGATCCAGCAGCACTCTGCAATCAGACGGGCGCAGGTATATTTATAGAACCCTAACAAATTTTTATACCAATATTTATTTTCATTATTACATGTTTTGATAAAATATTTGTTTTTATTTCATGAAAGATACATCTACTTATAGGAGGTGGGTGAGGGGCGTACACACATGCATTAGGTGTGGAACAAAAGCACACAGGTTATGGTGGATTACAATGAAGACAACCAAATGGTTGAGAAAATAGGAAAGCAATGTCGGAGTTTTTTGACGTCGCTTGCAAAATACTCCGACATCATTTTCGTCAGCCCGCTATCGTGGAGACATTTTGCACATGAGGTCAAGGATAGAGCTCAGGCTGATATATGGGTAAAAAAATCTATTTTATTTAATGCCATGAATTATTTTTTATTTATATGAATTAATATTTTGATGTCAACTTTGATTTAATTTTCCCGATGGTGAGGGTGCACGACTGGAACGTCTAAAGGATTTAGGCGAGATTTGGAGAGCCTACAAGCATGAATTTTATATTGGCTAGAGTGCTAGAGTTGGCACTGAGTTAGAGGAGGTACCATTCATGGATTATTGTCATATAGAGAAGTATTGTCAGATGATTACTCATTGGATGACTACCCAGTTTAATGTATGAATTACATTTGAGGTATTTAAATAATAACTTTCAGGTTTTGATTTATCGAATTTTATTTAAAAATCATCTAGAAAAAATAAAAGAAAACATTGATGCAAAAAAAATACCTTCACACACTAGGACGTACTATGATTCTAGATCATGAGAGGAAGCAGGTATGGAAATTGTTTATAAGTTTTCTTTACGACTTATGCTTTCTTCTATTTCCTCAATTATTTAATAGATTTCTAAATTTTTCATATAACATTAGTTTTCATTGTCATTGTAGAGGAAAATATAGAATATTGAAGGACTTGTGCCTCGAGAAAAACTGTTTTTCTCGAGTAGACAAAAAAAGGATGGAAGTGCCATCAACCAAGTGACTCAGCACTATATTGTAAGTTTTAAACTGTTTATTTTATATTTTAATATTTATTTTTTAACTTAATAATATATTTATATTTGTAACCAGCTACTTTAGAGGCCCTTGATGCCCAAGAACAAGACAATTTCGGGCCCACTGATCACTTACATCCGGTGTTGGGAGAGGATCATCCTAGCAGAGTACGCCGCCAACCTAGGATATCCCCAAAGAGGTATTGTCCCTCCTCAGGTACGAGTTGTAGTGCCACCGAGCTGTAGCAAGTTAGGGCACAGGCATAACAGGCTGAGAAAAGGTCCACATAGATGACAAAACAGTCTGCTAGGGAAAACAGTGCATTTCTGAAATTTATTGATGTTCTACATCCAACACTTCCACTAGAGGCCAGCCCAGCTTTTGATGAATATATGTCGTCAATACGTTCTATATATGGTGCAGCAAGTGGTAGTTCTAGTTGTGTTCAAGATTATTTCCAGCCTGATGATGATGATGGCGAGGAGTCTGATGCAGAAGAGGAAGGAGAAGAGGTGGGCAAGGTGGATGGCGAGGGTGATGAGGAGGGCACTGAGGAGGGCGAGGACAATTATGGGGATGAGGACGAGGGTGATGATGATGGTGATGATGGTGATGGTCATGTGGGAAAAATTGATCTGTTACATTTTTGACTAATATTACTGAGATTTGATGTTTAACCTATTCTAGTTGTAGGTTTTATCTAGAACCATAGTATAGTATTTGAGTTGAGTTAATTTTATATATTGTCTGTTTTCATGGATGTTGTGGTCTTTTATTGGTTTTAGTGTATCTTGAGCATTTTTATAGAGTTTTGTGTGTTTGGGAACTCCCTAGATAGCCCCCCTCATTCATGGACCCTAGAAAACCCCCCACCATCCTCCTTGGACCCCGGACAGCTCCCCGGACAGCCCCCCACCATCCTTCTTGGTCCTCGGATAGCCCCCCAGACACCCCCCGGACAGCCCCCCGGACAGCCCCCCGGACAGCCCCCCCACCATGCTCCTTGGACCCCAGACAGCCGCCCGAACACCCCCCAGACAGCCCCCCGAACCCCCCCCCCCCAGACAGCCCCCCAAACACCCCCCGGATAGCCTCTCGTACATTCTCCATGTTATGTGAATTATGCCTTGTTTGATTTGGTTTAATTTTCAATTGTTAGGATAAGACATGGGTTACATGTTAAGGACTCATGGACGGACTCATCATTCTCAGAGAATTTAGAATTGAAATTCCAGGATGAATGCTTTGGTTTCTGGGTGAGGGATACCATGATGGTTTCTATTACTCATTTGTGACGTGTACGAGTCAACGCCACCTAAATCTGAGGCCCGGAGTGGCTAATAGCACTCTAACTATGTCTCTTTTGTTTAACATAGATGAGATTTTAAGTGAAAAGAACAACTGACAAACAAAAAACCAACCAAAAGCATTCGGATTCTGCTGATTATTTATCACAATGATACATGGTTCTTATGTGACGTGTACGAGTCAACCCCGGATCAATCCGAGATGCGGTGTGGCCGGCACCATTCGAAGTGTCACACATTTTTTTGAAATGGATAACATTTTAAGTAAAAAGTACAACTGACATATAGAGAACCAACCAAATGCATTCAGATTGTGTTGATACTTTATGAAAATGATCTTTGGGTTAATTTTGATGTGTACGAGTCAACCCCGCCTCAATATGAGGCCCGGTGTGGCCGACGCCACTCAAAGTGTCTCATGTTTATTTGAAATGGACAACATTTTAAGTGAAAACAACAACTGACATACAAAAATCTGACCAAAAACATTCGGATTCTATTGAAAATTTCGGACAATGATCCATGGGTCATATGTGACATGTACGTGTCAACCTAGCTTCAATCCGAGGTGTGGAGTGGTTGTAACCACTCGAAGTGTCTCTCTGTTGTTTAAAATGGACTTCATTTTAATTAAAAACAACAACTGACAATCGGTAAACCGACCAAACAAATTCAGATTCTATTGAAACTATAGGAAAATGATCCATGGATCATATGTGACATGTACGAGTCAACCCCGTCTCAATACGAGGCGTGGTTTGGCCGGCACCATTCATAGTATCTCTCTATTGTCTAAAATGGACATCATTTTAAGTGAAAACAACAACTGACATACATAAACTGGCCAAATGCATTCAAAATGTGTTGATTCTTTAGGAAACGATCCATGGGTCATATGTGACATGTAAGAGTCAACCCCACCTCAATCAGAGGTGTGGTGTGGCTGACATCATTCATAGTGTCTCTCTTTTGTTTCAAAAAGAGACTATTTTAAGTGAAATCATCAACTGGAATATGGAAAACCGACCAAACCCATTTGGATTCTGTTTATACTTTAGGAAAATTATCCATTGGTCATTTGAGACATATACAAGTCAACCCTGTCGAAATCTGAGGTTCGGTGTGGCCGGTATCACTCTAACTGTGTCTCTTTTGTTTAAAATGGACAGGATTATAAGTGAAAAAAACAACTGGAATACGGAAATCCAAACAAACGCATTCAGATTCTATTTATAATTCATCACAACGATCCATGGGTCATATGTGAAGTGTACGATCCAACCTGGGCTCAATCTGAGTTGCGGTGTGGCCGTGATCACTCTATGTGTCTCTCTTTTGTTTAAAATGGACAACATTTTAAGTACATATGGAAAACTGACCAAACGGATTCGGTTTCCATTGAAAATTTAGGAGAAAGATACATGGGTCATATGTGATTTTCTTGAGTCATGCTCACCTCAATCCATGGTGTGGTGTGGCCGACACCATAGAAAGTGTCTCTCTTTTGTTTAAAATGGATCTCATTTTAAGTGAAAACAACAACTAGCATATGGAAAACTGACCCAATGGATTCTGATTGTGTCAATACCTTAGAAAAACTATCCATGGGTCATATGTGACGTGTACAAGTGAACCCTGCCTCAATCTGAGGCGCGGTGTGGCCGACACCATTCATAATGTCTCTCTTTTGTTTAAAATGGACATCATTTTAAGTGAAAACAACAACTGACATACAAAAAACTGACCAAACGAAATTTAAATGTGTTTATGCTTTAATAAAATTATCCATGGGTCATATGTGACATGTAAGAGTGAAACCCGCCTCAATACAAGGTGCGGTGTAGCCGGAACCTCTCTAAGTTTCTCTCTTTTGTTTCAAAAGGATATCATTTTAATTGAAAACATCAACTGGCATATGGAAAACTGACCAAACGCATTCGGATTGTGTTGATACTTTAGGAAAATTATCCATGGGTCATTTGAGACGTGTATGAGTCAACCCCGTCTGAATCTGAGGCACGCTGTTGCCGGTACCACTCTAAGTGTCTCTCTTTTGTTTCAAAAGGATAGCATTTTAAGTGAAAACATCGACTGAAATACGGAAAACCGACCAAACTCATTCAAATTGTGTTGATACTTTAGGAAAATTATCCACGAGTAATTTGAGACATGTATGCGTCAACCCCATCTAAATATGAGGCATGGTGTGGTCGGTACCACTCTAACTGTGTCTCTTTTGTTTAAAATTGACAGGATTATAAGTGAAAAGAAAAATTGGCATACGGAAAACTGACCAAACGCATTTAGATTCTATTGATAATTTATCACAATGATCCATGGGTCATATGTGATGTGTACGAGCTAACCCGGGCTCAATACCAGTCATGGTGTGGCTGGGATCACTCTAAGTGTCTCTCATTTATTTAAAATGGACAATATTTTAACTACATATGGAAAACCGACCAAACGTATTTGGTTTCCATTGAAACATTAGGAGAATCATCCATGGGTCATATGTGACGTGTGAGAGTCCTCCTTGCCTCAATTCAAGACGTGGTGTGGCCAACACCACTCAAAGTGTCTCTCTTTTGTTTAAAATGGACTCCATTTTAAGTGAAAACAACAACTAGCATACGGGAAACTGACCAAACAGATTCTGATAGTGTCGATACATTAGCACAATGATCCATGGGTCATATGTGATGTCTAAGAGTCAACCCTGCCTCAATCTGAGGTGTGGTGTGGCCGACACCATTCATAGTGTCTCTCTTTTATTTTAAATGGACATCATTTTAAGTGAAAACAACAACTGACATACGAAAAACTGACCAAACGCATTCGAAATGTGTTTATGCTTTTGTAAAACGATCCATTGGTCATATGTGACATGTATGAGTCAACCCCACCTAAATTAGACGCATGGTGTGGCCGACACCACTCTAAGTGTCTCTCTTTTGTTTCCAAAGGATATCATTTTAAGTGAAAACATCAACAGGAATACAGAAAACCAACCAAACGCATTCGTATTGTGTTGATACTTTAGGAAAATGATCCATGGGTCATTTGAGACGTGTAATAGTCAACTCAATCTAAATATGAGGGGCGGTGTGGCTGGTACCACTCTAACTGTGTCCCTTTTGTTTAAAATGGACAGGATTATAAGTGAAAAAGAACAACTGGCATACGAAAAACAGACCAAACGCATTCATATTATGTTGATAATTTATCACAATGATCCATGGGTCATATGTGACGTGTACGAGCCAACTCGGGCTCAATATGTGTCACGGTGTGGCGGGGATCAATCTAAATTTCTCTCTTTTGATTAAAATGGACAACATTTTAAGTACATAGGGAAAACCGAACAAACACATTTGGTTTCTATTAAAACTTTTGGAGAATGATACATGGGTCATATGTGACGTGTATGAGTCAACCGCGCCTCAATATGAGGCACGGTGTGTCCAATACCACTCAATGTGTCTCACTTTTATTTAAAATGGACTTCATTTTAAGTGAAAACAACAACTAGCATACGGAAAACCAACCAAACAGATTCTGATTGTGTCGATACTTTAGAACAATTATCCATGGGTCATATGTGACATGTAAGAGTCAACCCTGCCACAATCTGAGGTGCAGTGTGGCTGACACCATTCATAGTGTCTCTCTTTTGTTTAAAATGGACATCATTTTAAGTGAAAACAACATCTAACATACGAAAAACTAATCAAACGCATTTGAAATGTGTTGATGCTTTAGGAAAACGATCCATGGGTCATATGTGACGTGTACGAGTCAACCCTGCCTCAATCTGAGGTGTGCTGTGGCCGGGATCACTCTAAGTGTATCTCTTTTGTTTAAAATGGAAAACATTTTATGTACATACATAAAACTGACCAAATGGATTCTGATTGTGTTGATACTTTATCACAATGATTCATGGGTCATATGTGACGTGTAAAAATCAAACCTGCCTCAATATGAGGTGCGGTGTGGCCAGAACCACTCAAAGTGTCTCTCTTTTGTTTCAAAAGGGCACCATTTTAAGTAAAAACATCAACTGATATATGGAAAACTATCCAAACTCATTCATATTGTGTTAATACTTTAGGAAAAGGACCCGTGGGTAATTTGAGAAGTGTACGAGTCAACCTCGTCTAAGTATGAGATACGGTGTGGCCAGTACCACTCTAACTGTGTCTTTTTTGTTTAAAATAAACAGGATTATAAGTGAAAATAACAACTGGCATACAAAAAACCGACCAAATGCATTCATAATCTGTTGAAACATTAGAAAAACGATCCATGGGTCATATGTTAGGTGTACAAGTCAATTGCGCCTCAATCTAAGTTGTGGTGTGGCCAGCACCACCCAATTTTTCTCTCTTATGTTTATAATAGACAACATTTTAAGTACATTCGAAAAACTGACCAAACAGATTCTGATTGTGTTGATATTTTAGCACAATGATACATGGGTCATTTGTGATGTGTAAAAGTCAACCCATCCTCAATCTGATATGCGGTGTGGCCGGCACCACTCAAAGTGTCTCTCTTTTATTTAAAAAACACTTCATTTTATGTGAAAACCATAACTGAGATATGGAATACAGACCAAACTCTTTCATAATAAGTTGATACTTTTGGAAAACAATCCATTGGACATTTGTGACGTGTATAAGTTAACCCCACATCAATCTGAGGCATGGTGTGGCCGGTATCACTCCAGGTGTATGTATTTTGTTTAAAATGAACATCAATTCTAGTAAAAATTCTGTTATATAAAAAACCAATCAAATTATGAATTGAATTCCGAATTCCACATATAATTGTCATCTAAATTTTAAATTTAATTCTAAATGAATTATGTATGTTTATAATTACGTTATTAATTCTAATTTAATTTTGGATTTTTGTAGTTCCAGGATGCATTATATGTTAAATGTGTATGAATTTGTTCTGTATATGTTTGTATTTTTTCATTATTGTAGGTATAGTAATTGTATATATATGTGTTAGTTGATTATTGTAGGTACAATAATTGTAAATGAGAGGGAATTGGAGGCTGCTCTGTAAATTGCAGCCTGGTGTGTGCAAATTGCAGCCTGCTATGCAAAATTGTAGGCTGTTGTGCAATTTGCACAGCATCGGCTATGCCAACCGTTTAAATGTGTTGGCATAGGATTTTGAGTATTGTTTTTACCAATGGTTCATAGAGAACTGTTGGTAAAAAACCTTTTCCAACTGTTTAGAAACTGTTTGGTAAGATGTCCTATTGTTGGTTTTCCCAATGGTTCAAGCCAATCCATTAGGAAAAACTATCCCAACGGTTTGGTACAACCATTGGGGTAGCTTCATTTTTTCCTACCTATGCCAATGGTTCAGTGTAAACTGTTGGGAAAATCTTTCCCAACGGCTTACTTCCCTACGGTTTTCAAAATCGTTGGTATAATACATACCAATGGTTCTGCAGCCTTTCCCTATAGTTCAGAACCGTTGGGAAAACCTGCATTTCCAGTAGTCTTCATTTCCATTATCTACACAAATCCTTCATAATTATTTTAAAATAAGATTTCAATTATCCTAAGAATATTCCTAGAGAGTGTCAAGCCAGGTGCATAGTAAGGCCCTTTTTCGTACACCATGTGAAGATCGGGTCTAGCCTAAGTTTCCCTTTTCAGAGTTATTACCCCTAGGTACCTTTGTTTCTGAACCATTACTGCACATTGTATCTAAATAGAGATGTATTGTATGTAATACCCACATTGTCTCTTACTTAACAGCATGGGATTCTAATCTATAATTATCATCAAATCTATCATAGGGTTATATTCTTAATATATATTTTTATAAATATAGTTTCTATGGTTTCTACTAAAAGTCCTTGGTTACCAACTGTAGAAATGTCGACCCCAGTATCCTAGAGCCCTATTCCATCAAACATTATATTTTAATAAGATACTAGGAATATTATCTTAAAGAAGCAATTAGTTTAGTTGTGCAGGTAAACCGGATACATACTTGATTCTTACATTAAATTTGAATATATAAATTAAAAAATACTTTTTGTAATAAATTTATTCCATCGAAAATATTCCCACAAATGAATCATAATTAACTTCAAGGAATTGAAGGGAAATAAAAAAATTACTATGAGCTAAAATTCTTAGAATGGGTTAGGTGAAAAGGAAGCTACCATGAATCAATAAGAATAATCAATATGGTAAGGTAAAGAAATAAAAAAACATGAAATTTAAATATCTCGATGAGGAATAATCAATATGGAAAGGTAAATTATAGAATAGACATTATTTTTAAAAAACTGGATACCGAGTAATCAATATGGATTGGTAAATAACTAAACAAACCTGCAATTTAATTAACTAGATAAGGCATAATCAATTTGGAAATGTAAATAACTCATAACACATTCTATTTAATTAAAAAACTAATAAATAAATGTATCTAGAGATAATATCATAGTGAAAATATAATGGATAAAAATAACGAAACTCTTAATGAAGGAAATACTTAATTTTTAGATGACATGTTTCCCAAGAATATGATAACTTTACCATCATGGCCTTTCAAAAGATGGTTTAGAATATACTTGATGAAAATCCCACATAACTAAGGATATCCAACTGATAATTCCTATTATTCTACTGATGCATCTATGGGATATAATTAACCATTTCTCACTCATGTCATGAAGTTCAAAATCAATCCTCATATATCTAATAATATATTTAATTCATAACAATGTTCTTTATAGTCTAATAATCAATACTGTGTAAATTATAAGTATTTACCAATGTTTCCCATTTAAGAAAATAACATTTGATGTAAACAACATATGTTAAGATGTTACCTTTTACGAAATAAAAAACATACATGTTAAATAATATATATTTTTAGGGGAAATTTAATGTCTAATGATCACATGAATGTTAATATTTCAAGGGGAAGTTAGTGACTATAAAATGAGATTTGAATGTGAATTTCATTACTAACATTTTTCAAACTAATCATAAACCATCTAGAGGATGAATAAGGATGGAATCAATATATAACCATTGGAGAAATAATAATGTATTTTATTTATTAATATAGTTTCCACAAAAAAAACATTTAAAACATTATTGGGGAATATATTCTTTTCATTTAGAAATACATTTAGAAATAATTTTGTTTGAAAATAACTTATGGAAAACATTTTATTTGGAATTATACATGTAAAAATTAAATAAAAGATTCAAATAAATGAGGATAATGAAAATGGGTAATTCAGTAAATTCCTTAAAATTTAAAAATAACATTTCTTATCCAATGTAAAAAGTTTAGGATAGTTCCTTATTCAATAAACGACAAGAAGATTCATTTCATGTTTTCTATAAATGCTAAATTGGAATTATTTTGGAAACATCATATGATTATTTTTATTATTTTAAAGAGTAAAAAAGGGTGAATATATCTTTTATAAATCTTTTTGAAAATTTTAAAGTCAATTTTGAATAGAGTTTTTAAAAACATGGTTTTTGAAGAAAATATATTTCTAAGAGAAGAGAGAAGTGATGTCATATTTTTATAAAATATTTTGTTAATTAAATTAAGTACCAATGATTTGTAAAATATTAATATTAAATGAAAATACCATAAATTTATATATATTAAAAAATGAAATGGTTTTATTAGGAAATGGAAAAATAATTTCATGTAACTAAAATTCAAGAATAAATAATCATGATAAGAATGAAATTGTAAAATAAACCCTTTCCAATATTATAAAGTTGAATTGATAATATACCAATGAAATTATTATGTATATCAACTTTAAAACAAAATTAATAATGTTTAAATACCACATAATATAATAAAATTTCATAATACATGTAATCTTATAATTTTAATGACATTGGTGATGTAATATAGCTCAGTGAAAAGAAATTGAGTTATGAAATTTTGTACCACTTTTGAACATTAAATTCAAACCTCTATAGATGAAATAATTAAAAACATAACTTAAAATAAAATTAATAATGAATTAATAATGATATTCCATGTAAAATGCAAATAATATACACCATGTAAAATAAACTAGGTGCATAACATTACAATATTCCTTAATGAAATGAAATTGAGATGAAATTTCTTATCTCGCATTTTCTTTACGGATAACATCCTTTAACCTCATGAATAATTATTTTAAACATGTGATTAAATTATTAAATAACATTATTACTAATTTTCATATCATATATTATCTTTTTTTAATATCTTATCACTCATTAGTTAACAGTATTTCATTATTTTCATTGTTTTAAGTGTTAATTGTCTTATTATATCATGCATGCTTCATCATGAACGATATGATTATTAAAAATATTATATAGTTATATAATCTCCAGAATAATTATAATGTCATATTATCATATTTTTAAATCAATTATACTTTTTAAAAGAATCATTAATTGTGATTATTATAAAGGTATTATGTTATGATCATTAATACGATAGTCCACTTGTACACGAGTGATGTTATCATATTTATGTGGGTGAAAATGAAAGAAAGGAAGAAATTTATATATATATTATCAATATAGAATGATACATATGTAATAAATATCAAAATTATACCATTTATACAAAATAATATTATTATCTTTATCATTATCACATTCCATGTGTAGAGTTACTGAAAGACGAATCACATCACTTCGCGAGGCGGTAATTCGCTGTACACACTAGCGATGATATCATATACCACATGGAATGGAAGGTAAAAATACATATATGATATAGTGACTTATTATATATAAATATGTTATAAATATCACATTTATATATATATTATATTCATCATCATACCCATCCTTGAGAGGTGGAAATCAATAAAACAGATGATATCGGTTCGTGAGGTGGTAGTCCACTGTACAAACAAATGTAGATTTCCTAACCCATTTTATGGAATTAGAGACAATTTTAGGTCATTAATTTATTATAAAAACAACCCAATATATTTAATATAATGAGTTTATTATATCATCATGGTTAAATAAAATTTTAATTATGTGGATAAAGAAGTAAAATTAAGATTCTTGTTGAAGAACATTACCTCTTCTTCTGGTGTCCTCCTTATGTTTTCATTAAATCCTTTAAATGTTGGATCTATTCCCAAAATAAGTCTTATATTATTAGGGTAGAAAATTTTTGAAGTTATTTGGGATGGTTTTACCAAAAAAAAGTGGTGTTATTATGTGAAGAAGAGAAGATAGTGGGTGACATATTATAAGTGGGGAAGATGACACGTTAGATATTTTGGAAAAGAATCAGGTGCTCCCACGTTTTTCATTTTCCACAAGGGTCCTAAAATTATCATTATTTAACCTTATAATTTTAATGGTTTATATATGGTAATTTAATATTTTTTATATAAGTGTTTAGGTCATTTTAACACTATTATGTTTTACATTACCCCCAAAAAAATCAATGTTTACCTTAACCATAATAATTAATATTTACTAAATTAAATAATCATTGTGGTCAAAAGTTTAATTGATATTATTATAAATTTAAAATTATTATGACTCTAAATTTGGAATCAAATTTCCCTAACTCAATTCATAGAGTTGTAAAATTGGAATTTAATATTAATCCTGTAGATATGACGAGAAAGAGGATTTTAAAAGTGAAAATGTTCAAAAGTTTTCAAAGTTTTGATATCAAAATAAAATATAAGAATGATTAAAAATAATTAATTGTATTAATAGATTAATATTTTATATATTTTTATTGTAAAACAAATTGAAAATATAATTTATCATATTAAATTATTTAGATGAAAATACAGTTTTAAATTAAAATCCTGTATTTTCCAATATTTCTCAAAAAATCAAACTTTTTATAAAATAAAAAAAATTATCCCAAATATAATTTTGGTCTTATGAATTTAAAAAATGAATTTTATTTTTTAAAATAAATTTTATAAATGTGTCCAAAATTAATTTTAAATTACGTGTGCCAAGCATGACTAAACCGTCTATTCAGAAAATACAATTTTTCTAAAAACAATTCTTTTCTTTAAATGATATTTATTATTATTTATAGTCACTAGATAATTAATAAATTTGTGTAAAATATATATTTTTATAAGATAGTTAGTGATATTATTATCCATTTTTCTAATGTCTTGGTGATAATTATCATATTGAGTAATAATATTATTAGTATATTGTTGTCCAGTAAAACTCAGTATTGCATGTAACTCAAGTTATCAAAGAAACACATTGTCGCAGGTAAGCATATATAAAATTCGTTTGGAGGGAATTTCAATATTTAAAATATATTTAATTTATTAAAAATAGAAATTTTATCAAAAATTCTCAAGATTTTATATTCTTTTCTATGGTTGGTGTTTCATGTGAGACATACTATTGAATAAATTGTTATTATTTTAAATATTCTTGGTGTCACGGAGATTATGAGAGGTTTAACACACTAGATTTTTTTAATATTCAATGAGGAACGTTTCTAAAAATTCTTTATTTAGGGATCTAATGTTTTTAGTGGAAATTTGGGGTTGAATTGAAACAAGAAATTAGTGGTTTTTTATTAATGGTGCGAATAAATGTCAAGTGTAGTCTAAATCCCTTTTATCCAGGATTGTACCTTGGGAAATAATGTAGTGAGTGATCACAAGAATATGATCTGATTAATTATATAATAAATTGTAGGAATGTGGAATTTTTTAATTGTTAAATTATTATTGATTTATTTAGGGACTCATGTTGATGAATGATTGTTGAATGGGATTTAACGAGCATAGGGGAGGGATACTAATCTAACATTAAAAGGATTAACAATATAAAATGAGGTTGGTGGTACCTTGAACATCTATTTGAGTTATTTCATATTGTTATATAACATGTGATATGAAAGATCACGACTTTTTGGTGATTCAACATTTATTTAAAAGTTTAATTCATTTCACTCTATGAAATAAACTGAGCACCTTGAAAAATGGTAGACCCTTGGAGAAAATTTATTACCTCATCCAAATATGGATATGGGATTGATAATAAATGTATGAGAAGGGATATAACGATCCTAGAGGGGTAAAAATAAAATATGTGGGACACAACGATCCTGGTATGGGTTCCCATAGGGACTTACTTGCAAAGGAGAGTATCAGACTAAGAATGATGCCAAAGTAAGTTATGATGGATCCGTGAGATATCTTATATCCCTATCTTTAATTGATTAGATAGTGGGTAAAGTGATCCTCCACCACTAGTATGAGAGTTCGAGGTGGGAATGAACTCGGTATATTTCTGGTATAGTTTAGGCAGGAGAGGAACAACCTCAGATGACATGGGAAGTATGATGGGAATTATTTCATAGTTATATATTGATGTTGGAATGGATTTTCTTATAAGGATGATGAGGTGATGATATTAACCTTATGATATTGAGGGATGTTATACCCTATGAGTAGTGGACTTTATCCTTGGGGAATGGAGTGAGATGGGAGGACCCATGTCGAGTGTATGGACTGTGATATAACCAATATGACCACAATTGTTTGGCAGTCGTCTTTTTAAAATTGATAGTGATAGTACATAGGGGATTTTGGAAGATATAGGTTGTCTACTTAGGACATAGGAATTGGTAATGAGTTATAAGTTTAGGTGGATGGACAAACCATGTGATATAATATATGTGACTCCTAGAAATTCCCCTTATCTCCCATATGATTATATGATGTGTTTCATAGGTGGGGAACTTCTACCCGAAGAGATTTATATGAGATGCCTCCTAGGTGGGCTAAATATAAACCTAGAGGTTTATATGATATATTATTGGGTGAGACATTTCTCTCTTAAATGTTTTTAAAGATTCTATGTGGGGATACTCTTCACCCCAATTGCATTATCTGAGGATATGAGTGGGGCTAATTTTCCCCTCTATTTCATTATCTGAGATCCGAGTGGGGCCACTATTCCCCCCAGTTACATTATTTGAGTTCTTGATGGGTCTTTTCCTCCCAAAGAGTTCTATACACAATATGATCTAGGTGGACACTTTTAAATGAGTGAAAGTTTGTATGATATTCTTGGTGGGGCCACCCTTCTCCCTAATTTCGTTATTCAAAAGATTATAGGGTGGGAAGCTCTTACCCATAGTGGTTTTTTATATAACATGATCTAGGAGTTAATCTTTCAAAACTATGTTATGTTATATATATATCTATACATATTTTTTAGATTCCAAAGTTGGATATGTATCCCGATAATGTTATGTTACATGATTAGAGACATACAACACGGGCCAATGTGGGTACTACCAATCACTAGTGTCATAGTAGAACATGATGATCAATGGTATTATTTTATATACTCATCCTTCTATTTATTTTATGTTCATATCATGTGTTCATACACTGCTTTATCGGTTATGTTAGGGATTCCATTACTGATACCTCATAGAGTTGTACTTTCACCCTACTGAGGCAACGATGACACCAGGGTACCCTAGTATACCACATTATTCATATTTTATGGTAGGGTATAGACCTGATATTGTATCATTAAACTAGATAGATTTCATGGATTTAGAGATGGATGAGTTGAGGCTTGAGGATAGTAGTAAAGAATCCTAATATTTTTAATCATTTTTTTGTTTTATATATAACCGACCCTATGGGTGATTGGTTGGGATGTATGACTATCTGCGTGCATTTCATTTATAATAAGGTGGTTCATTTATATTGATTATGCATACATTTATTTTTTATTATGGATTTTTATAATAATATTTCATTTTTTTCTCAAATATGATTGTAGAGTCTACCCAATAGTAACACCCTAGACCATTATTGCTATTTGATAGCATTTGGCATATAGGGTGGAATACCAGAGGTCTAGTAACACTCTATTCATGACACTGGTGAGTGTCCTAAAGTTAGGGTGTTACAATAGAAATTTTTATCAATTATATTATACTTTTGAAATTCATTTTATTTTATTTCCCATTAATGGATATGAATAAACGAAACTCAATATAACATCAATTAATATCAAGTTAAATGTATATAAACAAGTAATGAAATAAATTTTCATAAAAATTTAATATTATTATTATTATCATTGAAAATTTATAAATGAAATATATTCATAATATTACTAAATATATTCTAAAAAATGGAAAAAAATGTATAGATACTAGTAATACAAGTATTATCGTAAATCATTAATCCATTAACAAATTTTTCATTAATTTCATTAAAATTATTATCAGTAAATGATGAAGAATTAAGTAATATTACATTTTTTGACATGTAATGAAACATTATATTTAAATGGTAGTGACTGTGAGATATTATCCATGATGATAATATTAAGTGAAATTTTAAAAATATACTCTATGAAAACACTCAGAGACATGAAATTAAAATTGATAATATTTAATTTTAAAATACTTTCATCGTTATGTTAGTTATCTTTAAAATCATTAAATTTTTTAAAAACATTATTTTTTATTTTTGATAATTATTTTTACATCACAACCTTAAATAATTAAGAAAATTAATTTCTATTGAAAATTTAAATAATATTGAAGAACATGGCTTCAATCACTTTGTATTATTATATTTATAATATAGTTAATGATATCATACCAAACATTGTAAACATGCGTGGAAAATTGATTCCCAAATATAAATTGATATGGAATGTATGTATCAAGCCTTTTTTGACCTCTTTTTCATAAAAATCAAAATTTAAATAATTTTTTCATTAATCATGCTGGTTGAGAAATCTTATGGAAAAATGTATTTCTTTTTACAAATATGAATTAAATTTTAGTTGAAATTTCGAGTTAATAATTGACACTTGACTAACTAATTACAGATTATTTTATTACTTTTAGATAATTTTTCTAATGGATTATGAATTAAAGGAAAAAATCAGGTATTTCTACAGAAATAATATATCATACACCATAGGATACCTAGTGAGCTTCCAACAGGATTGGAAAACAAACTATATTGTTATCAAATGACGGTTTTCTACAGGATTCTAGTTACCCAGTGGTCTCTAGGGTTAAATTCAAAGGTAGAAATTTTATAAAATTTCTAAAATCCATTGCTATATTCATTCTTCCCTTGAAATCCTCACAAGACAAACCCCCAATCCATTGGTTTTTTTCCCTTAGGTACTCCAAACATCCCATCTGGTGTCAAAATCATGTGTCATAAGTTGTACTGATCCTCTATAGATCATAGTAACTCTACGAACTCTCAGATCTATATTTAATATAACCATTTTTCTAATATTACTCTAAAACCTTAATTTATGGGTTTTTATATGATTATTCATCCCAAATGATCTAGGAATAATTTTACTATGATTTTTATTTAATTAACTCATATCAACTAGAGGTAACCAGTACCAAGACTTTTCAATCATTTTATATGTGATTTGTGTGTCCTGTGGTATAGAAGTGTGGATTAGTAGTTTATAGGGAATAAGATTAGATCCTAGAGAGTTTGAATTAGTGTAATAAAGTGGGTAAAAATTATTTTAGTTATAGAGTATGACCCACACACACATAACTTGAGACTATAGTAAATATGAATGAACATTGATTTTGAGTCATAAGCTAGTTTTTGAGTAGGGACCCCATGATGGGAATCTGTCCATGATGCAAAAAAATAACTACAACTGATTTCCTCACATTTTAAAAAATTAAAAATATGAAATTTTATCAATTCTTATATCATTTTATTAGGGGATATTAATTTTGACATCTATGAAACTTATAACTAGATGTGGTTATTTGAAAATCCTTGTGAAATAATCTATATATTCCTAACACACACCCAATTTTGTTTAATTTGTTATCCTTCCTAATCCAAAATCTCTATTATTCCTCCCCTAATGAAATCTATTCTATGTTTCCCTCCATATTCCATAAAAGTGAAAGATGATGACCATCCATTTCCCTCTCTAACCCAGATTTTTGACTTTAGTCACTCAATCAACTATTTCTATTTTCCTTTATAATTTATTGTTATTTATTTATTTAATGATTATTAAATTTCTATGTTATTTTTTGATTAATTAACAATGTAAAATTTTAAGGGTTGATTTTATGTTTTAGAGTTGTTTTTTTAATGAATTCATGATTTATGTTTCAATTTTTATATATTTTTTACTAATACTTTCTTGACTAATCATTTTTCAATATTCTATGTTTTTTGTTGTTATTTTTTCGATGATTATGGTATTTTATTTTTGTTTTATAGTCATAATACATATTCTATTTTTTTCTCAGTTTTTAAATAGCACTATAGTAAAGTAATTATAGTTATTTAATGATTTATAATTAATTTATTCTTAAATTTTTTTTAAATTTTTTTTAAGATATCAGGAATTTTTTTCATTGAATTTTGTTTCAAATATTCAATAGAAAAGGTTATAACCACTATAAAAATGAAATAGTTTCACATCACATAATCAATGTATAGAAGGAAAACATTGGGTTATTATTAATCACTTGAAAAATAAGTTATGTTATAAAAAAATATAAATTTATTATAACATTATTGTGACACCATGTAAAATATATTATATTTTTTTAAATTTTTTTTAATCACATAATTTATTAAATGATTCATGTATATCCAATAATGAAATTAATATAATAGGTATTTCACAAATATTAATATTTATCCAATTAAAATTGGCATTTTATTCTAACCACAAAGGTATTAATTTAAATTTTAGACAATATAAGGTTTTAGTTTACACGATGTTTTATTTTTTCCAACATATTATTGATTTCCCATTGAAGGATACCCTTAAATTGATGGGTAAAAGCAGAAAATAAGAAGGTCTTAATGGATACATGGTTAATATACTATTGATCATTAAATAGAGTTTTGGATAACACAAAAGACACCATTTTGTTCAATGTTGTGGTGTTAAGAGTATTCTCACACTCAGGATATTCTTGTGACTAGTTTCTTTAGTTGATTCATTCATGATGTTTGATAATTGATTCTTATTTTAAATATTGTTAACATGCTTATAGATGAGTTATGAATTTACTTTATATGCACTAAAGCAACGAAATAGAGTTTTTTTGTATTTAAAAATCATGCCATAATTGACACTAACTTCATTATGATTTCTTTCAGAATCCCTGTAGTTTTAATCTAATATAGATAGCATACCAAAACACTAGGTCATGATTTTTATGGGATAATGGAGTTGAGGAAGTTCACTATGTATTATATTATGGAAATTTACTTATAATTTTATTTAGAGGGTTATTCCAAACAATGGAGTTAATTAAACAATTTTTTTGGTCATGAAATAGTTATTCACTGGTAGAATTTATAGAAACAAGATAATGCAACAGTCTTTTTGGGCATGACATAATTTTTTGTTTGGATATTTTCTAGAATAATAAGGATTATATTATTTCCACTTGATTATTATATTCACATCATAAATATGTTAAATTAGGTGGTGATTTTGGGTATATTCTTAATATTTTAGGTGTTTTAAATTAGAGTTTATGCAAAATATTAAGATTTGAGATTAACGAGAAACAAAACAGGGTGATATATAACTAAATATTCCAGGTATATTTCTGGAGATAATTTAACAATATTACATGAGAAGAATGCAAGGTCACACATGATCCAACATTGAAGGAACTTGAAGAGGATCATAAAAGATTGATTTATTTATAGAAACATGTTTTGATTATTCTTATTCTTGGAGTAAAGGAGCATCTCCTAACTCCTTTATTTTCCATATTCTCTATTTATGATATGATGAAGAACTGAAAAGTAGGATTTCAATAACTGATCACTATGGATTAACCATGAAATAAAAAGAGTAACCAAACTTCTAAAAATATAATTTTTATGTATTTTACCTCCTTGCCTATAATTCATCATCAATGATTATTTTTTTTCAATATCTTGTGCTTTAACTGATTTAGGATAAGCATGTTTAATGGTGGTGTTTGTTAATTTCTTATTTGAAGGATATATTCCCCAATTATAATATAATGAATATATCTTTTTGTTTATATCATATTTTAAGGTATAAGTTTATCATAAGGTCTGAAAATGGTAGTTTGGGTACATCATTGCATATGATATAAAGATATTATATGGGTGTCTCCAATGCCAATTCACAGTGCATGAAATTGGATTTTCATATGGATATGTTATTAAAGTAATTTTAATTTACAATTATTATATCACATTAAAATTAAACATTTGTAGTCAAATGCTAAGAGTTAATGTTCAAAATTCCCACAGATATGATAGAATTGATGTTAAATTGTTCATATGATGAAATGTAAGGAGATGACTGAATTTTACAAAGGATTCCAAGACCTTTTCCATTTACTTGTATGTATATTAAGATATGAGTAAATTCTTTATGTGATGTAGGATGTCCTTGAGCCCTATGTAATTATGTCCAAGGAATTTATATCAAGGTGTGATCCACTCCAAAGCATTATTAACTGATTCTCTAATTCCTAAACCACTCTTCATTATCCTTACATAGACACTATAAAATACTAGCATATTGTGGTCAAAAGGAGGATTCCAGATAATACATATATTCATATATTTTTTTAAAATTTTTCAATTTAAACTAACCAAATAATTAATATAAAATATAGTCAATTAATAAACTTTTGGTATTTTGAGAATAATATGAAATATAATTGTAAATAGAATGATTATTTAATTATAATTGATTTAATAATTTTTTAATTAATTTGGATAAATTATACACTAAATATATGATTTTCAGTACTTAATAATTTTTTTGAATCAATGTAAAGTCTACAAGATAAATGTCATGGAAGAAGAATTTCGAAGAAGTGTTAAATTTCAAAAGTTGTAGGATGAATAAAATTAAAAGTGGATATTAAGTGTAACATTCCCCACTCTAATATATAAGACTAATTTCATAGTTCCATTACATATGAATTAAAATGTAATAAGATATAGAAAATTGACTACTCTGATATGTGAGAGTTATATACTCTCACATAAAGGTCATTTATATTGGAGTTAGTTCCATAGAACCAACTTACATTATACTTTTGATAACTTTTATATTTAAAAAATTTTATACTAGTAAATATCTTTTCACATGATGATTTTCATAATATGTATCATTAATGTGATAACATCCTTAAAATATCTTTCACATTAAATGTCCATACCAGTTCTTCACTGTGATGTGAATCTTAAAGTGTTATGAATCTATTCTCAAATATAAATTCTTTGGTTAGATGATATCTATGTAATGGGATAAAGATGATTTTTGGTAATTATGTGTATGAGTTTTTGTAAAGGTGCGTTCCCTAGACCAAAAAATAATTATTATTTTCAATTTTCAAATCATGTACACATGGATTTATACATTATGTATTGTTACCATACAAGTGTTGATATTTATTGTTCGTAATTTACATAGCACCATCCATAGATTATTTTTAATATGAAAAAGTTATAATAGTTCTCATCTATAATTATAATGTAGAGATACTACAAAATTACTATTAAGAATATTTCTTATAGTCAAGATACATCATACAGAAAGGAAAAAGATGATATCTTAATATTAGTTGTTGGGGGATGATAAAAATTGAGACTTCTTCTCATAAAGTTCACACATGATTTTCTCAATTAATGGAGATCATGAAGACTGAAATTAAAATACAAACACAATATCATTTAGTCGACATAGGGTTTTCTTACATATATGCATGTTTATTTGTCTCTCAACATGAGATAATTATTATTATATTTCATTTGATCGAATACATTAATGGAAGATAAAAACCAATACATTTATTTCATAGTGAGGTTATTGAATTGTTCATGTCATTGGAAAAATTCTATTGATTAAATGATGTTCAAAATGGAACCCATTTCATCAGAATGGAAGATATTTGGAACTAGTTTACCAAGATGTATGTATCTTTATTACCACCATTACTATGATAATTTATGGTAAGTCCATCCTATAAGGTCACAAATATGAAAATTAAGAAAGGATAATGACCCAATGTGTGTGTCATGCTCTATGAGAAATAATGTGATTGAAAGATTATAATACAGGAAGTGTGCTCATATGAGGTTTTCATTGTTATTAAATTCTTTATCTCTTTAAAGGAAATGATGTCTTCCCAAATACCACTCCCTGTTTGTGAGTTAAGTAACTTATCTCAAGATATAGGTCATAAAGACTCCCACACAAAGTGTATTTTAATATTTTTTCTAATTCCAAAAAATTAGAGTTTAGGAATTTCTAGGCCCTATAGAAGGGGTAATGATATGTCAAAGATTAAACAATCACAACCTATAATATAAATTCAATATCATTCATGTTTTAGATAATAGATATTGAATTTATCAAATAAAACTATTCAAAAATCATTATGTGAATACTATATTTTTTTTACAAAAAAATAATAATTTATTTAAGGATAGTTATATATTTAATTGAAGTAGAAAGTCAATATAAGACATCAAATTATATCACATAACATTACTTTGATGTTACAATTATGTGATAAAGTATTCATCTCACTCGAAACATGTTTTGATTGTTTATTGTGTCAGTTTGGGGTCTGTTTAAAGGGTTAACTTCTATAAGAACAAGAATGAAATTATGGTAGATATAACATAAGTATATAAACACATTGAGACATAAAAATGATTGGTCAAATACTTTTCAGGAATTATATCACATATATATCTCCCTCTATCATGGTATAGATACATATTGAAGGTAATTTTACGAATGATTCAATTAAAGCTTAAGAATTTATCATTTTGATCTCCTTCGATTGCAAGGACATCAAAATCTCCTTAGTTTCTCTGCAACATTACCCAATTGCGAAGGTTAATGTTTGAACAAGAATTTGGAGCATGTAGTGAAGATCTAGAGGGCTATGAAATGGGTTCCTTCAAGTAATGATCACCACCAATGAAAAAAAATTAAATGAAATAATATGAGGTATGGTTTTAGTTTAATTATTTATTATTAATTTATGTTATATGGGATACTCAAGGGGATATCAGCTTAATGATTGACAAGTGACAATGACATGATGTTGAATATAATTTAAAAAATTTAAATTCACATTATTATATGCTTCTAAAATGCTTCTAGTACCAAAACATTGTATCTGACAGACTAGGTATTTATGTAATAATATTTAATGTTAAATTTTCATGAATTCATGTAGAGAGTACCACAATGGTCCAAACACTTGTGACTATGCCTCAATCTGAGGTTAAGAACTATGTTATGACTATAAGATGTCTAAAACGGATCAAAATATATGTTTAGGATTTTAAAAATAAATATATATATAAATATATATATATATATATTAGATTATATATATATATATATATTAGATTATATATATATATGTATATATGTATGTATGTATATTATATTCATAAAGCGTGAAAAGAGATCTTGTTTCGAGTGTGATTGTGTGGTCAACAGTTGTGGTTTTACCTACTGGTGTCCTAGGATTATCAGAAGAAGTAAACCATGTATAAATGATAACGAAAACTAATAAAAATAAAAGGCAAAATCGTACAATTACAAACATGTAAAAAATTCCACTATATAGGTTTAAAAAAAATACATATGGGTGTGTGCACCGCGGTGTTTGGAACGAGTAAAAAAATAAAAATATCAAAATAATACTTATTGATTAGGATGTAATATTTTTTACCCACAAAAAACCACCCCAAATGGGGTGGTAATCTATAGGTAATCTATACCACTTTGGGAATCTATTAAAATAAAAAATATATATTTCTCTACAGAACCATCCACCTTAACTAGGACGCCCCTACAAACACACCCCATTCCCCACATGAGGTTTTCTTTTCATGTGATTTGACTCTTTAGTTGGGTTTCCCCAATCTAGCTAGGTTAGACCATCCCCTTATAATACACCAAGTCCTATTGGAGTGCATTATGAGCCATAAACTCATTTAGGGGTAAATTAAAATACCAAGGGAGCTCTAAATATTAAGAAAAAAATCAGAAATGTTTTTAAAAATATTTGGGATCTATTACAATCAATTAAGGGATTGTGTGATTTATATTTTATGGATTAAAATTATTTTTATTTTTATTAACTAATATTAAATACCCACATGTTGAATTATTCCTAATTTTAATTTATTTACATGGGATTAAAGATTGTCGATTGATCATGATCGTTGATTGGCTAATGAATGTCAGATTTTTCAATCTTCAATTCATTTATTTATTGAAATGAGTTTATTTGTAATAATTATATAATAAATTATTATATCTGTATTATATTTTTCATCATTATATGTATAAGTAAATTCACATCCATAATAAAAATATTTCATTAGCATTTCACATTATGGAGATCCTCTCACATGTTCGTGTGTATTACTGATGTATAGAAATTAAAAAAATGGAATGTCATATATGCTGAGACTTGGTGTCACACCATAAGACAATTTAAAGCATTGGATGGGTGAATACTATAACTGAAATTATGTGTGACATAACTCAAAAAGTTTCCCTTGGGTCCGAGGTTGATCCATTATTTTCTCAATTGATCAAGAATTAGAACTAGATCATGATCACACATTTTTATATTTATATATGTTTTATTGGTTTTATGTTTGTGAATTTATATGTGATAACATAAAATAATTAACAAGAATGAATAGATAAAATGAAAATGCACAGTGAAATATTTTCTATTTTATCATAGCAATGTTGGGAGGGAGACCCCATAGAAAAATCATGATCAATATAAATGGATTTTTTTTAATGAAATATAAAGACTGTAAAAAAATATCAATTCATTAATGCCATAAATAAATTTAATTTAAAAAACCATACGTTTTAGGTTCTCATAATCACTAGTTGATGGTGACTCTTATCACTGGGATGTTCTTATCAAGGATGTGGGTTGACTTACAAAAATTTGGTACCAAAGAAGTATCTATGACTAGATTATTGAAATTTTATTGGAAAAACATTGCGTAATTAAAGGTTAAACTTTATATAAAATGATACACAATTCAATGAATCAAGGAACCACGATATAATGTGGTTGGCCAGCCAAAAGTCCACCTTACTTTCTAAGTAGTGGAATAACCATATCATAGAATATGAGCGGAGGTGATAAGTATCATTTATACTATAATACTCAATAAAATGAGTATTATGATTCTAGTAGTTGAAGGTTTATTGGATTTGATAAAATAGGAGGTAAATTTAAAATTAATAAGTATATAATTCACAATAATCTGTAATTAAGATAAAAGTACTTATTTTCAAGGGTTTTTTGTATAAAAATGTATAATAATAATTAAATAATTTAACCTTAATATAAATTTATGAAAAATAATATGTCATAAATGAAATTAATTTCCAAGTTTAGTATAATAACTTGTGTAAATTAAAAGGAAATTATCTGTGCTAAACTCTCGACTATCTATTAAACTAACCTATAATGAAATGGTGAAAAGGATAATTAAAGGAGACACATGGATTGTGCATTTTATGTCTATATCATAATGATATCATCAATGATTAATTATTTCTGAAAAAAACATCATGACATGAATGGTTTCACATGTTGTGTCATCTTTGAGAAATTTATGATGTGAATGTGTAGTGAGAAATGAATTAGATGGTAATTATCCTAAACACATGTAAATTTAAATTTGAAACATGATCCTTCAATACATCCCATTATTCTGTCATTATCACATAGTTACTCTTAATCAATTTTTGATAAAAAAATTAATAAAATAGATAAACTACTCTAAAACATTTTAGGCGTGGTTCACCGTGAATATAAGAATATAAATAAAGTTAACTCTTTAGTTCATATGGTGGAAAATATTAAAGACATGCATTAAGGGACAATGGAAAGTGTGATTCTAAAGTCACCTTCCAAATGTGATTCAATGGAAAATAGTAATATCAAAGAACACAATACTATTTTCTTTTCATGTTTCAATATAATTCTATAGAAGAGAGTCTACAATGGATTAAATTAGATTAAATAAAAGGATTCAACTTCATATATATTCAATATGTTTTATAATGTTTTTGTTTTACTTATTATGAATTATATACTAAATGTATGTCATATATTTGTATCCAAAAATGATAAACAATATTTTTTATAAATATTACAAGAAGTTAGTCAAATTCTCTAAGAATATTAGAAAGTATGATCACTACGTTAGTGGTGGGAAGCACATGACATTTAATTTCCTAGTACACTAATTTTAGTTATAAATTTTGAAGAACTAAAAAAAAATTATCTCATGTATCCAATGGACATAATGAGGAATTATTTTATTTTAGAATGAATGTTGTTTGTGGTGTTTCATACTCAGTTAATAGTTCTGTGACACTTGAATCATAAAAAAGAGATGATTAATGTAAAATGTACGACTTAGTAAAACACATTCATGAAAGGAGAATTCATTATCAAGTAAAAAAATAGTTATTAATCATATAATCAGTATGGTGTTTATAAAATTTGGAGCTAAACACCTTAGGTGTTATCAATATAGTTATTTATCAAGTTGTAGAAAAAGAAACTTGTAATGTATGTCGAAAATCATCCAGGTTTAGTTCTTCTTAATCATGTGGACTTTTATAATGATAAGTTAGAGGTAAGTTGATATACATTATTATATTCCACAAATAAATTTAGGTAATTTAATATTAAAGTTAATAATATTCTTGGTTAAAATATATGAGTCAATTAGGGCCTATGAGTCCAAGAATATCTTGACCAAGTATTAATCGATCAAGAAAATGTAGAGTAGAGTAATTATTAAATTCATATTTCCTTATACACATAGAGTCTATAATGTGTGTTAAAGGGGTATAAGTGGTGAATCTTACATTAATACATTAATCAATAAAATGTAGAGTGGATTTAATCCAAAACTGTCATTTCTTTTTATACATCATAGTAATAATTTAAGTACAAGGGTGATCAATAATGAGACTTATGAGTTCGGAAAATTCAACCATTATCCTGCAGATAAATTTTTAAAAAGTGGAATTGTTGACCATTAATAAAAATTTAACAATAATAAAAAAGAGACATCATAATTTATAGTACGAAATAAATCCACTATGCCATGAATAATTGTATTTTATACCATTATGTGTTCTTCATCGTATTTAGAACTGGTTACCAATTAAATTAATGTTTATATAATTATATATTTTTTTTGAAAAAAAGAAATTCATAATCTAAAATATATTAATTTAATTGATTAGTTAAAAATTATTTAAGTTTATTAAAAAAATTATTTAAATATAACAGTTTACCATTATCATGGTCATTAACATTAATCTTAGTAATATTAATTTTATGAAAAAAAAGGTATTAAAATAATCACGGAATATTATTAGGTTAACGGAAAATATTAAATACATTTTTATATATATAAATTATACAATTGAAAAAAAGTAATTTTGATTACAAGGGAATAAAAGTACTTTTTAGAGTAAAATATTACGCATGTTTCCAAATTGATGTACATGATTTTAAAAAAAAAATCATAGTAATTTTAAATGATTTATTTTACATACAAATACATATATTTTTTATAAAATGAATTAAAAAAATTAAGACATTCTGGTATCATGATTATTAAATAAAAAAGACAATTTTTATAAAAATTGGTACTTCATAAATATTCACCTAAAACTCAATTATTTCAGAAAAAACCTAAAATTCATCATTAGATAATGTAGTTATACTAAATCCAAAAATTAAGATCATTTTATAAAATTATTATTCTTAAATTTATAAATGTAATTTTGAATAAAATTATATAAAATAATAAAGAACTGTTTTTATTAGGAAATGATATTTTCAAATATTAACTATTATTATCATCATTTCATATCATATATTGACTAAATTAGTGTAAAAAATTATTCATATAATTAATGATATGTTTATTAAAAGTGAAATTCATATTTCATAAAAACTCATTTTTTTTAAAATATATATTGGTGGGAGGAGTGGTCATCCACATTGTGTTAGAATAGTACAACACAACTTCTTTATAGGGGGTGACACAACTCCATTGTTTGATTTAACCATTTCATTGTATTTTAGGGGGTGGGGGAGACAAAGATTTTCTGATTTTCCTCTTATATTACCATCTGTTTGAATTTTCAGGACCTTTATATCCTTTGGGTCATCATTTTATATGGATCTTTTTCTCTACGCTTTTAAAGAGTTTCCTCTTTTCCTTGTTTTCAAAAGTGGATTTCTTTTATTATTCTATAAAAAGGTATAATCACTAAAAATTATCTTATTAGTCATTTTGGATAAAATAATTGAATTTCATTCATCATAAAATTACCATTTATATTCATTTTACTTATACTAAATAAAACAATTATTCCAATTAATTCTTGCTAATTTAATGATAAGGTTATAATAGTGATACTAAAATAATTATATTTTATTTTAATATATTGTAGTTTAAATTATTTTTAGTGTTTAATGTGGTGAATTATATCAAAAACAATGAATTATTTAGGAGAACTCATATATTAAAATCTCAGGGTGTTATAGTAATTTCCAACTCAGGAAATCCCTATGTAATGTGACTTGTCTAACTTTGATGTAGAGATGGCCATGTTGTTAATAAGTTCATGAATATTTATCTTTTCTATCATATAATTCTCAGTATAGTTGCATGAGATATATTAGTCTATACATGGCGTTCCCAACCTTCATAGTGTCTCTCCATCTTGAGATCATGCTTCCACATTGGTATATATAGAGTTTTCTAGTGGCCTATGGTGGCCTAATGCAGTGACCAGAGAGTTTCAAGGAAAAGCGGCAGTGATATCAAGATGTACAAGAGGGGGGATACATGAACTTGAGTGAGACTATAATGTTTTTTAAAGTATGTAGTAACAATAAAATACACCACCCACATCCTCTATTGTAAAATAAGCTTATAGAAAGAGTTTGGAACTATTGGTACATGTCCCAAGACTATTTGTATAGGCTATACCAATTGTTTTGATGGTTGTTGGTTTTTCGGACATAGGCATGGACCTATACCAACATTTTTGGGAAATTTTAGTATAGGTGGTTTATAATAATGGTTTTCAAACCATTGATATTGGTAATATGAAATTCTGATACAAACAGTTTTGAAAAATATTAGTATAGGTAATTGAAACAAAAACCTCAAGAGGTTATGAACCCTGGACCATAATTTTAAAAATCAATGACTTATCCACTAGTCTAAAATGTCTTATTGAAAAAAAATATGATATATATATATATATGTAAATTAATTCTTGATTTATTCAATGTTATTTGAGAAAATAATTCATTAAACCTCAAAATACATATACCAATGGTTAGAAAATCCAATAGTATAGGTCTATACCAACGGTTTTCCCAACCATTGGTATATGTATTTTTATTTTATGATCATTTATACCAACAATTTTTTCAAAAACATTGGTATAGGTTCATTTTATTAAATCTATGTCGACATCTTTTATAAAACCATTTGTATACGGAAACTCTACAAATGGTTATTCAAAACCATTAGTATAGGGTCATCATATAGTACCCATACCGATGTTTTGCCAACAACTATTGCTATAGGTCCAGTTTCTAGTAGTAATTGAAGGTATATGTATCTATGTACATACATATAAAACTAAATTTGACAAGAACACATTGAATATATGACTGAATTGTCACCCCCACACCTCACTCTCTCTCTAACCATGTCGACCCACATGGGTCTAACCTATGATTGTTCTAACTTGTCCAGATTTTCCATGAATTCTAAAAACTTGTACATAGGTCGTGTTGATCACATTTTTCCCAAAATATAAAAATTAACAATTTGTGAAAAAATTTCAAACAGAAATATTTATTTTGCTACAAAAAAATTCAAATATAATTAATTAATTAATTCCATTTTAGAAAATTTACTCTAAAAATAGAAACTACACAAAAATGAACTATCAATGAATAATTTAGGCAATATCAATTGAAAATTAGTCAATTTTATTGTTTAAAATTAAAATTTTAAATGTATAAAATCATGACATAAAGACTCACAGTTCCTCAAAAATGATAGATCACCTAGTAATTGTGTGTTTTGGAATCCTAATATCACATAGGTGGACTATAGGAATAATATGACTTCCACAATGAAAAGGTCCAACACATAGTGAACCTAAAAAATACCCAATTTCATCCAAAGGCACTAGGAATCATATAACACCTGTAATACATAAAAAAAATTCATAAATGTTATGTTAAAACAAAATAAAAACATACCTTAAAATTTTAGGGTGTTATAAATCTCCCCCTCAAAAGATTTCTCATCCTTAAGAAAGTGTCTAGATGTATTACATGAATAAATAAGGACATGAAGACTGAAAATATACTTATTATTACAAAGCCTCCACTTGGAAATTATCATGCCACTATAGAACAAAAAAACTGGAACCATTTTAACTAATAACACTTTCTTTATCTGATACACAATCTAAATTGACTACACTACAAATGATGCAGCCAGTTTCAAAAAAACTTCCTCATTGTTGACCAGATGCACAAGATAAAGATCATACTTCGGAATCTGTGACTCATTGGAGATGTTACACATGACTCAATATCATGGAGGGTGATTAATTAGTATGAAAATATCCTATTTAATTTGAATATCTTGAATGGTCCAACAAACTATGATGATAACTCACCATAGTTCCAAAATCATCAATTCCCCAACTAATTTGAAACCCATAAGAAAACACAACTACCTATATAGAAATCCTGGTGTCATTTCCTCCATTCATTATATGAATGATTCTTGATTTATGCAATCACCAAAAAATTTAGAATCAAATACCCCTATATGGAGGTCTCCTGCACCAATGTGATCCTAATAACATCTGGATCACCTAATTAATTCCATCATAGTTGTGAATGAAAATTTTCACCATATAGAGCCTCAAAAAAGTCTTCTAGATATACTTACAAAATTAGTTATTATACATAAACTCCATCAATGATATATGATCATCCCATTATCCAACAGATTCCAAAACACATGCCCTGAGAATATGCCCTAAAATCTGGATAATTTTTTGTGGATATCCATTTATATGATGATGATATACTGTACTCATCTATAATAAATTACCCTTTTAAATTTACTTGACTTTAAAAAATTATGTTGTGGAAAGAGCATCTTAGTAATATACAATTCTCAAAAGATCTTTTTGTAGTTGCATTATCTCCTATATGTTGAGATTACCCCAATTATATATTTAACGGGTCTCTTGAATCATCAAGAAATATTCAACATTCGTGAACCATTCGATCAAAATATAAAAAAAACTATAACTCTTAGGGTTCTAGGTAATCCTATGATAATGACCATTTTTACCTCATCCCACTTCTACACAAGTACATGAATAGTTTAAAGAAATCCAAATGGTCCTTAATGATTATATTTAATCATTTGATAGGTTATAAAGTGAGGGGAAAACCTATAATGTCCCAATTTATACCCAACCACTAGAAACATTATGGTATATATTAGTAGATCCTAGGTGAACATACCATTGTAATATAAGAGTGTCCCTTGTTATCTCTTATCTAATAGTAATATGTACTACTATCATGTCCCAGACATAAATCATGTCATCCATACCCAAAGACTATTTTTAGATTGGGTTTTTTCTTTCAATATTTTCCCACATAAAAAATCATTCAGCATTAAATAGATGACTTCCTTTTACCTAGTCCAGCAAGACAGAATTGATGACTATGGGACCATAGGTCATTACCCCTTGATTTTAATATGCAGCCATCATACAACTTTCTTATATAATCACATAATTACATCATTATTTCAATGGTCACTATCTAATCTCTTTTATATTCCTACTAGAATCATTTAAAAAATAATTTCCTTTTCTAGTAGTATAATCCATCAAAACTTCAAAAGTCTATTAGTATATAATCCAATTACTCATTAAAAGGATTATGTATCCTTGAGAGAAAATATTCCTTAAGATATCATGGTCCAAATAAATAAAACATCTCTCACTGAAAATATATTGTCACCAACATATCAAGGTTTGGACCATAAAAAATAACTCTAGATCATGAGTTTGAATTTTCTCTCATGGGGTCATCACTAGAAAGACCCATAAGATACTGCCTGATCCCAATCCAATAAAATAGATCCCAAGACAATAGCTGACGCTTCACAATAAACTACATAACCAATCAAAGGCTTAAGGAAAATTATTATTAGAGTAGACATAAACCTTCTATTATAATTTAGGATATCCTATTCACATTGTTTTTTTACTCAAACTTAACTCCTGACATGGTAAGCACAGTCATAAGCGTTGATAAGTGGGAGAAGTCCAAAATAAACAACTTTTAGTATCCCATGAAACTAACGAAACCTCAAATATCAAACACATTTCAATATCATGTACAAGACATAAAAACCTTTAAATTATTCATATCAATAAATATTACAGTCTCTAAAAACCACAAGCCTATGAAATACACCACATGGATCCAAAAGTGACACATCAAATTCTTAACATAAAGATGACGCGCTTGAAGGATACTCAACATAATGTCAAGGAGTATATCATGAAAATATGAGGTTTGTGAATATGTTATAATATAATAAAATGACACACAAATTAATAAGTCTAGGTATGGGTGAATTATCCCATTTAAGAGATACAAAAAAATTGTACAATCATTCATAAACCCAAAGGGAATCAGTAGATACTAAAACGACACATATATTCTCCTAAACATTATATTTGGAACGTCTACCTCTTTGAACCAATGATAGTGGTAGTCAGAATATAATTAAATCTTAGAGGAACACCTATATCTCCTCAACTAATCGAACAAATCGAAAATCCTTGGAAAGAGAAACCTATTCTTCATAGATTCTGGATTCATCTTCCTATAATCCAAGCACAACCAATTTTTACCATCCTCTATTATAGTGAACAAAACTGGGGCACCATATAGAGATGTTCATGGTTAGATAAATACATTATTATTCAAATCCTTAAGCTACACTATTAACTCTTTAAAATATGTCAATTCCATATGTAATGGAGGAATTGATATAGGATGTTCTATAGAAGTAAGATTTGATGAAACTATTTACCAATTTTCCATAATAACCACACTTACCACCTATATTGTAATGAATCTAACATGGAAAGGTCTGGTCACACTCTTCCTAATCCTAAATCCCATTTTCCAATTAAGACGTGATTTTTTACATTGTCATATGTAATGGTTACTCTTCTTTAGCAACAATTGACGTGATATTGGTAAAAAGTCAACTTCTTCATACTTAATATCGCATCAAAGCTGGTCATTTTTAAGATCATGAAATCCCACATAGGTCCATAGACTATATCTACCATGGAACATCCAAGAACCCTCTATATATGATCTACCTTATTTACTATGGGATTATCAAGAGATAAAAATTGGATATATAACTTATCCAACAAGTCTAACGCATCCACAACATGTTAAAAAAATATAATGGTAATTTCATTTATAAGAAAATTAGTTGGGAGTATAGACATAATCATAACCATATCTTGAAAAGTCAATTTTTTCTATACATAATTATTTAGAATCTGGATCACTATGTAGATTCTATCAAAATAATATTACTATGAATTTCCCCAAAATCCCTAGTTCACCAAATCCTATGGAGTTTGTAACTACCTCTAAGACCACCCTTGATTTATGTCCTATGTCATATTGGTATAAACACATGAATTTAAACATGATGACATTAAATATAATTGAAATAGTTGTCCCATATTACCATATTGATTACTCTTATAATGAGTATTTGGTCATAATATAGAGTAAGGTCCAATCTACATACATAAAAATAATGGGAAGTGTTAGGTCCACTAGGTTAGATACCCAGAGAGGGGCGGGAATCATGGTATGATAGATTAAAACCACTCACTATATTGATCATGTTTCACATTTTAGAAAAACTATCTTCTCTCGTTCTACTAGAAAAGTATAAACAGAAATTAAATCATGCACATGAAACATCAAATTTTAATTGGTTCACCCTCACTGGGATACATCCGAGGAACATACACCAGCGATGTGATGACATACCAAATCCACTAAAAGCGCACTACTATTTACAAAGTTCGGAGTAGACTCACCATCCCTCATGGTTTATGACCACTAACAACATGAAATATCACTTTTCTCTCAACTGAAGTGTTCTCACTGTTTCCTTAGACTATCCACTCATAATTTAAAGACTTATAGTTCACATTATCTTCTTTATGTAGATGCTTTGTCGAATTTCGACATTCATCCACTGAGGAATACCACTTTACCATTGGTATATCAGGAAATCATCCAACTTTCACACCACCCTAGTATGACTGGTGCACTTCTCCAAGCCTGGAATGAATCTCTATGCCTGAATAGCCTCTCCAAGCCTAGTGTGCAAGTTTGACCATACTACTCACACGACACACCCTTCTTCAACACTAAACATGGGTGACTCACGCCCTTTTACACCCAAAAGAATATTGGTGCACAACTATCAACTTGTGTGCTTCTATAATCCTGGCGTGCTAGTGACACCTAACCACTTGTGTTACACTCTCATTTCCAACTCAGAACTTGGGAGACCCACACCCTTTTAAGCCCAAAACAAAATGGGCATGCAACAGTCAATTGGTATGCAACTTCTGAATATCTTTATACTTGTGCAACCAAACCACCACTTGTGCACTAAAACCACTTGGATGGATGGAGGTCAATTTTTAACTAAGGGAAGAGATTATTTCAAAATGAGGAGGGGTATCCCTCTATTTATAGGGATTTTGGACACCCTGAGGGCTGGCACGCATGTCTCCTCTTGGAGAGAAAGTACAACTGCCCTAGTATCTATCACCCTCATCACCTTGCACGACAAAACCAATACTTGGGAACCCCTAATTACTTTTCCATATTTTGATGTTCTAATCCTAAAAACATATGGCTCACAACATTCCAAGACTCCAATACACCAGTGCACAAGTCACATTACCAAAAAATCTTTTCTCCATTTGTCGATTTTGAGGCCCAAAAATTTGGAAAACACTATAAAATGTCACCACCTTGTATTTGCTCTTGTTTCACTGCCTTCTAATCATCCATTACTTTGTCAAGGTTCTTCCTCCAATCATGGATTTTCAAAAATGTCTCTTGAAATCAACAACTCACCATGTAAACACCCTTTTTATCAATATGAACATCACAACCTGCTTTGTCAACAAAAACAACACAGAGGACCACTTTTTCAACAAACACAATCCCCTTAAAAATGATTGAATGATACATTGAGGGAATTTTTCCGAACCAAATGTACCACCAACCACAGAAGGAGTTAAATATCCCTTTATTTACTTTGGAGGTTTCTAACCACCCTAGTGAACAAATATTACTTCACATTCATTCTTCAATATAAGGTACTTGTTACACCCCATGTGATTCCACTCATCAATCCACTGATCACTAGAATAAGTCCTTCTGACATATCCCCCTTAGGCCCCTTCTCAATCATGAGATCCATGAGAAGAATATCTAAGTATATCACTAGTTAAGAAAATTTAATCTAGAACCTAATCTCAAGTATATTTCCAATATCAAACATTAGAGTGTTTTACACCCCATTACCAACCAATATAGGATAAAAAATATGAAACTATATCGAACATGTATAATAAACAAACACTATCATAATTTATTTTTAAATATCCATAAAGGCCTAGGAGTGGTCTAGCTTCAATGTATCATGGTAAAACTACTTGAATTAGTAGTCCTTGAGGGTATTCCAAATTTTACCCTTACACTAATTTACATGATTTAAGATACTTCACCATCACTTAGCTAGTACCTAAATCAATATAAACCATTTCCAGGCTGACCTTTTGAGATTCTTCACCTAGATAAAGTAGATATTAAAATATTCCTTGTTGGAGAGACTTTGCTTCCTATACCACTATAGTGCTCTTTGTAGCATTCTTAGTTTCATCCTCATGCATATATGGTAGTAAAAAATAGTTTCCTCATTTATGGGAGCCTTATGACCCACTATTATAGATTTTTTTATATGATAATTATTCTAAATTTCTACACAAATTCATCATAGAAGTGAAAAACCTATACTACTATTGTAATTTAATAAATTAATCCTTTATCAATGAAAATTAATCATGTTTATGACATGTGAATATATGTACCTTGTAATTATGTACGATATGAATCTAATAGAACTTATTGACACTACATAAGAAATTAAAAATAAAATTTGATGACCTATCATCGAAGATAATATGAAACCTACATAAAGTAATAAAATAAAATAAAATATAAACACATATACCATATAATGAAAAATACAACGCATCTTCCTCAGACTCCATCATATGGGTTAGAGAGAGATCACCAATGTGTAAAATGAAAGAATCTGACCTCCATAGGTATCCACGAGTCTAATGAATCAGATGACATAAATGAATGATTCTTTTTTCTCCCATGATGTGCTATAATCCAAGTACATAAAAGAAGAAGAAGAAAGATATCAACAAAATCAAGGATGTTTGACCAAGCATAATAAAAATCACATACACTACAATCACCATGAAAATATTAAACAAAAAATCAAGGATTTTCCTTGATTATCATATCATTTATTCATGTGATGAACCACATGAATAAATACCATGGACCGTTCATGTATTATATAATTTAATGTGATTCCTCATAAATGTTTCATCTCATTAAATGGTATAATAAATGATAAATAATATGGGATTATAATAACTGATAATATTTATCATTTTATTCATGTTTTATAGACAAATATACCATTCATGAAAAATACAATTTGAATGAAATGAAAAAACAACCTATATGACAAATATATACAAGGATTAGGGAATATCACTTTCAATATCCCAATATCACTAAATACTAAAAATAATTGTTTCATTTCACTTTATATCACATCATATCATATGTAATAAATTATTAAACCCTATCCAAAACTCTTTTTCAATATCTTCAAAAACTCATTTGGAAATATATCATTAACTCTACATTTTTTCACATCATATGAAATACCTTTTGAATACCCATCCAAAAAACATTTAGATTAACTCTAGAACAATTTCATAATAGATATTTGAGTCAAAACTTAGTCCCCATTAAGTCTTACATAATGTGTGATCCAATGGGATTTTATAGAATTAGTAACAAATATGAATCTTCAGATCCATATATGTATAAAATGAGTGGGCTACAATAACATGTCAATGCTACTAAATCTATAATGGGGTCTACCATGATCACCCTCAAACTCACTTATCTCTACACCTTTTCCACCACTCTACATCCTATGAAAACTTTCATTCTCTTATTTTTTATTTTTCCAAGACATCAAGGGACCATGGGACATAGAACATGTAAATAGTATATATGAAACTCATAATTTCTTGATTCATAGAGTGTATACTGATATTATTGATGAATGTATCACATTTCATTCATCTTTATGGAAAATGACACCACATGTCGCTTATTTTGATATATATACACACACATAAGTAATATCCAGGTGCAACCACATACTCCCATAGTCTATCTCAATTGAGGGCCCATAATACATACTCATCATATGAGAGGATTAATTCAATATTTGTTAAACACAAACCAATGAAATGACCAACAACATACCCAACCACCCCCAAATTAGAAAATTCTTTCAAATACCTTTTTGTCATTTTATGAATAAACCACTTTTTAGATTAGTGGGAACCTCACAAATTACTAGATACCAATTCAAATAACAGAAAAAAGGCTACAACTAGGAAAAACAACCAATACAAAAATTTTAATTAAAAAAAGGAGACATCATTACTGTGGAAATAAATCCCCTTGAGTTTCACACCCAGAGACAATTAACACTCTAGTTAGAATCATTTTCACCCACCCCCAGCACTACTGAGAACTTATCTGAAGATCGTTAGAATCACTATATAGATTAATTAGAACATGAAATCTAAAACAAGCCCCACCAACCAGAAACCACCATCTCCATCATTGAGAAATAAAACAGTTTCATAGATCCCATCAAATAAGTATCACCATTAGAAGGATCGATCATGAAAACATGAATCAATTGTAATGTCGAGGGGAAACACCAAATACAATTATCTTTGACTAATTGGAACACTGGCCCATGGTTTCACCTCCTGGAATGCCAAAAACCACTCAAATATTACAATCCCATTGTGTCCACAAGATCCATCACACTATAATGAAATTTGTTGTGACAAAACGGCAGGAAGATAGAATAGATTATGATGTGGAGATTCCATACCAGTGGGATGTAACATTCAACTCATCTCCGTCACTATAAGCAACAAAACTTTTTCCACTTTGAAGTAAATCTATGAAAGTAAACGAACCAGCCATAATCATTATTGATGTGGATGGAACACGAGTGAACTATGATGAAACTAGAATCTCTCAAGAAAGCCTACTCTTTCAAAGTCCCAAGCCACTGAATACCCTTTTAGTTTGAATAGGATATGGAATTTCATAATGGGGATTATGGAATGAGTTGTGGAGGAGGGATAATAGGCCTCAACTCACTAAAGAGAAGTAGAAAGGGTAATGATGAACAATGGATCCTGGACACCATAAGAATAGAAGGTCAATGTAGTGGAATCAGTAAATAAGAAAGGGTTAAGAGGAGTGTCTCTACATAGAGGAAGGTGATCGGAAGAGGAGAAACTATAATTTTCAAGAGAGAGCATGAATTATAAGAAACAAGGCTAGGAGGATATGTGGGGAATAAGAAGGAGATAATAAGAGGAATGATGGGGATGGAACATCACTATATGGGGGAAACAAGAGGGAGGAAGTGGTGGTAGCCCTGGGAATAAACCCTAGCACAATAGGAGAGAGGAGACTGAAATATGATCCATGGGCCCCTAGTATTCCAAATAAATATGTATGACACCCCATGTAGTATACATAGTAGGGAATCCATCACACCAAAAGAATCATATTCATTTTTTTATGCCTCATGATAAAATTATGTATCTGTATACATGAATCCTACTGACAGCATCCTTAACATTTATTCACCACCAATAATAATCTATGATAAACAATGGTTAGGTTAAAACTCAAAGTTTTACTTTGAGAGGTCTATATATATATATATATATTCATTTATGTAGAAAACATGTAACAATGATTAAATATAGTCTGAATTTATTAAGATACATTTTAATATTCTTAAAATATTTAATAATATTTAACAAACCCAATATAAACACTAATTTATAATATCATATATAATAAATGTCAAGAATATACTTTTTTTATAGAATTTATGGGTTTCATTAGCACATTAAATCATATATATCTCATGTTACATCACTATGTGACCATATGATACCCCTCTCCAAATAGTCTCTATAGTGAAAAACATCTCTAAAGTAATATGGTTTGAATAATGGTGATGATTTGGAATTATTTTCCTAAATTCTAAAAATATTTAATATATTTGAACATCTTAACATCACAACATCAGTTTTTATGATGTTGTCTTTTTTTCCCTACTTGAAAATATTTCTAAGATAATCATCATCATACTTGGAACCCTATTACATTTAAATTTTTCCTTGATGTAATATAATGACATACAATATTTTTTAATAATACATCATAACAATATTTTGATATTAAATAATATTCACTTTAAAATTATACTGGTATAATCTTTTATTTTTTAACATTGAACTTCCCTAAGTCTAAATTTACTCCCACTAAAATCATAGAAACTATATTCCTATCGTAATTTAGTTCTAATGAAAATAAATTTTTCAATAGGATATAACATTTATTTCATTTCATTTGGAATAAAAAAAATAAACTATTTCTTACATATCATATATGGTATTATATGTGTTTGTAACCATTCTATTTTGGAAAGACTATTTTATGAAAAAACTCACTAATGTGTGGTGGGAACACATTCTGAAAAAATTAAAAAATACATGGATACTAATTTTATCCAAGATAAAAAACTATTATCCATATCATCTTCTCAAAACATGTTATAGAAATTGATGGATCATAATCCAAGTGTATATAATTAATAATCTTGTACTTTTCACAAAAACCCTTTTTAATCTAACAAATTCTATTATAAGATAATGGAAATTAGATGAAGATATAAATATTTTACATTGATTAAATTGTGATTAATGAATTCATTTACATTAATATTCTCAATGTAGTAACTATTTAAATCATCTAATGAATTTAAACTATAATATCAATCAATTCTTCCTTTTATTTTGAACTTATGCATATTTACAACACTTTGTAAAAAATATATTTTGTATCACATAACCATAAAAATAGAATAATTAATTTCAACAGAATCCATACCTAACATGGAAATTCAGTGGTGCATTAATTTTTTTTAAAAGTATATAACTTGGATAATCCAATCAAATTGAATTATTACTCTTCCTTCCTGATAACCCTAGGATTGAATGACCTTGGTTTGATTCTTATAGAAACATTATCAAACTTTTCAACCAATTTTTTTAAAATAACTTTTTTCTAATTGAATTCTCTGTATAGAACATTAGAACATAGAGATAATATTACCAATTCATATATATTTATATAACTCTGAGAATATTGGGTAAATGATATTTTAATCGAATTATAGTTTCAAACCATTTCTATAAATGATAATATGATAAATTTCCTAAACCGAAAAATATATTTTTGGCCATCCTATATCTAATGGATTTGAAACCCTAAAGGAATGACTCTATAATTCCATAAGTATCTATATTCTCTTTTTTACCAACTTCAACAAATGGTTAATAAGTAATAAACTAAAATGACATATAGAAGTTTCCTTAAGGAATTTATTAAATCACCAATATTTTTTTAAAAAAAATCTTAGGTTATCATTAATTGGAGAATATTGCTTTAATCTTATACTTTCACGGGTTGATCTCGAAGATTAACATAATGATGATGATGATATTTATCAGAAAAATATTTTATTAGATGAGTATAATGTATTATTAACCATTTTACAATGAATTTTATTTAACAGGATTCCACCAAAATGATGACCCATTTTTAAAAAATCAACATAACCATTAGTGGGATAAGACCCATATTTCACAAAAAAATAAGTCATATTTACTGTTAATATATCAAAATTATTATTTATTTAGGGAATCGTCCTAATACTAACATATATTATTCTTGGATTGTTTAGTGAACTACCCTTTGTCCAATCCATCATACAGATAAACTAAACTCTAATCCTCTTGTATCATAAAAATTAAGAATTTCAAGCTATGTGTTACTTAAATAAAATTATAAAACAAATATAATAAAGTAAAATCCATGGGAACTCATCTTTTACATGAAAACACATGAAATCCATATTTACTTATTACTTACTTTCCATACATAAGATAATCTAGGGGAACCTGACCTTTGAATGATACATCCAAGTTGGATATTTTAGGTCATAAAAGCTGTTATATTATGTAAAATCTTAGACTTATTATTTGTATTGGATTTTAATTCCACTATATTATCTCATGTTATTACATTTTATGCATGCATGCTTATAATAATTTACATTGGAATCATATTCCCTTAACCTAATCAATATGTTCAAACCATATTGATATGTAACTATTTTCAAAACCCACAAGTTTATTTTAATTACCCAAAAATAGAGTCAAAAATATTTATACCTATCTAGATACATCATATGATTAATGTACATGTACAATTAATGTAAATTCATAGAGTTATATGAGATGTAAAATCTCGACATTAGTAAGCTTGAAGAGACAGATATCCACCCCTATTCACCAGCCTAGACAAGGAACATGCCTTTGGGTAGGTAGGTAGTCTGACCCCAAGTCCCTCAACCCATGGATAATTTATTCAAGAGAGAATAAAATTCATCATAACTCTAAAACATAATACGAATAAACAATATTAAAAAAAATTAATTCTGAGTTATAAAATTAGTTATAAACTGAGGTCAAGGTTGATGAAAAACCAAATTCAATATAAATACATTCCTAGTATATAATTCATGGATATATCAAGAATTAGTTTAAAAATTAGACTAAATAATGAAAACCCTTCACATTTCTTAAAAAATTACTACACATGAATATAATATGGAAGTATCCGTAAATAAATAAATAATTCAAATATTTAACCATGAGATAAGCATTTATTGACAAGTCATAAATTATTTATTACTATAAACCATTTAATAATTTTTGATTTAACATTATAGAAATTATATAATTATGAATATAATCATTTTTTATTCAATAAAATAAAAATTATTTAGTATACTTCATTATATGGTATTTCAATTTTAAATGTATAATATAATTTGAATTATAAAAAACTTATTGTTCAATTTTTATTATGTAAAAATTTTACATAATCAAAATATCAAATAATTAATTATTATTTAAACCTTGATCATATAAATCATCAAAACAATTTTGATGTGGCTTAAATAATATCCAAATAAGGGCCCTTTTTTGAACAATGTAAAATAATTATTCATGAAAAATTCATAATTTAAATATAAATATTCTATATTATGGCCTTATTTCGTAATTTATAACTCTTTTTAAAATTACACTTATGATTTCTAACTAAACTCCTTTATTTCTATATCATTTGGTATGTGAGTATTTTTAAAACCATTGTTTAATAATTGGAGAAAATAAACATTTCACAAACATTTATTTAATTAAATACAATCCATTTATAATTAATTATCAAATTTATAAACCCTTTATAAATTAAATATTCCCTAAATGACTTTATAATGATTTATAATCATTTTTAGACCATAAAACCCATTTAATAATTTTAAAATAAATTTTAAAATAATTTATCTTCACCCTTATATAGAATCCATATTTTTTGTAAGGGTATACTCCCTTTACCATTATTAATACACCCTATATAAGGGTAATAATTTTTTGGAGCCCTCGTGTAAAAGTATCATTATGAATACCAATATTTAAGCCTTCAAAACATGATATTACTTTTATGTGATCTCCTTCATGTCAATTCAAGCCCTAGGATACATTTACGCTACCCTAAGAAAACATATTCTATGTTTATATAACCTTATTCACAAGGGAAACCATCCAGTTACCTATACGTAACCCATTTAAAAATTTCATAACCTTTATGAATAAATCATTTACCCTTATGTGAGATTTAAAAAAACATACACTACATTTACATGTATGGGTAATAAATATCATACCATTACACAACACATTTATGGAAACCATTTATTTAATATTTACACTCCAAAATATCTTTGGGTTCCCATAATTTTGTAAGGGTAATTATAGGAAAACCAAACATATACTTATCTACATAAGGGTAATGAGATATGACCATTACACAGAAAACTATGTCTAAGGGTAAATCCTCAGTTATCTTTATGCAACCCAGCCCCATAAGGGTAATCCATTTTTAAAATTTTTATAAAACCTGAAAAATGAATGTTAGTTCTTGCTTTCTTCTTTATTTAAACATAATATTTAATAAATAAAAATCATATTTTCCCTTCGATACCACTATTAAGTTTTTAATAAATCTAATAACAATTATTAGACACAAAATGGTGAAATTAGAAACCGAATATGAGGATATCACATGAAATTTAATATGAGACCTACCTAAATTAATAAAATTAAGAATACTATAAAAACACATACATTACACTGAGGAATCCACTATATCATCCTAAAACACTATCATATGGGTTTGATAGGGATCATCAAAGAGGAAAAAATCATCCCACCGCCATAGGTATCCATAGGTTGAATGAATCAAATGTTGTACATGCATGATTCTCCTTTATCTCATGATCTATTAGAATATTGAAATGAAAAGGAAGAATAAGAAAGATACAAAGAGGATTGGGGAGGATTATGTAAAAATAATATATTTGGAAAAGGATAAATAGGCAATCAAGATTTCTCATTTAATATCCTTACATTTATTCATGTGAATAAATGCATGAATAAATTCCATGGTTGTTTCATGTTTCGTATAAATTAATACGAGTCCTCTAAAATGATTCATTTCATAGAATCATATAATAAATGATTGTTAATATTAAATAATAATAAATAATAACAAATTATAATTTTTTTTTTCATGTTTCATGGACAGATATACCGTGCCCGCAAATAATAATTTTCTTAAAATATAAAAATTTATATATATCATATATTTACATGGATTTAGAGAATATCACTATAAATAGTCCTGATGCATGAACGCATCCAAATAATATAAACTATAACAACATAATAATTCCCATAACTTGTATGAAACTATAAAACAATAACTCATAACAACAATCCCAACATCGGAAACTCAGAGGTCCATTACTTGTGAACTGTCCAAGAACATACATGACTCCCCAACACAAGTTCAAAAAAAACTATATAACTAATAATATGAACGAAACATAATCAAGATATGGTAAGGAAAAGAAGACAAAATCCTCTAATACCACTTTTTTATTCCTTATCCTGAATCATCGGATTTGAGATAAAGTGTCACATAAACTCATGCATGTATCCCCACATGCAAGGGGATATTGAATAGAAATGAATAACTGAATCATAAAATGGTCTAACTATTCCATCAATATAGATATCGAAACAATTAATGAACAAATTGAAGTGATAATTTAATAATAAACACATATAACAATTTAAACACAAATAATATAAATCTTGTAAAAAAATGGAATATGAGTCATACAAGACAAACCAAAGGACCCCCAATGTGTGTAAGGCCAACCAATGCATGAATAAAGAATAAAATTAAGTAAATAAACTATATAAATAGTCTAGAATCCATCAAAATATCACACTTATCCTCTATGATCCACCTTCTTAGCTTCCCAACAAAGAGCCATTGCCCTTTATTGGATCGTTAACTATAAATTCTCTACACACACTAAGGTCCCCAAGATAAGTATAAATATAAACCTTGTAGAACACAAACAATGAATATTTTACTTATGTAAATCAATGTACCAAAGTATACTCCATGGAAACACAAAAATGTAAATAAAAAATCAAGTACCGAGTTATCATGCACTAACTAGGCTTCCACAATCCTCGACTATACCATCTTGATCTCCTTGTCAGAAGAGAATTTATGTGTAATTTCATGAATCTAAAAATAGTATATAAACAAAACTTATGGCTTAGATATTAGAATAGGCCCCAAGGAAAATGTATGTCTTGAAATTGGAAACAGGGCCATTAGGCCTTGGTTTAGTCTACAAGGTCATCAATCCCCACCAACTATCTCCGGTTGGGTTACAAAACCATTATGCCCTACTACCCATTTTTAGGTCTGGCCTCAAGGCCATAATTCTCTTCCATATATCACTCAAGACCCACCATGATCAACAAACATCACATCACACATATGTCCCATATAAGGGATTAACTATTCTATGAAGGGTCCACCTGTCACTTCGATACTAGTTTGGAGAAGCAATATTTTCACAAGTAATACAAATATTCAAATACAATGAAAATCATAGTATAGAAAAGGAATGTCCCATAAAGAAAGGTATCATGGTTTCACATCCACCGACATGAAAATAATATAAATAAATAGTTTAATAGGCTACAAAAAATCCCACATATAAATCATATCAAACAAGGGTCTCATGGACTACGCATGCACCCACTAGCGAATCATAAAATACAATTTCAAATGGTAATAAATTACAACCTTATGAGTATTGGTTCATAATGAAAAGATAACCCAGATGGATAATTATAATAAAGAATAAAATCCGTATAAAAATTCCATGTTTTCTCATATGCATTCCAAAATCTTGATCCTATAAGAAGATCATGTCATGTCATGGAATTTGGATAAGCTCTCAAACAAGAACCATAGTCACAAAATGATATAGATTTGATCGATATATAGAGATTGAAAATTGGAATTTACATAAACTTATTTATAACAACAATATAATGTTAATGAGGGATAATATTTTGTAAATTCATAGAAGAAATCAACATGAGTAAACATAGAAGATGATTATCTTTCTTGATAGCCATTCAAACAATGATAAGTAATCCAAAACTCACCCTAGAATCATCTAATATATAAAATCTAGAAAAGGTTTAATGATGAGGGGTTTTAGAGAAAAACTCAAGTCAATAATGAATTAATAAACATACATTATAGATCACACATTCTATCATTAATGATAATAATTCCCATTAAAAAATAGATTACTAATTCAGTCAGATTAGAAAATTTGACCAGCTATCATGATAATATAGTGATTCCAACCCCAATATAGTGATTCCCAACACAACCATGTTGGATTTGATCAAACATTTCCTAGGTGATCCACCCAGATAAAAATCCATGATAAGAAAAAAAAATACTTGGCTGTTTTAGACCCATCACACCTTCCACCCCAATGTGGTGAATCCATTCCCACCGTGGTTCACAGGGAGACTCCAAGGGCCTCACATTACATACCACAACCAGCCATTCAGCATTTTTTCTTCATAGTGTCACATAGGTAGAATCTAAGACAAACATGGATTCCACCAAGAAGTGTTACTACCCATGGTGAACATAAAAATTTACAATTTCCACCCAACACCATTAGGAACCATCTAAACCCTATAACACATCTTAAAAATAGAACAAAAGTCAACAATGTTATGTAAAAAAAGACATAAAATACCTTGAAATTTGAGGTAATTAGAGTTGTACCTTCATTAATACCATAAAAATGGTTATTGTAGGTAAGACCATCTTATAAGTTCATTAACATGTAAATTAATATTCTATTATGAAACAAAGTGTGCAACCTACTTTAAGAGATATCATAAGATAAAGAGATTATATTGCATCAGTTATGCTATCGAAACCATCATATTATTTTTCATTTCAAACATTTGTATTGTGAATACCCATCCCCATTCACAATAAATGCCATTAAACTAGGTGTAATTATCATTTATTTATTTTTTAACTTGCTTTTATGTAATACACACTCCATAATCATGGGATTAAAAGTTCTGAAATATATTCCTATGTTTTATGATCTATGTGGGACACTTATGCATGTACGTGATACAAACGTGATAGGTTGAAAAACCATTATACATACCTCTAATGAATTGTGTAATTTTTAAATCTCATGATATACAAGGTATGGTATATGGGATTTTATCCTAAGCACACTATGTTATTATTTCTTGTTGTTTAGCCTTGACATATGCTTATCATGTAATGTCTTATGTTGTTTCCTCATTTATTTGTTACCATATTATTATCATATTCTATCATTATTTTATGTTCATGTTTATGATTCACACCCCTTTTCTACAACATTTATTTTCTTCTTTACTCACCTGTATTACTTTAACCATGTTATTCATTAATATTTCCCTTTCTATGCTTAATAGATCACCCATTTCTTATTTACACCCCCAGGTTATCCTATGGAATTTTAGAAGAATTCTATAATTTCAAGGGCATGTTATGGATATTTAAATAATGTCCTTTTATCCCTATTAATTTATTATATTATATACATAATTTCTCAAAGACACTAGGAATCTTAAACTTCTAGGATTTTACTATGTGCATCTTTTTGTAATATATAAAGAAATTATGTGTTTAAAAGACATGGGTTGTTGTAGTTCATATCATAGGAACATGAATTTATTTTTGGGGAATAGTATTTGAAAAACATATTAACTCCTTTGGTATAATACTAAACATAGAAAAATATCCATAAAATATGGTAATGTATATAGTAAGTTGGTTCCCATCAAAAAATCCCTATCAGGATAATATAAGTGGAATTTCCTCTAGTACAGTTGTACCTAGGGGTAATTACCTTGAAAAGAGAACATTGCTCCTTAACTCAATTTTTAGTAAGATCATGATAAATAGTCTTTTCTACACACCTGGTTTGAAACACATGGGGGATAATCTTTGGTAAATTCAAAATCTCCTTATGAATCATTATGAAGGAAAAAATACCCAGAAGATTTCGTGTTAGGAAATAGATCATGGATAACATATAGTAGAACATATAAATTAATAAGTTAGGTAATATATGTCACTTATGATTTATCCCTTAAATTTTAATTATTTTACTTTTAAGTTTATAAAATTTTAATAGTTCTAATTGATATTGTTTTCATTTATTTTAGTCAAATCTATTAAATTGGGGGGGACCACATCAATTAAAAATGTGATATGAGATTCCCAAAGTAGATACCCAACCCGATGGGAGAAATAGTGAAGTATTTCATGAAAATACATAATCTATTAACTCATGTACTTAATACAAACTTGAATAATTGGAGATCTATAATCTCGGCCCCTAGGAAATAGGAAGATACAATTGAGATCATTATGAAACATGAGCATCAAAAAATTAAAAAAGGAATACCTGAATATGGGTATTATTTATCTCATAAAAATAAAAGGATGAAAAAGATGGATGATACTTGAGAATTGCTTGAACCCTCATGGGACTAATGATTTTGTTATAATCATACGATAATGTGAGGACACCACTTGTAGTAGATAACCTACAATAGTCCACATGAAAACACTTTCAAAAAATCTTCCTGCTATAGTGAAGGAACTCTAGACAACCAGTGATTTTTTTAGGGTTTTTGGGTAAGAGAACCAATTCCTCAAGGGTTTTCAAGAATGATAACATTCAAATCCCACAAAAAATCATTCAAAATGGGAGGGAATATTCCCAAAAGGTGCATACCCATAGTGATTTTAATGTTCTAATGACAAATCATCGGTGTGAAGGATAATTTTTCTTTAAAACATGCAAAAAAATTTTCATGACACCCAAAAAAAATTTATAATTAAGGAAAATAAATAAAAGGGGAGGAGGTTGGTGCTATTTGGAGTTGTAAATATCATGCAGTGTTCCCCTAGTGTTCTCCAAGTCACCATGATTCCTTTGTGACATACATGGATCATATCCCAAATGACCTTTGGCTTTTTAGAATTATATCATGAAAAGCCTTAGGTTTGTCCTAGTAGCCATGTGATTCCCTTGTGTCTCCCTACGGACAAAAAAATGAGTTTGGGTATGAAATTATCACACATATCCATAGGGCCACTTTGGTCGCACGACGCATCATAAAAAAGAGAGTAATTATATTTGTAATTACTAATGTAATCCATCATGACCCTATATAATTGGATCATAAAACAATGGAAATAAAAGAAAGAGGATGAAAAAGCCTTTCATGATCATAAAACACTTGCGATGCAATAAGAATGTCTGCAATGTGGGCCCGCAAGACTACTAGTAAAGCCTCATTGATCTTGTAGAAACCTTCAACCAAGCCACCCTTTCTTCATGAAGTGTTGCATGCGATGCATCGGGCATCCCGCAATGGATGTTCAGAAAGAACATTGATATCTCTAAGGCTGACAAAAATAACAATACAACAATATAGAAGTCCTTCCGCATGCCTGAATGAGTAAAAAAATTCTTTATTAATTGGAAATAATCCAATAAATGAAGTATTTAGGATAGGGACTCACAGTCTCAGAAAATGAGGAGATTCCCTTGGGAGCGATCCATGGAAAAGACTCATGAAGACGCATGGTTCTAGATGCCTTATCTGACTCTAGTCTAGATCTTCCATAGATACACCATAGAAAACAGCAAAAAATCTAGGTGGTGAGGCCAATAAATCCCCTACCCCAGTACAATAAAATCAACTACTTCACTAAAAAGGATACCAATCATGAGAAAGAGAACGGACTATGGGTATTTCCCACAAATAGTGGAGAATATTTATCAATATGATTAATCTCACGAATGGAAGTTCATTTTTCTAGAAATATGCTATTAAACAGTTGGATTGATCATGAACCGTATATAAATTACATCACGTAATCATTCATAGATCACATGAAGGACTTATGGAAAGTTATATTAAGAACATACCACACATCTTTCAGGTCATGTGGGACTCAAAATAAATTGATGCCAATTAAATATTTGGCATTCAAAAGTTAAGGGCTAGAACAAAGAATAAAAGTGGGATAGTTATGAAAAAACCTATTCAGTATCCCTCATGCTCTTTGAATAAGTAATAAAATACGCACGTCAACTAGAGGATATGTCACCCAAATCTCATGAGGGTCCTTCAGTATGCCACTGAGGACATGTGAAGCCTTACAAACATGTCATATAATGTCAAAAGGTTCCTCATGGGCAGGATAATTTATTCCCATAAAGACCTCTGAGCTTTTCTCCCAATCCTATCAACATCCTTTAAACACATCACCTGACTCATATAACGACACCAGATCATGTCAGCTACATCTCACAGACACATCCTCACATGTGAACTGAGCCCTTGTGACTCCCTCTAGAAAATACATATGAGACTCGCTATACCCTCTAGACATGTCATACAGGTCTTGCAATGCCCTCTAGGGATGCTAGCAAAGACATACGACACCATATGAGACATGTCATATTGAATATCGTGACAACATCTATATGTGTCAAGGAAAATCTTATCAACGAAACTAGGGAAATTAAACTAGATCATGTGACACCCTAGAGAAAATCCATCATGGTCATAATATGGCCTCTAGGAAAAACCAACTATGTCTTGTGATGTCCCCTGGACAATTCATCTTTGATCATGCAACAACCTTTAGATATTCCACACGGGTTACATTAAGTCCTTTAGAAAAACCTGTTGGAAGATTTATTTATATTTAGATTTATTAGGAATATGTTATCCTACATATCTGGACGAGAAGACCATCAATGAATTTTAGGTAATAAAATAGGTCACAAGGGAAACATTTGAGTGTATGCATTGACCAGTGGCATAACATTATATGTTCTAATAGCAAGGGAAACCATAGAGTGTAAGCCCCAACCAATGGAACTATGATGAATCTGATTCCTGCCATATTTATGATATATAGGCCACATGGTCATGGTTCGAGCATTATAGGGCTATCCCTATACGTAAGTCCCTCATTCTGTAGAAAATGATGTTGATCCCTTTTCAACCCTTGTTTCTCACACCAAACTTACCTCATATGAGCTTAGGGATTCACAATTATCATATCATTTGCATCACGAGTCTCCACCATCTAGGGAAACATATGTATATAAAGTATAAATGAGTGTAATGACACATAAGCCTCAAGACAAGGGAATATACATTGGGGATAGTCCCAAGGGAAAGATTGAACTACGAGAAATCTAATTACTGCAATAAAAGGGATACAGATGAAGCCTTATTAAGGTTTAGGATCAAATAAACATCTGTTTCGATGAAAGAAAAATTATTATGTCATTTCAAACATCAAGACCCAATCATTCACATGGATGATTAATCTACCACATCCATTAGTGGACTCAATAAAATGAACTACGATGACTCTTATTCCCGCTATAACCAGGATATGTAGGACGTCTCTCTAAGGCCTGAGATCAATAATAAATCATCTCAGGGACGTCCCTTCACATATGTCCCATACCATGAACAATGAAAAAATGATCATTTTCAAACCCTTTTTTCTCACATCGATCATATCTCACATGGGATTAGGGAACTACAATATTCATGTCATGTATATCCTAAATATCTACAATGAAAAGGAAAATCATAGAGTGTAAGGCCTAAAAATGAACTATGGATACTATGATTCATACGATACTAGACATATGTAGGATGTACCTCTAATCCAAGATATTGATCACCTAGTGTCACGGATCACTTAAATATGTCCCTTTTTCATGGCATTAAACAACACGGGTCCCATGAACATTGTGGGTTTTTATTTTTGCAATAACTTGGATATATAGGATGCCTCATAATGGATAAATCCCCACCACAGAATATTAACTTCCTTCTTTTATGGAAAAAAATTTCAATGATATCGGTTATATAGTTTATAGAAAATAAGAAACCTCTCAGTATTTAATAATAATGGATAACCTCATATACATAGATATGTAATTAATAAAGAGTCACCATTCTTCTTGATATGAAAGAGAATTAACCAACGATTGTTTTTTAGGGTAACGAGTCCCATATAGGGATCAGGGAGAGATTATGGAATATATATTAAACCTATAATAGAGACCTAGAGTAGGTAATAATTTTCCTAAGAAGGTTGTGATGAGACCAAACTCCCATCACCTCAACCAATACGAGCCCCCAAGAGTCACTATGTCTGAAAACCAAGCTGACCTCTTGCCTCTGGAAATCGGGTATGTTCCTAGATACAAATGAGGGACCCATTGTGATATTGTTGTAAGTGAAACAATGATAATATTATGTATAATACTATGCCCAAACAAAATTACCCAAAATAAATCTTTCAAATAGATCCCATCCTCCCAAGAAATGCTAATTAAACCAAAATGGTGAACATGACATGAATCTCTATAGTAAAAATAATTGTGTTATAATAAATGTGGTCATTTTATTAATAGAACATAAAAAAATGAGACTAGATAATATGATGTGAATTTATCAAATGAAATAATTATAATTTCTCAGGATAATTTTTTTACATTCCATATCAAAACAATGTAGTTAGAATGACATGATCTTATTAATGATTCTATGTAACTAGTGTTCCTATAAGTGTATACTCACATTGATAAGTCCAGATGATCAAAATGGATGGATTTAGAATATATGAGAATTGTGTTTACCATTCATATCTGATTGTGAACATCATGCCTATAATATTTCACTAATCGGTAACCCTATTCCTTGTGGTCTGTGGGATTATAGATACCACTCTAATCGATATCATCTTAGTCAAATATAATGTCTTCATCATCCAAAATTCTCTCTATTAAGTCATCTGTGAATATAACCACCATGGGATGAAATGAAATTTCTCTTTCTCAAAACTCCAACAACACGTGGAAAACATGATGGTCTGGGAGTACCATTGACATCGTACAATACTGACCATGGGATATTCCCATGAGTTTCTCCCAGAATGGTATCCAACGATTCTTCATCATTCCAGGAAGGATTCTAATAAGATAGTATCCCTTGTTTGTACGACCAACTACTTTAGGAGCTTATCCATGGATATACACAACCTCCACCATCAGTCTCTGATGAAGTTGGATCTGGAATCCAAATATGGATCTATTCCGGTTCAAGTTACTCCAAGAGGAAACCTATCAACCACTGTCACCAACACCATCCCACTGGTACCCACTAGTCCAATACCAAGTGTACTAGATGACAAACTTCTACCTCTAACACCAATTAATGGGTATAAATAAATGATCATTGGGGGATTAAGACACTGGAAATCTAATAGGGGGATCATATCTCCACTCCAACTGATGATTTTGACTAGCATATTCCAGTATGAAAAAGTAATCAAAATCATATCCCTACTGATTGGGAACAAGTCTATGAGAAAATTCCCACCATAGTCATTGGGGAAGTTTATAAGACTACCACAATGCATGAATCTCATCTATATATTCTGGTTTCAAAAGGTGGAAAAAAGTTTCAACATATTCCCACTTCAATCGAAGAAATATTCCAGTGTATAATGGAGGAAGAAAATGTGGAGGCATATATATGTAGACAGACATTGATAAATGAAAATATATTTTAACAACTACTAAATAACTCCATCATCTTATTTTGGAACTATTTTAGATAAAAGGACATGTGTATACTCCTATCACTATAGCCTTGAAAACTAAACCCTCTAATCATTGTGAAAAAAGTAGTTGTACCTTAGAACGCCCACACTCTTGCTTCTGTCCTGGAGGATTATCGACATATTTTGATAAAGGATGAGCCAACCAACATTTCTCATACTCCTGTTACAACTAGGGATCACCTATTGAGAGAGTAACATGGCTTCAGATATGGTCACATGCCTATCAAAAATATCTGGTTACATATTCTAAAGGTTAAATATCGGTCTCACATACTTGTTTTGGAAAGGGTTCACCATGTGAGAGGGGAAAAGGCTCAGGATAGGATCATATTCATATCACATAAGTACAACTACATACTCCAAAGGCATAGGATCATGAATATATACCCATTCTAGCTAGGGATGACCATTTGATAATGGCACAAGCCTTGGGATAGACTGTTATTCTTATCAATGAATCTCTTTGGCATATTCCAAAAGAACACAGAACCATGTCACAAATTCCTAATTTTTATGATGAATTAATGGATTGATATTATTCCAAGGTAACACATTATGAGGATTATATTATATCTCCCATTTTAGAGGTATTTCATCAAATCCTATTAGGGAATGAATATTCATAATAGGCACACATTCCTCTTCTAATCAGGGCTCACTAGGTGAGAGTGACAGACACCTTAGGGATGGATCATACTCATACAATGAAATACCGATGACATATCCTAAAGACATAAGATTGGGATCACAATACAATCATTAATAATATTAAAAAAGGGAAATTGGCACATTCTTCTGGACAAACCCATATTCATGTCAATAATGAGACAACTTCTTGTCATATTCTAATAACTTGTCAACAGCAGGAACATATTCCATCAACACCAAATGGCTATATACAGGTTTCTGCTTTCTTCACACGATAATCTCATATCCATACACAATCACAAAATTCAAGTTTCCATATTCCGACCATGACAAAGAACAGGGCATGTATTCCTAATATTCACAATGGGAGTGTCGTTGAGGTTGTTCGAGACACATTCTACACACCATAAAAGTTTGTCGACTATTCTATCTAAGTGGAAGAATAAGAGGTTCATCACCACGATAATCCTCCTCCTGGTAGTGGGGAGATGGATTGTAGGTATTATACACATAACATCCACCATGGTGAACCTCCCCATAGTTATATCTCCCACGGATAAGGAAATCATCTCTTTCCCAAAAAACCACTATATAGAGAGGTGTTCAAAACTCCAACACCTTCATATTTAATTGTGATGGAAACATCTATAATACCAAAATGTTTTTATGAAATATATTTTTGAATAATTTTAATTCTTCAGTATCTTGAGATTCATCCAATCACGAGTTTAAGAAAACCACGAGATTCCCCTAATATAAAATGAACATTTTAACCTAGCTTTCATTTTTAGGGATAAATATAACTAACTTATGAATATGTATGGTGAAGTAATTCTCTACCAATTATTTATGAAAAATATAAATCCATTATATATTTTTCATTTTTTAATTAATAAATTGATTGAATTATTAATAGTAAAAAAATTAATGAAATAAATATGTTATATACTTAATAAAACATTTTTTATACTCATCCAAAATACATTTTTGTCATAGGGTAGGTATAAACCTTATTTGGTTTATAAAAACCTATATTTTATTTCAGAAGGGTAATTTTCCACCTTTTAATAAGGATCCCCTTTTAAATTAAGATTTTGACACATTAATAATTTTTATATGATAAAATAAACTTTTTATTAGTAAGAGGAAAAAAATTAATTTTGGAAGAAATTTTAATATTCTGCTGATAACTTTCAAATTTGATAAATAGTAAAAATACACTAAATTTTAATTGAAAACAACTTTTTTATCAAAATAATTTATATGGTTAAATTATAATATTTAATATTTTTAATGTAATTATAGAACTTATTTTTAACCTGAAATATAATTTATGACATTATAATTAATTTTTCATCGAATTTAGATGTAAAAAGATTACAATCTTTTGTAATGTTTTAACTATTAAAACTCCTTCTCTCTCTCCAACAATGGGATTAATCATAAATTATTTTCTAGTTTTCTTTAATATTGTAGAATGGTTTCCATATTTTGAATTATTAGGTCCAAATTATTAAAATATATTTATTTTATTTTTGGGAATTATGAATTGTAACTTCGGTAATTTCAATTAATATTGAAAAAGGGTAAACTGGGAAATTATGTGTAAGAGTACTATTATAAAATTACTCCAACACTTGTATTAATATCATTGGATGATTTTGTTTCGACATAAATCATACCTTGGGTAGAAATGGTATCCATTGGAAGCCACATGGATGATATTAGGTCATTTACTTTATTTTTATTTAAAGAAAAGTTAAATATGTCTCACTCTAATTTTAATAAATAAATCAATTTTTATATAAATTTATACACAAGATAAATTCAATTATAAATAATAATTTGAAAGATAATTTTTTTATTTATCATGTAAATTTATTTTTATTTTTTAATAACTAAATAATTAACTTAAAGACACGTACTTTTATGATGTAAAAATTTATTAATTAATTTATGATAAATCACTAAAACTAATTTAAGTAAAATTTTAATCACCATCAAAAGACCCAGAAACTTGACCAAATTTTATTGTTAGAGTATATATCGACCATAAACAACCATGTGTTGACTTAGTGACCATTTTGAGACTTATAGAAGATATTGTGACTCTTTTATTATTTTATTTAAAGTGATGTTAATGTTGTCACATTCATAATTTAATAATTATAACATTTTAAATGGCGGAATTTACATAAGATAAATTTTTATAAAATATTATTCTAAAGGATAGTATATTTATCTTCCTCATAGTATTTTATTTTTATTTTTTATTCCAAAAATATGTTTATTAAATAATTACTCAATATTGATGTAGTAATAATTTTATTAATGAAGATAAAAAATAAATGTTATTAAAAATATAAAAATAGATATATTTTTTCTAATAAACATGTCTAAAGAATTTTATAAATAAACTTTAACTATTTTTAATATAATAAAATATCATTTTCTTATTTAACATATCATATTAATATTTTTAAAAATCAATGAATTAAATAGTGTAAAAAATGACACTATAGATTGATTATCAAAATAATGATTATTAAATTATTTAAATATCAGAAAACATTTTTGAAAAATATAAAATAGTTATGATATGGTAGATAATTGTTTAAGGTAATCATTTATGATCTATTTAATATAAAATATGTCAATATTTCACCCTTTTAATATTTAAATATTTTTTACCCAAGTTAAAATTTAAATAGAATAACTATGTTTTAATTAAAATAATAATGTTTAAATTGATATAATCACTTTTCTAAAATCTATTTTTTTATGGTATTAAAATAATATATCAAATAATATTCTAAATTTGTATGTTTTGGTGGTTTTTTTATGAGTATTGATTTTATTATTAATTAATATTTTTGGAGATCCTAAAAATTCCCCCACCTCAATTATAAAAGAGAACCACTTCCCTCACCTCTTCACTTCACCTTGAGCCTTCAAGATTGTCCATCCCCTTCCCATACCCTTATAAAATTTCTTAGTTACATTATATAGGTTCATGTTTTATTTAAAAGTCCAAATATAGTTCTCTAAGATGAGATTTAGAGAAATCACGTCGAAGAAGTGGTAATCTCCTCAATTGATTCTTTGTAAATTACTTCTTATTATAGTTCCTCATCATGATTTTATCCTTATAAAGAAATAAATCTAGTATATATTATATACTGAGATGTTATTATGATTATGAAACAACAATATTCCACTTTCTATCCATCATATGAAAAACAAAATCACTATGTGTGCCAACATACAGCTTAGCATTTCTACACCATAGTGTAATCTATTTTTCACCACCACCTTACATGGATGGGAATAATTATGGAAATAAAAAATAAATATAAATTTTGTGACATGATATTTCTTCTGAAATATTATACTCCATTCACTTCAATACCATTGAATAATTATGAGAATGATATTGTTGCACGTGCATACGTATGACCTACCATCTCCATGATGTGATGTGGTTAATTCTATATAATAATCATTAAATCCTGATTATATAATTATAATTAATGAATAATTGTGATATATATAATTATAATATCATTTTGGAAATATATAAATATGACCTTTGAAGAATTAAGTTAACATATTCGACAAAACATGCATATAAAATGAAGTATTTAATACCTGAATGATAACTATTAATGAAATTTTATTTACAAATGAATGATAATAAGATCGTTTATGTCATAATAAAAATGAATATGATTCTAAAATAAGTCAATGATATTATTTAAATCCTTACACATGTGGTTTGGATACATAAAAAGTAAATCAAACCTAATATAAGGTATAATTTTGCAATCTCATTAGTATCTGAGATTATTTACATGTAAGTGTTTACTATGTTATATTTATCATCCTAATCCATTTTTACAAAATATGTAATTTTATTGATATTATTCTACAAATTTAAAATTCAATTTTACCCATTGGTGAATTTTTGTTAAATGGCATGAAGGAAATCTTTTTTCAGTACACAATAAGAGGTACATTTTGAATTTTCTGAAGAAACTACATGGATAATGTTTTTTTTAACTTATACAGAATTAAAATATTTTTAATTCTTAAGAATAACTTATTTTTGTGAATTTACCTCTAAAAATTCATGTTTTTTTCAAATAAATTATTTTCTTTTAAGATTGGACAACATTTTGAGAAAGGAAAATATTTTTGAATAAGAAATAATATCTTCATCAATAATGAATTTTATGTGTTATATAATTTTTTTCCATATAATATGGAATTATTTAATAAGGTTATGTTTCAAGTATATTTACCTTATCATTCCAATGATTTTATTATGATTATGATGGAATTCAATTTATGAAATCCATTGGTTTTACATGGATTATGTTATGATGGAATGATGTTTTGAGGAAACTTGTTTTATTCCTTGGGTTGTGATGAATGTTTTATATTATTGTGGCTCACATAAGAAGGATTTCATTATGAGATTCATGGAACCTATATCTCCATCCAATGCCTTGGGTGAATATTTATATCTCTTGATGTATACATGGTTCGATTGGGAAATGATCTCAGTTAAATGGTACTTGGCTAGAATGTGGAGTGAAATCGGTTCAGTAATGGACATTTCCCCCTATTATGGTCTTGGCAACGAGCCTTGACTAATATGAAATGGTTTTTTATACTTATGTGTATTCAAAAATACTTAATTTATTATGTTAATTTTTTTTTTGGATTTTTTGCATTGATTCTTATGAACTTTCATGATTTATCCCATGGCATGATATCATGATCTTTCATATACACGGTAGTATTTTCAAATGTTATGTTCTTATGTATTATGATTATGATAAGATTAATATCTCCCTTATTTAACTATATTGACCATCTTATATCCCCCTTTCATATTATTATTTTTCGCATGTCATGAATAAGGGTATTAAGTAAGATATTTCAAAAGGGGCCTAGTTATGAAGAAATAAGTGGGATACAATGAAGATGCCATATAAACCAGTTTTTTATGTTTCCTAGTTTCTAAGGACACTATAACTAAATAGTCCGGTTGTAGCTTTGTTATATTTTTAAATGAATATTATTCAACTTTGATGTAATATCAATGTATGTAATGTATGAGCCATTATATTTGGTATCCAAGGAAATATATAGTTAAACATTGAAAACTATGATGAGAAAACCATAGTAAGAACCCAAAGGATAAGTCAAAGTATAGGATACAATCATAGTGTTTTAAAAATGATCATGAATAACAAATGACAAAACCTAATGTCTTATAAATTTAAATTTTATTCCTGATTATGTGTTTTTTCAATTTTGATTAGTGTTTCTCACACAATACTTCTTGGTTTTAGTTAATGGATGGAAGTCGAAGGAACTATGTTAATATATAATGTGACAGACAATGAAATGATTGTATTCTTGAGAAACCAAATATTATGGGATATGGAATGAATCATATTGTATATATTCTCAAAAAACATTCTCAAGATATGTATCATGCAAGAATTTCAAACGATAAATAGAGGGAAAAACTTTCTATTGAGTTCTTCATGAGAAAGCATCCACCTTATTTTAGTGGGTCTTTAGATCCATTACTTGTTGAATAATGGATTAGTACCACAGAAAAGATATTTTTTAGTTCTCAAATGTTCAGAACATAATAATGTCATCTTAGTAGTCTATTATTTGTATGGTGAAGCTGATCAATGGTGGAAGTATATCCAAAATACAAGGCAATGATATGAAATTGAATCCATGGAATGGGACGACTTCAAGAAATTATATTTCAATAAGTACATTACTCTTATTCTTTAAAAAAATATGGAGAAGGATTTTAAAATACATTAAAGGTATGCTTATGGAATTATTATCCAAACTGAATGTAAAATTTATTGATTCATTTCCGGTTTATATCCAAGTCTCTAAAGGCCATTAACCATAAGGGACTACAATATCTACAATGAAATCTATTTATGTGCTCTCAAGGTTGAGATGGAGATTGGATTAACCAATCAATCTTATGAGTTTGATATGTTTAGAAAAATGGAATTCATGGGAAAAGCTAAAGACCAAACTGAAAATAATATGAGGTTTCCCTTATGCTCAATGTGTGGAGAGAAACATGGATGTTATTTTCTTAAAGGGACTAGTAAATGTTTTAATTGTGGAAAAGATTTTCATCGAGAATTTTAACACCGGAGAGATGGGAAAAGATGTCTACTGATACAAATAAATAAAAGGATACACAAAATTCACCTCCTACAGTCAAAGTTAAATGTGAAAGGAAATAGGGCATTGTGCCAAACAATGCCTTATTCCAAGGTTTATTGATGATGATTGATTTCAACAAACTCTTATGTCCCAAAATAAAGGAAAATGTCATGTGATCACTACCAATGATGTGGAGTATGATAATGATGTGGTGAAAGGTACACTTACCATCCACTCTAAAGTATCAAATATTTTATTTGATTTTGAATCCAACCACTCTTTCATTTCTGAACAATTTCCTTAGGGTTTCGTTGTATTATATCAAAAATTTGATGTTGAGTTAGCTGTGACTTATCCTAATGGAACAACAGTCGCATCAAAAGTTTATAAATAGGCTCTTTTGAGGATTATGGGAATATGCATCCTGAAAATATTGTGATCCTTAATATAGTGTAATATTATGTTATTCATGGCATGAATTTTAATTCTATATATAGAGCTCATATAAATTTCTAAGGAAAGGAAGTCACATTTCCAATTCAATATTAATCTATGATCATCTATTGATGCACATATGAATATAAACTACCAGTATAAATTTCTTCCACGTTATAGGTCATGATCCCTTTAAATGAAGGTTATATATCTCAAATGTTTGGGGAGAAACTCACAATTAAGAATACACCCATTTTACAAAAGTTTAATGGTGTCATTCTGAAATAATTACTAGGTCATCCATCAAATAGTGAAGTTGAGATTTCAATAGAACTTATACTGGGTGCTATTCTTATTTCAAACAAACCTTTTAGAGCGGCTGTAATTGAGTTGTAGGAATTGAAGAATCTACTACAAGATAATATTGATAATGGATTCATAGTCCCTAGTGCATCACTTTAGGGAGAACCTATTCTATTCATAATTAGTAAAGATGGGTTAATGAGACTATACATTGATTATCGAGAAACTAACAGGATCAATATCAAAAAAATATACTCTTCTCCGCATTGATGAATTATTCTTCCAACTACAGGGAGCTCAATACTTTTCGAAGACAAATATTGTTTATTATATCAACAATTAAGTTATAAGAAGTTGGATATACCAAAGATTACATATTGTACAATTTATGGGAACAATGAATCTATAGTGATTCCTTCTTTTCTTACTAATTCCCCCGATATGTTCATGGATCTAATAAATAGAGTCTTTAGAGACTATCTTGATCATTTTATGATACTCAATATAGATGATATTTTTTTCTATTAAAAAAAGATCATAAAGATCACATGAGAAATGTATTGAAGACCCTAAGAATGGAGAAGATTTACGCTAAATTTATCAACTGTGAATTTTGGCATCATAATGTTTTTTAGGTCACATAATCTCAAGATAGGTGATATATTTGGATCCAACAAAAATTGAAGTTCCTTAAATTTGTTTGAGACAAACTATGGTAACTGAGATCCAAAATTTTATTAGTTTGGTGGGATATTATCGACATTTTGTGAATGTTTTTTCATGATTATCTAATCCAGTCACCATGTTAAATTTAGACAGAGTTCTATTCCTGTGGATAGAGGAATGTGAAGAGAATTTCATAGTGCTAAAAAGATTTTCGTCCAGTACACTTCTTCTCACAATTCCTTGTGGTGTAGAAGGGTTTGAGATATTAGTGATGCATCTGAGAAGGAGATGGGTTGTGTTCTCTTTTAAAATTTCATGGTGGTAGATATTGCCTCACCAAAATCAAAAATCAATGAGAAAAATTACCCAAATCATGATTTTTAGTTATCAATAATAATCATTTCACTAAGGATATAGATACATTATCATTATGGAGAAATGTGTTAAATTTATACTGATGAAAAAATATTGAAGTATATTCACACAAAAAAGAAACTAAAGATGTGTCAAAGAATATGGATGGAGTTGATTAAAGATTATGACTTCTCAATACATTACCACCCTAGGATGGTGAACACGTTGCATGATTATTTGACTTAAAAAGACCATTCTAGCATGTCCATGATGAGGCTAATTAAAGATCCAATATTTTTGGATCTGCAAAGGATGGGTCTTGAAATTTTAATGGAAGGGGAGAAATCCTATCTTTCTTAATTGAATGTTCAACCATTTATACAAGTGATGTTTTTGGAGACACATAAGGAAAATGTTTATTTGAAAATGAATGGGAGAAATTTTCCAAAATTCAACCTTGATTGTGGTGGAATAATAAGGTTAAGGAACCAGGTTTGTATTCCTCCCGTAAAAGAATTAAAGGATGATCTATTAGATGAACCTCATAGTTCATCATTATCTATTCATCCTAGAAGCAAAAATAGGTACATGGACCTGAAAGAGTATTTTTGGTGGGATGGAATGAAAATATATGTTGTTGAATATGTCTCTTTGTGCTTGGTTTTTCTGCAAGTTAAGGTAGAGAGACAAATGTATAAGGGGGTTTTACAACTATTACATATTACAGAATGAAAATGGGGATGCATCACTATGGAATTTTTCATCAAACTTACCAAAACATCTAAAGGACATAATTCTATATAGGTTATAGTTGATCGCCTTACGAAGTCAGCATCATTGAGAAATATTAGTTAGGATTTCACTTTTTATCATCTTTCTATGATATATGTCAAATAAGTTGTAAGATTGCTTGTAGAACCACTTTCCATTATATCTAGTCAGGATCTGAGAATTAACTCGATGTTCTGGTGAATTCTTCTGTAGGCTCTAGATATAGAGGTATGATTCAGCACTTCCTCTCATCCTTAGAAATATGGTCAGTCTGAGAGGACAATTCAAACTCTAGAAGACATACTGAGAGCTTTCCCTTTGGATTTCAATACATTTTGGGATCAACACCTACCATTGGGGGAATTTTCATACAAAAATAGATTTCAATCAAGTATTCTGAGGGCTCATTATAAAGCCCTCTATGGAAATTAGTGAAAAACTCTAACTTTAGGGGATGATGTTGGGGAAGGATATAAATTAGGACGTGATCTTGTTATTGAAATGGTAGAAATATCTAAATCTATAAGGCAACACATAAGAGCAGCTCAAAGTTGACAAAAAGTTATGATATAAAAAAAATTCATGTATTGTTAAGTTTTTGACAAGGTATTTATGTAAATATATCCCGAAAATAGTGTAATGAGATTTTTAAAGAAGGTCAACATGAAACCTAGGTATAATTGTCCTTTTGAAATTATGGATCTTTTTGAGAATGTAGATTACCCATTGGTGCTTCAACCAAATATCTCTCAAGATAATGATGTATAGCATGTATCTTTATTTAGAAGTTACATAGATTATCTTTAAAATTTACTGAACTCAAAATCCATACTGATGGAGGAAGATCTTTTTTATAAAGAACAACTGATAGAGATTCTGGACCATAATGAAAACATTCTACAAAACTAGACCACTATCTTGGTTAATGTTTTGTGGTGAAACCACCAATTTGAGGAATCTTAATGGGATCTTTAATATATAATCAGTGATATATACCCTCATCTGTTTGTATCAAAGTGAATAATTTTGAGGGTGAAATTCAATTTAATGGGGTAGAATAAAACACCATGATAGTTTTAGGAAATATTGTCTTTCAATAATTTTAATTCATAAATATCTCGCATTGCACGCAATCATGATTTTAAGAAAACCATGAGATGTCCATAGTATAAAATAACCATTTTATCCTAGCATTTAGGTTATCAATAATAAATATCAATAACTTTTGAAAATGTATAGTGAAGTCATTCGCTACTAATTATTTGTGAAAAATTTATATCAATTATATATTTGTATTTTTAAAATAATAAAATGGGTGAATTAATATTCTTCAAAGAAATTAATGAAATATATATGTTATCTACTTAATAAAATATTTCTTATATTCATCCAAGAGATATTTTTGTCAGAGGGTTTTAATAACCCCAATTTGATGTATTACAACCTATATTTTTTCAAAAGGGTCAGTTTGCACCGTAATGGAGAATCCATTTTAAATTTATATTTTGACACATTAATAATTTTTGTATGTAAACATAAACATTTTCTTTTGAATCAGGTAATAAAAAATTACTTGGGATGAAATTTAAAAAAAATTCTGATAACTTTCGAATTTTGAGGAATAGTAAAAATACACTAAATTTTAATTGAAAACAATTTTCTCATCAAATTAATTTAAAAGGATAAACTATAATATTTAATGGATTTAAAGTATAAATATAATATATATTTTTCTTTCAATATAATTTATTTCTTTTCAATTAAATTTTCAATGAATTCAGATGTAAAAAATATAAATTGTTTGCAATGTTTTAATTTTTAAAACGCGTTATCTATTTCCGAAAGCATGATTAATTTTAAATTAATATCTGAAAATTCTGTTTTTGAATTTTTAAAAATGGATTACATATTTGGAATCAGTAGGACCAAATAATGTAAAGAGTTTGATTTTATTTTTGGGCTTTATGAATAGTAACTTTGGAAATTTTTATTAATACGCTAAAAGTGTAAGCTAGGTAATTAAGTGTAAGAATACTATTATAAAATTACCCTAACAATTACCTTAATATCATTTTAAGAGTTTTGATAGATCAAAATCATCCATAGTTCGAAATGGTGTGCTTTGGAAGCCACTTGGATGGGATTATTATATTTTAATTATTTTAATTTAAAGAAAAGTAAAATATGTCTCCCTCAAATTTTAATAAGTAAATTATTTTTTATATAAGGTTGTGGAGAAGTTAATTTCTATTATAAATACTCATTTTAAAGATAAATTTTTTTTCTTTATCATTTTAATTTTTTTTTAATATTTAGGATATATATAATTAACTTAAATACATATACTTTGACAATGTAAAAAATAATTAATTTAAGTGAAATCAGTAAAACAATTATTCATAAAATGCTAATAACCATCAAAAGACCCAAAAACAAGACCAAATAATATTATTTGAGTATATATCGATCATTAAGTTCCATGGGTCGAGTTAGAGACTATTTTTATCCTTACATAATATATTTTTAACGTTATATTATTTTATTTAATGTGATGTTAATATTGTCACTTTCATAATTTAATAAGAATTGCATTTTAAATGTTGGATTTTATAGAAGAGAAAATTTAATTAAATTATTATTATAATATCTAGTATATTTATATTCATCATGTTATTTTATTTTTTATTTTTATTCAAAAAAATATTTATTAAATAATTACACAATATTGATGTTTTAATTAATTTATTAGTATATATAAAAAATAAATGTTATAAAAAATATATAATTAAATATAATTTGGGATAATTAATATGTCTAATTAATTTTATAAATTACCATGAGCTTTTATAAATATAATAAAAGTGTTTTTTATGTTAACTGTTTATATGAATTTTTTCAGAAATCAACAAATTTTATAGTGTCAAAATTGACACTACTGATTATTTATCAAAATAATTTTTTATTAAATTATTTAATAATCATGAAACATTTTGTAAAAAATATATAATAATTATTATATGGTCTATAATAATTTAAGTTATTTATAAATTGTCTAATTAACATCAAATTAGTAAATATTTCACCCTTTTAATATTGAAATATTTGTTACCCTAGTTAAAAAATTAAATAGAATGACTAAGTGTTAATTAAATTTATAAGGTTAAAATTTATGGAAAAAATTTTCTAAAACCTATTTTATGATGATATTACAACCCTATATTATCTCATATTATACATTGGTTAATTCATTAAGGTTCTTGGATGGGATTTGATTTTATTATAAATTAATATATTTAGAGATCCCAAAAATGACCCTCACATCAATTATAAAAGGCTACAACCTCCCTCACATACTTACTTCAAATTGTGCCATAAATATTCCCCATACCATTAAAAGTTACCTTCTAAACTTTCCTAGTTACATTCTATAGGCTCTGGTTTTCTTCAAAGACCAACTCTAGCAATCTATGAGAAGATTTAAAAGAATCACGTCAAATAATAGGTAATCTCTTGCAACGATTCATTAATAATTATTTATTTTTCTACATACTCTTCCTGATTAGTTACATTATAAAGTAATAAATGAAGTATAAATTATATACTGAGATTTTATCATGGTTTTGGAATGAAAATATTAAACTTTCTATCTATCCTACTAAAGTTAAAATCGCCACACGTGCGTACATATGACTTACCGTATCTACACTACGGTGTAATCTATATTTCAATACCACCTTAAATGGATGGGTATAATGATAGAAATAATAAATATATATTATTATTATAACATGATATTTATTCTTAAATATTATACACCATTCACTTCCATGCCATTAAATAATTATGGGAATGGCATCATCGCACGTGTGTACGTACGACCTACCGTCTCCACAATGAGATGCAATTAATTATACAAGATCTTAATTAAATAATGATTATATAAATGTATTTTAAGAACCTGGTACTTATTCTTGAGGTCCAAGTTTCTTATTTTCCTTTACCTTAAGTGTTTTTTAGAAAACAAGGGGAATGTGGGAAAAATCCAAAAATTCATGGGTACACGCCATGTAATTTTGTACACACGCCATGTACCTTGGCTGTGTGGGATGAGAATACATGTCATATAGTCTTGTTGGAAATTAGTTTTGTAATAACTAACTACACACCATGTACTTAATAATACACACCATGTAATCATTCGGATGATGAAGAGTGAGGCAGTGCAAAGTAGTCGCCAGAGGAATAGTTAAAAACATAGTACACACTGTGTACTTGAGAGTACATGCCATGTAGATATGTTTTTTCGTTAAAAATAGGCATTAGCTTTCTCATTAGGCCTAGGAGGTAGAGGGACCACCAGGAGCAGCAGGAGAGGAGGCTGAGACTTGGAGGACCTCTCGATCACTCACTGGGACTCTGATTCTTCCGTCGTTGATCTCGTTTGAACCGCGTGGGTAAGGTCTTCCCTCTTCTTGAATCTTTCCTTCCAATTACTTCCCAGTGGGATGTTATTTAGGTTTTAACGAGTAATAACTTATCTTAGATCTAAATCATTCTTGGTTTTTTCGGGATGCACCTTTCATATATATTGATCAGAGGAGATCGAGGTAGGTAGTGATGTCTTTAATTCCAACTGTCGAGTTGTTTTTGTGTACCATTATGACACAAGCCCGTGTTTGGGGTGTTGTATAGATGAGACATTGACATTCGAGATACCTAGAATTTCATCGGTAATTTAATGAATTAGTATAAACTACTATTGATATCGTTACATTGATCTAGGGCCACCCTGAGGGTGTGTTTCCCGTGTTTAGCCGTTTGGCCAGGATACCCATGGGTATGCCGTGATTATAGAATTTTTTGAGTTTTCTTGAGTGGAAACATATATAAATTTCTTGCTTATGCACTGGGCTAGGATTGGTTACTTTCTTTTCCTATGTAACGCCCAAGGGAAGTGTTTTTTTCCTGAGGGTAATGTTTTGTTCACCCTGAAGGCAACGTTTCTTATGCATGTGGGCAGTAGCTTCTATAACTGAGGGAGAAATCACGTATACTTGAGGGAAATATTCAACAAGACTAAGGGTAGTCACCTAAGGGTTTCATTTTTATTTTCCTGAGGGTAAGGTCTTACATGTTTGAGGAAAATGTTTACATTGAATATTCACTGTGGTGATTTCTTATGTTATTCTTGCCAAGCTAAAACACAGGCTTGGTATTATTATTATATTTTACTTTTTAGATAACCTATTGTGGTTTCTACTGTGGCACTGGTATAGATGATTTTTGGACGAGGCCGAGTCTCAAAAAAACCCAGAATTAAATTATATTTAATTTTAAAATAATTATTGAAATGACAGTGTAATTGGAAGGAACAGTTACTTTTGAGTACATCATAGTTTACTGCATTTCATTATTACACACGGTTGTTGCACATTTTCACTAACAATTGGGCATGGGCCTTTGGTAGTTTCCTACTGGGATTTGTTTCTCAAATCCTATTTGGGTCTTGTCTCAGGCCCAAATAGATTATATTTCTGTAGGTGTCGATAAGGGAAGGGGTTCCTACACAGGTACATGATTGTTGTAGAAGAGTAGAAAATCATGGGACCGAGCTTAGGCTTGCGATGGTGTTGTGTTCCTGTTTCACTTCTTTGGTTTAGCTTTCCTATAATTTGTACTATGTGCTATATTGTATTAGATTTCAGTGTATCTTGTTTTGGATGCTTTCTTAGAATTGGAGACATATTGATTCATCATATATATGACAGCTAGTTATCTTTTACTTCAGTTCTGTTGTCCATTTTCATGTCTCTATTATTTACTACTTCCTCTTTTATATGTTTATATATTTTTCTGCTGTTCTACACTTTGAAAAATTCGGGCATAGTTTCCCCACTATTATTCATAGGCCCTCGTTGCTAATCGCCAACCTCTGGCGTTTGAGTAAATGTGATTGGGGTCATGTTATCAACCAGATTCGGGGCACCTGTTGTGTGGCAACTGGATCCGGGATGTTACAAAGTGGTATCAGAGGTGTTTATTTTCTTTTACTTACTGTGTTGAGCCAATAGCCAGGGCTGGACAGAATTGGTACTTGGTATTAAGTTGTGCCCGGGAGTAGCTAACCCATGTATAGGGAAAAGTCAATCTACCTCGTTTAACGACAATTTTTCTGGTTTATCCATTATTACAGTTTATTTGATTTCACCATTGGGCGACACACTTGTGGTGCACTATTTATATTTTATACTTGGGTTCTATTAGTTATAACCCAATGAGATGAGGGCATTCCATCTCATTCACCATTTAGGAACATGTTAAAATCACATGTCATGCATAGTTTTCATGCCATGTAGGTGAATTCGATATTATATGTTTTTGTGATAGATGTTGTTCTATAAAATGCATGATGTTGTGATATTTTCCTTGACAAATATACCTACTATTTTATGGGGTATTTTTTGTAAGAGGTTTTGTTTTAATGAACACCAAACTTTGGTTCTTGAGGTGTTATGGGCCCTCATTGACCAGAATTTGGTGGATAAATGACTTGTTTACCGTGTTATAACTTGTATAAGATTCTAGGATTTGATTCGTGGGGAGTATGGTCCCTCACGGATCAGAATTTGTCACTTTGGTGTTCATTTTAGTGTTTTTCTAGGCTTCGGAGTAGTTTCTTTGGCTTACTATCTCGAAAAACCCAGAATACACACCGTGTAGTTTTGACTACATGCCATGTGTTCTTCAGTTCGGGAAGAAATTTTTTTCATAAGTACATTCTATGTACCATATGTACATGACGTGTAGTCTCTAACTGTGTCATAGGCTGTGTGGGTAGAGGCATAGGATAGGAAAGTTCTCATGGGAACACGTCTTGTACCGATTGTACACGCCTTGCAGGGTTGACCCTATGTCCACCCGTGTGAATAACAACACGGATGGAGAAACCTTAGGTGATACATGTCATGTCAGTTATAAACATGTCGTGTAGTGTAATATTGGAATCTGGCCATGTAACTAACAACACGGGTTGGTGTTACCTTTTTAGTACACACCGTGTACCTCTGGGACATGCCATGTAGTCTTGACCGGTGAGAGACCATGTGGATTTGGCCGTGTGGCTAGGTAAATAGGGTCGTGTACACGCCGTGTGCGGGTGTAACACACCATATACCTAGGGTTGAGACACACACAGGATGACATAAGAACATGACCATATAATGGCTTAAGGGTACATGTCGTTTAGACCTTATATACGCTGTGTAGTCTCTTTTTGCCTATTCTTGTGGATCTTTCCCCTTTTCGTTGGAACTCTTAAGCAGACAAAATAATCATCGATAGTAAATTAAACTAAGGTGTGTGTTTGACCTTGTAGAGTCATGCCACTGAGACAACCACATGTTTTTCTCCAAGAGAGTGGTGATGATTATACTTCAGAGATAGTAGGATATGGGCTACTGAAGGATCCCCCAGTAGTACTAGATGCAGCGCCAGTTGTTATACAAGATGCAGGTGTGGAAGCGTAGTTCTATGAAGGATTCATGCAGTTCAAGAAGACCTTCCAGGGAGCACTGCTGGTTGCCACGTCTATCGTAGAGCTGACATGTATATTCCAGCAGTAGCATTCGCCTATGTTTTTAGGGGATGAAGAACCACAGGCTGTAGAGTCATGGTTGGGTTCTATGCAAACGATCTTCGAGCATCTGGAGACACCTCCTAGGAGGAGGGTTAACCTCACTACTTACATGTTGCGTGATTCCACCTAGAGACGATGGGATGTTACCACCCAGACTAAGAATCATCGAGACAAGGTGTGGGAAGATTTTCAGGTAGTCTTCTATGACATTTTTTTTCTAGAGACGCTAAGGGAAGATCGAGCTCGAGAGTTCATGAATCTGCAGCATGGCGCCATTTCAATGATGGACTATTCAACCCGGTTCACCGAGCTACAACGTTTTACACCTGTTCTGGTGGGTGATGAGTTGTTGAGGGCTAGACGCTTTTAGTATGCTCTTTAATATGACATTTGAGTGCTGGGGAATGTTTTTTGGTTGCCTAAAGTGCGTGCTATTGTGAACCAAGCATTGATTACAGAGCGGAACCTACAGGAAGCTAGTGGTGCAGACCAGGGCGGTTCGGCACCGGACTCTGGAACTATTTGTACTATCAAGAGGAAGAGGTAGATATATTTTTCTCATGGTGGCAGTACTAGCTAGAAGAATTCATCAGGTGGCCAGGTGATATGCTACCGCTGTGGTAAAGTGGGGCACGAGAGACCTCAGTGTCAACATGACCCATTGGAGTGCTGAGCTTGTTACAAGATGGGTCATCTTTAGCATTTTTTCTGGATGTTTCCACCAGTGACAAGTGAGAGGGGTTCTGTGCAGACTCTGCATGGAGGAGCAAGGCCAGCAGCTTCATACCAGTTTGGTAATTGGAATACGTCCTGACATTTAGGCCAAGGTGGTGGTTGTGGTTGTGGTATCCAGACACCAAGACCTCAGAGACAGTAAGGCGGGTCTGATCAGGGTATCTAGGCTGTGTCGTAGGGCCTTAGCACTGGGTAGACATATGTGGTGAAATAGACCCAACAAGTGTAGGATCCCAGCCCTTCCACTATCATAGGTACTATTATAGTTGCTTCTATTTTTTCTTCTATACTTTTCGATAGTAGTTCTACAAAAATAATTATATCTATGCATGTTGTGGAGAACATTTGGCTTTGTGTTTCTTCTTCTTCAAATATCATTATGCGAGACACTCTGTTGGGAATTACAATGGTAGGTGTGTGTCACTGCAAGGAGTCCCCCTAGAGGTTGGTGGGTGTCACTTTCATTGGAACCTCTATGTCTTAGAGATGATAGCCTATGATTTCAGTCTCAGGATGGACTGGTTGGTACCCTTTTGAGCCTTTTTAGATTGTTATCATCACAATGTGAGTTTCACATCACTAGAGAGCAGAGAGTTTCTATACAAGGGTGAATGGGATGTCCAGGAGAGTCGAGCAAGACCCGATCATCATGGGCGAGGTGGAGTGACAACCCAGATTACGAGTTTATATATGGTAGACGGGGAACTTGTCATAAGGATTTCCCTCCAGTGGTTAATCATTCTAGGTATGTCTTCCCCGAATACTTTTTATTTCTACCTCTAGAGAGAGTGGTGGACTTATCTATTGAGCTTTTTCCAGGAGTGGCCCGGGTTTCCATTCCTCCTTATAGGATGGTTACGCCAGAATTGCAGGAACTCAAGAGGAAGTTAGGGGAGTTACAAGCCAAGGGTTTTAGCTGGACCAGTATTTCTCCCTGGGGTTCGCATGTCCTTTTCTTTATGAAGGTAGGTGGTACCCTCAGACTCTACGTGGATTATCGAAAACTGAACCAGTAGACGGTTAAGAACTGATATCCCTTATCAAGGATTAATGATCTTTTTTATCAACTTTGAGGAGCACGAGTGTTCTAGAAGATTTAATTGAGATCCTGATATCATCAGTTGTGTGTTAGACGATCAGACATACCTCTTATAACCTTTCGGAGAAAATATGATCTATAAGAGTACTTGGTAATGCCGTTCGGACTCCCAAACGCACTAGCAGTTTTCATGGCTCTGATGAATCGTGTGTTCCACCCATATCTGTATTCTTTTGTGGTGGTCTTTATGGATGATATCTTGGTGTACCATCACACTCAACATGACCATGCCACCCATCTTGAGATCATACTGAGTACTCTAAGATAAAATCAGTTATATTCTATACTCCCAATGTTCCACTTTAGGATAGACCAGATTCACTTCATGGGTCATATTATCTTAGAGGTCGGAGTTATAGTAGACCCAGAGAAAGTGAGAGCAGTAGTTTCTTGGGATTATCCTAAGAACATGTTTGAATTATAGACTTTATTGGGGATTTCTAGTTACTACAGGTTCTTTATACTAGACTTCTCCCACTTAGTAGCGCCATTGACATGTTTGACATAGAAGGGTATGAAGTTCGTTTGGTCAGAATCTTGTGAGACAACCTTTCAGAAGATAAATGGAAGGTTGACATCAGCACCAGTCCTGATACTTCCAGAGTAAGGTATGAGCTATACTGTTTATTGTGATGCATCAGGTATTGGTCTGGGAGCAGTTTTGATGCAAGGCGATCGATTAGTTGCAAACGGGTCTCCGTAGTTGAGGCCAAATGAGATGAATTACCTAACTCTTGATCTCGAGTTGGCTGCAGTTGTTCATATGTTACACTATTGGAGTCATTATTTCTTAGGAGAACATTTTGTGGTGTTTACAGACCACAAATGTGTTAAATATATCTTTACCCTTCGTGACTTGAATATGAGATAGTGAAGGTGGGTTGAATACCTTCAGTCCTTCAACATTGAGCTTGCCTATACACTTGGAAATTGTAATGCAGTAGATGATGAACTGAGTAGGCAAACTCAGATACAGGAAGTGCAGGAGGCCAGTGGTGAGTGGTAGCTTATTCCATTGTTCTATGAGATGCATTTCGAGGTTCACGATAGTCAGGGGAGAACCTATATTTTATCCTTATATGTGACTTCTACCCTCCATGATAGAGTGGGGATGAGACAACTATTTGATTCAGAATTCCTAGTTCTAGAGGATTTGGTGGAAAGTGAGGACCCTCTTCCTGGTTGGACGATAGGCGATGAAGAGGTATTGCGTATCCATGGACGAGTGTGGGTGCGAGGTGATATACGCGAGGAGTTGATGTGGGAATTTCATGCTTCAGCTTGGGCAATGCATCCTGAAGTTACCAAAATGTACAGAGACTAGAGACTTCATTATTGGTGGCTAGGTATGAAAAGATATGTAGATTTTTTTGTTATGAGATGTTGCACTTTTCAGCAGGTGAAGCCGGAGCATCAGAGCCCAGCAGACTGTTAAAACAGTTACCCATTCCGGAATGGACATGGGATAATGTCGCGATAGACTTTGTGACCGGGTTGCTGAGGTAACCTCAAGGCAATAATGTTGTATGGTTTGTTGTGGATAGACTTATGAAGGTAGCTCACTTTTTTACAATCAAGGAGACCTTTAGTGTTGATGAGTTTGGGAATTTGTATATCCAATAGGTATTATGTCATCATGGGCTCCCTCATACTATCATTTCAGATAGGGATTCCCATTTTACGTCTCGTTTCTGGCCGACTTTTCAGAGGGAACTGAGTACACAGGGGCTTCTGAGCACAACCTACAACCCTCAGACCAATGGCCTATCAAAGCGTACGATACAGGTGCTGGAGGACATGATGCATTTTTGCGTCCAGGACTTTGGGGGATCTTGGTAGAAGCACATACCCCTAGTCGAGTTTTCCTACAATAATAGTTTTCTGGAAACTATTGAGGTGGCACGTTACGAGGCTTTATACAGTAGGCCATTCCAATTACCCTTGTGCTGGTTGGAGATAGGTGAGGCAGCTTTACTAGGACCATGTCTTGTACAAGAGACTTCGGAGTAGGTCCAGCTGATTTATAAGCAGATGGCTACTGTATCGTCTTGTCAGAAATCTTAAGCAGATCGTCGCAGACGACCCTTGGATTTCATGGTCGGGGATCAGGATTTCTTATGTGTTTCACCGAGGTTGGGAGACAGGTGGATCAGGAGACATGTTAAACTTTCTCCAAGGTATGTAGGGCCATTTGAGATTATGGAGAGAGTTGGTCTAGTTGCCTATTAGTTGCAGTTACCACAGTGGTACCTGACCATGCACGATGTCTTCCACGTATCTTAGTTATGTCGTTATCACTTAGAACCCTCTCACATTTTTTAGCCCAACGAGGATGAACTTTAGGTTGATTCATCTTTGAGAAGAATCTGATTCGTATTGTTGATAGAGGCACGAATGTTCTCTGAGTTCGGTCAGTTCCTCTCGTATAGGTGTTCTGGTAGCATGGCCGAGTGTAGGTTGAAACCTGGGAGTGGGAGACCGACGTACGTGATCAGTGGCCATAATTGTTCCTACATTTATCTTAACCACCCTTGGAAGGAAAATCCGGGGACGAATTGCTTTAAGAGAGGAAGTTTGTAAGAACCTGGTTCTTATTCTTGAGGTACAGTTTTCTACTTTTCATTTTCCTTAAGTGTTTTTTGAGGAAGAAAGGGAAATGTTGGAAAAATCTCAAAATTCATGGGTACATGCCATGTAATTTTGTACACACACCATGTACCTTGGCTATGTGGGATGAGAATACATGGAGTGTCTGCTTTTTGGAGATTAAGGGTGTAAAAACTAACTACACACCATGTACTTAATAATACACACCATGTAATCAGTCGACAGATGAATAATGAGGCAGTGAAATGTAGCAGCCAAAGGAACAATTAAAAAAATAGTACACATCTTGTACATGAGAGTACACACCATGTTGTTCTGTTTTTTCATTAAAAACAGGCAGTATCCTCCTAATTCTAAAGAGGAGGCAGAGGGCTCAATGGGAGTAGCGAGAGAGGAGGCCGAAACTTGGAGGAGCTCCTGATTTCTCACCGGGTCTCCGATTCTTCCGTTGTTGATCTTGTTTGAACCACGCGAGTAAGGTCTTCCATCTTCTTGAATAATTCCTTCCAATTATTTACCTATGGTATGTTATTGAGGTTTGAATGTTTAGTCATTTATCTCATATATACATCATTCTTGGTTGTTTCGGGAGGTGCCTTTGTACATATATCGATCAGAGGAGATCGAGGTAGGTGGTCTTGTGTTTAAATCCAAATGTCGAGTTGTTTTTGTGTACCTTTGTGCCACATGCCCATGTTTGGGGTATCGTATGGATGTGACATTGACTGTCGAGATACCTAGAATTTCATAGGTAATATAATGAATCAGTATAAACTATTTTTGAGATCGTTGCTTTAATCTAGGGCCACCCCGAGGGTGTTTATCCCTTGTGTAGTGATTTGTCCAGGATAATCATTGGTATGTCACGATTATAGAATGTTTTGATATTTATTTAGAGGAAACCTATATAAATTTTTTGCTTATATATTAGGCTTGGCCCGATAACTTTCTTTTCCTATGGATCGCCTGAGGTTAGTGTTTTGTTTTCCCAGAGGGCAATGTTTTGGTCAGCCTGAGGGCAATGTTTCTTATTCCTGTGTGTAGTAGCTTCTGTGGCTAAAGGTGGTATCTCGTATTCTTGAGAGAAATATTTGTCATCCCTAAGGGCAGTCACCTGAGGGTTTCATTTATGTTTTCCAGAGGGTACCTACTTTCATGTCTGAGGACAATGTTTACTTTGAATATACATTGTGGTGATTTCTTATGTTGTACATGCCTAGCTAAAGCACATGCTTGGAATTATTATTATCTTTTACTTGTTAGATATCCTGTTGTGGTTTCTAATGTGGCACACGTATAGAAGATTGTTTGTTAAGGCTGAGTCATAGAAAAACTCAGTCTTCAATTATATTGAATTGTTAAATAATTATTAAAATGGCAATGTAACTTGTAGGAATAGTTACTTTTGATTACTTCCATGTTTACTGCATTTCATTATTGCATATGGATGTTGCACATTTTCACTGATTGTTGGGAATGGGCCATTGGTGGTTGCCTACTAGGATTTATTTCTCACACCCTGTTTGGGTCATGTCTTGGAACCAAACAGATTATATTGTTGTATGTGTCGATAAGGTCAAGGGTCCCTACACAGGTACATGATTTTTGCAGAGGAGTAGGAGAGCATGGGACTGAGCTTAGGCTTGCGATGCTGCTGCGTTCCTGTTGCACTGCTTTGGTTTAGCTTTGCGGTACTTTGTACCTTGTGTCGTACTGTATCAGATTTCAGTGTATCATGTTGTGCCTTCTTTCGAAGAGTTGGAGACATATTGAATCATCATATATATGACTGTTAGTAATCTATTACTTCATTTTCATTGTCCATTTTCAGGTCTGTATTGTTTACTGCTTCCACTTTTGTATGTTTATATTTATTTCTGTTGTTCTACAGTTTGAAAAATGAGGGAATAGTTTCCCCACTATCAGTCATGGGCCCTCACTACTAGTCGGCAGCCTCTGGCATTTGGGGAAATGCGTTTGAGGTCATGTAACCCACCGAGTTCGGGGCACCCGTTGTGTGGTAACCGGATCTGGGATGTTACCTGTATTGAAAAAATAAATATGATATATATAATGTAAATATATTTTATGAATGATATAACTATTACCTATGATGTAGAAGCAGAACATATTGGACCAAACATGGAATAGAAAATGAAGCATTTAATACCAGAATAGTAAGTAATAATGAAATGTTATGAACAAACAGATGATAATATGATTATATATGATATCATAAACCTAACTATGAATTTCAAATAAGTCAATGATAGTATTTAAATCATTTTACATGAAGATTGGATAAATACAAAGAAATTAATCCTAAGTTATGTGATAATTTCACAATCTCATTAAAATCCAAGATTATTTATATGTTAGTACTTTCTAGGGTATATTTATCATCCACATCCTTGTTTCCTAAATATGTAATATTATTTATTTTAATATAAAATTTTTCAAATAAATTTTAACTATTGGTGAGATTTTATTAAATGGTATGAAAGGAATCATTATTTTTTATTCAGTACGAGGTGCTGTTTATCTTTTCTGAAAAAAGTAGGAGGAAAATGTTATTTAACATATACAAAAATAATGGATTTTTACATCTTCATAATACCATATTTCCATGAAACTTCTAAAAAATTTCACTTTATTTCTCAAATATATTACTTTCTTTTAAAATTTTATGAAATTTTGAGAAAATAAAACATTTCTGAAGATGAATGGATATTTTCCTTATGAATTAATTTCATGTGTTATATCAAAATTATTTTTCATCTATGATGGAACTCTTTAATATGGTTATGATTCAAGAATAATATCCTTACTATTGAAATTATATTATTTTGTATATTATGGAATGCTATTTATGAAATCCATTTGTTATAAATTGAATATGTTATGAGGGAATGATATTTAAGGAGAAACATTTTATTTCTTGGGTTATGATGAATGATTTATGTTATTATGGAACATGTAATAATGATTTAATTATGAGTTTGGTGAGACCTATATTTCTCTAAAATTAATTGGGTACTGATTTTTATCTCATGGGATAGAAATGGAAGGAACATGAAATGATCTTGCATCAATAGTACTGGACTAAAATGAGGAGTGAACTCGGTTCAGTAATGGAATTTCTCTAGTAGATGGTCCTAGAAATAATCATCAACTAAAATGAAAAGATTTTCTATGTGTATGTGTATCCCAAAAAATTATATATTATGTTATGAATTCTTTATCATGTTTATTTATTCTTAAGATGTTTCATGATTTATCCCATGGCATGATATCCCAATCTTTCATATGGAGGATAAGATTTTCAAATGTCCAGTTCTTATGTCTCATGACTATGATATTATTAATATCTCACTTATTTAACCTTATTTATAATCTAAGATCACCCTTTAATATGTTACTTTTCCCTAGGTTATGAATATGGGTATTAAGTAAGATATGTCAAAAATGGGTCTAGAAATGAAGAAATAAGTTTGAGATAGTGAAGATGTCTTATGAACCAGTTTTTTAGGATTCTTAGTTTCTAAAGACATTATAACTATATGATCTTGTTGCATATTTTTAATATTTTTTAAAAACTATTATTCAACAATGAAGTAATATCAATGTATGTAATGTTTGGGTTGTTATTACATTGGGGTCAACTACATATGGTTCCCCATCAACTTCTAGCAGCACTCCACTACCTTCTCTAGGCGACCAACAAGGCCATATTCATTGGTATAACTAGATGGCGGTGTGTATGTATAATGGAGAGGAGGACCAAATTGAACTATGGGGAGATTATTCTAGAAAAAAACCTTCCCATCATCTTCCAGCCTCATGCAACTTCTCTTTCCATCTACATTTGAATTTTTATCAAGTCATTTTAAGGAAAAATGGGAAACCATAGTTCAAAAACAAGATACCACTATGTGATTAATGATATCACAAAAAGATTAAGCACTAGGCTATGATTACATGAATCATCTACTATATAAAGTTCAAATTGAATCCTACTAACATGGATATCTTTATCCTCTCTAATAAGCTCTTCAAGGAGAGTAAGAATCCTGTCAATTGTCAGAATGAATTCCTATGAGTTGATTTTTCAATGGTTAAAGCCCTAGGCCAGGATTTGATCTTGTTTATCTATCCACGCTTCTTTATTCTCATTGGCATCAACTTGAAACCTTCTCTCATAAATTATTTTAATATTTTCTTTTGAGACATTGGGCCAGAGAACATTATCTAGTGTTTTTTCATTGGTGTACAGGATAAGTTTCATGCACTCCATACCCTCTTCTTCTTCATCTCTTGTATTCTTTCTCAATTCTTAACTTTCCCCATTATGTAGGAATTTTATTTCATTCTTTCTACCCTTCTTGGTTGACATCATCTCCATCTTGTTTTGGAAAGTGGGAGTAATCCTTATGTCCCATGGGGTTTTCCCTTGATCCATAATACATTCCCCTGAATCTGAAATTTTTTCTTTCCCTTTTTCCTTCTAGGGTTGCGAGGACCTTTTACTTGAAGTCGATCCATGCTATCCACCGAGAGTTGACTATAGATATAATCACTTGAAGTATTCTCCTCTTGAGTCAATGGTGTTTCTTGAAAATAAAGTCCATCAAATCTATTCCCCAACTTAATCTCCAAGACATTTCTTGCTTTATTCTCAAACCCAGTCTTCTTCCACAAATTCCAAAAATTGGGATGTATTTTAGATTTAACACCAAGGGTGTTTGGGACTAAGGTCCCCAAGACTCTCACTTCATATATCCTCCCTTGTCCACGATGAGATTATGTTGAGGCCATCAATAAGGACCTCCCTTGCAACATGTCTGAGCCTGTGGCCAACTCATATTCATGTCCCATATACTATGTTATATTTTTAGTGTCCTCCAAACCTTTAACTTGAGTTGTATTGAGACCATGGACATAACTGACTATCAAATTCACCTCACCTCCCACGTTTTTGCTGTTTGTAACTTGTAGTTCTGTCTTAGCCACATCCTACGCTGCCATGTCTGAACCCCTTGGTTAGTCATAGCCATGAACCATGTATTAAGATTACAAAGTGGTGTCTTCACTAGTGGCAAGATATATGGATAATACCATACTCACAATAGATTCATTGGATATATTTGATGAATCCAGCTGCCAAACCATATCATCATTCATGTGTAGCTCCCTCTCCTCATGTCCAACATCCTTCTCCTGAACCAGTCCAGCATTCATGCTGACCAAAACACCTCCAACAGTACTCACTTCCTGAGAAGGGAAAACATCACCCAAAAAAATTGAGTATGCTAAAAATTTCAGAGACAGTAGGGTCACGCTGAGTAGCCTTTGTTGGCTTTTGAGTAACCTCAACTACTTGAAGCCCAGAACTAGAAGGGACCAATCAATACTCCCATAACTACCAATGAACTTCTTCTTCCATAAGATCTTCCATGTCCAACGTGCATACCTAATCAATAGGATCCACAGAAGGGCACGGGGCCCCATGATTTGCACCATTACAAGTTTTCTTCTCCCCTTAAGGAGCACATTTTCCTCGCTGATAAAAATGAGAAAGATGCATGAGGTGAAAGAAAGTCGAACATAAGTGCATTCAAGATACAAACACAACCCATTTCATCCTCCAAAACTTTTTTCCAACAAAGATCCGAATCCATTCGACTAGAGGCATCAAGATGTCGACTTTGACATAAATACATGGAGAGATTGGATTCCTAACATCTCTGGTCCTCAAGTCTGAGCAGAGATAGAAACTAACCAAGTACCCTAGCATTCATATAATATAAGGATTATAAAATGGATGGGGGATAAGGAAACCATACCCATAGATCCATTGACAGTGTATCTCGTTTCATATGAATATTGAGAAACCATCGTAGAAGGTGGAAATGAAAGCCATTGCTAGATTGAGGATCCCCTGACCAAGCAGTGACCATGTCTTCTTAATATGAGAAATGAATCAATATATGTTTCTTGTCAAGGAGTCAAACCATATCTGGATCCCAGAGTCCTCAAGATCCAAAAACAAATATTTTGAAGATATTAATCGATGGTGACCACGATCTAAAGAAAGAAACCAAGGTATGGGTAAGAAGATATGATGCATCAGTAAACTATGAGGATGAAAGCTCGAGCTGGTGGAATCCATCACGATGATCTGGGACCAAAGGGGAGATTGGAGTTTTTGGAAAATGTGTAAAGAAATCAGGGATAGAAAAATATGAAGAAAGGGAGAGGAATACCTGTTAAAGAAGGGATCCCCCCCCCCCAGTCGAGGGGGATGGGGTGATGACGACGACCATCACCACCTAGGGAATCATCAAAATGGAGGCATAGGTGGAGATCATCCTTTCACATAGTTCATTCATGATACCTTTTCCTCATGAAACTTCTGACTATGAGATCCCAGATGATCTATAAAAGGAGCCCATGTCTTATCAACACCAAAAATTTGTGGGCTACTCATCATCGACTGAAGGCTCCTTATATCCCTTATCCATGATACAAGTTTCACCTTTAAAAAATCAAGATAATTTATCATTATCTAGAACAAGGATCTATCTCCATGTCCCAGGATGCAAAAAAATCTCAAAACAAATCTATAACCTTTTTGACATAACTACATCATGAACTTTATAAGATTTTCCCCATAGCCATATAATATATCTGTAATCAAGGATGGGGGAAGTATGGATTTCTAAACATTTCTACACTATTGGAATAATAGAACCCCTCATATTCAACATCCAGTAATTTTATTTCTTCTAGTGAAATTAGGGGACCAAGAAATGCTTGGGACAGTTCTTCAATATAATGAAAAGCCCCTACATAAACGATGCCCATACATCATGAAAAATTAATATGATAGACAAAATTATATCAAACTAGGTCCCTCAAATCAATGAGAACACCTTTTGGACAAGGATAATGATGTTCCACTCATTCAGAAAACTTCCTATAAAAAATATTTATCATCATGGGTTTCCATCGCACCCAGATCCTATGAGATAAGAAGCATGCTACATCAAATAGACTGCAATAGCATCTTCCCTTGAAACTGTCTAGGAGTGGACCAGGTCCCCTAAGACAGGGTAATATCTACCACCTCTTTGACCCCTTAGATCATCAATTACTGAAAGGATTCAAGTCATATCCTCATAAGATATCACCAAACCCCAACCCGATGGGATGGGATAATTTATATTTTAATCACCATAACCGGGTTCATCTTCCTTAGAGAGGGTCCTAGTAGAATCAATGGTGATTCCATATCATCCCACCCCATTGGGATTGGGGAATTAATATCTGCATGTTCGTCCTGAGAATCATCATGTCCCCAGTTGTAATCATTGGATTCTAAACAAAATTACCAATCAATTCTAATTTCAGTGACAAATAACCTCCACCCCATAAATATGGAGAAATTTTTATCATCATTATCACCATATAGTGATTTAGTCTTTTCTAGGTTGGGAGGAAAAGGGTTGGTGTCCCACTTATCCCTCCCACCATAGGACAAACCTCTAATAGTTAGATCCCTTTACTCCATCTGGACTAGAAACCCCCTCAAGTCCATTATTCATAGGCCAAGAAAGGAGGATCATATGAAAAATGTGATCAGACCCTATCACGGTCGCATGAAAAAATGTTCAAACATGGTGAAGATCTCGAATAAGAACCCAAATGAAGGTAGTTCAAAATCAGTCTGTTACGTTGAAATTGATGGAATAACCACCATTTCACAATATTACACTATAAATTTATTCACTATCATGAATGGTGGAAATTTATCTAGATGAAAATGAATAAGTCCACATGATAGAGTTCCAAATAATAGAGGAGGAAGATATGGATGCACCAAAAGAAGCTTCCTGCACTCATATCCAAAGAAGGTTCCAAAATTTAGAACCACCGAAAATTGATTTTCCGCCTCTATAATGGAACATTTCCAATGGGAATGGTGTAACTACATCCCAATCACCAACAAGAAGAGATAATATTCCTTCCATAGAGGAACCAATTTCAAAATATGAGATAGAAATACAAAATATTCAGTAACTCAACTAGGAGCCACTTAGGGGGAATAATGCTACTAGTTATCATATTAAAGAAGAGATTAATATTCTACTTCCAATAGATTATCTAATAGTAAGAGAAGTAACTGAAAATTATATTTCCCCTTGTTCTTGGAAAAAAGTCTATAAATGAGGGAGTTTCAAACTACTGTTACTTCACTAGGTTGCATAATCAACGCCGCCCTCATCTTGGAAATCATTCAGTCATAGGATGAATCGAGAATCAATAGTATATGATGGTGGGACAACCTCGTCAGCCCCCTCCCACTCTCCAAGGATGGGAGACAGCTCTGATAGTAGTTCCCCTAGAGTTACTTACAACAATGATTCCCCTAAATACTCAAATGGAATCCAGGGATAGATGAAACCCGCCTATGAAAAATGAATGGAATATATATCCCTAATCTTTTGATGATACTCCACCTCCAACCAAGTTTGGAAATCCTAAATTCTCTACCTTTGATGTTGCAGGTGACCATGAACCCCATCTCACACTACTCGTATCTAGTTGTGGGTTGATGATGGGTCCTCAAGATCATCATGAGGAAACAACGATGAGGTATTTTGTATAGACCATAAAAGTGACAACCGTTATTTGGAATAAGATATTTCTAGTAATATACAATGAAGTATGAAAAGACCTTCTTCATCAATTCCTTTTTTAGTTTATCTCTACATTGAGAAAACTGGAGACATTAAACCTAGAAAAAAACTACATGAAATGAGAAAATGATGGGGTGTCTAATTTTATAGCAAGGTGGAATGTTTTAACATATTATTTCATTATCCCTCTCACACATAAAAAATATCTAGAATATTGAGCTAAAAATATCAGGGATGAGTGGTAGAAACCTTTAATCTCTGTAAAGTATCTGGGAGGATTTCGAGAGTTTTTTAAAATGAAACAACATATTTATACTTATATTCATTGAACCCTATCCAAAACCTAACTCATTCCTAAATAATAAGGGAAAATTCCATGAAGAGAAGAATCAACATGTGTCACACTCATGCCAATAGCAGTTCCTGTACAGGCACATATGAAGGCTCCACACCACCCAACACCTCTGGTTGTGTAGTGAAAATCAAATAATCACCCTCCTCTAGAAGAAAAAATTTATCAGGGTTATCCTCGATTTGAATAATGGATGAAAAATGTATACCCTTTCTAAAAAGAACAAGTCCCAAGTTATTTCATGGTCTCCATGGACAATAACTTATAGAAGCTTCAACATCCTAGAAGGACTGGTGAGATCATCATCACTGACCATCCCGACTACTACACATACAATAGGTGGCTGGGTCATAATTTCTAGTATTTTTTCATCTTCATAGAAGTCCTTCAAGGAATGGTTGAATTTAGATATGTGACATTGGATAACTCCCCAGAGAAAATGGCTTATATAAACATTTTCTAGTCAAAAGAAGAGGATGTGTGGTAGAATGATCTAGCCATGTATCTATAAAAGTTTGACAACTAGATTACTCAAAAAAAATTATAATGAAGCTCACACCACTTTGAAATCAAAGTTTCACATCCATTAAATAGCTCCATAACCTAATAAAGAAACATCATAACATCTTCCCAAATGTGGTCATGACCAATAGAAGTTGGATGAAATAGAAGAGGTGGAATCATATTCTACTCCAACGTAATCCCTAAATCTTGTAGATTTATTCCCTACAACATTTGAATCATGGGAACCAACCCACCAAATGGAATCCTTGTTGGATGAAGATCTCATCATTGGTTATTTCAATATGATACAATTGTTAGACACCTTCTTAGATGAGGAGAATGCCCCCAAATATGAATTTCCCATGCATAGACAGGGAACAAGATTCCGCGTACACCAAAACTATGGATAAAGGGGACAACACAGATGTGGTTGGACCTAATATTCTAGTCATATCACCATGGAAGACATATATATAGCTATAACTCTAGGAAAAACACTCTAGCATGTCCAAAAGAGGCAAGGAGGTTCCCCAGAGTCCTCCAACAATCACCCATATCTGATTGTCTTTAGTGATCTCCTGGAGGGGTTTTAATCCAATCAAACCAAGAAAAGGGAATGGATGGTGTGACCTAAACCGATGGAACCATATTTCCCCTAGACTTCGGTACAAGCACCAGGTATCCACCTTTGATGCTTCATATCCCAAAATGCAAGTGTAGGAGCATCCCCATACCCATAATTACCAACCTTTGGCACAGAAATATAATTTTCTAAAACGACTGGCTATTTTCCTAGCTATGTTCTAAATCCACAATGTACTCCATCTTTCATAAGATCTCATAGAGGCACTTATTTAAGCCCTCAATATCCCTAGGAGTTTTTGAAAGAATAATTTTTCAAAAAGCTCATTTATTTGGAGACCATGTATTCAGAATTTCAGGTCTCCATATCACTCATTAATCAAGATCGGGAAGATTCCATATAAAGAAAAAAGCAGGCCTTTATATATTTTATACATATTCAATAATTTTATTGTTTAAATGGTTCTAATTGATATTAGATCTGGGTTCTATCTCATCACAGTTCAAATCCTCTTACATTTGAGAAATGAAGAAGGGGGTAATATCTCCTAGAAACATGACCATTAAAGGGTATGATAAGCATGAGAAAAGACCTATCCAGAATATTTGACTCTATTCATATTTTTGGGATCTCATATCTGACATTGAGTTCAGGTTTATTTAGCAGGAAACCACTTATAATGTCATACTTGGGAGGCCCTATCTCCATATCCAATTGTAAGTACCATCAACATTCCATTAGTGAATGAAGTATCCCATAGATGGAAAATTTGGCATACTATACAGTGTCAATTCCACCTTCAAGGCTTGTAGAGACACATATGTTGAAGTATACTTCAATAGTAAGGGAGTAAATAAACCATTTATAGATGATGATATATTGGGTGAAACTCCCAATGGATTGATAACCTCCTCTATGAATCCCAAAAGTATGTTTAACAGTGACTATGTGCTCCGCATAAATATGGACAATGTAATAGATGGAAGCTTAGTGGTCCAAGCCCCTCCTATCCTCATTGATAGTTTAAAGGACAATTAGTTCTAGAATATCTCTATCACAACTCAGATATAAAAGAGATGATGATATCTTTTCTAATACTCTCCCTTAACCTAATAGTGGAGGAGAAGCCCTCATATTTCTATATTCATTTGAAAATACCTCCATAGAATCTAAATTGGAGGAAGATTAGGATGATCTTAGGAATGACCCTCCAGTGTTTATGGGAGGCATCTCCACAACCATAGATGAGCTCAAGAAGATAAATCTAGGAAGAAAAGGGGAATCGTGGCCTACTATGATTAGTTCCACCATCCCACTTAAAGAGAAGTAGATATAAATTGAATTTATAAAGTAGAACAGATATGAGTTCACTTAGAACTTTACAGAAATTCCCTGACTGAATCCAGATGTAGATACACACCATCTTAGATTACAAGATGAGCTTCAATGCTACAAAATAGAATCTAGGAGGATGAACCTCTCTCATGTCAGTAATTTATACGTCGATGTTGACTTTTTGATCATGTAAAATTTTTCTATGAATTAAAATACACAATATGGCTTCCCAATATCATCCCAATCTAGAAAAATAATGGTTATGTTAGGATTTTCATTGATTTAAAAGGCCTTAATCAACATTGATCAAAGGATAAATTACCATTTATGATCACATAACAATTTATAAATGTGACCGCAAGATTCCATGTTGTTTCCATCCTCTATGCGTACTCGAGGTATAATTACATCTAAATGGCCCTTGATGATGCAGAATCCATTGCCTTCAGTGATCCTCAGGGGATATTCTACAATAATATCATGATATTTGGATTAAATAATGTTTCATATACATATAATAGTTCTATATATCCCATATTTAATCCATTACTAAGATGGATAGCTATGTTTTATGTCAATGTCTTGGGAGTTAAATCTTGACAATGAGCTGATCACTTCACGGATCTCTTGATGATTTTATTGAAGATGTGATAGCATAGTTTAAAGATGAATCTTATGAAATGCACATTTAGGGTACATCAGAAATGTTCCTTGTCTTTGTGCTATTCCATCTTCACATTTAGATTTATCCATATAAGGTTACAAGTATTTTAACAATTTCACCCATAGAAATCTCAAATAACTGAAGGTGTTCCACGGGATCCTTTCCTACATTAAATGATTCTTTTATAACTTGTCTGAAAAATATCTCCCCTTCAAAAGGATAATGAAGAATGAAATCACCTTGCAGTTGAATAATTACTATCAAAAGACTTCGAATTTCTCAGGCAGAACCTATTTCACCCACTGGCTTTGGTTCCATTAGTGGAACAGAGGACACCCATCTTATATGTGGCCCCCATGGAGCACACACTGGCCTCCTCATCACATAAAAAATTGATGCGGGATTTGAGAATAATCTCTAATACCTTAGTGGGGTCATTATTGGTTCTTAGACTAGATATTATAATGTAGATAAGAACTTCCCTAAACCCATCTTTGGGATGAAAAAGTTTTGGAATTACTTACAGCACCAAGAAGTCCACTTGGTCTCTCATATTGATCTGTTCAAGTACATCCATGGTCATCCTATATAGACTGGGTGCTTGGATCAATGAGAAGTCATTCTATAGAAATATGAAATTCATTTCATATCATATATGTTATTGAAAGAGAAATATCTTGCTGATTTCCCCACAAAACATTTGGCCCTGAAAAATAAATCAAAAGACCATGAGCTCCTAGATGAAGAGGTCTTATATTCCCATGACACTCCCTTGAAATTGAACATGTACTTTTATGGTTAATCAACACACGGATGAAAAAACCAAAGCTTAATTGGGTTGGTCTAAGTATTTTATTCTACTATCTAGGAAAAGATGTTTTTCCTACTATTTCTCACTATATGAAGGATGCACAAATAATGAGGTTGAATACAATGCCCTCATTGATGGATTAGATCTATACATACAGTTTCATATAGACTATATAAATATCAAAGGGGACTTAGAATTGGTGATAAAGTATAAAAATGGTGAATATTCTATTAAAATGGAGGAAGTTTCACCTCTCACTGGGTACATTAAGGTTTTGATGGAAGAATTCAATTTTGGTCCCACATTTCATCTTGTTCCCCAATCATTGAATGCTTGCACTGATGAAATGGATAATACGTCCACTATCCTAGATTACATTGACTAGTAGGAAGAAATCATTTTTATCAAACATCAACGAATTGTATTATCATTCATCATATATGATATGGAAGAAATCAATCAGGTCAGCACCGCCCAAGAGCGTGATGAGCCAATGACCACCCCTAGATGGATGGAGCCTATAATTGGCTTTCTCAAAAATGGTATTCTCCCAATGTATCATGATAAAATGAATAAATTAAATGTTGGATAGAAAATTTCACTCTATAGGATTATCCAATTAAACTGTAATTCCTCTAAAAATGAGGATTTTATACTATCCTATGTAGGTTAATAGCGGAAGGATATATTCCTTCTATCATGGAAGAAGTCCAAGCAGGCTCATACAACTCCCAAAAATCATGAACCATGCTCTCTCACCTAATCAGGATGTTGGTATATTAATCTAAAACTATGATACAAGAATATGTGTATGTCACAAAGAAATTTCTGGCATTCTTGAGCCATGATAAAATCATCCATCTTTCCACAATATTACTACATATTGAAAAATATTCCTGGCCCTTTGTTGTTTGGGGAATGGATGTTGTGGGGCCATATCCTCGTTCCAAAACTACTCTTTTCAAGTATATCCTTACTGTTACAGAATTATTTTCCCAATGGGTTGAGTCAATACCCCTCAAGGAAGTCAGGATGAAGAATATCATCAATTTCATGTTGCCCAATGCTTTCACCATGTTTGGGGTCCCTCAAATAATTTTGACATACAATGGCACAAAATTCAATTCTACTGAATTGAAGTGACTATGAAAAGAGTATAATATTGAGTCCAATCACTCATCTCACCATCATGTAGCGATAAATGGGTAGATATATTACTTCAATAAGACTATATAGAATATAATCCATAAGATGGAGAACAAGGACAAGAAGTATTGGCTAGAAAAACACATACATGATTTATTGTCCTACTATACCACCACAGATACTACCACACATGGAACAATATACTCATTTGTGTACGAAACTGAGGTAGTTTTACTAATAGAGGTCTGTATTCCTTTAATCTGAATAGCCATTTGTAGACATATCTCAGATGACTAATAATCACAAAAGCGGCTGAAAAATTAGAATGGCTAGATGATAATATATTCCACACATTGCACAACATGGAGGTCTATCAAAATTGAATCACAGGATACATTAAAAAAAGATTTTATTTTATTCATTCTTCTATGGATAACTGGTGATGGATATCATAACCCAAATTATACTAAGATATAATCCTCCAAAACTAGAGCTCATGTGGGAAGGCCCTTATGTAATACATAAGGTTTATCAAAATGTATCATACTTAGTGGCCATTGTAATAGAGAGCATATCACACTAACCACCAATTCAAGATTTCTCAAGAAATTATTCTCATATATATCGTCAAATGAACATACACATCATATTAATCCTCATAATTCATTATATCCACATGACATTGAACTACAAAGTTCATTAAGACCAACATATATCTCGATTCCTGCTATCATTGGATATGCATTGATGCCTGAACCACTATTATTAGGCCTAACCATAGGATTATTTTCCATTCATATTAGGTTATTCTATGTCTTTAACTCAAGACACTAAAATATAAGGAATATTTCCTTACCTCATGTCATAAAACTATAAGGATCCAGAACATCCATTTTCCTACACATCATGTGATATACGTTATTACCACACGATGTGAAATGCCACGAATCCATAAAATCAATCTTCATTCAGATTGACTTATCAATTTCCTTAACCCATGATGTTAATCTGTATGGGTTTCCAATAAATATATATGGAATGATTCAAATTTCCAATGTGATTCATAGGGATGCCAAGAATATATATCTTTGTGTAGACACAAAATGAAATACATTCCATTGTCCTCCTCTTAAATGTCTCTTTACTATGAGAGGGACACCTTCTATTCATTATTTCTCACAAAAAGAATAGATCATGTGGGATTATGAGTCTCAGTAAGTGATTTCCCACAGAAAGAAGGAATAACTGCTTCTAACATTCCCATATTAGTCCTAAATGATAGGACATAAAAGGAATACCATGAGTCCTCACTTTATGGTGTTGAACTGAACAGTTAATGTTCCTTGTATAACATGAAACTAAAAAATCCTGGGAACCTCACATAATAGGACCACTTCAATTGGAAATAGTATTCTAAAACACCTCTAGCCACTATATCCCTCTTCATGTCAGGGATCCAACATCATTCCCACATTAAATTAAATTGTATGGTTCCTTCAGAACTATGTGTGGCTTGATTCATATTTTCATGAGATACATTGAGATGCCCAAACATCCATCATTGTTTATCTCCATAACAACACCTATTTTCAAGGTCATCCAACTTCAACCTTACCATATTATGTTAAAATTCACTGTTCCTTAAGAAAATTGTGTGGCATGATTCCTGGTATCGCATGATATGTAGTGACACATAGGTCTTCAATATGGGGACCTTCTATAGTAACTAGAAAAAATAATTCCCACCAATACATATGGGTCAAACCATCATAGAGTATTTCAAATTTAATAAAAATGCATTGATTAATTCCAATCACAATGGGATATGTAGTGAGTCATATAATTTAATTCTTTCTCTTATATGAGACACCATCATTTCACATTAGGGGATCTGTGACCACAATGCATGATGTTAAACTGAATAGATCATCAGGACTATGTGTGGTTTCATTATCATTTTCATGAGATATTTAAGGATTCTTGAACTTTAACCCTTGTTCCCAACCACAATATTTCAATCCATTCATGTCAGTTCCTACATCCTTACTGTATGATGAAAAACTGCATAGAAGTATTTCATTACTGCATAGTGATAAACTATAAAGAGATGCATCCATACAACATGATGATAAACTATATAAAAGTATGTCTTTAACATATGATGATAAATAGTAAGAAATTACACACTTACTACATGATTATAATCTTCATGGGAAATTTCCGTACAACATGACATTAAACTGCATAAAAAAAGTCTCCACTATACGAAGTTAAACTGTGCAGACTGTCGATAATTTTTTATTCCTTATCAAAAGACCCCAAGAGAATTACCTTGATCAACCATATTACATGGTTCTTATACCATATTTTAGTAGCACCATAATCTATATAACACACTTCATGTCTTGAGGACTTTAGGTCTCTAAAAACCATTCACAGTCCTTGGAAAAGAAATGATATCTCTCGGTTTGACAATGATAGTGACACAAAAGGGATTGAGACCCACCAACTAGTGAAATCAATGTCTAATATAAATGGAATTCTTATTTTTTTGAGCCCTGACAACACTGAGGTAGAACCTAACATCTCGGAGTTTTACGAGACAAACCTAGAATGTATTCCCTATATCATTACTCATGAACTGAGAACCTCATTCCATGATTTACAATATTTATATCTCCCAATTAGAAGAATTTTGGAGTACTATTGATCTTAGTTATCTTAACTAGGATCTAGTATAACATCTCTAAAATTAGGTCCATGTGATTCAGAACATTAAAATGTTCGCACTATGGTCAAAGCTATAAAAACATAACCTCTAACCTACAATGGACCAAATCAGAACACCTTAAAATATTAGAAAACAATAATAAAAATTTGTCAGGTTGAAAACCCATAATGTAATACTAGTAAAAAAGTCAATTAATTGCTCTCTAAACTCTTCATCACCATAGATTAATAAAAAATTATGTTGTAGACTTATAAGGATTAAATCTCATACAATCATGTTTTTGGCCCAAATAAAATATAATATATGATCACTGGACTCCCTATTCCATGAAAATATTAGAGTATTTATTTTTCAAATTTCTTTGTCATGAGAATATATTCAATAGGTGGTGGATTTACTTTTTTTGTGGTCAAACCCTTATTGTATAGTACATTTTCCATAAATAAAATAAAATGTTTTAAAGAATTTTAGGACATCACAAACCATCAACAACCCTTGAAATATAACATATATTTATCTGCCTAAACATGTTGTTAAAGAAGAAGGGATTACAACCACCAACTAGAGATATCTTTTTCCAACATAAAGGGATTTATGATTCTTTCTAGCTCAATATGATCATGGTACAACATATAACCCAATAGTGTTTTATGATATCACTAGTGTGAATTTACCAAACCTTCCTCAGGACTTGATCACTTTAGATCATTATTTAAAATAACTAGACCATACCATTTGAGTGGATTCAATATCCTCGATGTTACAGAACAGAGTTTTGTACCCTTTAATTATGCCCGAATGTGATACTCCATTATCAAACCATTGGGGGCACACACCTTATAATTCAAAACCACAAGTCATAGGGATCACGCATTCTGATCAAGAGATAAATTTCCCTAGGGTGCTAGAACCATACCTAGATATCATTTCTCCCATAACCAACCTCATCATAGAGATTTTTGAGTTTTCATAAATCTTTTATAGAACTTAGAATGAAGTGGATCACATGTTTTTATTATCCATTCTACCTATGCATATGGGACAAGATGCACTAACTAAAGGAATCTCCTCATTGTTAGAAAGGAGCATTAATCCAGGTGAGACTGAGAAACACTATGGTGGAACATGACACCTTATAGTTTTAGGAGTCATCCCCTGCATGTCTACCCCATCTCATATCCATGGACTCAAACTTCTACGTTCTGATTTTCATCATCCACTCTTCAATTATCCAAGAGGACCTAGAATCATTATTATTTAACACCCAATTGACATTATTTCATTTAATATTCCATGACCCCTGGGAAAGAGTGGAGATATTCTTTTCTTGGCAATGATATCATTGCAAAAGTGATTTAACCTACTAATTAATGGAATTTTCTTAATGAAATAACGGAAATCCAATCCTCATGAGCACCAGAAATACCAAAGAAGACCCCTGAACCTTAGCGTGTTCTAGGTCATTCTTGGTTGGTATGCACCATATTCCCTGGTCTTCTATATCAGGTCTGAGTTAAAAGACCTTAAACTAATGAAATATCAAGTTCGAGAAAAAAGTAGATAAACTAAATAAATATCTTTTCAATGATAAAAGACCTTAAAAAATGTGATAGAAGCTCCAAGATACAAGACCATAATATAAATAAATATCGGGTCTGATCTAAAATACCATAAACTAATGAAATATTAGGCCAGAGCTAAAAGACCTTAAACTAATGTTATAGGAGGTCTGAGTTAAAAGACTATAAACTAAAGCGATTGAAGGTCTGAGCTAAAATAATAAAAACAAAATCAATATAAGGTCTGAGCTAAAAGAACTTAAACAAATGGAATATTAGGTCTAAGATAAAAGAACATAAAATAAATAACAATCTGGCCTGAGCTAATGGACCATAAACTAATGAAATATATGGCATGTTATCAATAACCAAAACATAACACAACATCATAACCGATCTAAAAGAACATAATCTAATTCAATATTAGGTATAAGACAAAAGATCTTAAACTAAATCAATAGGTGGTCTGATCTATAAGACCATAAACTAAAGAAATATCTAGTTTGGGTGAAAATACCTATAACTAAATCAATATTATGACCATGCTAAATGTCCATAAACTAATGTTCTAGAGGTTCCATGCTAAAATACATTAAACTAAAGTAATATTAGGTATGAGATAAAATACAACATAATAATATAATAGTAGGTCTGAGAAAAAATAACATAAACTAATGTCATATAAGGTCTAAGCTAAAATCCCTTAAACAAAAGAAATATTTGGTCCTAGATAAATTCCCTAAAACTAAATCAATATCAGGTACAAGTTAAAAACCATAAACTAAAGAAATATCATGTCTCAGCAAAATGACCTTAAAATAAGGCAGTATTACATCCAAGTGAAAATAACCTAAACTATAGAACACCAAAAATTTATTCTATGAGAGATGGTAAAGGCGTGGAAGGACTAGTGCTGCCAAATTGATATGCCATCCTTCTGCAAGTCGCATTCTCCATCAATAATGTACTAACTAAAATCCTGGAGCACACATCACTAGATAAAAAATCCATATATTAAAAAACATGGATATAATGGCTATTGACCGTAGGTCTGGATAGATATCCAAATTCACTCGGTTTCCCCGTGATGTATAATCCCCAAATTTCAAGATATCCAAATACAATCTAGTTACTTTGTAGGCTTTCTAAGCACAGGACTGACAAGGATATATAATACTTCACCTTTCTAAGCTAAAAAAATAAATGTATTGATATAATATATAAAACAAATGAGAGAAAATTCTTTCATATCCTTCTTTAATTTACCATTTATAATAATAATAATCTCCCTCGCCAAAACCGAGGTCAGAAAGGGATCTTCCAAAATAATCAAAAGAGGGAGGAATTCATCATACATCTCTCCAAGAGGGGGATACCACATAGCGTGTAGATATAAGACAGGGTGATACCCACATCACCATGGGTAATATGTATTTTTTGTTCTAGGGCACAAATGGATGATCATATCTTGAATAAAGTTGGGATTATAATAAATGATGAACTAGGAATCCACATAGATTTTTAAATATGATCTATGGATAGTTGATCAGAAAAACCTATAAATATTTCTCAAACCAGAAGGTCCATTCCAATTCATTTTAGAGATCACTACCAGGACGGATATCCCACTTGGAACCCAATTCAGCACTAGTATTAATTAGGGAAGAAGAAAATGTAATCTAATAACTCAGAATAATAGGTTCATGGGAAAAGTCACAACCATCTAGACCTAAGGAATAATTTTCTAAATATGTATGATAATTCATGAGATCTAGTTACGATCATTCATGTGTCCTAAAAAATTGTCATTTGGATAGAGTTGAGAGACTCTAACACCCAACGAGATGGCATATTGGAGTCTGGAGGAGGGATGAGAGAATTATCCATCAATACAAACTCGTATAGAGGAAGCCATTTAGATAATGTATTGTGATGAAGTGTTGATGAAATTAACCTATTTATACTCCCATTATTATTATATACACAATATTTATGATAAAAAATTTGATTATAAGAAATCATGGCCCTTTTATTGGCAATAGTTGGGGATGAACAATGGGAACAAGACACCATTTGAATAAGAGGAATTGGAAAATATTAGACAAATGAAATAAAATCCTAGAAATGTAAAGACATGAACCAAAATCACCATGCGCATAAGATGAATTAGAAAGGTATTTGATAATAATACTAATGGTTTGATGAATCTTCTAACCTTTGAAGGAATTGTGGGTTACTAACCCCCACACAATATCATGTAATAAAATGATCCCTTTATTGACTCATGATCGTGTGACTGAGACATGGTCACAAAAATCATATGATGATAAATTGGTCATATTATTGAACCCAAGGATCCCAAAAAACCCACTAGAAAATATCAATCCCCATTTCTAATGTTAAAAAATTTACTGATGTATGGTTCGTGTTGGGACTAGATATGAGTGCGAGTATAAGTAGTCTTGCGGAGAAAGTTCTCTTGAAATAAGTTCTCACGATTGGATTTCAGGAACATGCCTCAGGATTTGGACTCACAGAATGGTCTTGTGACATGGGCACATGATGAACAGAGGGAAAGAGAGATCTAGAAGAATGATATCTAGTGGAAATATCCTCCCCCTTCCTTATATATATATATATATAGAGTGACCTATGTAATATATAACATCACCTGATACACCGAACGTCACCAAAGTCACCAATTCACAAAAATTCCAAAGACTCATGCATGTATTTATTTTTCTTATTACTGAACTATTATCCTCAAAAACGTCACTCCTAAGGGGGGTATTTTTTGATTCTCTCCAAATGAACATCAAAAAATTCAAAAATGAAGGAATAAATGAACTTGGGTATTATCTTCCCCACAAACAGAATATAATATGAAGATGTATGAGACATAAAAATCACATGATCCCTTAGGGGACTCGTGATTAGATGACCATCATAAGGTCACCCAAGGACTCCACACACATCACAAAATCTACAACAGAGCCCATGGAACCCCTTTTAACAAATCATTCTACTCTTGTGATGTCTCTACAAAAAAAAATGGTCGTACATTGGTTGTCGGGTATGATCCCCCAAGACATGCGGTAAGTCAGAAAAAGCACATGAAAATCTACCAAAACATCCTTCTAAATTGGGATGGATGATGTCCAAAATTTAGATAACCTTAACAATCATAATTCTCATGAGAGAAATCACTCATGGAAAGGATAATTTTAATTTACAACATCCAATAAAATTTTCATGACCCCCAAAATATTTTATGATAAACATAGGAAATAAAATGGGAGTTTATGAGAGCTACTCATGATCATAAATATCATGTGATGCACCCCCAGTGGTATGTAGTACACCTCTTTTTCTTAGATACATACCCACCTCATCTAATAAAATCCCTTTGTCTTGTCAGCCTCATCACACAGAAATACTCGAGTATGTCCAGGAAACTATGCTCTTCTAATTTCTCTCCCTATGATCAAACAAATTGGGTTTTCCAGGAAATTATCATGCATCCCATTAGGGCCTCTATTGGTCACAATGTATATCACAAAAAAATATAGTAATTTTATTTAAAATTATAATGTAATATAACATGACCCTTGACCAATGGAACATAAAACAATGGAAATAAAATTTGGAGGAGGTGGAACCCTCTTGTGGTTGTAAAACCAAATTGACGTGATAAGGGTGTTCGTAGCATAGTCCCACGAGAATCATGGGAAAGCAGGCCTAATATTGGGGAATGCTTGGAAAGGCCACCATTTCATCGCAAATTATCCTAGGAAAATAATAGTGCATCTATTTAAGGACATTAAATAGGCACTTTTATATCTTAAAGGCACTCTGACAAGTCAATAAGACAATATGGAATTCTTTTAGGATGCGGAAATGAGTAAACAATATATTCTATAATTGGAAATATGCTGATGAAGGATGAATTGATGTTAGGGAATTGCGGTCACTAAAAATTAGGCAACAGCCCTTGGAGGAATCCACACAAAAGGATCGTGAAGACTTATGGGGATAGACCCGTTCGCCAACTTTATATTGGATCCATACAAGAAATTTTGTGAAAAATGGTAAACAATCGGGGTGGGAGGCCTATAAATTCCCCAACCCCATCATGAAAAATTGACCATTACCATATAGGGAATACCTATCATGACCAAGAGGATGCACATTGGAAATTTTTCAAAATAACTAGGGAATATTTCCCAGAGCATATGATCTCATGATCTTCATGTATTCCATCAGGTAATATGATTGAGAATAGCTAGAGTGATCATATTCCATGAATAAATAACATCATGGGATCATTCATAGATAATGTGAAGGAATTCTATAAATATATGGGAATAACATACAATACATATTCTGGTACATGAGAGACTAAAAATAAAGTGATAGTAAGTAAATCTTTGGAATTCACTAGATAAGGGCATGATAAAATACTAATGGTGGAATACATTAGTGAGAAACATGTTTTTTGACCATCATGTGTTTTGTGAATGTCCTCCAATACATAAAAACCACAAGGATATGTCACCTAGATCTTGTGATGCTCCTTCATTATTCCACTGGGGACTTTTGAAGCCTTTTAGAAATGTTAGATAATGTCACATGGTTCTCCCTGGAATGCTACTTTAGTCCAGGGAAGCCTTATAGGCTGGTCTTCCATGCCTTACAATGTCCTTCAGATATATCACATGACTCATATAATGACAAAAACTAAGGTCAGCTATGTCTCATTGACACATATAAGTATGTCAAATAATACCTCGTGAAACCCTTTTAGGAAAATCATCTGAGACTTACGACACCCTCTAGACATGTAATCCAAGTCTTGTGATTCTGACCAGTGATGTAAGAAAAGACACACGACACCCTCCCTAACAAGTCATATTGAATCTCACAACACCCACCATATTTTACTAGCCTACTCTTATGAATGAAATCAGGTTAATCTATATGGATATTGTGAAACCATTAGATATGACAGAAAATTCATAAGATGTATTTAAAGAAAAAACCCTTGGATCTTGTGTTGTACCCTAGAAAAATCATGTTTGTCATGCGACAACCTTTGAATGTTCCACCTAGGTTACACAAACTCATTTATAAATACTGGAAAGATAATTTAGTTATCATCTGATATTCCATACAGATACTATCCTATATATAAGGAAAAACAATTAATTGATGCATACTAGATTGGTAAACATGTCATAAGGGAATCCTTAGAGTGTATTCCCTAACCAGTGACATAACAAGATATATCCCAATTGACAAGGAAAACTTAGAGTGTAATCCCCCACCAAAGGAACTGTGATGATGTGGATTCCTACCGTATTCTAGATATGTAGGCCACCTCTCCATGGTTTGAGCTCCACATGTATTTCTGAAGATGCAAGTCTCTCACTCCCCTGGAAATTATATTGATCATTTTATATTCCCTGTTTCACACACTGAGAATATCTCATTTGAGATTAGGGAGTTGAAATAATAATATCATTAACATCATGAGTTTCCACTAGTTAGGTAAGAATATGTATGTAAATACCCAATGTGTGGCATGCCACGTTAAACTCAAAACATAGGAATCTTCCTTAAGGACAATCCTAAGGGTTTTATTAAACTATGAATACTATGATCTCACCACCAACAAATATAAATTGGAATCCTTTCTAAGTCCCAATATCAAGTAAATATCAAGTTTGATGTAACCCAAATGATGATGTCATTTCAACCATTGGGACCCAATCCATTCCATTGGATGATTACTCTACCTCTTCCATTAGTGGACTATGAAATAAGTTTAACTATGATAACTCTGATTCATTTCATAACCAAGATACGTATGATGTCTCTCTGAGGCTCGAGTTATATAATAAATCTTCTTAGGGAAGTCCCATCACATAAGTAACATACCATGATAAATGAAAAAATGATCATTTTCCACACCCAGTTTTCACACCAAGCATATCTCACATGGTCTTATGGAACTAAAATAATTATGTAATTTGCATCATATGTCTCTATAATGAAATGGGAAATCTCTAAGTGTAATAAACATAAAAATAAACTAGGGAAACAATTATTCTTACAATACTCATGATACATAGGATGTTTTGTGTCCTAGATAACTTATATAAGTCCTTTACGCATGAAATTAAACTACACGGGTCCAATGAACAACATGGGTTTTGATTCATGCAATAACCAGTAAACATAGGATGCACCATAATGGATTAATATCACCCTCAGAAAATTAACAGACTCCTTGTGTGGAAACACTTTCCAAAGATCATGGTTTTCATGTTTTTTCCCGTAAGAAACATTCCATTATAGGAGAATTATGGAGGACCTCAGATACATACAGATAGATTCAATAAAGAGTCTCTAATATTTCACATATGAAAGATAATTTACCCATGATTTTATTTAGGTAAACTGATCTCATATCAGGATTATGAACATATAATATAATATATATTAAATCTATAAGAGAGACCCAATGTACGTAATAATTCCCTCAAAAAGGGTGAGATGAAACCAACCTCCTATCCTCTTGACTAATGTATGTCCCCAAGAGTAACTTGGCCTAAAAACCCCAGGTGAACATCTGCCTTTGGAAAGTTTGTATTTACCCAGTTACGGATGAGGTAACCATGGTGAGTATCTATACAGAGTGAAAAATGGTAATACTATGATCATGTGTGTACACTACACAAATTACCCTAGATTAATCCATCACATGGATCACATCCCTGCCCTGAATCCTGATGAAATAGTAATAAAGGCCTCTAAATTTAAATTCATCATCAAATACATTAATCATGGAAAAATGGATCAACTCCATTGAATATATCATATCCATAATTCAATTATTTGATATATATAAGGTTGTGATGTCAATTTATCATATAGAGGGTGATGTTGATCAATGGTAGACATTGATTAAAAATATGAATCTTGAAGAATAAATTGAAGCGATGGAGTTGAATTTTTTTGGTAAATATTAGTTGATAAAAAAATATATTGTTCTACCCTATAAAAAATTTAGATGGATTTCCTTGGACTGAAGTAGAAGGAATATGAATCCATTAGGGAATATTAGTTAAACTTTAAAATAATTTAACGATACACCTTTGTTTTTTCATCGAAACTAAAAGACAATTTATGGATTCTTTGTTTTTCTAAAACCGAGTCTATGTAAATCATTTGGAATTTGATTATTTGGATGTTTTGAGGAAATTGGTCAATGTGACCTAAAAGTCAAAAATAATATTAGTGAATCTCACGGGACACATGTTTTAAGAGAAACGAGTAATAAAATGGATTTTAATTCTGGTAGTGTAATGGAGAAATATCATGGGGGAAGGAAAGTACAAAATCCAACTTGTCAAAAGTGTTGGAAGAATCATATATAAAATTTACATTAGGGGACAAATAAATTATATTGTTGTGTGAAATAAGGTATCCTAGCTAGTGAATTCTTAAAGGAAGAAACCCACCAATGTGATGGAATTATTGAATTCTCCCATGAACCATCATCCCATTTTCCAATGTTTATATTACAAGGAACAATTACACTATGTGAATCAATGAACTAATCCAAGGGTTTTCAATGACAATTGACTCCAACTACCTCTAAGGACGGTAGATAAATGGCAATCTTATGCCATCATATCTACTAAGGATTATCCATTTAATTAAGTGGTGAAAATAATGCTACTTCTTTCATTCGATATAAGGAAATGTACTATTTGATTCTGGTTCGATTCATTCTTCTATATCACACATTTATCAAATAACTATTTTGAACACCACCTAAAAACTTATATGTGTAAATATTTTCGAAAATTGAAAATGGGTTAATTATTTTTTCCTAGGTATATAACTTCCCCTATCCATATTTGTAGTATAAAATTCCCAGAAATCCTTTTGAAAATTCCATTAGTGGAATTTGATGTGCTTCAAGGTATGGATTAGATTTAACTATAAGGAGCCAACATAAATTGTTCAGAGAAGAAAATTACCCAATGTATCGTGAGTCACCCATTCATTATATACATGTTAAATGAGGATTATGATGAATCTACTTTCGTATGATTATCTCAAGAATGGTTATTGCTACCTAGTAAATAAGAATATTTATCTAAAATGACTGAGAATATGTAAAAGATAATATTTGATGACATTTCCATTGTGAGGGAATCTATTGAAGGGTTTCATGATGAAGTAACTTTTCTTCCTCCATGTTTAGCAGTTGAGTTTCTAATCAATCTTATACGTAAATAGTTTTCAATACCTCAGAGTATATATAGAATGTCCCCTGAGGAACATGTTGAGATGAAGATGAAGCTAATTGAGAATATGGTTAAAGTTCTTATACACCCACGTGATTTACTATTGGGTGCACCAATCCTCTTCATCATGGAGGTGGATTGTTCAATGCACCTTGGTATTGATTATTTTGATCTCAGAAATGCCATGATAAAGAGAAAGTACCATCTTATATGAATTAATGACTTTTTCTATCAGTGATGTGGTGAACCATAATTAGCTAAGGAGAATCTTCGGTTGGGTTACTATCATATAAATCTAAAGTATGATGATATCCCAAATACCTCTTTATATACAAGGTAGAAGAACTATGAGTTCATATTGATTCTATTTTCACTCACTATTTCTCAATCTATTTTCATGAAATTATTGAACAGACTCTTTAGGGTTTACCTCAACAAATTTTTTGTACTAATTATATTAGATATTCTTATCTACTCCAAAAGAAATAACGATCATGAGGAACATTTTAATGGTCTACTGAAGACCATCATAAATGGAAATTTATATTAAATGTATAATAAATTAATGTTTTGGATCAAAAAAGTAGATTTATTGGGGAATTTTATCACCAAAAAGGGATACCCATATATCATTAAAAATAGATTCAATTAAAGGATGTTACATAAAAACATATGTGATGATGATTCATCTTTTTCTTAGATTATATGGGTATTAGCATAAATCTTTGAGAAAATTATCGCAATTGTTAATCCCAATAACTATTATAACTCATAAGGGGAGCAGTTTTTTTGGTATGATAAATGTGAATGGATAACTAAAGAGTTAAATAAGAGTTTAATCATTACACCTGTGATCACATCAAACACTGGGGGGGGACGATCTGTGATCTACAATGACATATCCTAAAAGGAATTAGGTATTAAAATCATACAAGATGAAAAAGTGATATCCTATGACTCCTTACAATTATAGATCCACACATAGAAATACACAACACATTATCTAAAATTAGATATATTGTTCTTAATGTTGAATATTTGAAAAAATGATCTCTATTGTGAGAAGTCTGACATATATACAGATCATAAAATCCTAACATATATATTCACAAAAAACAGATCCATATGCTACAATGAAGTTGGTTAGAGATTTTAAAATAATATGATTGTTAATCCATTACAATATTGGTAGGACAATCAATGTTGAAGATTATATGAATATAAATAATCCAAAAACCCTATCCTTGATAAGAATTAAAATGGATCTAATATTATTGGAAGTGAAAAGTATGTTCATGGGAATAATACATGTTTCTTAATCATTATTTTCTCAAATAACTACTTAACCATATATTTTTTAGAGTATCAATGCAACCACAAAAGATGACGTGAGGCCACAAAGAAAGTTAGAGAAGATTCCATAGTTAAAATTTTCTAAAGGGGGATTTATAAGGTATAAAACATGGATACGCGTCCCAAAAAAATAAAACTAAAGATGGAATTTGTGGATAATTCACATAACTAATTCTTATATATTAATCCATGAATCACTAAGATGTACAGTGATTTTAAGTAAAACTTTTGATGTGATAGCATAATGTGGGAGATTGAAGAATTTGTATCTCGATGCTTAGTACTTCAACATATCACAACTAATTTATAGAAGTTTAAGGGTATAATACAAACATTTTCAATTCCAATATGAAAATTGGAAAACACAATGATGGATTTCATCATAGTACTCCCTAGGACATCTAACTGAAATAACACAATCTGGGTGGTATTTGATCACTATACAAAGTCAGAGCATTTTCTTATCATCAAGGAAGATTTATCTCTCAACCAAATCCCTATGATTTACATAAGGGAAGTTTTAATACATTATATAGTACCGATAAATGTTTTATTTGATAGATATTTTAGGTTTAGTTCATGTTTTTTGTAAAACCGTTGACAAGAACTAGATACAGAGATGATTTTTAGTACAATTTATCACCATCATAGATATGGTCAATCAGATAGAACCACCCAAACTATAATGGATATGCTGAGATAATGTTTAATTTATTTTTATGGATATTGGGATCAACAAATTCTCCAATTGATTTTCTCATATAACAATAAATTACATTCAACATTCAAATGAAACGTTATGAGGCATTGTATGGAAAGATGTGTTGGAATCCAACTTGTTGGGATTACATTAGAGAGTGGAAACTTATGGAACCTGATCTTATCCAAGATATTGTGACATCCCAACCCAGGAGACACTAATAGGTGATATTAGTTAGTAGATTACATGAACTCATGTGCATATCCCCATACTCTAGAGTCTAAGGACTAGTAGTGAGAGTCGAAGGTTGAAAAGTGGGGATACTATGCCCTCATAATCACAATGTAAAACAGTGGTGTATTCACATAAATAAATATGGGAATCATATCAAATAATATAATAATTGAAGATAAAACATCTAGAAGACTCTAGGAATGGACCAACAAACTAAAGGTTATATCATATAAAAAATGAGTATGTCATGTCTCTGTAAAAAATGGAAGGCAATACATGTCAAAAGACATCTAATATAATAAATGTATCTAAATAAAAATGGAAAAAAGAAACTATCTTTATATATCATCATGTTAATAGATCGGTTAGGTGATCCCTTGCTCTAGTGAGTATCAATCATGCATCAATGTGAAAGAACTTGTCCCGATCTCTAGCTGCAACTTTGATGTGTGTGTTGGGTACCCAATGAAGACTTAAATAGGGTGTGAGATAAAATTTAGTAGGCCACAATCAACCATGTGAATAAAAAATCTAGTTGGTGTAATATAACCATAATCAATGTGAAATATAAAATCTAAATATAAATTATTTAGTATGTGTGTACTATCCATCCAAAAAATCCCACTATGAACCAAAAAAATTAAACACGAGATAGATGTAAAGCATGGTAAAGTAGGTGTGATACTATCCATCCAAAAAGGATCACTATGAACTTATAATAAGAAACATAGGATAACCATAAATCAAGATAAAACATCTATTTTACTATACATTCTAATAATTTTAATCAATCACCCATATCGAGGCTTTCTCTAATGTATGAAAAAACATCCACTACAACCTATCTTGAGTGATTTAGCATTAGAACACATCGGCCTAATCTAATGAGTAGTAATGTCTATGAAATCCACAATGGCCCATTCCATTTAATCAAATTTTATTCCCCTACATAGATACAAGGATTAGTTATATCTTAGGAATACCATGTAATCTGGATCCATGGAAAATAAATGTCTATGGAGTACAATTTTATTTCGAATCCATGGAGTAGAAATTCCAATCGAAATCAACATAATTCTGAATACGCGGAGCATAAATTTTCTTGTAATTCATTATAATCCTAAACAATTCCTTAATAATTTCATAACCCATTTCTTAAACATGAAAAATACGTTAGTTCACTCATCTCATATCACATTAACCATTTAAATAATTTATTCCTTTAAACATCATGTAATAACATGGAAAAGGTGGCTTGGACCCTCTCTTAAAGTATCATTTAATTCATTAAGGCTCCAATAAAATTTGAGAGATCACACACACAACCAATTGGCTGTAAACTCATGGGGAAGATACACAAACACACATCATGGGTTATCTTGGATGATGTCGAAAACCTACAATAATCACATGGTACTAAGAGGTCATACAAACATGGTTCAAATAATTTAATCAAGGCATTCAATAATTTTTAGAAGAAGTTCCTAGAATGTACAGTGTTTGGTACTATGTAAAATCACTAGAAACAAAAATAATTTCTAGGAAATGGTATAGATCACAAACAATATACCAGTTGTAGAAAACTAATCCAGTGTCAACCCCTGATTCGGTTTAATTCATTTGAAAGGAGAATAATGGACAAATTCCAAAAAATTGGGCACAAGAGCCTATACCAAAACAACTCATTCTAGGATAATATAAATGGGGAAAGGTTTCTAATGAGTGTAAATATTTCTAGTTCACATCCAACAAGATTGAACACCTAAGAAACATATTCTATATTGGAATGATATGGAAAATCCTTGGCTAGGATTCAATAGGAGATCCTCCGATGGTTCTCATGTGCATGAAAGAAGAGGGGTGAAGGATTTTATCTATATAATATGTTCTACCTCCTTTTAAAATAAACTAACCCAATGTAATTACATGGAGTATAAAATTTACACTTTATGTAATATTTAGGGTTTCCCCCTACATAGAAAATCCATTAAACATCAAGAATGGTTCTAGGTTGAGAAATACATAACATTTATTTGATACATTCCATGTCTTCCAAATACACACAGTGTATTTAAAATGGACACCATGTATTTTTCCTACAACTAACCTTCATCCACCTTCTTGCTTCATTCCAAAACAACCTACCTAACCAAATGGCCCAAATTTATTATCTATGAAAAAAAATAGAACGTATAAAATTGCTTAACTTGAAAAAATGATCCATAACTCAAGAAAATATTAGGATCTTAATATTTTCCCCCTTAAATCAATTTTTCTCGAAATTCACTTTCATGGGAGATCAAACATCTTCTAAGAATAACTAAAACAATTTGGCACGTATATTGGCCTCCTGATCCAAATTATCATCTTGTAAATGGTTGTGCTTCTATATAAACCAGACTAGTGAAACTGAATGGACTCCGAGAACCTTCATGATCAAGTCAAAAATAAATATAGGATGCTCTTATAAGGAAAAAATTACATGTAGATCAACCACATCAAGATAAATATTCTAAGTTGAGTCTAAGTGATAATCAGTTAGATGAGATACATGGAAGACATTATGAATTTATTGGTACCACTTAGGTAACTGCAAAAAAATAGTTTACCAGCTTGACTCTCTTCAGAATATTGAAAGGCCCAACATATCATAGTGAATGTATAACCTATATCATAAACCAATTACTCCCTAGCTTCAAAGAGACACATCAAAAGACATGATCCCAATCCTCAAACCCTAGTGGTCATCGATGATGATTATCATTGGATTTCAATATAGACTTCACAATATACATATACCTTTTGAGATATTGGACCTAATATAAATTCCCATTTACATGAAGTGGTCTGAGAAACACTGAATCTCCTGCATCTTACTAGCACAGAGGTGGTCTACATGACTGACCATAAAAATAATTTTAAAGTAACATCTGTATATTATCATGATTGCAATTATTATTGGTTAACTCAACCATGGGAATATTACACTACCAAGATAACTCAAAATAAATGATGCATTATTTAAGAATACCCTATAAAAACTGTATAGTGTACTCTAAGTATCAAATAGTCTAAGGGTGGTATGTCATGCTCAAAATCACATGTGTTCTGAATTACATTTGTAAGCCTTTCCAAATCCAAGATGTATTCCAGAATTCCCTATTTGAAACAATAGTATGTAAATCCATGTGAAGGTGCATAATCACATAGATATAATGTTTCCCAAGCTCATATACTGATAATATCCCCCTGATTGATTGTAAATGGGAAACCATTGTAAGTCTATCCACAATAACCCATAAGGCATCACTGCGTTGAGGCGACCTCAACAACTCGAACATGAAATCCATCAAAACATCATCCCATTTACACATGACACTAGATAAATACTATAAAATCCCATATATTCACTGGTATTCTTCATTCACCTGCTGATAGGTATAACTCCTTATGAAAAAATCTTCAACCTCATGCTTCATATCTGACCGCAAGTATTGACATAGTAAATCCTGATACATCTTGGTTAGGTTGTGATGTGCTTCTCTATTAGAGGCATGAAAGTATCACATCATCTCATCATGTATGTCTGATAGATCCCAAAAACGACCATGCATGTGTAGAGTTTCATCCCCTATAATGTTCCAACTGATTTGTGAATTTCTAAAAAGTATCATACATTTATGGGCTAGGTACAATGGCTAAAGAACAAGGCTACCTCCTCAAGTCCAATGAACTTGTCCAAGGTATTCTCAACATGGTTTTGACCTACATGATCTAGGATCCTAGGACCCATGACCAAGGAATCCTAATATCTAGAGACATAAGTATATATTAGGGGCATAAGTTCTATACTATGAACCCCTATTTGGTGGAATACCATATTCAGGATTGGTCCCTTACCATTAATTATCATTAGTGTGATACGATAATATCCAAAATAAAATAATTAATATAAAATTCAAGGGGTAAGATACTGTACATTCATAGGTAAAATCATCTATCTCGTTACAATATCTTAATTTAATCCATTCATTAAATCATTTAATTTACTTAAAAATTCCACAATGGGTGGAAAGGTCACACACCTTAATGGGTGGTTATATTTTAGGAAATTTGAATTAACCCACCATGGAGGTGGTTTGTGTCGAGGTTGAAAACCTCCAACCAGATCAAGGTGCTATAAGGGAATAACATTTAAGGTTCAAACAATTAAGTTAATATATTTTTTAACTTTACAAGCAATTTATGAATGGTCTGACATGAAACAAATTGGCGATAAATAAATAAGTGACAAGATATTGGGGAAAAGGTGTGGACCACCTACATTATGACATTAGTGGAACATTCATCTTGTATTGGATTCTGATTTGGAATAGAAAGAGAGCTAATAGTAAATAGAATAATTTCCTAAAAATTAGGTGAAGGAGCCTATATTAAGATCACATAAATAATGGTGAGAGAAACCAAGGAAAGAAGGTAGGTGTAAATGGATATACTAGTTGTGGTCCAATTTGATAGATGAAACATTATTAGGATGTTGAATAGGTAATATGGATCAAATCCTATCTGATGTACAGAAGGAGGTCTTCATATGAGCTACTGCTAGAGAAAATTAGTAATAGAAAGAGGGGTTTTAGTTTTAATGGGACTGAGGAAAAATGGACATTTCACCCTATATTAAGGGGTAATATGGTTTATATTCATGATTATCCAAACAATGTAAAAAATGTGCAACAATCCTTATCTAAGGGACCCTCTCGCAAGGGCTAGAAACACGGTTAGACTAACCATGAACAAATTAAGAAAAATTACTCTATAACATGTCCAAATGTTTTTCCTAAATATGAAGTCTGAGATCATTATTTTAAAAATAATCTAACACCCTCTAAGTATTCATGATTTGAGGTGAATAGTTAGAACTAACCAAGATCTAACCATTCTACTCAGCTTATTTTCCCAGAAACCAAGGATTTTGGATCTAAACAAGCCTCATACACCCTTGAGGACTCTACAACCTCATTATATGTCTCCATTAGGATAAAACCAAGGAACTAAACTAAAATTAAAGGGTTCATACCTCAAGGAGAAAATCAAATCTAATATCCCCCCCTCTCTAAAACAACTGATCACAAATTTTTCCTTTTGGATGTGGTAAAATGACATCTATGAAAAGATAAATCAACTGGGCATATACATCATCCAATCACTCCTAGGTCTAACCTTATTTATGGCCTTAATATCACAACACCTAGACTAAATGAAGTAACCTTTGTTAGAAAAAATTCTTTCTCTATTTCATGATACATACATGGTACTCATCAATAGAAACATTAACATCTAGTTATACCTCCTTAAGATGGAAAACATTAGAGAGGTTTGAGTAGTAGTGATGAAATTGTGAAATATGAAACATGTCATTCATAAATCTATATATAAGAGGAACTTATATCCAATAAACAACTGATTCGACCCTCTCTAAAAATATAAGAAGGTCTGATGAATCGAGGAAACAACTTCACTTTCCACTAAAATCGTCAATTCCATAGTCTAGTAGAAACATGAAAGAATACCTGATCCCAAACCTCAAACTCTAGTGGTCATCGATGATGATCAACAAAAGACGTCTTCCTAGACTGAGTTATGTACATATGATTGTAAATATGTTTTACTTACTTTGACGTCTCCTGAAAAAGAAGAGGTCTCATTGGAACTACGTTTCCTGCCTCTAACAAACACAGGGGTGAAATGAATGGCCAACAGTATAAGGGTTCATAAGGATCCATTTTTATTATATCCAAAAATATAAATTTCTATTTGAACTCATCTAGAGGTATTAACTTTTCCAATTAACCTCAAAAATAAAGGATATATGCTCTAAGAATTTCCTCTAAAATCTGCATCATACATTTGAATTGTCCATTAATCAGTGGGGGAATGGTTGTGAACAGAATAACCTTTATATCGAGATCTTTATGTAGCCCTACATAGAACCATGGTGTATCTTGAGTGTCTATATCCAATAAAATAAAATGGAGAACACCATGAAGGTGTATACATACTTATAAATTTATCCATGTACGTTTATCCACTAAAGTAGTCTATTTGATTGGTATAATGTTAGCGGCCTTCAATATCCTATATAATACTTCCCATACCACATCATTTCCATAAGGGGATATTGGTAACCAAGTAAATAAATCTATTGTGACGTCATTACATTTCCACTCCAGTATGGATAATAATTGTAAAGTTAATACTAGTCACTGGTGTTCCACCTTCACATGATGATAGGTGGAACATAGGGCAATAAAAACCACTATCTTCAATTTCATACCAGACAACAAGTACCGGAAATATATGTCATGGTACATCTTGGTAACACTAGGATGTAATTCCTAAAAAATGCATTAGGATCACGTATTAACTCCTCCTTTTTATTATTGCGATCAAATTTTCATTTATTAATGCATAATGTCTCATCCTCATCGATGATCCACTGAGGTAATGGTTTCTCACTAGAAACACTCACTATTTGTACTAATCCCTCAAGGTATGAAGATTTTATCATATTCAATCAATCTAGGAGTTGATATTTCACTAAAAAAGATGCTATAAGAAGCTATCTGTGATGTTACTGGACCTCTAAGTGCATCCCAAAAAACAAGACTATCAACTACCACTCCCCACTAGCCTTCGAAATTCACTACATTTGAGTGTTATATCTCAGGGCACTGGACACAACATTACCCATCCCAGTCTTATATGAAACCATTATATTGAGTTACTATATGTATTAGACCCACCACCTATATCCAATATTTATTTCATGCCGCGAAAATATATACTGGATACTCTTGTGGTTTGTAAACCCAGAAACCAGATACCAAGAGAATGATTCCTCCAACAATGCATGGTGTCGACTATATCTTCCATCTCAATATAATGTGTTGGGTAATTTGTCTTGTGGGGGGCTCAAATAAAGATAATAGTATTCCAACACTAAATCTTCCTACAAAGAAACAACTCCTAAAAAAATACTTGATGCATCATAATATTGTATATAACTTCTTCTCAACTTTGGGAGAATGAGGATTAATGCTGAAGTCAATCTCCCTTTTAGATCCTAAATGTTTGTTTCATAGGCCTCAGACCATTGAAATATGAATCCATACATATTCAGGCCGAGGAAATGTTTTTCTTGAAATTAAAGGTCTGGAATAAAGTTCTTCTAATACACATCCATCCTAAAAAAACTGAAGATATCAAAAACATTCTTAGAATACTCTCAAGAAACTACAATTCTCAACTTAATTAGTTCAATAGACACACCTGCCTCTGATATGATATGACTCTAGAAGTGAACATTTTCAATCCAAAAGTGGCATTTTATGAATCTTATAATATTGATGGTTATCCTTTAGTGTATTCAACATGATATAAATATGTTTTTAATTGTTTTTTCGAGTATGATAATAAACATATATGTCATCCAAAAAGACCACGAAATACTAATCCAGTCACATTTTGAAAACATCATTCATCAAAGCCATGAAAATAGAGATCATGTTCATGAGAGTGAATGACATAACAAAATATTCATAGAGACCATACATACTATAATAATATGTACTTTTTATATAACGGTCTGGCAAACACCTGATGATATCCTGAACTCAAATTGATCATGAAGAAAACTCTCACTCCTTAGTTATAGTTGAATAGGTCTTCAATATGAAGTAAATGAAACTGGTTCATTATTAAAATATAGTTTTAATTCTGAAAATCCATACATAACCTAAGATTCCAATCAACCTTATTGGATTAAATAATTTGTGAATGCCAATGTTATGTATTGGTTCATACAAAAAAATAGATCTCAAGTCCTTATCCACCTCTTGATCTCCTACAACTCAGTAGTTTTCAACCTATATGGAGGAATGGGAATTAGTGAACCTCCTAAAAGTAGTTCAATAGAAAACACAAACTATATCTTAGGATGAAATCCAATTAAGTATTTGGGAAAATTGTTTCAGAAATGATCTACTATCAGATTGAAACAGGCCTAAAACATTTTGTAACACCCCAAGCTTCTACGGTACGCTTCTCTTTGAATAATGCAATAGTGTGTGTTGTACGCAACATCGAGTTCTAACACACACCACAACCGATCAAACTAGCCGTTAAGAATAGTAATACCTAATTTTTCAAATTTTAGAAACTTTATCTCTCAAAATGGACTTCATTTTTGGATTCGGAGTATCGAGTTTAGCCTAAGGTGAAATTTTGGTACTTTTCGGATAACTTTAATATGTTGATGAATAGTGAAAATTACTAAATTTTAATTAAAAACAACTTTTTTAATCAAAATAATTAATAGTGATAAATTATGAATTTGAGTGGTTTTAAAGTGTATTTAGAATCTATTTTTACCATTTAATAAAATTTTGGTCATTGGACATAATTTCACAATTAAACCAAACATAAACAAGTATCAATCTTTTGATAGTTATTATATCTTAAAAACATGCTTTTTGTTTTGACAGTAGGAATTAATTTTAAATTAATTTATGCCACTTCTTTGTTTTGAATTTGGAAAATTGGATTACATATTTGGAATCAAGATGTTCAAATTGTGTAAATAGGTAGCTTTTATTTTTAGACATTTTGAATAATTACTTCGGTAAATATTTTATTTACCATGGTTAAAGGATAAATCTGGTACATAAGGGTTAAAAATAATATTATAATAATACAAAATTACCCTAAAACGTGTCCTAACCTTATTGGTTAATACATGTACGACCATGGTCATCTTTGGGTCGATTTTGGGATCCCATGGTTCCACTTGTAAGTGATAGGGACACTTTATTTTAATTAAGTTAAAATGAATACAAAAATGACACAAGCATATATCTTTTAGAAAAACAATTTTTACATAGGGTTATATATGTTGGATTTTCGACTATAAATATTCATTATAAATATAAAACTATTTCATACATAATGGTATTTTATTTATAATTTTTATACATTAAATATTTTAATTTATTTATGACACAATGGTGATGCAGTAATTACCATAATAGTGAAAAATAAAAATGATTGATATTGTAGATACCCAAATAAATATAATTTGAGACTTTTTATGAATTACAATAATGTTATAGGTTAATCTGACATGTTAGGAATGAGTTAATTAACTTTTTTCGAATTAATCATTCTGTTTTGATTTTTACAAAAATCAATTATTGAATAGTGTCAAAATTGACATAAAAGAGTTTTTAAAACAAATATTATATTATTAATTGATATTAAATTCCTAAAAATATAAGGTTCGGCCACAATACTTATATCATGATATGTGTTTCATTAATGGACCACTTTGGGGTATCTTGGATGTATATAGTAAGTTTATTAACCATATAATTTAAAAATACAAAGAGACATTGTAAAAGTGAAACTAATTAACTAAGAGTTAATACTTAATGATAAGGTTAATATAGAAACCCAAACATGTCTAAATTCTATTGGTTGAGTGTTTTTCGACCCATCCCCACCTTAAAATTTATATAATCCACTTTGGAGGCATTAGAAACCGAATTTGAATTTATTATAAAATAATATTTCTAGCTTTTCCAAAGGTGCCCCTCACCCCTCTTATAAAAGGTCACTCCCCCTTCTCTTTAATTCACACCATCAAAGCCTTTTGGCTCAGCCAAACTCTGCCCAAATACTCTCTAAACTTCCCTCACTTCATCCTAGAGTCCTTCCTTTAGTCAAAAATCCAACCTAAGAGCCCTTTTGATCAAATCAAAAGGAAGAACCCGAAGAAGAGGTAATGATTTCACCACCCTTTTCCAAGTTCCTTTCTTCTTCCACTTCTTCTTCCTTTGTTATTACCATTATAAAATAATAACTCCAGTATATTATATATACTTTAATTTTATTATAAATATGGTACAACCATATTCAGTATTCTATCCATCCTTTGAATAACATGTCACCATACGTGCGTACGTACGGCTTACCGTCTCCACGTCGTGGTGTAATTGTTATTCAATAAATTATTATTTGGATGGGTATAATAATGATTTATAATTCATGTAAATAATAAATATAACATGATAATAATTCTTTATATATTATATACCATCCAATTATATATTATTTTAATATCAAAAGAATGATATTGTCGCTCGTGTGTACATACGGACTACCATCTCCACGAACGCGATGAGATTCATTCTCCATCGTATCCATTCAAGTATAATTGTCATTTGATGATTTAAAAATAATGTTTAAGGACTTGATATCATTCTGTATATGAATAAGATACAACCTATCCATTACAAACATGGCTTACATAACAAAACATATAAAAGAAAACGAGTAAGTTAACACCCGAAACAATGATAATACTAAGATATTATTAACAAATCAATGTTAAAAGATCATATATGATATCATATTAATGTATATGATTCTTGTATAATTTAATAACAATTATTTCACCATTATACAAGAGTTTAACCTACCCCCAACCAAGGAAAAGTACAAGGTAAGGGTTTATTTCACAATCTCTTCATTATCCGAGGTTGTTTATACATAATAATCTACTGGGATCTCTTTATCATCCACCTCCATGTTTCTTAAAAATGTATTTCAAAACATTTTTACTATTTAAAAGAATATGTGTTAAAGTCATTTATACCCTTGTTTCACTTTTTATAAGAGATTATAAAGGAATCTTTCCGCCGTTTTCCAAACAAGGTGCTTTTTAACCTTTTTGACATAATTAAGGTAAGAATGTTTTTTTTAACTTATACGGAGGGGGCGGCTATTTGCCGCCGTTATAAAATAGTCAAATTTTCCCTTACAATATTATAAGAATATTTTCAAAGAAAATGTTTTATTTTATAAATATATGACTCTTAAATGATTTCAAAATAGAAAGAGATATTTCTCTAAAAAGAGTTTTGATTTCATCTATGTCAACATCCTTTGATGGATTTTACGCTTATTTGAAGTTGATTTATTATGATACAATACTTCTATATTGTATTGAAGTTTTTGTGATATGTTTGACTGTGGATGTGCTGTTTTTATACCATTCATGGTTTATAGTGAAAGTATTGACATTTCGTATACTAGTTTTAATACGAATGTTTATGTTATGTTTAAACCTTTTCATATGGGAATGCATTGGACTTAGTAAGTGACGGGTGGAGCCCGCTATAGCTCCTCGATGCATCGGTAGGTCTCATGAGACAAACTAGTGTCTTGGCACAAGTCCTTGTAAAAATCTTATTTTTAGTCTTCGCACGAGGCCTTGGTTATGTGGTTATGATAGTCTTGCATTATGCATTCCATCATTATGAAAGTGGATATTGATATTGCATGTGATTATTCGATTAGTAGAATATCCATGTGAATAAGTAAATGGAATTATTTCATTTTATTTTTTCCATACTATGTTGAAGTTCAAGTTTAAAAGGCTTTTTTTTAGTTATACACTGCCTAAAATGTTTATTCTTATTTATGAAAGTTTCCGCTATATTGTTATCCTTACTGGGCATTTGAGCTCACCCCTTTTCTATGTTTTATTTTTCCCAGGATGTGAAGAAGTAAATTATGAATGACCTGCAGGGATATTATGAGGGGATAATAGTGTGGACTATGGAGACAATATATTGTTGTAGTAGTTTTTCACTTTATGATGTAATGTAAAACTGTATGAATATATCTAGTGTTTCCAAGGCTACTAAACCAATCGGTCTTTCGAGATTTGATCTTTCTTGTGATCATTCCAATGTTATGTAATAATACACCGACTCTAGGTAACTGGGGTAGGGGCGTTACACATTCCCTAATCATCAAGATAAAGAGTAGTAATATGGGTTGTTACTCCACCCATCCCATGTTGTTTTTATCCAGTTATACTTTCCCAAACATCCCACTCACCCTTGTGAATATATGTGTATACCATGGGTGATCTAAAAGAAACCCTAAAATGATAAAAATGAACATTATAATTCTAGGGAACCAATACATCCATGTTTATAATGATGTTAAGACATTTCATCTAGAGGAACGATTGGTTCTATAAGATATTATAGACACCATTTTCAAGAGGAAACTCCTTATAATGGAATACACTTTTTATCTATACCCCCAACAAAGTATAAAGAATCATTAATCCACACATGTAATCAATCCAATGCACAATTATTTTCATGATTTCCATGGAAATATAGAAGGTGGAATAACCTATATCAAATAAAATAAATTACATGGTATACGCTACTAAAATCGCACCATGAACCATAGAAGACCTAAGACTCTACTTCATCTCTATAAGATTCAATACATAAATCTGGCCCAATCCATGGACATGTGATATGACATGATTTCCATGAGAAATCCCACTCTACATGTGCTATAAAACTAGTGTTTTAATCCCATGACCATGAATACCACCTTGTCCTTATCATACACCCACACTCTAGCCCTTGCCAAATGTGAAGTTGTTGATCCTACTCTTGGAACTAGAGCCAGTGAAGATTCTCTCTCACAATACACTTAATGGAAGGTTCTTCAAAACCACTATAGATGTCCCATACTACTAAAATATCGAGACTCTACTTATTCTCTAACACGATGTGGTTTTATGTTCCCTCTCATTCCACACTAGAGATAGAATAATAAACTACTAGCATGAGCACTCTGATTGGTACTTCCCTCATAATAGGTATAAAAGAAATGCCTCTTTCGACTAGCTACTACACAACCCTATCGATAAGATGATCCACTATAAACCGCACCTACATCTCCCCTAAGTTTACTCTTAGTAATAAGGTCCTCGTTTACTATCTCAAATACTATAGTCAAATAGAAATCATTTACCTAATATTGGAGGGGATTCCTAAGACCATCCTTAAACAATCTCACTGTGGAAGACTCTTCACTGATATAGATATTTGGAAAATGAAAAATCAATATAGAGAAGGATCACTAATCCATCGCAGACATAGTATCCTACTCTAGGTACATAAATTCCCTAACTCTACTAGCCCTCAATGTATCAATGATAAAAGCACTCAAAGAATCTAGATTGGAAATTCCTCTATGTCATTTCCCCTTGCTGATATTCTTGATTATAGAAAACCCACCAATATTTGTAGGATCCATTAAGAATATATTATATGATCTCTAACCTCCATTACTGAGTCACATTTATATACTTGAAGATATATAAGATGATATCAATCCACAACTCAGCATCATGGGGGACACCATCCCCCAAAAAATATAGATGGATGTTGCTATTGAAACTCTCACATTAACTCTTCTATAGAGGAGGTAGGTCACAATATTCCCTATAGAGTTTTCATAAGTGACATGAATCCCACTCAAAACTAGGAATCATTGACCATGTTGGGAATAGTAGTAGGTGTCCTAGGTGGCAGCACTATATGTACCAATGGTGGCTTGGGGACCACCACCTCTAGAGGAATGTTGTTTCCACCTTATCAACACACAAATTGAGGATGTATTGGTAGCATTACTCAATAATTTCCGAGTACACTAATCATATATATTTGGATATAGTAATGACTATAGATATAATAATTTGATAGGCAAAATAATTCCTTTAACTATGTAACACCACCTTCATACTTCAAAATATAGGTCTATAAAATATATTAGACCATAACAAAACATAAGAGACAATGCCTACTATGCTATACTAAGGTCAATTTTGGTTCAAGGTCCCATTTTTATTCATGGGTTCTAGTATATAGAGTTTCAATTGAATTTTATAGTGGAATATTCACTTTAAGTTTATATTGACATCCCCATTTATTGGAATCCAGATTTGGATGTTAGATTTTACATTTTTTGAATTTATATTATATACCTGTCAAATGAAGTTCTATTCCCAATTTATACAAGTACATACATTATAAAACACACTTTTTAGTTTATTTAACTTTATCTAGATATTTAAATTTGATAAAATAATGTAACTTTTCATTCAAAATTATTTTACTAGATGAATTTTGACTCACAATTTATAGACGCACAAAGAGTATTTAAATAAAATTTTATTTCAGGTATTCAATTCAGTCAACTCTTCAGTCATTGCAACTATTATTTGATATCTCAATCATGTGATAATTGATTAATTATGGCGGTATCATCAAACTATATTTAAAAGAACCATCTAAGTCAATTTATACACACTAATAACCAATTATTTAATACCATTTTTCATCCATAGACATTAATTTCATATTATATATATCGCTCATGGAATGATAAAAAAGTATCATGAATTCAAACAATGATTGATACATGGAATGTAATATTCATGGAATGTCATTCCCAAAGTTACCTATATTAATACATTAATAATTACTCCTTTCCATACAAGGCCAAGGAAAAAAGTAAGACCAACAATAAGAAAAATAAATACTACACCTCATGTGTTTCACCCAATTGTGAAATCAGTGCAATAGTAAAAGGCATAAACCCAAACATCATGTCCCATCACAAGTAGTTTGGATTTGTCCATATGTGGGTTATCAGCTCCCAGACACATGCTCATTAAAAAACTCTAATGCTTTCCTAATATCCAATCTACCAACCCAAAAAAAGTAAGATAAAAGAAAAAATACCACTCCGATACTAATTTGTAACATCCCTAATCCACTTCACTCCTAAGTAACAAAAAACAATGTGTCACATTGCCTCAATCACAACTCCCAATATGACAGAGGTTGCTGACTAGCTGTGAGAGCATAAGGTGGTAAAATGGGGAGATTTTACACTCATCATCAGAGTATAAAAATGGTAGAAAAAATGAATAAAAATATAAATCATAAAAATAATAGAGTTTAAGAATAATAAAACATCCATACATGAATAAATAATCATCCCCATAAGTAGAATTTGAACAATAAAGATGAATATGTAATGAATCTATAAAAAAAGAAACATGCATACATGTAAGAAAGGTTCCACTATTATACACATATAACAAAATAAAAAAATATCAATAAGGATATATCCATGCCCATTGATCCAAAGCTTGGTCCAATTATTTTAATATCCCATTGTATGTGTCAATTAAGCAACAATGACAGGGAAATTTCCATTTTCCCTAGCAGCATCAATGAAGTCTTTTGGGGTACTAATTAGTAACATTGACAAGGTGTGAGATATAATTAGTAAACCATGACAAAAAAATTATTTAAAAATTCCACACCATGAATAAAAACTATAACCCTGAGAAAGAAAAATGTTTAAAAATGTGATAATAAGTACGAAGAAAAATTAGTCCATGAACATAGGTTGTAAATACGACTAGACTAGGAATGATTAACATCAATACATAAATGTGAAGTGTGCTGGTAACTAATATCTTTAGAATATAATGAATATGTACAAATTATAAAACATATATGGAAAAGGTGGAAAGGATGAAGGCCAAGGGTACCTCATTAAGTCCGAGGGAAATGTTGAAGGTAATATTAGAAAAATGTTGACATGAATGGGCCATGTAATATAAGACATTGGTTAAGGAATACTAATATCTGAAGATATATTTATATTCCCTGGGTGTAGGTGCCATACCAATAACCCCTCATCGGTTTCATACAATAATCATGTTCAGTTCTTCACCATCAATTAATATAAATTTCATACCATAATGTCCAAAATCAAACAAGTTATATAAATATCAAGGGATATTTCAGTGTCTACACCTAGGTAAAATCATCAATTTCTTTAGAACTTCCATATTTAATTCATTTATTGACAAATTTAGATTAATTAAGGATAACATAGTGGGCAGAAGGAATGCACACCCAATCATGTGGCTTTATTTTTGGTCAGTTTAAAGAAACAACCAAGAAGGTTGTTCGGTATGAGTTTAACAACCTCCAACCAAGCCAAGGTGCTATGGGGGAACCAAATTTAAGTATGGAAATAAAAATTTAATATATTGATTAATTTTATGATCAACGCTTAAAAGGTATGGGGTGTGGAACCAATAGGATAATTAAATAAGTTACAAGACCTTAGGGAAAGGTATAGGCCACCTCCCTTATGGAGATAGAAGAATAATCCTCTAGTTCCACTTCCAATTCAGATCATAATGAGAGAAAATAAAGAAATAGAAAAAATACATGAAAATATGGTGAAAGAGCATGTATGAATATCTCAAAATTAAAGGAACGATAAAAAAGGTAAGGGAATGAAGCTCTTACCAATGGGGATCCAACATGATAGATGATACCTACTTCTGATACTACATAGAGAAGAGAGGTCAAAGTGTAGGCTTGGTGGAGGGGGTCTCCATGCAGGCTACTGCTAAAGAAAATAATGAATATAAATAGGGGTTTTTGTTTTAAAAGGATGGAGGGAACTGGACATTCCACATTATTTTAAGGGGTCTCATGGATTGGATATTCAGTTAGAAGGATAATTCTCTAACTGTGTGAAAGTCACTATCCATGTCACCCCTCACATAGGCTAAGAAAATAGTTAGACTAGCTGTGCATAGCCCGTGAAAAAATACATATGCAACATGTATAAAAAATTTCATGGACATGCAGTATTGGGAATTTTTTTGAGAAACTATGTGAAAACATCTAGGGATGCATGGTTTGAGGTTCACGATTAACAGTAAATATGTGATAACCATGTGCCTTAGTTTTTTCCCAAAAACTAGGGCTCTGGGATTTGAATGAGCCCTAAACATCCAAAAATCCATTAAAAAACATTATAAATCTTTATTAAGATAAAACTTGGGGACAAAACTAAAATTAAGGAATTATTACCTAAAGTAAAAAAATTGAGATCTTACATACTAAAATAAAGTATTTAGAATACATGTGTTGTCATATGGATTGTGAAGGTCAAAGTTCAAATAAGATTTTGAAGCATGTTTGGATGATCTAAAGGATTAAAACTTTATTTTCTAGAAAAAAACACCGATGAAGATAAAAAATGTTTCAATCAAAATTGTATGAGGTATAATTTTAGTTTTTAATTCCATTTAATTTTAATTATGTATGATCCTAAAGCAGTTATTGGGTTATGGTGACACAGGAGAAGACATCATGATACCGATAACATAGTTATTTTTTATTTACCACTATTTCATGTTACTCCTGCATGGACTACACCAATAGGAGGCTCATAAGGTGTCATTACTTCTTCTCATGAGGTTCACACATTGTAATATACATGATAAGAAGTTATCAGAATAGACCCTACAATGGGAATTCCATGTCTTTATTTTTATCTAGATATTATTATAGGTATAGATGTGTCTTGGTCCATAGAATTTGAATTTTTATTAATGAGTATCATGAATCACATACTTTGATGTATTTGGGAAAATTTTGATGATATATTCTCAAGGTGAGGTGGGATATGTTGGGTGCGTCCAAAGTGATATGGCATTAATTAATAAGTAGTGAAAGGATTTTCCCTTCAATTTTAATATAACTAAATATATCTAGACCTTTGATTGGAATGAAATAATCTAATTATGTCCATTTGTATGGAGATTTAGATACATTTTTTCCCTCTAGGAATTCCAAGAAAGATATCAAGCATATAGGTTGATGAAACAAGTATGTGACCTTCTTGATAAGATTTTACAGAAAAGTTATTATATTAAATGGTTAGTGTTCATTTGATGTTGTTTTTATTAAAAAATTAACTTCTTTATCTATGGATTATTTTATGTGTTTATAGACAATGGTCTTGAACTTTAGGCTATCATCCCTAATGTTGTTGAGAATGGGGCCTTGATGGTTACACTGTAAGTGTATCGAAAAACCTCTGTTAGATTTCATTTGAATTTAATATTAGAATAAATATTATTTTCAAGTCTAAGGAATAATAATTATTTACATTATGTTGTTAAAAAAATTCAATCACCAGTTATTTGAATGAATATATATAATTTGAACATTTAATAAATATTTATTCACCAGTTTGTGAATAAAATATTGATTTCTTATTTGAATGAAGAATAGCATGATATTTATTTTTTATGTAAATATTTATTTTTAAAGATCCCAAAAATTATAAGGAGAATTTATGGGATGGGTAAAAGTTTTTATAAAAAATGATATATTTTATTTAGTATCATTTAAATAACTAATGGTTTATTTATTTAAGAAATGATATTTAAATATCTACGATTGAATTAACATCCTGATATATTAATGATATTTCTAATATTTGTGGTGGGTTTTACATAAAAATATGAAATTAGTTAAGGGTATGTTTGAAATAAAAAATTATGTGGTGTAATTAAATAACCCAATATATATAATTTCTAGTGCATGAGATTTATTGTGAAAAATCCTATTCTCTTGAGAGAATTATCTCATGACTAAAGAGAAATATCTCAAGAATATTCTCAAGAAGAGAAAGAGTATATCCTCCTTCTACCTATCAATAATAACAGAACTAGATAGAATCCTTTAAGAGTAAAGGGATTGTTATTACAATCAATGAAAGGTGGAATAATTGGTTTGGTTATTCCACACTAGCACACAAAGTTCTAATAAAGATGTTTCAAGGTTCAATGGGAATGTGTGGATACCCCTACAGGGATTCTACTTTGGAGCCATTATTTCTATGATGGTATGAAAGGAAAGGTCAATTGACTCAACAATAAAGAAACAATTTACTGAAAAGGTAATTCTTATATATATGAATTAATTATAAATTATATATGAAAAGATCTTGTGATTAAATAATTAGGGGTTGTCTTCATTATGTTATTAGTATTCATCCAAAGAAACTGATGAAAAACATCATTGATCATGGGACCAACCAATTCCCTGACACCATAAAACCTTCAAGTCAAATATGAGTAGTCATATATTAATTTATAATAATTTCTTATTTATTAATCTAATTAAAAAGTTGTTTTGTTAGTTTTTCATTTCTATAATTTTTTCATTAATCCAAATGTTGTGATAACATGATCATTCAGTTTCTTATGATCAATAATTTTTCAAGAATAGATTAATAATTTTCAATTATCCTATTCATGTAAGAACCTAGATAGTCTTTTTAGGTATGCTTTTCACTTTTCTTGAGTTTTTGAGAAAAATAGAAGGTTCTGGAAATTTTTGAAGTAAATGCCATGTACTAATATATACATGACATCTACTCTTTTTCCGCACATAGTCATTTTCTTTCAATGTTACGGCCTAGAACACAGCCGTGTGAGGTGACCTGGAGACTGCCTAATGCGGGGTTGGGTAAGGGAAAGTACATGCCCTGTACTTCTAATGTACATTCCATGTACTTACAAAGCACACACCCTGTAATTAATTTTTTTCATTAAATATACTGGGGTAATGTCTAATTGAAAAAAGTGTCTTCTTTTTCACCTTCTTCAACTGAGTGCATCCATACGGTGTCGATCCATCCCTGAGCCCCTGATCGAGCATCTGTTTTATGAATCTAACTCTGTCGGTTTCATTGGAATCACATGAGGGAGTTTTATCTTCTTCTTGAACCTAGTTTCTTGATTTCTCTTCTCTCGTGATTTATACTCAGTTGAATGTTTTAGACGTTTTTTTAGATCTACGGTGTTTTAGGTTGATCTGAGGGCTAATAACTGAGTATAATGATCATACAATGCCTAGGTTGGTGGTTTGTGCCTTTCCTAGATAGTCTTTGAATTTTATGTGCAAAAGTGCCCAATACCCAAGAACAGGGTACTGCGTGTTTACTGTTTTAACCCTGTTATTTCCTACTATGATTTATATGCTTGAGTAGAGGTCAATTTAATGTGAATAGGGTTTATTTCTATGTTTTGGAAGAGTTTTCCCATGCACGTCTTGTTTATGACCATTTGGTCTCTCTTAGCATGTTAGGCTGTTGTGCTTTTCATTCCTAGTGCTGATAGGATGAAGTGATCTTTTTATTTGACATGTCGTTATGTTATAGAGTGTTTAGCCAAGTAGTTCTTGAGGTATACTTTTTCCGTTATATATCACTGTGTTCGATTGACTTACACATGGCCATGAGAACCTGGTTTAGTAGACCATAGGGAGAATGGACATTGAGGGATTCTCCAAAGTGTCTATTTTCTGTTACCATGCAAGACCATAGGGGGAATGGATGTAAGTGATTTGTTAGAGTGTATGTAGTTCATTGTTGTAGGACAAAGAAGTAAATAGACATTGAGTGCTTCCCTAAAGTGCCTTTTAGTTACCAATACAAGACTATAGGGGGAATTGATGGTAAGTGCTTCCTCAGAGAGTCTGTGAAAAAGCTAATCCAGATGGTTTAGAATGTGTGTGCTTCCCATAGGGTTTCTTGTATTAGTTTTGGTTGGACCATAGGGGGTTGTCAATGAGTACTTCCCAGAGGGTCCCTTCTTATGATTAGATACTTACTTGATATCTGTTAATTGAATGCATTTTAGACAGTAGGATTGTTTACTTTTGAGTACTTCCTTGTTTACTGCTACATTTTGATTATAGCCTCCCATATATATTCACATACTATTAGAAAAAGATCTTTGGGTTGTGTCCTATAGGGATTTAGTCTCACATCTTATTTGTGGCATGCTTTTGGTCCCAAAAAAATTATATTGCTGCAAGTATAGATTAGGTCAAGTGCCCTTCTACTTCAGGTACTTGATTGCGGCAGAGCTAGGGAGGATGGGACTAAGCTAAGACTTGCGATTTTGTAGATAATTTTATATGTTTTCTGTTGTAATTTGATTTAGTATTTTATTCCAGCATTATGACTTGTTTGTATGACTTCCTTAAAATATGTATCATGCAACATACATATGTGGGTGTGTGTGCACTAGTTTTTTACTACTTCTGTTGTTTACCTATTTCATGTTTTACTGCTTTCGTTATTACTATCTATTTTTCTTTTACTATTTTACTTTGACAATGATGGAATAGTTTCCCCATTATCACACCAAAGGCCCTCACTACTAGTTGTTGGCCTATGGAATTTGGGGAAATCAGCATGAGTTCTTGTGACCAACCGGGTATGGGGAACCGTTGGGAGGCTTCTGAAACTGGGACGTTACAATTCCTATATCCCAAAGATTCTATTTTTGTGACATAAATTGACATTAGGTAATAGAAAAGTACATATCATGTACCCAGGGTCAACCATAGAGTTACAATCCACTCATGGAGATTCCATTAATGAATCTTTTAACTATGATTCACATTGTATCATTATTTCCATATAAGTTCTCTATTTTCATCAGGATGTATAGGTTGAATGTAATGGAAAATCTCCTCATGAATATTTTAACAATGATTCACAAGGTAGATAAGTATTAGTGTGAACAAGGTTCCTCACCCCTTATGGTGAACAATTTGAATGAGTGGATTGAAAATTCCATGAGAAGATCAATTCAAATGGTTACATTATAATGTCCTTCAACGAGAATATCTTTAAAGGCATAGTAGTAAATGGAAGGATATTTTATTCTATTGTGGTCCAAAAGGACCTCAGAAGAACTTTAATGGATTGAAGCTGAAGAATGAAAAATCTTTTACTTATGTTATATGTATCATTTCTAGTAATATATCTATCTTAGTTATTTATTATTATGTAAAATATTCATTTTATATATTTTTATTGAATTATAGGAATCAGGAATGTTCAAAAACATAATGATAATTAATGTGTATCCTCCAAATAATCATGAAAGGGAAATTCCAACATTTTTAGAAGGAAAGACATGAATTGATATTGTTATGTGGATTGATTTTGATGAATAATTTTTTGGTTTTCAGTGTTTCTAAAAAATGTATCTTACTATCCAATTATACACATGAAAATATTAATTCTTTTTAAAATCAAAATTTTAGAGTATTTCATACATAATAGTTCATTAAATATTTGAATAAATAATATCCAATTATCAACAATGAATAATGAATATAAATTAGACGACTCACACATTATTTTGATATGATAATTATTTACTATATAAAAACAAGAGTATTTATTTGGGATTTAACCCAAATGTTTTTTAGAATATTTTGATAAATATATTTCGGTATTATCAACAAATGTAATTTTTATGTTTTAGGCAAGGAAACCATTAGTAATAAAGATAATCCATGATTGTTTTAAAGTTAGTTTATCAATACAACATGAAATATTATAGGGAAAAGATATTGGTATGTTCATATACTTCATTAGAATCCTTTTAAATATTTTAGGATTGTAATATTTATTTATTGAATTTACTTGGTGAAATATATAAGATCCCCTGAGTGGGTTGTAAGAGAATATCTTATCCAAGCGTTAATAGATATTTTAAATTAAGAGTGAAGGTTTTAATAAAATTACATTAACTTATTCACAAAAAAATATGTGATGGTAGTATGATTTTTATCAAGAATGAGTCTTATATGTGTTTCAAGTATTCCATAGTCTTTCAAGACATGTATTGAAAATTATAGAATAATAGTTAACCATATAATGACTAGACTGACTAATGGATTCCATATAGGTTATGATATTATGGGATTACATTATATAAAAGTATCAGGAGCTTTACTGGAACTATTTATTTTAATCTACTTTTATCTACCAACATATATCAAAGAAATAAAAGGTGTATCTTAGTTAATGATCCTATAAACACTAAGGATATTAACAACCCTAAGATAAAAAGGCATTATCCAAATGTGGAAATATTTATATGAGGGAATTATATTTATTTTGAGAGTGTATGGTAAGACTATACTTCAATGAAATTCCATGTTCAAATACACATTAGGTTTCAGAGAATCACTAAAATCTATTAGACAAAGTGGGATGATTTTTTTCAAAGACACATACTACATTAGAATATGAAATCCTAAGAGGTGGTTTTATATTTACCAAGACATGTGATATATTATTAAATAAGAATAATGAATCCTATAGATAAGTAGTAAATAAAAACATTGTATATTGGTTCTTTAAGGTTGAAGCTATGTCAAGACATAATATATGAAAAAACCTTATGCCAAGTCATCAAGCTAAAATCCACTAGAATTATACTTGTTATAGTAACTCTATAAGATCTTAATATTGGTAATTGGATATCACAACCACCATTATTACAGGGAACCTTATGTAATATGTCTATATTAAGCATCTAGAATGGATGGTGACAGAAAAGAATTATCACCAAAGATTCTTCATTTAGGGATTAAATAATGGATTAAAGAAAACATAATGATAATAAAATATTTTATTAAAATGAAAGTTTTTTGATTCTCTATAATAAAGAAGTGTGATCTCAATTACAAGATAGATATTTTCATAATAATAATGAAAAAATATGTTTAGTCATTGAGTTTTAAGACTAAAAAAATAATTTCTCTAATAATGACCTAAATTATTAACTCGTGTTCTAAGGAACATGTTCTATATACATAGATATATGGGGTCAGTTTGATCAAGTTGTATTAAATAAATTGACATGGTATTGAAAAATACAATATAAAAAAGATCGATAAAAATTTTATTTCAATGCCACGTGGCATAGAATCTCTCCCAATAGACATGTTAAATAATAAGAGAATATTACTATGATGAATAAAAATACATATTTCTATTTTTAATTTTTAATAAATTCAATATGAAAAGATATTTACTGATGTTTGGATTATAATTATGTGTAAATAATTAAGGTAAAATATCAAACAATACTAAGTAAATTAAAAATATTAGAAATCAAAATCACCTAAGAGTACTTAAGAAATTAAAATACATTTGTTCCTGGTATTTAGATAAATTAGAATACTAGGTATCAATGTGATGAAAAACTAGTTTTCTTTTATATCAATATAATGTAGTATCAATGTTAGGATAAGGTAAGATTATATCAAAAAACTTATTATAGTATTTGGATCCATTTATATATTAGATGAATTAAATTATGAATTTTGATGCATATTAAGAATATGTAAATAATTGATTTGTTCGGGGTTATATTTTATTCCATGATTTCTAATTTAGATAAAGGATAAATGGTTAATACTTCATGATATCACCACTTTAGTATTTTCATAGGTGGTTGGAGTAACAATAAACAAAAAATACAAAAAATCATGGTAGACCTAAGAAGTATACCATTTCATAGTGGAATCATGTTTTATTAGGTGATGCTAGCTTATTAGTTAGAATTTGGATCTATTGAAAGTGAGAGTCTATCAGTGTTGGTTCTCTAGATCCAACATACTTTTTATTTTCAATTAATTCTATGTTTAAAGACTTGAGTATAAATAAATATTTTTTCACTAGATGATAGTTATAAAGTGTAACAATAATTTTATAATGTTCTTATTGTACATTTCACATTGAAAGGTCATATTAGTTACTTTCTATTATGAGAACCAAGATGTGACATGTAAATATTCATTAATATATGTTCTTTATCTATATTAAATATATTTTAAACGATATAGATGATGTTTGGATATTAGGTTCTGGAGGCTTATAATGCATTGATACTTATTACCATAAATTTCACACTTTGTAAATGCCCAGACATTCTGTTATAAGAAAAAAGACACTAATAGAAATTCAATACGTTTAAGTGTCACCACCTATTCTTATATAAAAATGTGTGTATTGGTACTTAGACGTCAAATTATAATTAATTTATATCATGATTTCATACATCAATGTATTGAAAAAATCCATGAAGGAAAATAATCGTAAAAAGGAAGGATAAATTGGGTGCATCATTTGTAATATAACATTAATGAATATGTCAAAAAATAATTTGTCACATCCATTTTAATGGAGGTTGATGTCTCTAGCACCCTGATTGATATGAAAAAACCTAGTTCATTCTATGGTGAAGGATTTGGAAATAATAGGAGGGCCCATATGGCATATCCAATTCATATTTGTTTTCAGATTTCAGATTTTTATTAAAAATAAAACGCCACTTTTAAGGCGAATGTGAGAAACCATAGGAGAAAACAAAGTTGTTGAAGGAAAACTTAACACTATTGGAATTTTTATCTTTAAGGAGATTACCAGAGAGAGATGTTACCAGTGTTTCTGGATCATCCTGAAAAAGGTCTTCGAAGCGGCATGCCGATCTGTCCCATGCTTGCATGAAATCCTCTTGGTTGATTTTACCCCTGTTGAAGTCTCGAACTAAGATTAAATTATTCTTGGAAATTCAATCCCTATTATCTCTATTGGTGGCCACCCAAATGGACCTTAACATCATCATGTCACCATATTCTTTGGAAGAATTAAGAACAAGGGATTCCTCCTCCATAATTTCTCTGGAATGCAGAAGCAGCTCTACTGGTTGAGCAGCTACACTGCCTTGATCTTATAGGAAAATCCTATCGGAATCAGCCCTAGAGACCGCATCCTCTGCACCTACTGTATTACTCATAGAGATGGGTGTACCATCCGTCACATGGGCATTCAACTTCCTGCCAGATTGAGTCTTCATTGGAGAAGTAAGATAAGAGTATTCCTTTTGGCCTTTCCTGCCTCCTCGTCGTCCCTTCCTCCTCCTCAGACTGTACGCATCACTTCCTTAAAATTCATGAGCACTAAACCCTAAAATCTGACTAGATAATTCATCTCCAGACTCCTCCCATAGAATACCCTACTCTTTATTGAAGTATTCCTCCCGGTCTACCTCCTGAACATGCCCTTTGTTCTCCAGACTCTCAAAAATGTTACTCAATTTCATAGATGACACCACTCTTCTCAATCTTGAAATGATCAAAGGAGTGGGCTCAACCTGGGGGACCTCACTTCCAGTTTCATAAATCCCTGTACATACAGCCTTCACATAAGAGGAGATCTTACGACATTCACCTTCCTCCGCTGGCCTTCAGATCACCACTCCCCTGTTAAAAACAGCAGTAGTATCCTTCATCGCACTAGGTTCAACAAGACCCACCAAACCATACACAACAGGTGAGAGAACACCCAAATCATTCCTCAATTCATATTTGTTTTGTAATCAATCAATAATATGAGATGTACCTATTGTTGAATGTCAAAAAAATGATTAATTCAAATTTTAAATTATATATGAATGTAAGAACCATGAAGTTAGGATTATAAAATATAATCTATAATTTATATATATATTGATTTAGAATTACATTATAATGTAATATATTCTTTATTGATGTTGTGGTTGACTACTCTCATTATACTATCATTGTTTCATAGGATCATAATGTAAAATCACTCTATATATGATACACACATGCTCCAAAATCATGGAATATCACTATATAATTGCAGAGTCCTAGCACGATTGATCCTAATCACTTGCACCACCAATCATTTATCACAACAAGAATATATTTTAGGATGGTTAGTTTTTATGTTCTATGAGAGTCTTGATAGAGTGTAAGAAGATTGGTTCTCTAGTTCTTTATCTCAAACATGATATTATTCTCTCTTATAGAATGAATGAATTCTCTATTAGGATTATTGTTTATAATAAGTAGTTAACCCTATAATGAGATATAACAAGGAATATATAGATCCATGTTTGGGTTTTAATTTCACATATTCCCATATACAATTCCATATTCTTAGAAACCCCCATTTATTATAATAATATAAATATTATTATTATTTTTTGATATTCTTAATACAAGTAAATAAATAATTTTTGTTGTTAAATAAATTGTTTTTTTATTTAAATGACATTTTATATATAATTTACAACATAAGCATTAAAATTAAAATATTTAACCTCTTAGGAAATTGTTCAACATTGAATAAGGACTATTTAACAAATAAATAAATATTACTACAATTTTCATTGATAAATATAACAAATATTTTATTAAATAAATCTTATGAATAAATACTTTTTATTATTTAACTAACATATTTATTATTCCAAATAATTCATGATTAAATCATGATGACCAAAAACCATAATAATTATTAAACCATAAAATGATAATACTATTAGTTCTAAATTATTAACATGAAAATAAACTTTAGCTGAGATTCTAGATATAAATAGTGTGTGACACTCTTAGACTCTTTAATAGTGGAATTAGGATGGACTCCCTAAATTCCAATGATAGAATCTAACAACATTCCAAAGAACCCATAGAGAAATAATTTATTGTGAAAATGAATTAAAACTCAAATGAATTCTCACCATGTAATATAATTCAACTATCATGATATCTCTAATCAATCAATTTGCATATTTTTGATATAAACATATATTCTTGATGTCTCTTTCATTGAATTTTTGATAATTATCCATCCCATATAACTCAATGGGTATGGATTTAATTATGTTGTTTCATTCCAATAACAGAGTAAACGATATCCATAACCATTAATTATTAGTAGGGATAAATTATTTCCCACATTATTCATTAATGTGGTATCACTCATGATACTCAAAACGTACACTACCACCCACATTTTTTCTTTAAATTTTTTATTATTAAATGAATTTACATGACTCATGATATATATTTATTATAAAATTAAAGTCTATGTATCAATAAAAATTTTCATCGAAAGGAACATCTAATGACATGTATAAATGAGTATTTCTTACCATAGGTCTATGTTCTCATAATATCCTACTCAAAAAATAACTAAATCAATACTCTATAAGAAGTTGTATCAATGTCCTAGGATTAATCACCCCTTATATCCTACATAATATTACATCCATTATATAGTATAATTCATCTACAGAACATATATTCAATATAACTATTGTGTAAATTTTATGTTCTCATCGTAGTGGGGGACAGTTAGGACATTTCCGTGTGCTAATTAATCTTAGTACATTATCAAATATTATTTCATAGAGAAGAAAATTCATTAAGTTAGAAATATTAAAAAAATGAATATATCTATTCATAAAGTGCATAGGTGTTTATTCTAGGTAACCATCTCCAACACATTTCCGTGATGCTTTACTGATGTGTTCATTTAAGGATAATAAAAAATGATACCAAAAATATAGGTTGATGAAAATATTATGTAATATTATTTATGATATATTTAGGAAATGAGATAATATTAAACTATGAGTTTTTGAATATTTTTAACCTTATTGTGATATCAATATCATTATTTATGGGTACCATGACATTCCTCTACACATTGATCATGGAATTTAGTTCAGTACAACTTACTTCATTATAAAATAGGTCTATTGGGACACACACTCTTTGCATTCAAAACCTTAGTCAAATTATATTTTAATTTTATATATGAATAAAAATTATTCTCAAGTATGAGGAATAATAATTATACAAGGTATGTTTTTCTATTAGATTCAATCACCAATTAATTGATCAAAAAATTTGGTTGAATATTAAATAAATATTTATTCACTAGTTAGTGATTATAATACATATTTATTTATTAAATAAATAATACAATGATAATTATTCATTTAGATATTAGTTATTATTGAATTTTCAATAATTGTCAAAGAGAATTAACAATCCCAGTTAAAGGGTTCATAAGAAATGATAAGTTTTATTTAATATAAATAAAATAAATATTATTTAATATAATTAAGAAATAATATTAAAATAGTTTCATGTTAGCACACCAAAAGAAATAATAATAATATTTCTAATATTAGATGTGGTATTTAAATATAATTAAGGTATTATTTATGGGTATTTATTCAATAACTAATTATATAACCTATGTATAAAACCAAAATATATATCATTTATAAGTTTTGAGACGTATTGTTCAAGATAAATTCTATCAAGAGAATTATCTCTATACTAAGAATAAGAATTTCAAGAATTATCCTACGAAGTGAGGGATATGATCCTCCTCCTCCCTCTCAAGACCACTATAACAATTTAAAATCCATACTGAATAAATGTATTTTTATTAGGAACAACTACAAACAACATAATTTGTTTAGTTATTTCATGCTAGAGCCTAATGTTCTAATGGATACACTTCGCAGTTCATTGATAATGTGTGTTTATCACTAGAGGTATTATTCTTTGGATCCTTAAACACAATGATCTTATAGTAAGAATAGTCAGTTGATTCTACATTTATGACAAAATTACAACTAAAGTAATTATTATATAGAAAAATCAATTATAAATTATATATTGAAATATCCTCTCACTGAATATTTTAGGGTTTCATTCATCATGTTTGGAGGATTAATCCCATGAAAATGATAGAAAACATCATCAGTCAGGGGACCAAAAAAAATTTTGTTCTTCAAAATCTTTTCTTTCGAGTAACAAAAATGAATTTTTAAAATTATGGAAATGCATTAGATTAACTAGAGAAATAAATAAAATTATCCCTCACAGATGCACACTATATGTAATATGAAATAACTTTTCCAGTAGCAGGATCCCTGCCCAAGCATATTAGAAAAAAAAACAATACAAATGAACCATTTACATGAGTGATATATTCATAAAGGAACCTCCTTGTATTCATAATGTGATATATAAATATTATTCTCATAAGCCCAAAGATAAAGAATATTACTTTTAATTAGGGATAAAATTCATATGTTCTAAGAGTCATTTTACTGATATGAAAGAATCCCATGGAAAAGTGATATGGGATGGTGAATTACTTCCCTGGGAATTTGAAGTTTTTAATACATTTATGCAATCCTATGGTTGTGTGAAACTCAAAAGTAGGGAATTTATCACTATAGAAGAGCTCAAACTAAATGTTTTAAATGTAAAAATTTCTTGTTCTTTTGTTTTCACAAAATATTGTAAAAGTCTATATCTATCTCCACATATCATTCATCCAATAATCATGGGGGAATATTATCATAGGTAATGGAATGTGAATTGAAAATATAGGTAAATATTTAATGTATAATAATATTAAGAAATTTACACCCTTCATCTAATACACATGGAACAAATATAAGAAATATAGGTAAGTATAATGTTTACATTTAAGAAGATTAAGAAGGAGCTTCCATTTCTTTAAATATACTTCCCTCCCCCATTGTAATGGATTTTACACCGTGGCCTTAAATCAGGGATTTATGTAGATATTTTTTCTATATTTTTATATTTAATTGACATTAATCCTTTATATTTTGTGTTAATACAACCTTCCCAATTCATTTCATTTCATTTTGGTTTTGTGATATTAACTTATATGATAATTTAAAGATGACAAGAGGGTGCCTCATAGACAGGAGATGTGAGGTTCACTTGATATCTTCAAATTCAAGCGTTTCTTTTTGAGTTTGATCTTATATAATTTCAGGAGTTTACATGATTAGTGGTTGGTGTCAGTGGCTCTCATCCATATTTCATATATGATTTATTACCCTGATGTAATTTTTTTCAGCTACTTCATTTAACACACTAGTTTATATTGGTATTAGTGGGGTGGATGAATAATTATGAGTAGTAGATTCTCATGAGAGTGGGTTATGTGCTTTCCTAGGAGTAGATTATTATATTTTCATCTTATGAAGAATGTGGATGGATGATGAACTTGATGATTCTTGTTAGGAAGGAGAATTCACACATTGAGGTCATAGAGAGGGATTCTCTTTAATAAATTAGAGTGTATCCATTGAGTGAGAATTAGAATTATTTATGGGGAGGTAAAAAGAAATCAATACTATTGATCCTAGGAGTAGTTATTTATTTATAATTTCATTATGTGAAAAAATAAGAAAATAAATATAAATTATAAATTATATGAAAATGAGTGTTTATATTAAATCCTCAAGAGTAATGAATCTTGTTATATTTAATGGACTACATTCAAGGATATAATTTTTTTTCTTTTGGGGAAAATAACAGTCACAAATCAACTTGGATTCATTTTTTTGATAGATAATTTAGTATTTATTGTTTTTATATAGTCTATAATTTGTTATTGGTTTCCAATGTTTGGAATTCTTTTTTTATTCTTCTATTTAATTGATTTTTATATTATTATTATTTTCCAACTAGTTTGAGCATCAATGTGGGATAATTATTTTATGGATCATCACTATGTACCAAATTATTAGAGATTTAAAATATCCCCATCATGGTCATGAATTCACAACTATACAAGCTATTTAATAGTAATAAAGCTCTTTTCTAATTGGATGACAAGGTGAACAAAAATTAAGGGAAAAAACATGAGAACCCTTTTCTATACCCCAATGGGTGGGAGGATGGAAGCTAATACTACCATATATCTATCAAACAATCAAAACATATTCCCTCGTATGAACAATATGAAGAAGAACCAACACTAGATAAGATTCAATAGTTCATCACTAGATTATTGTTTCTGAACTATAAAATTAAGGAGACACAAAGATGGATGGGAAAATTTATGGAAATGAGAGATATGATGGACCACACCCACCAAGACCTCATGGAGAAAAGAAAATAATGACATTAATAACAAAGAATGAATCCAAGAGGTGGAAGGAAAACATTGAAATCCACATATCCCAAACATTTTAAAGATATATTACATGGAACTACATTAATAATAAGGGTGCCAGCTAAGAAATTTGAGGTAATGAATGAACCCTCGCATTAATTATGATTATATTTTTTAATATTCATTTGAAGACTAAACCAATATTTTTTGATAGGGAAAATTCAAAACATTTGGATTATGCATTGAATGCTGTGGAACAAAAGTAGATGTTGATATCTTAAGATACAATGGAGTAATCACTACTCCATACTATAGAAATACTTCTAGATTCATTTATTAAAAGTGAATAGGTCAGGGAAGAACTACCCATGTGAGTTGATATTTCAGAAGATGCATTTTATTTTATTTTGTCACAACATGAAATGCATTTTAAATCATTATATTATGTAATTTTAGTTCCATATAAGATTAAAATAACTCAATAAAGTGAATTATAAATTGTTTCAAACACCATAAAATATAAAAATGAGTTTTAAATTTATAACTAAGAAGTTTTAGTGGTTTAATATGATGAAGAATCATCTCATGTTGAAAAACAACATGAAGGATCAAATCTGAATTGAACCTATTTCAATTATATTCAAAAAAAGTTTCTTCCAAACCCCCTTTGGATATTTTCCCCAAAAAACGTGTAACCCACCCTCAAAAGTGAGAAAAGCACCACCCATGTTGTGGTGGAATTACATGATGAATATTCTCAACAACCTATGTGGAAGACAATACTGCGTCAATATGAAGATGAATATCATACATAGGCGGAAAAATGAAAGGTAGATATTTATTTTTCATTTCTCCATAAATTTCTAAAGCATTATTAACTTGGTGTTTGATATATTTTACAATTAACATGGGGTACTAAAATTCAAATGTTTACTCATAGACATTATCATAAAATGATTATGGTTGTTTATATTAATGAATCCCAACCCTTCTTCTCATCACGGTTAATCCACAAAACCCACCAAACTAAAGGTATCTAAAAACAATAAAATCACATAGGGGATTATCCAAGAGTCTTTTACCTCACCTATTTCTAATTTTCATATTTCATTGATTAAATTTCTCATTAACATTTGTATATTTATTATAGTAATAACTAATGGATAATAATTGGATTCTTGACTTAAAGATTTCATTAGTCTAATAATTTTGGATGTATTCTTCTATTACAATAGTTTAATCACAAAAAATCTATTTTGAATCATATTTTAATTATTTTAGTAGTGTTAGATAAGTGTGGTATGAAATTCCATTTTTAGGACATGTTTCATATTCTTTTATTGGTATTTTTTCATTTTTTTTGTTGATTTTGTTAGATTTATATATGTTTTTTTGTCTAGAAAATTTGATGTTTTAAGGTTTAATTCCACTTGAAAATGATTTTCGAGTCATTAATGTTTCACTAGTTTTGAATTTGTTAATTTAAAGAGATTTATGATATAATTTTGTTTAGTGTTTTCAAGAAATTGAACTGTTATTAGTAGTCTCGATATTATTTCCCAAGTTGTTACATTATTGTCCCATTTTTATGCTATAAATCACGGTTAATTCTTATACGACCCAACATACTAGTCACTGTAATCACTTTAATGATAATGATAGGTTAAGAGTGGGGCTTGAAATATATAGGAAACTTTTTTTGAAGATATAGATTTTGACTATGCTATGCATGATAGAGTCCATCATTAATTTTAAAAATCCATTTTCAATTCCAATTTTCCAACCCATTGACAATTTAACCCCTTTAGTGAAAACAGTTTATGGAACACTTATTTGGTATGTTACATTACATGATATATTTAACCATTCCTATCCTTATCTTTTTTACATTTAATGTTATATTTTTATTTGAGTCTAGAGGAGATGATGTGTACATGGTATATATTATAATGAAGTAAATTGTATGTGGGTTGAGTATGATGTAACTTCCAATACATTATTGGGAATTGTGAGTTTATAGATTTATTTTTTCATTTTTACACTTGTTTCACTATTTCTATCCAATAAAATAATATTTATAAATATAAAATTTTTTTACATATTAAAAGAAAAATTGAAAAATCACACTCAAAATAGATAAAAGAGGATGTTTTATTGGCTGTGGATCACTGCATTTGTTGTTACCCATAAAAGGAATATATAAATAAGTGATTAAGAGTGTTTTATTTTGATCAGTTGAGTTGATTACATTCATTATTTTACACTTTCTAAATTTCAACATGCTTAGTACTTAAGGGAACTATTGAGGAACAACTTGTTGATGGTGATCCAAACTTCTTTTATGGTGGCAGTCCTCATCGGGTGGTAGTGGCTATTACCTTGGTGCTCATACCTATGATTAATGATCCTTCTATGTTTCTTTATTATATACCAATTAGTATATTGAATTTATTTTATAAATTCATGGATAGTTTTATTAATATAAGTTTATCCATGTTTATTCCCCATTGGATCTCTTTAATAGAACACATTTTTGTTCATGGATGGTCGATCCAAGGCAGTATAAGCCTTTCCTATGATAAGGTATGTGAAATCAACAAAATATTTATGAAATCTTATATGGTTATCAAACTAGATATGGATAATTCATATGTTAGTTATGAATATGGTTATATAATCAAAGTCTTCAACTGCATGGGATTTTCATTTTGGCCTTCTAACCTCATGTTCAGAAGTTTCAGCTTGGCTTGGCTCTCTATTTTTTTCCTAGGAAGGAATTATGGTTTCTTGAAATCAGTTATGTTTATAAGACAATGTGACCCCATTTATCCATGATTATATATTATTGACTAGGACACTATTATTCATTTCATTCATAAGAGCATTATGGATTGGGAAATCTGACCATATCAATGGAGAAACCATTTTGGCGGAATCTTACATTTCATGTTCACTGATGACTCTATATTTATTTAAATACAAAAAATTAACCCTTAGAGGAATTAAAAATCTCTATAAGTGCCTTCTAATTGGAGTTTCCAGTTAGTGAATCATGATAAGAGTAGTATTATAAATTTTAGTCAGTTCTTAGAAAGGTGAGTTGATTTTTTGGAAAGCCTGATGGGTATTCACAAAAGAGGCATTCCCCTGGAGTACCTGGGTGCTCCAATCCCCCCCCCCCACAGCCTTCGAATTCATGATTTTGATGGTGTGGTAAATAAAATCACAAGTCATATATTGAAGTGGAAGAACCATTACATATCCTATAGGGGATAATGGAATTCTTACATATGTGCTTATGCATGTTCTATCTACACTTAAGATTTCAAAAGGTGTAATAAAAATAATTGAAAATATGATGAACTCCATCATATGGGAAGAAAAATAAAACTAAAAATACCATCAAGAAACATGGGATTATATTTAAAACCCGATGGTAAAAGGAGGTATTAATCCAAGGAGTGCGTCATGATCAATGTACAACATGCGTGCAACGCTAGCTTGGGAATTTATTGATGGATGAACTCGATGTGGTTGATTTGTGCTGAGAAATTATAAATGAAAAAAGGTGTTTTGGTAGTGAATATTTCACCCCGTTGTCACACATTTCACCTATATATACCAGCATTACAGAACCTCGTGCAATGGATCATTGTTCATGGAGATATGAGTTTCTGGAACTAGAACTATATCATTCTCTACCTAGGATTTCATGAATGCCCTACACCAAATGTATTAGTCCTCTAGGAAATCATGCATCCCTATTTTACCATGAAATCATTGATAATAATGAACATAAATTGATTGATCATATTACTCTTAATGATGAGGTGGAAAGGTGTATTTCATAGGTTTTTCATTTGAAAAATTCACATATTGTGATTACTATAGGGAGATGATGAAACTGATTCTACTCATGGAATGGGGGAGTCCTCTACCTATGGAGTTTTCTATAATGACTAATTTTCTCGTATGGAGTATTTGTAATAGTGCGCTACCCACTATCAAGAATGTTAAGTGTAAAGTCATTGTGATTGTTTCTAGGTGTACTTGTTATTTAATTGATCATGAAGAATCATCCAATCATTTGTTTTTTGATAGTGACTGGGCATAATTAGTTAGGATTTCCTTTAATGTCTTTGAAGAAATTTCATCTCTGGGGAACATGAGTGCTTAATTCTTATCTATCTTATTACAGGGCACTCATAACTGTTGTATTGAAATGAAAGAAATAACGTGCATCCTCATGGATGAATGTTGGTGTGAATGGAAAGAAAGGAATAAGTATCACTATGAAGGGGTTTTTTCTTCATTCAACACCCTTGTTTTTAGAACCATGTTCTTGATTGTTGATATAATCCAACTAAAAAACTACTGCGATGTACCATCACTGAAAAAGTTTCAGATAGAAAAAATACATAGAATCGTATTGGGAATATTTCTTAGGGACACTAGATCATATGACCTCGTAGGGAGAGACTCAAACTCAACACGGATGGGACCTACCATATAGAGTTGATGCATAGATGGGGAATCATGTGGGACCTAATTAGGACAATCATCTTTTCTTATGCTACATACATTGGTAATGTGGATCCTCTCCAGGATGAATCATATGAAATGCACAAAGGCCTATAAACTTTCAACCAAAAAACATTGGGCTAGCATAAATTGAAATAAATTTCCCAATAATTCAAAAAAATGATTCTTATACTAGATAACATCACATAATCAATTATTTATCTGATATAGATATGTTAAGAAATTATATCCTACAGCAAGGAGGTTCTTTATATGGGGAATGTGGGTAATAATGTCTATTATTATCATTCCTATTTTTTCTCATCTACCCATGATGACAAGGTTATTTTTTCTACCATGGGTTCCTTACCTATGAAAGGTATGATTTCTGTTAGAGGGGATTCCCTCAGTCACCACTATTTTCATCCACAATGATTTTTGAGTCCTTTTTTCTTCCTTTTTTTATTTTGGGAACATGTGGTTATGCATTAATTTCTTGAATAAAATCATTATATTTTTTCTCAGTAAGTGATTTAGTAGCTAGGAAAAATTTTAATTCTGAAAAAAGAGTAAGATAATGTGGCCAGTGGGATCACATTTAAATGATTCATGATAATTTCAATTATGAATTAATTGATTCTTTTTTTCTTCTCTATTTTGTTTTGTTACAACTTGGAATGATAAAATTTTAGTTCTTTATTTATTCAAATTACCATATAGTGTAATGGTTTTAGTGTGGAAGAGGGATGATAACCAATATTTTGATAACTTTATTTTTTTTATATGTATATTAACCCAACATTTTATATAAAACCTATAAATTAAATATTCATTTATTATTTTGAGAATAATATGGAATATAGTTATAAATGGATTGAATCAATATTTTTAATTGTTTTAATCATTTTGAAATAATTTTCATAAAACTAATATTGAATATATCAATTTTTAGAAAAAATAAAATTCTATAAAATTATTTTCCAAAAAGATAAATATAACAAAACATTTGACTTTTTAAAAGTTGTAGACTAAAGAAAATAAAAAAGGCTATGATATATAAAATCCATCACTCTGATGCATAAGTTTCATTCTTCTAATGCTATTGAATTATAATGACTATGTACTATTATATGTAAAAGTCACTACTCTAATACGTAAGATTCATATACTATCATGTAAGAGTACTTTAGATTTGGATAATAATTTGGAAATGTAAGGGATACATTAGAGTAACATGAGAAATACATAAATGTAACCCTCAATGATTTTATAATTAAGTGAACGTATATAAATTTTTAACTTAAGGGATCCATGCCCAAATATAATTGTAAACACCACATACATAAGATTAATTTTTATTGGAAATTATTAAATAAATTTACCACTTCATATTCCCAAGACGATACATTAAAGTCATTCACACACGCTCTAATGTAAAGGTCAGGACATTCTACATGGATAAACAAGTAATGAATAAGAGTAATTTTATCTATAAATAAGAGTCTTGTGGACACATGATACACAAAGGTAAATTAATTAAAAATGAAATTCAAACTGATAATATATAAAAGCAATCCTATGGTTGATTAAAACATAAGAGTATTGAATTTTCCACTTAAGAAAATATCAACAATGATGTTTTATAAATAAAAATCCCCCATTCATTTGTTTTTATGAAATATGGTAAACCTCTCTATCGAAATACACATGCCAATTATCCAAAATAAAATGGATGATAAGATCATGGGTGATGTCAAGAAAATTGTGAACATTGGATAGGATTATAGTAATTTTCATCCAATGATATATAGTCTTTTTGACTAGTATATGTGGATGAAATATGATAAATATTTGTAAATAAATTTAATGCCCAGACACCAGTTACCCAGAGTCGGTGCATTATTTTAATACATTGGCATTATTACAAGGAATCATGTCCAGAAGGACCGATCAGTTTAGCAGTCTTGGAAAATAGATTACATAAACGAATGTTACATTGTACATTAAGACATAAAAAACAACATAAATAATATTCATGAACGCCATTATTCCCTTGGCATAACCTTGCATATAAATCACAATACACTTCGTGGAATCCTATAAAAAATAAAACATAGAAAGGGGTGAGTTCAAACGCTCAGTACGGGTAAGCAATACAACAGAATCTTTCATAAATAAGCATAAACATTTAAGGCAATTTATAACTAAAACAAAATCCTTTTAAACTTGAACTTCAGCATAATATGGAAAAAAATAAAATGAAATAATTCCATTTAATTATTCACATGGATATTCTCATAGTCGAATAATCACATGCAATATCACTAACCACTTTCATAATGATGGAATGCATAATGTCAGACTATCATAACCACAAAGCCAAGGCCTTGTGCCAAGACTACAAATAAGATTTTTTCAAGGCCTTGTGCCAAAACACTAGTTTGTCTCATGAGACCTACCGATGCAATTTTTTTGAAGATACTTCCGTTTAAAATTTCTCAAATATACTCCAGTGTTTTTCTGAAAAAATTATGCAAGATTCTGAAAACAAAATAAATAATTCTGAGATTTCTCGACTAATTACGGGCCATGATGGGTACACGCCAAATCCCTTCATGTATACCACACTCGAGAGTTGGGTTTTCTGAAAACATTTTTAAGCTTGTGTTAAATACGTATACATCTGCACTGGATTTTCATATATTTGGGAGAAATATCTCTTTTTTGAAATCATTTAAAAATCACATAATTATAAAAGAAAACCTTTATTTTGAAAATATCCTTACAATATTGTAAAGGAATCTTCAATAATTTTATAATGGCGTAAAATAGCCGCACCCTCCGTATAAGTTACAAAGAAGACATTGTTACCATAATTTTGTCGAAAAGGTTAAAAAGGACCTTGTTTGGAAAACGACGGAAAGATTCCTTTATAAAAATCTTATAAAAAGTCAACAAGGGTATAAATGAGATTAACACATAGTAAAAATTATTTGAAATAAATTTTTATGAAACATGGATGCGGATGATAAATATGTCCCAGTAGATAATTACGTATAAACAACCTCGGATAATGAAGAGATTGTGAAATAAACCCTAACCAATTTGGTAACTTACGAAACATACAACCCATGAAAATGGTATCATACAATGAATATGTAAATAAACATAAATTAATGTGTATTACACAAATAATACAATTATGGGTAGTACATACACAACACAAAAGGTAATAGTGGCAATATGGCATGAATCTCACGGGAATAAGGAGTGAGATGAAAACCCCTTACCACGTTGTAATCAACTGAGTCGTATGACCAAAAGTTAATAACCACTAAATTATTCACAGAATAACATGAATATAAAGAGAATCAGTATAATATATATCAAATGTCAGTATGCAATACACCACTTTCAATAAATTAGTGGCGAACAATAGAAATATCATGGAATTGAAAGTGAGATAAGAAAATCCCTTACCTTGCACTTTCCTTTAGTCGAGGGTGTGTTTAACCTCCTGTAAGAAGATTGTAGTATGTTATTAAATTATAACAGAACTATATTAATATTTCTGATATCATACATGATTCATTTATGACTTTATACTACCCATTTAATAATAATTTCCATGTTAAATTAACATTTCGGGTAATAATCACTTTCTTTATCGTACGTGTTTTAACTTGTTACTCTAGATTGTATCACTTAGATAGTGATTTAAATACTTCAAGAATATAAAACATGATAAATATATCATATATATTTAGAATATATATATGTATAATAGACATATATATGAAATGGAAAACACCGTTTATGGAGACGGTAGTCCATACGTACGCATAAATGTTGTTTTTGTTTTCATATAGTATTGAACATAAGTAAGTGAATAATATAGATGTAAGTACATAAATACTTATATATATAAATATATATACCTCCAATAGCATTATTATTTCATATATTACATACTTATTAGTAATATATATTTTTATAATCATCGATGAATGGTGAACTTGGAAATGAATCACATCGCGTCGCGGAGACGGTAATCCATACGTACGCATGAGCGAAAATATCATTCTTTTGATATTAAAATAATATATAATTGGATGTTATATCATATTTACAGAATCCATATAATTTTATATTTATTATTTACATCAAATACACATCATTATTATACCCATACGAATAATAATGTATTGAATAACAATTACACCACAACGTGGAGACAGTAAGTCGTACGTACGCACGTATGGTGACATGTCATTCAAAGGACGGAAAGAATACTAAATATGGTTGTACCATATTTATAATAACATCACAGTATATATTAGATACTTCAGTTATAATTTTATAATATAAATAACAAATAAAGAATAAGTTGAAGAAGAACGGAACTTGAAAGAGGGGGGTGAGAACATTGCCTCTTCTTTGGGTTCTTCCTTTTGATTTGATCAAAAGGGCACCATAGGTTGGCTTTATGATCAAAATAAGGACTCTATGTTGAATTGAGGAAAGTTTAGAGAGTATTTGGGTAGGGTTTGGCTGAACCAAAAGGCTTTGAAGGTGTGAAGAATTGGTTAGAAGCTGAGTCCTTTTATAAGGGGGAGGAGGTTCTCTTTAGGAAAAACTTAAAGTATTAATTTATAATAAATTAATATTCTGTTTCTAATGGCTAAAAAGTGTATTATTCAACGTATATGGTGTGGATGGGTCTAAATCCTTTCATCCAATAGATTTTAGACATGTTTGGGTCATTATATTAACCTTATCTTTTAGTTTTAACTCTTGGTTAATTAGTTTAACACTTACCATGTCACATTGTATTTTTATATTATATATTTAATAAACATACTATATAAATCCAAGAGACCCCCAAGTGGTCCATTAATGATTCACCAATAAGGATATAATTCCTTTGGATGAACCGTAGGGTTTTAGGAATATAATAAAAATTAATAATATAATATTTTTTTTAAAAACTCATTTATGTCAATTTTGACACTACTCAATAAATGATTTTTTCAAAGTCTTAAAAAATTTATTAATTCGAAAAAAAATAATTTAAGAAATAATAACATGTCATATTAACCAATAAAATTCTTTTATGTCATCAAATAATTCAAATTATATTTATTTTAACATTTATAATACCAATTATTTGATTCTTTCATTAATAAGGTAAATACTACATCATTATTGTGTCATATATATTATTACTTTTTCAATGTCTAGAAATTATAAATAAAATATCATTATGTATTAAATATATTTATATTTCTAATGAATATTTATAATCGAAAATATAACATATATAACCATATGTAAAAATTAATTTTCTAAAAGATATAAGCTTATGTCATTTTTGTATTTACTTTATCTTAATTAAAATAAAGTGTCCCTATCACCTACAAGTGGCTACATAGGGTCCCAAAAATCGACCCAAAGATGCCCATGGCCGTACATGTATCCACCAATAAGGTTAGGACACGTTTTAGGGTAATTAATTATTATTATAATATTATTTTGTAACCCTTATTTACCAGATTTACCCTTTAACCATGGTAAATAAAATATTTACCGAAGTAATTATTCAAAATGTATAAAAATAAAAGATATCTATTTACACAATTTGGACATCCTGATTCCAAACATGGAATCCATTTTTCTAAATTCAAAACATAGAAGTGGCAGAAATTAATTTAATATTAATTCCCGTTGTCAAAACAAAAAGCGTATATTTATGATATAATAACTATCAAAAGATTGACACTTGTTTATGTCCGGTTTAATTTTGAAATTATGTCCAATTACAAAAATTGTATTAAATGGTAAAAATATATTATAAATATACTTTAAAATCACTCAAATTCATAATTTATCACTTTTAATTATTTTGATTAAAAAAGTTGTTTAAAATTAAAATTTAGTAATTTTCACTATTAATCAAAATATAAAAGTTATCTGAAAAGTACCAATATTTCAACATACGATAAATTCAATATTCCAAATCCAAAAATGAATTCCATTTTGAGATATATAAATTATAAAATTTCAAAAATTAGGTATTACTATTCATAACAGCTAGTTTGATTGGTTGTGGTGTGTGTTAGAACTCGAAGTTGCGTACAACACACACTACTGTTTTATTCAAAGAGAAGCGTACCGTGGAAGATTAGGGTGTTAAATTGTAAATTTTTTATGTCCCCTTTCTAAAGAATAAATTTATTTAGTCAAATTGAATATATAAAAGTTTAAAATATTAGATTTAAAAAGAGTTCACTATTAAAAGTTGGTAAAAGTGCATTTTTTGAAAAATACTTATTTTATCTGAAAAAATGAATTTTTTCTTACATTATGTCTAACAAACTCATAATCTGGATTCTAAGGATTATATAATGTTCAAAATTTAGTTAATACTATTCATAACCTATTTTGAACGGCTTTTGTGGTAAGTCATGGTGCGCTTGAACTCGGTGTTGTGTGTAGTGCAAGTTATTGAATTATTTTGAAGAAGTAACACACTATGAAATCTTGGGGTGTTACATTCTTCCCACATTCAATAAATTTTGTCCTTGCAATTTGATATTTTTCTTTGAAAATAAAGGTTGAAAATAGAAAATATCTTTGTGGGAAAACCCACATCAGAAATTTGGTTAATAAAATTTAGTCTTAATAAGAGGAAAAGAGAAATGAAAGGGTCACCACCAAATTATTATGTCTATTATGAGAAAATTTCTGGAAATTAGAGACATATAATTGGAGGAAAATGTAAATATTTATACGTAGTGATTGAGGTCATCAATCACAAACAAGTGTAAATTTGAGGTCCTTAAATTCATCAATCCATGATGATTTGAAAAACCATCGGTTCAACAAAACATAGGGGATTAGGATAACACATTTTTTGTTTTAGGATCCCTTAAATAAAGAATAAGAATTAATTTCTTCATAGAATAAGTGAAGAAGAAAAATATATTATTGACAAGTATAGTTCCAACCTTTAACTACTTTCTACCTCAAACACATCTTTCACTCTAAAAGATAATAGAATGAAAAAATATATTCTATTTAACCTATTCATATAGGGTTACAAAAAAATGAATTTATAATTAATTTAAAAAATTATTTTTAAAAAAAATACATTATTTAATCCAAGACATCACATGGGCCAGTGGTAGGTGATACACCCTTATCGCCCTTCATTTGTGGGTTCAAGTCTCACGGCATTTCCGAACGCGACGGGTTGTTGCCCAACCTCCAGGTTGTCCTTTTAATAACAATACAAAAATAATCTTCAGAAATGATTTAACCTTAAAAAATGTATCAAATGTCCAATATAATCCATTCTAACCTTTAGACTTATCCAAATTACCTCTGTCCAAACTCACAGTCCAAAATTTATAAGGAAGTTAAATATAATGAAGGTCTTTTTTTTCCACGTAATAACATGTGAATGCCTTCATTATGTATTGTTTTAAAATATGGTAACACCCTGAATTACCATAAAACATTATTGATTACATTCATGCTCCCTTATTCCTTATAGAATACTAGATATATTACTTATATCCAAAAACTTTGAATATTCCAACAATAATGAAATAAACAAACCATTAATCAATGCCAAGGTAGTCAAGAATATCCAATATAATTTATCCAAATCAACAATCCCTTATTCCAAAATTACTACCTCTGTATCAAGACCATATTAATAAATACCGTTCCTTCAACCATTTATTTTCAAAAAAAATTAACTTGTTGTTGAGCCACTTTTCATAGTACCATATAATCTCAAATTCTCAATGAAATAGTACTGCAGTACAATCCTTATTTATCTCCATAATTTATATCACTAGTACATCATTGATACAACACTCAAATGAAATAATTCTTTACTAACAGCATACGAACACTAGTCATTCCTCTTCATATGTGGTAGTATCATAACTTTATTATTATCCAATAGCATCATTTGTGGCATACTCTAATGATTTGAACATTGATTTGCGTAGTGTCCCCACTCCTTGCAGATGAATCATTATACATGTGAAACATTTTTCTTACCCTCGCAATCACGAATGTGGTGTCCTTTTTCTCCACACTTATAACAAACTCTCATTCCTTTCAGGAAAGTTCCAGGGTATTTCTTCCCACAGTTATCACATATGGGAAAATTCTTCTTTCCCTTATTCCCTTTATCCATATTTCTTTCTACCATCCTTTTCTTCTCTACCTTCCCTTCAATGCCATAGGACCCAGTAAACTCTTTACTTATCTTATCAACACATGATAATATTTCTTCCTATGATGATAATACATGGGAGACTATTTCCCTTCTAAATGATATCTTAATAAAATGAAAGATATGATCCTTGTTATTACTTGGATCATACGTATTACTGGAGTTCACATTCCTTCTACTGGGTTCCATTTCTATACAATAGCATAAACTAGGCCAGTTTATGAATTGCAATGAATAATTCCAATCTTGTAAAATACCTAATGCAAATTGAACAGTTTATGGATATAATCCATAATCACAAAAATGTTTTCTTTGAGTAATTATATACTCATGAGCCCTTAATAATGGTTTGTAAGGAAAATGAGAATTATCCTAAGCATATCCCATGGGATTGTCGTAACCAAGAGTGCAGCAAGACCCATTGTCGTGCACCAGTTCCCATTCGAGTCTAGCTCAAAGCGGTGTTTTTGGACTTTACCCCTAGGTACATATGTTCCAGAGCCACCTCTACCTGCTCGTATCCAGACAGGGGTGTATTGCTCAGAAAACTCACAAAATCTCTACAAGACCAAAATTCTAGGAAGTTCTTTTATACTAATCATCAAAGTCTATCTTAGTGCTATGTGCTCTAATCAGAGTTTATCTAAATCTAGTTTCCAAGGTTATTTCTATACTTCCTCTGATTCCAACTGTAATTCCCTGACCCCAGTTACCCAGAGTCGGTGCATTATTTTAATACATTGGCATGATTACCATGAATCAAGTCCCGAAGGACCGATCAGTTTAGCAGTCTTGGAAAACAGATTACATACATGAATGTTACATTGCACATTAATACATACAAAACAACATAAATAATCTTTATAAATGTCATTATTCCCTTGGCTTAACCCTGCATATCAATCACAATACACTTCATGGAATCCTGGGAAAATAAAACGTAGAAAGGGGTGAGATCAAATTCTCAATAAGGGTAAGCAATACAGCGGAATCTTTCATAAATAAGAATAAACATTTAAGGCAATGTATAACTAAAATAAAAGCCTTTTAAACTTGAACTTCAGCATAAAATGGAAAAAATAAAATGAAATAATTCCATTTACTTATTCATATAGATATTCTGCTAGTCGAATAATCACATGCAATATCACTAATCACTTTCATAATGATGGAATGCATAATGCTAGACTATCATAACCACATATCCAAGGCCTCATTCCAAGACTAAAAATAAGATTTTTTCAAGGCCTTGTGCCAAGATAGTAGTTTGTCTCATGAGACCTACCGATGCAATTTTTTGAAGATACTTACGTTTAAAATTGCTCAAATATACTCCAGTGTTTTTCTGAAAACATTATGCATGCTTCTGAATACAAAATAACTAATTCTGAGACTGATCGACTAATTAAAGTCCATGATGGGTACATTCCCAATCCCTTCCTGTCTACCACACCCGAGAGTCAGGTTTTCTAAAAACATTTTTAAGTTTGCGTTAAATACGTATACATTTGCACTGGATTTTCATATATTTGGGAGAAATATCTCATTTTTGAAATCATTTAAAAATCACATAATTATAAAAGAAACCATTTATTTTAAAAATATCCTTATAAGATTGTAAGGGAAGCTTTGAAAATTTTATAATGAAGGAAAATAGCCGCACCCTCCGTATAAGTTAAAAAGAATACATTATTACCATAATTTTGTCGAAAAGGTTAAAAAAGACCTTGTTTCGAAAATGACAGAAATATTCCTTTATAAAAATCTTATAAAAAGTCAACAAGGGTATAAATGAAATTAACACATAGTAAAAATTATTTGAAATACATTTTTATGAAACATGTATGTAGATGATAAAGAAGTCCCAATAGATAATTACGTATAAACAACCTCAGATAATGAAGAGATTGTGAAATAAACCCTTACCAATTTGGTAACTTACGAAACATACAACCCATGAAAGAGGTATCATAAAATTAATATGTAAATACAAAAAAATTAATGTGTATTACACAATTAATACTATTATGGGCAGTACATACACCACACAAAAGGTAATAGTGGCAATATGGCATGAATCTCACGGGAATAAGGAGTGAGATGAAAACCCCTTACCACGTTGTAATCAACTGAGTCGTATGACCAAAAGTTAATAACCAACAAATTATTCACAGAATAACATGAATATAAAGAGAATCATGATAATATATATCAAATGGAAGTACAAAATACACCACTTTCAATATATTAGTGGCGAACATGGAAATCTCACGGAATTGAAAGTGAGATAAGAAAATCCCTTACCTTGCACTTTCCCTTAGTCGAGGGTACGTTTAACCTCCTATACGATAATCATAGTATGTTATTAAATTATACCAGAACCATATTAATATTTATTATATCATACATTATTCATTTATGACTTTATACTACCCATTTAATAATAATTTCCATGTTAAATTAACATTTCGGGTAATAATCGCTTTCTTTATCGTACGTGTTTTAACTGGTTACTCTTGATCGTATCACTTAGATTATGATTTAAATACATCTAGAATATATAACATGATAAATATATCATATATATTTAGAATCTAAATATGTATAATAGACATATATATATGAAATGGAAAACACCGTTTATGGAGACGGTAGTCCGTACGTACGCATAAACGTTGTTTCTGTTTTCATATAGTATTGAACGGACGTAAGTGAATAAGATATATGTAAGTACATAAATACTTATATATATATATATATATCCAGTAGAATTATTATTTCATATATTACATACTTATTAGTAATATATCTTTTTATAATCGCTGATGAATGGTGAACTTGGAAATGAATCACATCGCGTCGTGGAGACGGTAATCCGTACGTACGCACGAGCGAAAATATCATTATTTTGATATTAATATAATATATAATTGGATGTTATATCAGATTTACAGAATCCTTAAAATTATATATTTATTATTTATAACAAATAAACATCATTATTATACCCATCCAAATAATAAAGTATTGAATAACAATTACACCATGACATGGAGACGGTAAGTCGTACGTACGCACGTATGGTGACATGTCATTCAAAGGATGGATAGAATACTGAATATGGTTTTAACATATTTATAATAACATCAGAGTATATAGGAGATACTGGATTTATTAATTTAGAATAGAAATAACAAATAAAGAAGAAGTTGAAGATGAAAGGAACTTGAAAGAGGGTGGTGAAAACATTACCTCTTCTTCGGGTTCTTCCTTTTGATTTGATTAAAAGGGAACCATAGGTTAGATTTTTTATCAAAATAATGCCTCTAGGTAGAAGTGAGGAAATTTTAGAGAGTATTTGGTCAGGTTTTGGCCGAACCAAAAGGATTTGAAGGTGTGAAGAATTGGTTAGAAGTTGAGTTCTTTTATAAGTGGGAGGAGGGGCTCTTTATGAAAAACATAAAGTATTAATTTATAATAAATTAATATTCGGTTCCTAATGGCTCCAAAGTGGATTATTCAAATTATATGGTGGGTATGGCTCGAAATAATTCCAGCCAATATATTTTAGATAGGTTTGGGTCATTATATTAACCTTATCTTTTAGTTTTAACTCTTGGTTAATTAGTTTAACACTTACCATGTCACATTGTATTTTTATATAATATAGTTAATAAACTTACTATATACATACAAGAGAACACCAAGAGGTCCATTAATGATACACCAATAATGATATAAGTCCTTTGGCCCAATATTAGGGTTTTAGGAATAGAATAAAAATTAATAATATAATATGTGTTTTAAAAACTCATTTCTGTCAATTTTGACACTACCCAATAATTGATTTTTGTTAAAGTCGTAAAAACTTTATTGATTCGAAAAAAAATCATTTAAGCAATAATAACATGTCATATTAACCAATAAAATTCTTTTATGTCATCAAAACTTTAAAATTATATTTATTTTAACATTTATAATACCAATTATTCGATTCTTTCATTAATAAGGAAAATACTGCATCATTATTGTGTCATATATATTATTATTTTTTAAATGCCAAAAAATTATAAATAAAATATAATTATATAGGAAATATTTTTATCTTTCTAATTAATATTTATAATCTAAAATATAACATATATATCCATATGTAAAAATTATTTTTCTAAAAGATATAAGCTTATGTCATTTTTGTATTTACTTAACTTAATTAAAATAAAGTGTCCCTATCACCTACAAGTGGCTCCATGGGGTCCCAAAAATCAACCCAAAGATACCCATGGTCGTACATGTATCCACCAATAAGGTTAGGACACGTTTTAGGGTAATTTATTATTATTATTATAATATTATTATTTTGTAACCCTTATTTACCGGATTTACCCTTTAACCATGGTAAATAAAATATTTACCGAAGTAATTATTCAAAATGTATAAAAATAAAAGTTACCTATTTACACAATTTGGACATCCTGATTCTAAATATGGAATCAATTTTTCGAAATTCAAAACATAGAAGTGGCAGAAATTAATTTAAAATTAAATCCCGCTGTCAAAACAAAAAGCGTGTTCTTAAGATATAATAACTATCAAAAGATTGACACTTTTTTATGTCCAGATTAATTGTGAAATTATGTAAAATGACCAAAATTGTATTAAATGGTTAAAATATATTCTAAATATACTTTAAAACCACTCAAATTATTAATTTATCACTTCTAATTATTTTGATTAAAAATGTTTTTTTTATTTAAAATTTAATAATTTTCACTATTCATCAAAATATAAAAGTTATCTGAAAAGTACAAAAATTTAACCCTAGGATAAATTCGATATTACGAATCAAAAAATGAAATCCATTTTGAGAGATAAAATTTATAAAATTTTAAAAATTAGGTATTACTATTCATAACGGCTAGTTTGATTGGTTGTGGTGTGTGTTAGAACTCGAAGTTGCGTACAACACACACTACTATTTTATTCAAAGAGAAGCGTACCATGCAAGATTGGGGTGTTACATTGTAAATTTTTGATGTCCCCTTTCTAAAGAATAAATTTATTTAGTCAAATTGAATATATAAAAGTTTAAAAAAATTGGATTTAAAAAGGGTTCACTATTAAAAGTTGGTAAAAGTGCATTTTTTTAAAAATACTTCTTTTATCTAAAAAAATGAATTTGTTCTTACATTATGTCTAATAAAATCATAATATGGATTCTAAGGATTATATAAAGTTCCAAATTTAGTTAATACTATTCATAACCTCTTTTGAACGGCTTTTTTGGCAAGTCATGGTGCGCTTGAACTCAGTGTTGCGTGTAGTGCAGGTTATTGAATTATTTTGAAGAAGTAACACACTATGAAATCTTGGGGTGTTACAATAAAATTCTTACTTTTAAGTAGATTAAGAATTTCTCTTGATTAATTTAAATAAAAAACCCCTATTTGTTAAATAATTTATACCTTGTACTTTATTTATGGCTTTATATAAATATTTTTTCTATATTTTTTCATTTAATTAATGTTAATTCATTCTTTGGATTATTCAAAATAACTCTCATAGATGTTTTTTTCGTTTTAATTTTGAAATATACATGTCTATGATCATGGAGATCTAACATCAGGGTTTCTCTTAGAGAGGTTCTATGAGATTCACATGATATACTATAAATTCCAGGTTTCAATTGAGTTTGATCTCAGATAATATATGGAGTTTTAGGGATAAGAGGTCAATGTCAAAGCCTCAGATCCTTATTTTATACCTACTTTCTTCCCCCTCTGTATAAAACTTTTTAGTTACTTTATTCAAATCACACATGTATGACTGTATTAGTGGATTGGATAGATAATTGTGGGTGTTATATTTCCATGCTAGTGGGTGGAATGATTTCTCAAGAGAACAATAATGTATTTCCTTCCTACGAAGGAGGTGGATAACTCTTTAACATGAGGATTATCGTGGGGACTAGAAATTGACACGAAAAAATAAATGATAGGTATATTCATACAAAAATTAGAGTGTGAACACTGAGTGAGAATTAGACTAATTTATCGGATAATGAAGGGAAATATCTAGCATTTATCATATGAGTATATATTTCTTTATAATTTCATTCTATGATCATCTTAATTATTCTTCTAAATTCCTACATCCATTAATCCTATCCACCCCCAACTTATTGTTCTACCATTAAACATAGACACCAATAAAAAATTATAAGTTCTAGAATAATAATTTTATAAACTGGATCTTTAAGATCTATGACTATATTATATCCCATTAAAATACATCCAATGTTATAATTTATTTCTTTTGAGGCCCATAAAAACCATGCCTCAAGGAACCCAATCATTGGGTGATTTAGTCAATTCATGAATTGAACATGAAGGTGGGATTCCATTGGATTATGTTCAGATATCTTCATCAAATGATTATTTTAAGATAATAATAGAAGATCATTAGTTCATGTTACACATTGATCTTCATTTGTATAATAAATGGTTCTAGTTTCATAAAGGGTGATCTTGATAATTGTGGTTTCTAATGACTTAGGATGTATTAAAAACATGTTTTTTTATTAGAAACCATCCTGTGGTATCAAGGATTTACTATGATTCTAGATTCCCAAAATCATGATTGAAAAAAGACAAAAATAACATATCGTACCATATATCATTATTCATATCATAAGAAACAAATTGGAATCTTTTTAGTGGATGACTATATGATATAGCATATTTTAATCTAAGATATAGGCTTTCATAATGATATGAAATATATTTGGTGATAATACAGTTTAATCATTTCGGTTTTATACACATTGAAATGTATGATATGCTGGGTCATATAGGATAATGACATTGGTTTAGTCATACACATGCCATAAAACATAGCTTCGTATCATATGAATGATATATGGTTTATCATAAAAAAATGACAAAACATCTATTGAAGGTAATGTAACAACCCCAAACTTTATCTACCATAAAATATGATAGATATGAGTCCAATTCAAAAAATATAATATGTGTATACAATTAAATATGATATCAATATAAAATTTATATTTTTATAAATTTTTATTAGTATTTTAATTATATAATTTATAAAATGTATATAAATTATAGAAAAATACTTTTCGGGATACACATTTAATTTATAACATTTTAATAATTATTTAACAATAAACTTTTTATAATTAATTAATACAAGTTTTTGAAACTTTTATTATATAAATATCAATAATATTGAATTTTAATAGTAAATCACTTTTGTAATTATATAAAATGACTTTAAATTTGGATATGGAATGTTTACATAGAAATTATATATCAAATTTAAAAATTTTGATACATTAAAAAAATAAGTTAAAAATAAAAAGTAGTTTATATTTAAAACCATGAATTGTTTATAATTATTAATTTGAATTTTCCAAATTATGTTTTTTATTTGTTGAAATTAGTTAAACCATATAAAATGAGTTTTTTATAATTGATATGATGGAGGATTAAATAATAGTAAATTTGGGATAGTTTTAATGTTTATATAATATAAGAATAGTTTATATATTAAATTTTTATATTTCATATACCATATGTTTAAGTAGAATTTCATATAAATGTCAATATGAAGGAGTTAAAATAATACATAAATATAAAATGGATTTATATATTTAATTATTTAATTTTAATAATTTATGCCTGGATTATAAATTGTTTATAATTGCATTATTTATGATTTTTCTATAAATTATTTATCTCATGTATAATTTTATGAATTGTTCATTTATTTTGATTCTTACCTATATTATATATATATAATAATTATATTATAAATCGATATGAGTTTTATTTTAAATAGTTAATCTTAATCTATAAATCTTTATACATGAATATAATGAGTTACATACTAGGTATGATAATTGATATTGTGGATTGAATATGGATTCCAAACTAAATAATTTGATGCATGAATAAATTTAAAGGGAATAAATGAAAAAATATGACGAGATTATATATTATTTTAAAATGCTATGTGTTAGATTCCTTCAAAAACAAAACACTTGTGCATACCTCTATCGTCCAACCGAGTAGGTTCTGTGAAGAAGGGTGCCCCTAGTGTATATTGTGTAAGGAAAGAAGGTAATGAGGAAACCATAAGAGTTAATTAACTTGTTTGTTGTAATTATATTTTGGTTACACTCAGGTATTAACAAATAATTGTTAGGATGATAAGGGAATAACTTTTTTATCTATATAATATATTGGGAATAGTGTTTTCAGCTAAACCAACAAAGAGTAATATATGAAATGATTGGAATGATAACCTTCTTAAATAGTTACATAGTCAGAGGAATAGAAAATAAGACTAATTTCACAGTGAAATATGGACCATGTTACAGTAATGGATAAGATTTATTTTAAAGATGATTATCATTTTATTGGGGGAACATTTAATAAAATTCATTATTAAATGAATATAAATCATGATGTACATCTAGTAAAACATAAATATATACATATATTCTACCATAATTTCAAAAAATTACTTTAATAGAAAATACACAATAGAGAAGTATTAATGTAAAAAATATCTTAGACTACTATATAAACATGAGTATTTTTCTCAAGCAAGAACAAAAATTCTATGTGTTAGTGGAATACTTTCTCGAGTAACCAAATGTTAATATTATGCAATATGTGAATCTACATAATTATGAGAAGTATAAACTAATCCACTTATGAATTAAAATGAATTTTTTGAAAACAATATATCCTAATTAATTTTTATAATCCAATCATATATACACTAAAATAAAATATGTCAATGACATGGAGAGACTTATGCTTCTTTTAAGGCTGATTTTTTCTATAGAATTTATTTTAATATTATCATTATAATTTTTCATAAAATAGGAATTATATCACGAAATATTTATTAAGTTTTTTCAAATTACGATATAAGAATAAGGTAATGTTTTTTCGAGTTTTTTTTGTTGTATGGATTTTTAAAACAAGTAAAAGATCAAACTAAAAGAAAATAATTTGGATAAAAAGTATTATAATATTTCACCAAGTAACCAATAAATGAAATTAAAATCTAATTTCAGTAATACACTATGAATTTAAAATACCTTTACCCATAAATAAATATTTATTTCCATGATATGGTTCTTTACATGCAGCTCCGATTTAAAATAAATCATAACAAATTATTTAATTATTATTATTTTAATTTAATCATTATAACCTTGACATTAAAATGATTTTGTGAATAATAATAAATAAATTGTTAAAATATTCATAATTTTTTTTATATAACTCAAATCTATTGATTAATACATAATAAATATGTATTCAATTTTTAATAAATTCATTTTTTCATCAAAATGGGTTTTACTGAATTTTGTGAAAAAAATAAGTAAATAAATTCAGAATTTTTCTTAAATTGTATATGGGAAAATTAATATAAATTTTTATATCATAATGTTAATATTATATTATAAGGTTTTTTGGGTTTTTTGGAAAAGTTTTTTCGGTTGAATAATAGAAAATATGGATTTTTATGTCATTAATTTCATTTCATATATTTAAAATTTCACATTAAATTTTGTGATTGTTTTAAAATTTTATTACTGAATTTTTATTAAAAATAATCAAATAAATATCATTAGAATCAATATTACTCTTGAGTTTTGTATAAAAACAATTTTATACTTCAAATTTAATTTTTCAGAAAAATCTTTTTCACCTATTTTGTGGTGTTTTTTAATAATTTATTACTAAAAATTATTGAAATTGAATATGATAAAATAAAATAGATAATTGAAATTTTCATTTCCAAAATATGTTATGATTCCCCTTTAATTTTTTGTCATTATGATTGTTAACTTCCATATAAATATTAGCAAACATGGTTAATGTTTTTTGTTTTTTTAAAGATGATTTATAAAATAAATATGATGAACCTTAAATTTACCCATTTATAAAAAACTACCCATTTAAAAAAACAATGAGAGTTAAAAAATTTAATAAATTAATTCACACTAAAAAAATAATGTATTTAAAATCGTAATGAAATTTAATTTTTATTGAATCGAAATATTGAATTCTAGGGAAACAAAATCAATGTGGTTTGTATAAATGGATACTGAGAGAATCCTTGATAACCACTTCCATAAGACCCATGGGGAGATCACCAAAGTAATTTAAAATCATATGTTGAAGATTATGGGATGCTCTAAAGGCCCAAAAGTCTTCCATCTGGTAAGCATAACACCATGTATGATGAATCTCAGTACTGTTGGAGAGGAGAGCCTTGCATTTTCATTTTAGGTACATGATATGCCAAGGAGGAGAGGTGACACCCTTAAGATAAATAAAAATGATACTATAATCTATCTCCACTATAGTGAGGAAGATATTCTATGTGTTTTAAAGTACTAAAGCATCGTGCATGGCCCTTTACCTCTACTAACTAAGAGTCTCCATTCCCATAATGTGCGTTGAAGGCTAGGTAAATCAAAAAATACAGCTATCCTACCACTCCACCTCCCCTTATGATTCCATATCCATAGGATTCATCGGTATTAAGTTTAAATCAATGATTGGTAGGGGACTAGATCACCCATGTTTCAGACTCTATGGGGAGTAGAGATACTGATGAATTCACACTGGTAAAATAATGCCTAATGGAAGCATCCATCTCCTAATTTCTACAAAGTGTTTCCAAATCTAAAATGAGGTATCTAGTTTTTAGTAACAAACCACGGAATTAAAGATGATCCTCATGGTTTCTTACATTATTTCACAACTAATAGAAGTACAAGAGGCCCTATCGAGGAGGTTGAAACATGAATCTTCCTTAAGTTTGTTAATAACCCCTCTATACTAGTGCTGAAAAAATTCCTCATAAATGATAACCACTAAGGATATATCCCTGAACTCAACAAGGTCCTTAAAGGCATGTCCATCCTATTAAAATTGTAATAATAGGTTAAGTGTGGTCTCCTCCTTAGGATCAATAAATAATTTACATCTTGAAGCTAGAGGAATACCTTTTTACTTGATTTCCATATCTATGGGAATAACATTGCAGTAGGCTCTCCTACCCTCTCTATAGAATACTGTTGGTATATTTTTCCAATATCACAATAATATTATCATATCCCTAATCTTATCCAAGTTATTTATTGAGATATTAAATCTAAAATAACCAAGGATCATTCTCATACCCCTTCTCATACCTATGAATCCCACCAACAATTTTAGTTGTGAAGAACGATCTTTCTCATAACACTACTCATGTTGAAAAAACTCAGGGGAATATCCCAATTGAAACACATGAGTCTCCAAATAGGGATCTAGAAATCAAAATTCACTATCCACATTGCACAACAGAAATTATGATTTAGTTTCTACCCCCATTTTCTTGATGTAGGATATCTATAAGGAAGTCCCTCTTAGGGAAATATATAACCTCATGTGATGGTTATATTCATTCCACTATCAATGATGTTATCCAAAAGGATCTTTATCACATTTTAAATTTATACCAGTATTATATTAGATCCATATCAACAGAATAAATTAGATACAACCTTGGTGGTGCAACATATGGTATCATGATTAAAAAATCTGGTGGTTCTCCCTAGATCATTTTTCCTAAATGCTCTCTTTGCAACACTAAATATGATTCATGGAGTTCCTCCAAATGGAACATGTTATATAGATCTTCCTAATATAATAAATGTCAACTGGAAACAAAAATAGGTCCTCTCTTTTGATAATCAATAAATAAAAAATAACCATGATGTTCATCCCCATGAGAACCAAGATAATAACCTACAGGGCCACCCCATGTAGTATGATGTAGAGATTCTCCCTATGAAAAATTCAAAGACCAAAGTTTTGGTCCTCCCCATGAATTTTATTATAAAAGATTCCACAATTTACAACCCCAAGAAATATATTGTTAAGTCCCTCCTCACAATGATTTATCTTATCAACATGATGTCTCCCCTTAAAATTTTTATGAGTTTCTCATATACTAAGAGGGAATTTTTAATTGAAGAAAATTAAATTTGGAACCTCATTAATGCCTAATAAAATTTTATCCCAACAAGAATATAATATTATGAAATAATCATATACCCCGTATACTCTTTCCCCTTATAAAAAATTGAATAAATTTTGAATGATCCTTCTCCCATTGGAAAATAGTGGGTATTTGTTTATTATAGTTGGATTTAGTTAAAGAACCCCACATATAGGATGTAGATAAATCCATGGTCATATAGAGATATATGGTTGAGGAAAGAATACTATTCATATTTTGGCTCATCATTATTCCCCACAGTTTCATTCCAGAGATGTTAAAAGTGGTCAAGGGATCAATTATGCATGTATTAAAGAATGTTATTGGGGGGGGGGGGGGGTGAATCAGTGTCAGTGACTTCTAATACATGTTAAAAAAAGTAGCCATTTATTTCTCCTCTATCACTTATTAAGGTGAATTATTATCTTTTTATATCTTCTCACATTCATTATTTCTTGAAACACATCCACAAAAGAGACAAAATTATATATAAGGTTCTCCTATAAAAAAGGTGATTACTTAGTGTTAAATAGTAAAGCCTTGGATTACACCACAATCTAGTATAAACCTATGAGATATAAATGCGCATATAGTATCCTTCAAACTATAATTTAAAAAATTCATAACCAAACTTTGATGAATCCTACATACAATTGTATTCCACAGTTTGTGTAACTTTTGGTAACTACTAAAAATTCCTTCACTAATATATACTAAGAAAGATGTTGATGTACAACATAATTATCTTTTCCTTATTTTACTTGTTACATGTTATTACCTTATTAACTTTTTTATGAACAAAAAACCAATCCACTAATCCTTCATAGAAATAATCTAAGTTCTCTACAATATCATCACTTCCTCTTTATTTCTAAATTTAAATGCACTAAAACGTTTACTTATTCTTCTCAATTATTATTTTCTTAATTAAACCATATACAACACTATAACTATACCTCTATACTTCCTCCAACTCATTGAATGTTAATTATATGTCACACCTAAGACATTTTATTCCTTATTATTTTATTTATTTATTTATATGTGTCATCATCCTTGACATTAATGACATTTTCCTTGAAAATTAAAAATTTATGAGTTTTAGTGTAGGGAACATGTTCATTAATATCCATGAAAAGGAGCTTTATTCTTTATGATATCCATTTTTCATGGGTATGGAACATTTTGTAAAATAGTGTGATAAACCGTATGAGTTTTCTATGTGTGTCCAATGAGGGGTGTATGGAAGGAACATGTTTTGGTAGACTATCTAACCAAACCATGTGAACTTCCCATGTTTTTTTAAATCCATCTGTTTTCATTATAAATTATGACACCCCTTTTGTGCATTTTCTAATCCCACTCATGTCGAACCACTGAGGTTTAACACCAAGCCTCTTATCCCCCTTTGTTTGTATTTTGGTCTCTATCCATGTTATTTATTAGTGTTTCCTTTAAGGTTTGTCATGCTTAAGCATTATACGTCCATTCTATATTGTTTTTTTATTATTTTATTATTATACTTTTATTGTGTTTATCTTTATTAGAACCATAGAGTGAGGGTTTGAAATGGCACCCAATGAATATTCATGATTAGGGTGTGCATATGGTCTTTCGGGTCACATTCATCCCATATTTGAAATTCGAAAACATTCATATTTGATTCAAGCTAGGTTTTCCATGTGTTCAGATATTTAATTCTAGACCCATCAATTTTAGGTTCATTAAATTCACATCTTAGATACCTAATGAAAGTATTAAATGATTTTATGTAAATTTTTGGATGAACAAATTGTTATCACTTATTATATAATGAATAATCTAGATTATATCTATTTAAACATATATTATATATATTGTTTACTAATCTCAAAAAAAAGTTTAATAAAATGCCTCAATAACTTTATATAGGTATTTTAATACATTAAAAGGTGTTCTGGTCTTTACACTAATTTTCCAAAAGTATTACATGTTGTTTAAAGGTGTACTTATTTCATGAAATGTGTGTTTTAAAATTTTTATAATTTTCTAAATAAATTATATTTTTATGTGAATATTTTTTATGTTGATTTAATAAATTTAATTTTAAATATTGATTATGAGGTTCTTTTAGTAATTTTTAATTTGGATTTCTTGGTAAAAATAAATCATATAAACCTAAAATATATTTTTTTTTTTATATTACATAAATTTCCATGTTACATGACATATTTTCTATATTAATATTCTTGATGGATAAGGGGTTGTATTAATGAAGTGTTCTCAGGGTTCAATATTTGTTTATAGTTCATTTTTCATGTAATTAGATTTATATATATATTGATATTATTTATTGAATCACCTATATTTTATTACACTATTGGAAACTGAGAGTTATGAGTGGAATGTTCAATAGAACATGTTTCACTAATTTATAATCTCTCTCAGTCCAGTTTCCCTTATTATGGATTATTCCCTAATTGAGAGTTTTCCCATTATTTAGGCCAGGTAAGGTATAACCAAGATTTAGTGTGGTTGGGTTACATCAGGCATGTCAATATGATATATCTTGTTTAATATTTTTCTAGATGATACCTTGAGCTCTTATGTATTCTAATGATCATTATTGTTTTGTAAAATTATATAAATTAAATTTCCTATAATTTTGTGACAGTAGATTTTATATTGTTTCATGTTTCCCTTATCTCATTAATTTTCAAATTATTACTATTATAATCTATACTTTTTATCATTATAATATTTGAAAAAATGTATTGGGTGATTTAACATTTTCCAAAAATATTTTGGATATCTTCTTATATATTTTTTTATGTGTGATTATCTTTCAATGGAAAAAATTTAAAAAACCCAACTTTTCTATTTTATGATCTCTTTTCAACATGGATTTTCTTATGTAAATTATGACTTCTTAAAAGGGTAATATAATGTTATTGGATTTAATATTAAAATATAAATCTTATGTTCCAAAATTATATTGCATAATAACTTGAAATATATATTTTATTTTAAATTTTATGCATGGGGTGTGGTTTTGGCATACCTACTTGACTTTATGATCATTTCAATTTTCATTCCATATCTAGGTCTAGAATTTGTTCACTCAGGGAGTGATTTTGGAGTTGTGTTTGGAAGGTCACTTATTAGGTCGCATAGATATTTGGTTGGATATTTTTGTTTAATTTTTTATCATTCTAGCATCAGCCAAGTCATCCCTTCCCATAACATATCCATGTTTAAAGTTATATGTATCAAACCTATGTTTTTTCATTATTTATTTTTTATGAAATGTTTGTATTTTTTATTTATAAAACTAAAATTTCTTCTGCTGCGTGAATAAAAGATTTATAGAGGGTACATACATTAATTTCATATGTAATTCCCATGTTTAACATTATTTTTTGGTAAAAAAATGTTCCCACTCTATTCACATTAATTTACTTTGTGATTTTTTCATTCTTGTTGGGACTCATAATTCCATGGAGACCTTTCCATGGGCTCTATAAAGTTCTAAATTCATGGGAGGCCTAAAATATTTTATGTAAAAAATGACTCTAATCACCCATTCTTATTTGGGAAGTAATGGTAGATATGAAATATAGCTTTTTGAACTTGGAGTGTACGTATGAAGAAGTGTTAAGCTAATAATTTCAGTATTATACATAGAGATACAATGGTATATCAGGATATGGGCCATGAATTGTGATTTTATTTATTCATTAACAATGTATATTGATTTTTTTTTAGGTTACTTTGATCTTATTAATGGTCATGTGAGTTATTGGTTGTGAATATTGAATTTTGAAACATCCTCTTTTGTTTCTGGTATACATTGATTTAAATTGTTGTTGTTTTATATTTCATTGAAGTTATGATGAATATTTACAAATCATCTCATATTTGGTGGAAAATGGGTGGTGAATCAATATAATATGGTGGTAATACATTGTCTATAAAAACATGTGGATCCTATGTTCATGGTTTGGAATAACTCTATATAACGGATTTATAATTGGCACATGGTCCACCAAACTATGAAACCAAGTCATCTATGGCCACTAATCCTCCCAAAATATTGAATTTCAATTCAGTTATTTTTAATTAATTTTTAAATTTGATTTTTTCCTGATATTTACACAAAAATCAGTTTTAATGTTTTAATGTTTGTTTTTAAATGGAAGGATTTATATTTTGGACAAAATGAATGTGTTTTCTAAAGTATTTTAATGATAAACTGTGTATCTATAATTTTCAAAAAAATTATTTCAATGTGGGATTATTAGAATGGTGATTTTTAAGAAATGTGTATTGACCTTGAAAATAGGGTTTTCTATTTGAGTTTATTCTAATAGAGCTTCAGGTGTGATGTTGGTTGGTTTATGGTTTTGAAATGAAAAATTGATTTTATTGATTAACAATGGGGTTTGGAAAAAAATTAAATTTTTTATTTAATAAAATGAAATCATTTTTGTATGTGAAATATTGAAAAATTGGGAAATTTATAATGGAAATTATTTCATAGTGGTTTATATGGATTTATTTTAAATTTCAAGAATCAATTTGTTGGTTTTATTGGATACCTTTTTTTGGTTTCATATATTTTTTTTACTTGAATGTTTGTATTGATTTAATTTTATGCCTCTGTTCTCTTTTAGCGTACTCCCCCAATATGTCTTGATGGATTCATGAGGAGAAAATATATGGTTTATTCTATTGGTTTACCCATTACTTGATAAACCAAGGTATTTTCTTTTAGATAAATAAAAATTAATTCCTCTTCTATTTTATGGTCATTCAGATCCTTATAAAGTGAAAAAATAATTTTTATGTATTTAAATGATCATAGATATTATTTAGATCTTGATTATCTTATGATCAAGTTCACTAACATTATGCTGAAATTAATTTTCTGGAAGTGGTGGATGTTTATCATTTTGGTTAATCCATGAGAGGGACATTCATGGAATAGTTTTAAGGCCCTGTTCATAGAACAATATTTTTTTATCATTCCATTAAAGTGGAAATGGAAACAGAGAATTATTGACTTCTATAAGGTGATCAATTGGTTTTGGAGTACATTCACTACATTGGTGATCTATTCCCCTATCATTTGGAGTTAGCCTCGGTTGATGCATGGTATTGTTAGAGAGTTTTCAATACATAACCTCGGAATAGGGTATTGGAACATAGTTTAAACATGTTTATAGAAGAGGTCCAGAAAACAGTTCTAGATGAGAAATCATTAATATAAGTAATTTTGGTCAGTGTTAAAATATATATCCTTATAATTGGATAAGTTAATTCTATTAAATTAAAGGGTAAGTGGTATGAGACTTAGCATTCATGTGTTTTTATCAAAGGGACTTCTTGTATCTCTTTATTGGATTCTTATAGTTGTTGGAAACCAATGTGATATAAGTGTGAAAGGCTTGGGCATAAGAATACATTGTGTAAAAAAAACTATGAAGTCCTATCATGAATGTGTCATTTATTTCATCACTAGAGTTTTTTAAAAGAACCCACATAACGGATAAGATCTTGATATACCAATTTATAAGATTCATAGGTAAATCTTTTTTACCATTATATTGATTATGTGATTAATTAAGGTATTCCTAATTCCTTTTTTATTCATTCTATCCAATTTTCCTCCCTTATTATTTATTTTTTGCTATAGTGATTCATGATAATTTGGATTTTGAGGAATCATTAAACCTCATTTGGATTAGTTCCATAGTATGGAAACTTTGAATCATTGACTGTTATGTTAATGGATTTTTTATTTCATTAGTGATTTCTTTTTACTGAGAATCAGGTCCTGGGTTTTGGTTGATTATCTATAAAGGATGGGTGTTTTGGTGGAATTATAATTAGGCAAGGACGAAACCAAAGTTTTCTTGAACTAGAATCTCTTGATGGTGTAAATTAGAGGCCCTTAGAGATGTTCATTCTAATTATGGAGTATCCAATGGTTGGTTGCATCCATAGAGTATCTTTTGGAGATGGATTGAGTTTGGTTGTTTTCTCATGATAGTTATCATCATAGTCCTTGTTTGGGTGATTTTTATTGTGTTCACCGATAGATATTGAAAAATCTCATCCATTATATTAATCAATTGATTCCATGGAATCTATCTAGGGAAGAAGAATTATATTTGGGGGAATTATCACACCTCATGTAAGATATTCCTTTTTTTTATTTATTTATTATTATTTATCCTAACAATTGAGTTATGGGTCAATTTTCATTTAAATGTATAATTTTTTTTGTTTTGGGGAAGGGATCATAGTTAGTGAACAATTACTAGGAACCCTGCAAAATCAATGTGAAGGGTGTATCGATATTAGTAGATTCATCTTTCGTGGTTGGAACGCTTTTTGGTAAATTGCATGGCTAAACCTAGAGACCTACTCATCTTTTAATTTTTTTTTTTGAAATATCTATCTTCCCTTACATAATTAAGACACTATTTAGGTCTTTCCCTCCTCCCACTCAAATGATTACTCTTATGGATATCTCCATTTATTCTGTCCTCACCTCCTATTGATTTTGGTCTCTCTCCATTTGATTTATTGGATTTTCCTTCAAGGTAAGTTATAATTTCACCCATTACATCCTTTACCTATTATTTATTATGGTTTTCTTAGTGTTCCTTTTTTGGTTTTCTATTTCACCAAACCCTAGGTTGAGGGTTTTACTTGGTGCCTTGGGATTCCATTATTTGTAGGGTGTGTAGGATGTCTTTAGGGTCACATTCATGCTGAATTTGAAATTCTAGACCATTAAAATTTGATTTAATGTAGGTTTTCCCCATGTTATAATATTTCATTATAAAATAATTTATTTATTCTTCTTTAAATCCATCTTTTAGATACCTAATTAAACTATTACATGATTTTATATAATTTTTAATAATAAAACTAGGTTTTCACTTCGTTTCCACTGAATGTGAAGGATATTATCCATTTAAACATATAATAAAATCCAGGATTTACTTATCCTCTATAAAAAATCCAATCAGATAGAGGTAACTCTCCTAGGACGACAATGAAAGATGAATGATAATTTACCCTGAGTCTTGCCTCAAAAAGGCCCCTTGATAGAGACTAGCACTAAGGGTAAAAAAATCCCTCAAATTGGAGGAATTTACCTCTATAAAAAATATGACTGGGAGACTAGATATCATTGATCAATCTAATATATAAAGTAATATAAAAATGGTACCAAAACCATCAAATAATACAAGTATAAATAAAATAGATATAACTAGAATTTTTCAAATGAAAGCCCCAAATAAAATATATGGCAATGACACAGTAACAACTCTAATGGTCTGAGCTAGTAATGTCTATCATGATCCGTGAAGTCCTCATAAAACATAAAAATCATATATTATATATAGGGGAGAGCATATGATTATACTTAGCAGGATATTTAAATTCTCACATGGTCATGTGAAAAGAGAATACTTATGCACTAGTGAGGAAGAATAGAACCAGAAACACCTAAATAGGTTAACTAACCAAACTCATCCTAACCCTAGAAGTCTCACCAAATAACGCATCCAAGTATAATAAAACAATAATAATCATATCATTAAAGGTAATCCCACACCACTTTCCAATACATTATCTACTCCCCCACCCAACAAAATTCATCCTAGTGATCCCACCACTTTTGTATAACATCTCATCACATCACAAAACATCAAATCCCATCCACCCTTCAGATACAAGTGCCATAAAACCATATCACCACCATAAATATAATAATAGAGTATTTTTCATAACCAGTACATCAAAATATATCCCCCCTACCATTCATGACCCCCATTATAATACATCATAATCATCTCACATAAAAACACTTGGGTCATCACATTAGAACCTCTACCAGAGACACCAAGGCAACCACATCATGAAAGTGATCTTCTGAATTCTATCCATCATTACTGGTGCATGTCATTATTTCATAGAATAGGGATAAAGGAAGATTGGGAGGCCAACAATCCAACCTCACCACTATGTTTTTGGGAAAACACTAACCAAACATTTGGTTTTCAACACGATTTTCTCAACATGGGTGGTGTGAATATAGAAAATCACATGGAAATACAATATATATATATATATATATAATATCATAACACGTAACCCCAACTTTTAGATTCAAAACATGAACATAATACCAACTCCAAACATTTCTACATCACTTCACAACCTCCACCACCTTCTCTACCAATGATAAATGTAGAAAACCACCCCACAATACACAAGACACATTTCATCTTCTTTCCTAATTAAATCAATTTATCCAAATTTCACATTAGAAATTAGTTTCCATTTCAACACCCCATTTTTTATTATTTCCTGCCCACTTATTCAAAATTCTCAATATAAATAATTTGTGTATAAAAACAACCACAGAATCCACAAAACCCACTGAAATTCACTTTTAATGATTCATTTCAACACAAGTTCCAATAAATCCCATCCCATTTTTATTTCAACGATATTATATATTAAATTCCATTAATAATTTGGAAAATATCAAAACTTAGTATCTCAAAACAATATATTGCCCGTAATCTGCATTCCAATGATCCCACATATCCTCCATCAAATCCACACCCACCACTTCATCGCAACTTCTACATCCCCACCACATTCCTTTAAAACCAACCAATAAAATAGTAAAAAAATGACACACATTCACACATAACTACACATTCATATCATTCATCATATAATTTTTCAGATATTTTTCTTGGATCTTTAATCATGTTCCACTTAACATATAAGGGTATTCTCACACAATAAGAATTTTCCAAGGGAAACAATTTAATTAACCAAATATAAGTAATTAACCAATTCTATTTAGGGTGATATCAAATAATCACAAAAATAGGGGCACCCTAACAACACAACAACAACAACAAAATACTCCAAATAGACATGATTTTAAGTGGTATAATAGACAAAAATAAGATTAATTTTACAATATCAAAAAGATGTAAAAACATGTGAATCCTTCACTTCCCATTCAATTTAAATTAATATATTTAATTTTTTAATTAAAAAAGATTAAAAAAATATTCTCAATGATAAAAATTACACACCCATTCAATATTATACAACTTGGATAAATATGAATGATACCCTACCTAGAATAAAGAATACTTATGTGATCTGTCTCTCCAAAAAATGGGTTTTATGGAAAGTATAGAACAATTATAGGATGAACATGAACCAAAATTGGAAGCATAGTTTCACAAATCCCAGGGGAAAGGCTTTAACACCACACATCTTGGAGATAAATTACAAAATAATGTGTCAAAAATCTTAATTTTATAATTAAAACATTTCAATAACTCAATATTTTAGTTCATGGATATGATTTTAATTGAAAATTAATGAAAATATCATTAAATTTAATGAGTAAGACCATTTTAAAAGCTGAAGACATTTATGAAATGGAGGATATAAATATCAACCATTGAGAAATATCTTAATTACATAAATTTAATATTTCAAAAAAAATTATGTAATAAATATTGTAAAAAGGCAAAAGTGATATATTTTTGGGAAAAATAGAACATGATAATTTTAGGTGTTGTTACCAGTATCCAACTTCATGAGATACCATCAGAAGCTACATCTAGAAGCTACAACCCGAAACTAGTGCCAAAGCTACTGTCAGAAGCAGCCTTCTAACTATGTTTAAAACTGTCAGGAGATACTATTAAGAGTTTCCTCCTGAATATACAACTAATAGATACATTCAGGAGCTACTAGTAGGATGTACTGCCAAAATAAGACGATTATTATAAGGAGATACATCCCTGATCTTTCTCTATCATTTAAAAAATGGATCTTTCCTCCTAAACACAACCATCCTACTTTAGAACTATTATAGGAACCTATATCATTAGATTCCAAAAATGTAATTGATCATAAGGTCTAAGAAGTTACCTAAGATACTTATCAAAATAATATTTTCCTTTAGAATAAATACCAACCCAAAATGAAAGAGTGAAAAGGTCCAGAAAACCATCCCTTTATATACCTGTCAAGGATCTCATTACATCCAAAACACCACCGCTAACCAATCACACCATCCTAAAAATGACCACAACATCCCTAATAACCACATTACTCATCTCTTATACATAAATACTTGAAAAACTCTCTCAAAACTGGCATATCCCTAAGCTAATTAATTCAACAGTGAAGAAAAACAGATACCCAAGTACACACGTCAAGAAATTTCATAACCCATGTCATGATATTATCCACTTTAGTTGGCACTCACTCACTCATACTGTTTCAATAACATCATGGTATAACACATATGGATTTGGGATCATGTTTTACTATATTCATATGCGTAAAATATTTAATCATACATCATATCCTCAAGGAAGAGGCACATATCAATTAAAAAGACAATGTCCAAACATTCCATCATCAAAATAAAAGTTAAAAAAAGACTAGCTCAAAAACAAATACGGTGCTGGTAAAACATTCACATGTAACACTAAAATGTACTCCCCTTCAAGACACCATACCTCCAAAACACACAGACCAATGGAATTGTATTCCATAGAAACACCTTCTCTCAATGGTCCTAGATCTCCACTGGCTGCTCCGTGAGAAACACATTTTACTCAATATCCAACATAAAAAAACTATTCTATTTATTACAAATTAAAACATGATTTAATTACATAAAATTAAATTGAAATAAATCCTGAATAAAATATAATTATAGTTTATCTGGGAATGATGTACATTTACCAACAAATTTAAACATGAATTACAACTTCTTTATTAAAAAATAATTTAACATGCTTGAGCTTGAAATTCAATTGGATAACTTAAAAAAATACATAAGAAAGTGGTGGGCTATGAATACCATTAAGGGAATTAAAATGGAATAAGGTAAAATATATTAGTCAAAAGAAATATCAATGGTAATAAAAAAGAGTAGGAATTAGAAACATGAATGATAATACATGATATAGAATAGTAACATAAAGGCAACATGGGAATGTGGAAACAACTTAAAACGCTGCATCATAAGTCTAGGATAACTACCAAGACATCATAATAGACAAAGTACCATAAAAGAAATAGGGTAACTCTCTATACCAACATAATATATCATGATACTAAGCATTAATAAATGCATTGTATCACTATATAATTCTGAGTGCACCCATCACATTCATTTCATTCTCATACTTTAGTGTGTCATATAGATCATAAAACATGGATTCATTCATGATAATAACTTAGTCCAAGATCAATGGAAGTGGAATAAATACATGTAATTCCCCAATAAAATTTTATATGTGAATAAAACTGAAAACCTTTAATAGTAAATGGTACGACATTAAATACACAATTGGATTGACATTGAAAATCGTGGTGAAAATTTGACAGCAGAACAATGTCACTTCAAAATACATAAAATGGGTTGAGGAGAGAGAAATGGGTTTCTAATAATATATACATGAACTAGATAGTTATATAGACATGTAAGGTCATTTACACACATTTATAATTATAAAAATAAGGCATATGACAACAAATAATCCTGAATAAAAATGGACGAAAATGAAGCTTACAAAATATCGGCATGGAAAGGGGTGTACATGGGAGGGACTAAGGAGTGAGAAATGGGTCCCACATAATTTGGAAATTATAAGGGTATTAAGAGGGTGGTGAAAAAATAGACCCCATTATTAAGATTAAAAAAATAAAAGGTCCCAACATAGAGGTGATTCTTGGATAAAAGTGAGAAAGAGAGGATCCCTTACCTTAAGAGTATGACACCAAAATCTTGAAAGGGGATTATTCAGAGAATAGGGACACCATTGGAGTATTATATACAGATGAGGGAAGAGTAAGTAAGTGATAAAATGTTATTTTATTTAATATAAGTAGGATATCGGGTGAGTTTATATTGGAAAAGAGAGGGATTGCTTTAATTTTAAGGTTTGGGACTCTCTAAAGAAAAGTATTTTAAACCAAAAAACCTTGGCATTGTTTTTTCTCATGGTTTTATCACAAGTGGATAGGTATTAATTAATTTCTTTGTAAAAGTGATAATCATATTAAAATACTACACTTCTATATGTGGAGGTGAGTCACTCATTTAGAGAAATGAATTTAAAATCATATAATATATTATATATTTTGGAGGATTAATAATTGAATTATAAAAATAATAAAATAAACATAAAATAAAACAATTTAAAGGGAAAACATATATTCATACAATTATTCCAATTATTTTATTTATTACATCATTTTGATTTCATAAACACACTGTTTAATTATACGGTATTTAATTTTTACCCAAAATTCAATTTTCTTAGAAATTTTTGAAAATTTAATCATTGGATAATTTCTTTCTTTTTAATATAAAAAATAATATTTATTTATCATAAAAAGTTTCTAAATATGTGAATTTTACCTTTTAATATAATATATGAAATATATTGAAAATTCTGTAGTTTGTTTTTGAAAATAACATTTCATAAATCCATATAAAACGACCATTTCAATTCATGAAAATTATATGAAAATTTATAATTAATAAGACATATTTAATAATAAAATTTTATTGAAATACTAGTTATTCATAAAACCATTAATTCATCCAAATTAATCCCATAATTGAATTTTAATATTACCTAAAAATACAATTTGTGTTTAACTGAAATAAAATAAAAATCAATTGCAAAGTAACAATAAAAATGAAAAAAAAATATTTTTATATAAAATATACATACTAATATTATTGAGTTCTTGAGGAATATCCCTTTATTACACTATCATATTCCCTAAGTGTTTGGTGCATGTCAATGAGACTCTCGTGGGTAAATTCGATGAATATGGTTTGGGTCGTGATCTCCGTGAGATTGAACATATCCTATAAATAGTTTCTCTCTTGATTATGTTATTCGATATTATTTTGGATTGGTCATGAGATAATCCCATAGATGCTATATCCCTCAGATTCTCCGATAAATGGGCATCATAGGGCATTATTCTACTGGTTGAGGCCATCATTTCCTTTGTCAGAGTCAATTGGATTTGTTAATGCCCTATATTTATAATAATCATGTGATAACATTATAACATCTATATTATCTATGTTAAAGATTATTAATAGTCTTTTAAATCAAATTTTTTATAATAAAATAATACGATTGCATTTGTTTTCTATAAACATATTACATAATAAATCATTAAATCATAAGGTAATGTTATTTATAATAGTTCGAGTAGTTACAATCATACCTCCTTGAGAATATTTTCCCTCCAAATATTAATTTCATATACTTAAGAAAGATGAGGGTAATTATATCTCACCACCTTCTTTGGTTCCCAAATTTCTTATTCAATCATGGGGTTTCTCCAAAACACTTTAAAATGGTGCATTATCTTATTTCATTAAACTTTTTTTGTACGATCTAAGATCGCCGCATACTGCTCCTCATAGTAATGATCCTTCTCTAATGGTACCACCTCTGGATTGAGTAAATGTTAGGGTTCGAGTATATACGGATAGTGATATATGGAATTCATTGTGATCCCGAGATAGGTTAGTTTGGGATGAAATTCGATAGGACACCACTCTAATGCAATCAAGGATCTCAAAGGGGCTAGTGTATCTTGTACTAAGATTTACCTTCTTCCAAAATCTCATTAATTTATTTCATGGAGATATATGAAGTAATACCATGTATCCATCATCAAACTCTATGTATTGTTGATGATTGTATGCACTACTCTTTTTTCGACTCTAAGTACCCTTGATGTGCTCCTAAATAGTGTTAACATTTTCCACCATTTCCTAGACTATTTCACGAACTAGCAGTTTTTATTCCACAACTACATCCCTATATATTGGTGTTATTCACCTCTTCCCATAAAGGGTTTAATAGGATCCATTTGGATTCTTGAGTGAAAACTATAATTACAGGATAAATCAACCAAAGGAATATTTTGATCCCATCATCCTTAGAAGTCCATTGAGCATGATCTCTACAGGTCCTCAAGTGTCTGGAATTTCTGCTCTGATTGACCATTAGATAGTGGGTAATCAGTCAGGGTGAATTTTTAACTCAGTATTTAGAATTTTCTAAGGACTCTTACTTTAATTAGAGGTGAATCTTGGATCTTGATCAGATACAATCGATAATGGTACTCCAATATAGCCTGACCGCATCCCTGATGTATATCATTTCAAGTAGATCTAGTGATAATTCCTATCTTATCACAATGATTTGTGACGTCTTCGTAAGATGATCCACTACAACCCATATATAATATTTCCTTATTGATGTCTTCATAAGATAACTGATAATGTCCATGTTTATTTTTTCATATTTCCATGTAGGTATGGGTATTGGTTTCATCATCCCTTTGATTTTTTCCTTTCTTCGTTCACTTAAAAATATACAAAACATATTGATGTATATTCTATGATATCCATATTTATATTATCCCACTAAAAGTGTTATTAGTGATCTCAATACATATTTTTCTTTCTTTGTTGGATGAAGATGGTTGAGTGATGTGCATCATCGAAAAACTCCTTCTTGAACTCATGATTTGATGGTAAACATAGTATTGGCCCAAATCTCACAAAACCTTCATTATTATCATTGAACTACGAGTATTTACCTTTTTTTATAGCATCATCTTTATTCATAATTCCCACGTCAATTATTTGATCATTCTTTATCCTCTCTATAAGAGACATTTGAGAAATCATTTTTGAAAAGATTGAGGATGTTTCTTCCATTACGATTCCCATATCCATCCTTTCCAAATCTAGGAATATCTGATCCCTACCAAATCTCATCAATGAAATAATTTATGGATCCATTCCCATTAGATAATATTCATCTTTATTCTCTTTCCCAAGATGGTATTTGATTGAGGATTCATAGTCTTTGATGAGATCCAACCATTTTTATTGGTTCATATTCATCATTTTCTATGTGAATATATACATGTGAAATTTTCTATCTAATAATATTTCACACTTCTCCTTAGAAATATCATTCCACCAATATTTTTAAAGAATAAATAAATATAGATAATTACAAATCAAGTGTTGGGTAGTTCTATTCATGACCATTCAACATCCTTGAAGCATAGGAAATTAATTTGACATTTTTCATCAACACAGAAAAAAAAACCCCTATTCGAAGCATCACTGAATACCACAAAAAGCTCTCCATATACAACAAGTGTCAGTATAGGTTTAGGGATAATACTCCATTTCAACTAATTGAATATATATTTACATTCATCATTCAATGAAAACATTATGCCTCTAAGAGTTATCTTGGTATGATGGTTTGACAATAGTGAGAAATTTGTCTCAAATAAGTGATAATACTGAGATAACCAAAGAAAACTACGAATATCTATCATTGATGTTGGCATTGGACATCATTATATTGCTTCAGTATTTAAATTTTCTATAGGTATCCCACTTAATGTGATTATATTCCACAAGAATGAGACTTCCTTCAATGAGAACTCACACTTGTTGTACTTTTCATAAATCTTCTCCTTTCATGTGATCTTTAGCACAGTGTTCAAATTCTCTTCACGAACATATTTAATTTTTGAGTATATTATAATATAATCTATAAATAATGGAAAACATTTGTCAATTTAGTCCCAAATGACTATATTCATCTTGTTGATCAATATTTATATAGAATTAGTGAGTTTGAAATGAATCACTATGAACTCAATGTTCCCATACCTTTTACAAAAAAAATGCCTTGGGGATATCCTCTTCAACCACCCTAAATTGGTAATATCTCACTCGTAGATCCACCATGGAGTAGTATTGTGATCCATATAGTTTATTGAACAAGTCATCAATCTACGGTAGTGGATACTTTTTCTTTATCATGTTCTTGTTGAGCTCATGATAATTGATGTAATGGCGTGTTGGCCCATTATTATTCTTGACGTAGAGGACTAGTGCACCCCATAGTGAAGAACCTATGCATATGAACCCTATACCTAGATTATAATAAAGTTGATTCTTCATCTCATTATGTTCCACAATAGACATTCTATATGGAGTCTTGGATAATGGAAAGGCCCCAAGTATAGGCTTGGTTGAAAATTCAATATCTCAGTAAAGAGGATGACCAAACAATTCCTTAGGAAACACAATACTATATTCCCTCACAATGGGCATGTATTCAAGTATGATTTTATCCACACACTCAATCATTGGAACTAGATATTAATTCTAATAGGTAAATAATTCCAATTCTTGGGATTAATATTCTGATGAAGATTCACCATCCTCCTTGCACTTGTAAAGAATAAGGGGTCGATTCAGAATACAGAGAGTTATTTCCTTCTTGCAGAATGTTATGTTTGATCTATATAGAGAAATCCAATCCATGAGATTAATTTCACCAAATTCTAATATAGGTATTAGGAAAAGGGTTTTTGGGAAATTCATCCCACAAAAATTAACAATGTGATAGTTAGATAAATGGGATACAATAACTTCCCATGTGTCGTCATCACTGATATCTCTACTTCCATGTTTTATGTTGGTGTTTTAACAGTTCTACTAAAATTTAATGAAGTAAATGAACTTTTAGAACTAGAATCAAAATTTACATTCTATATTTATGAATGTGTAACTTTCATACCTATCACCACTTCATTTTTGGGATTCACTTCGTTGGTAGTGATGGAAATAGCTCTCACTTGTTTAATTGGAGGTTATTGGTTGTCTCCAAAAACCCATGGCATATTGAATTTGTTGGGAAAGTTCCCTTGATCATTGAAGTTGTAGAAATGAAAAATACAATAAGGGTTGAATAGATTATTTCTTTCTTCAATAATATTATAAGGTTTCTACTTCCAACAATCACTATCTAGGTGCCCTTCCTTCTAGCACCTAAATCATTTCCTCGCCCGCTTTAGAAAATTTCTAGGATTATTTATTCCACACCCTTGGTAAGTAGGATGTTGAAATTTCATGGAACCATTAAATATCTCCAACTAACCACCAGAGATGATCTCTAGTTTACAATTCTTATCCAAGTTTTACCCCAATGATTTTTGATATCCAATTTGAATTTTAGGGCACATCTGACAATTTTCTAATAGCTATTAGAGTCACAGATCACAAGGGCTTTTCATAGGATAGGTTTTAGAATTCCAAATAAGCATTAAAACATGAATTTGGGGTAATAATAAAGCCAAATGAATATTGTTCAAGGTTTTTGATTTTTTCCTCATACTCCCTGATAGATTCATCATCTTTTTTCTTGAGGGATATAAAATCCCTTTCAATTTTAAGACGGAGAGTGCAAGGAAAATATTTATCAAAAAACTTTTTCCAAAAAACATTCCACAACATTACATCAATATCTTCCTCTGGATTCATATTTTTTTATAAATTTTCACCACTAATCAACTTCACCTTCCATATGATAAATAGCCAGAAGAACCTTCTCTTGTTTAGAACATTGATTTATGGAGAAGATTTTTTCAATGGAGTTTATCCACTATTCCGCAATTAAGGGACCCAATAAACCATTGAATGTAAGAGGACTTTGATGCATGAATCTCTTCATTTCAGATTTTTCTCTCTTACGGGGGTTCGGAAACTCCTCCAGATCAAGGTATCTATTCATATCGTAATCCATCTAAGAGAGTTTCTTTATAAAGTGTGGAATTCCTTCTCCCATCGGGTTGGGAATCTCATTGGGGAAGTCATCGTGTTTCTCATAAAATTGATTGTTTACTGATTCCTCCAATTTAATACCATTAGATAGAATAAAATTAATATTAAGGATGAGTGAATTAATCTTTTAAACACATAATGAGAATTAGTTACATTGAATGGATAACTTATAACATACATGTGTTTCCTTTACATACTGATTTCTAGGATTTAGTCATTGTTATCCATGATAAATTTCCTAACCTATATTCTTATGGGAAATTTGTGTTTACTCCTTTAATTATGGTTAATAATTAGATTATGAGTTACCAAAGAATATCCCCCGAGAGTGTAAAACCAGGTGAATAGTAAGGCCTATTGTCATATTGTAGGTTACCATGAGTCTGGCCCGAAACACATTGTCGAAGATATTACTCATAGGTTCATCTATGCCAGAACCACATCCACTTGTAGTGTAGAGACCCGAAGCTTAATGTACATGGACAATACATTACTTTTGCGGAATAATTAATACATAACAAAAACAGACACACAAGGACCGTAATAGTTTAGTGTCTTTGGAAACTCGGAATAAAATCTTCTAATCGTGGTGAAATATCTTCAACAACTCCCATAACGATCTTCCCCGTTTTGTTTCCTTACCTAAAACCTTTCTTTACTTCCTGGGGAAAATAAAACATAAAAAGGGTGATCTCAAATGCACAGTAAGTGAAAACATAGATAACATAAAACAATCCATAAACATTTGGAAGCAAAAACTTGAACATGAAATTTAAACATCAAAATCTTGAGCAAATACATAAATCATGGAAGTATGTAAGGAATATATCATAATAGAACATCAACCATGATAAAATTGGAATAAAACATGTAATTGTGGAAACCATTCCGCACATGTCATGATATCCATAGTAGCCAAGGAATTTCTTCCAAGACCATCTTAGTAGAAAAAGTCCCTTTCTGAATCGAGTTCAATTCTCATTTCAGTCTTATAACACTGAACCGGATTAACTTACCGTTCCAGCCATGTCTATCTCATGAGATATAAATCTTTACCCAATGCATTGGAGGGAGATATAGGTCCCACCCATCTCATAATGAAATCATTCTTTCGTGTTCCAAAAAATCATAAATCATACATCATAGCATAACCCATGTAATAAAATGGGATTCTTAAACATCATGCCATCATAACATAATCCATATAAGTTTGATATCATTTCATCATAAGAAAATTGAAACCATTTAAATCATAGAGACATATTACTTGAAACATACACATATGAAAAAATGTCATCTTAGATGGAAAATAGTTTTGGCAAAACACTTGAAATGAATTCTTGAGTAAAATATCCTTTCTTCTTTAAAATCATTTTCTTTTCACAAAATTCCATGAAATTTTAAAAGAAAAGGGTTTTTTTGAAAATAATCATGCAATCATGTAGAGGAAGATTCTTTAAAATGAGGCGTTATGAAACCATAAAAATCAGTTCACACTATATAAGTTAAAAATAACATTCTCCTCGTACTTTTGTCGGAAAATTCAAAAAGTACCTTATATGGTAACCAAAGGAAATATTCCATTCATACAATGTGGTAAAAATTAAATAAAGGGTAAAAATGACTTGAAAAATTCATGGAAGAATAGTAAACATTTTATGAAAACATTTTTAGAAAACATGGTCATGGATGATAAACATAACCCCAGTAAATACTTACGTATAAGCAATCTCAGATAAAAATGGGATTGAAAATTTATCCCTTACCTTATGTACGATATGCCTCGTATGTATCCAAACCTCCTGTATAATGATTTAAATAATGTCATTTACTTATTATAGAATCATATTCATTGTTATGACATCATATATGGTTCACTTATGACTTTATATTACCCTTTCTTTTGTAAATTCCATGTTAAAGAGCATTTTGGGTAAAATCATTTCATTTATCGTATGTGTTTTGACTCGTCGTTCTTGATATTATTACTTATATCCTGATTTAAATAATTCCATAATGTAAAACACGATTTATATATAATATATATTCATTATATACATATATATTATAGATCTATAAAAGAAATTAAATACATCGTTCATGGAGACGGTAGGTCGTACGTACGCATGAACGCTGTTTTCGTTTCCTTATTGAATTGAATGGAATTGAGTATATGACATACATATATATATATATACATAAATATAGTAGCATTATTATTTCATATATTTCAATATTATTCATTATATATACTTTATAATCATTCTTGAATGGTTAATCATGGAAAATGAATCTCATCGCGTTCGTGGAGACGGTAGTCCGTACGTACGCACGAGCGATGATATCATTACCATGATTGTGGAATTGTATTGGAGTGTATGTATAATATTTCAGAATAAATATCAATTTACAATAATCATTTATTTACACCATTATACCCATCCATGTAAGGTGGTGGTGGAAAAACAGATTACACCACGGCTTGGAGACGGTATTCCGTACGTACGCACGTGTGGTGATTTCATTTTCCATAGGATGGATAGATGGTGAAATTGGGTTGTTTCATAATTATAATAACATATCAGTATATTAGTGATACTGATGTTATTACTTCCTAATGAAACAACTAAAGAAGAATAAGTGGAAGAAGAAATAAAGTTGAAAGAATCGGTAACGGGCATTACCTCTTCTTTGAAGCTCCTTTTTGAAACCTCCTCTTAGGGCACTAATATTGGTCCTTGAAGAAGACCAGAACCTCTAGGATGTTTCTAGGGAAGTGGAGAAGAGAAATTGTCAGGTTTTGGCTGAGCTTTAAGGCTCAAAGTGTTGTGAGGAAGAGAGGGAGGAGGTTCCCTTTTATAAGGGAGGAGAGGGTCACCTTTGGAATAACAAAAAATATTATTTTATTATAAAGTCATATTCAGTTTTTAATAGCTCCAAATTGAGTTATTTCGAAGATAATATAGTTATGGGTCTAAATCCTCTCATCCAATAGAATTTAGAAAAGTTTAGGTTCCTATTTTAACCTTATCATCTAGATTTAACTTTAAGTTAGATAATTTTACTTTTACCGTGTCTTTTTGTGTTCTTACACTATATGGTTAATAAACTTACTATAACAAGCCAAAACAACCCCAAGTTGTTTATTATTAATTTATATAACCTTATATAAGTCATTTGGCCGAAACTTAGATTTTTAGGAACATAATAACAATTAATAATATAATATTTGTTTTAAACAATTTTATGTCAATTATGACACTATTTAGTATTTTATTTTTGTGAAAATCATAACAGAATTATAAGTTATAAAAAAGTTAATTACATCAACACTAACATGTCATATTAACATATAAAATTATTTTAATTCTTATAAAGTCTCAAATTACATTTATTTGGGTATTTATAACATCAATTATGTCAATATTTCATTAATAAGATAATTATTGCATCATCATTGTGTCATAAATAAATTTAATTATTTAAAGTCTAAAAATTGAAAATAAAATATAATTATGTAGGAAATATTTTTAGATTTCTAATGAATATTTATAGTTGAATTTATCTTATGTATAACCCTATATTAAAAATGATTTACTTATTAAAAATTGATTTTAACTATTTTAACACTTCTTTAAATAAATTAATAATAAATGTCCTAATCTAATCCAAGTGGGACTAAATGGTCATATTTTATTCCTAAGGTTGTTTTTAGTCGAATTACACTTATCCAATAGAATTAGGACATGTGTTAGGGTAATAATAATATCATTTTTACCCTTAATTACCCTATTTACTTTTAACAGTGGTAAATAAAGTAAAAAGTTACTATTCACCAAAAATTATTTTCATCTCATTGAATCACATTTTAATTACTGAAATAAAATTTTTCTCTTGGATTTTTTGAAATTACATTCACAAAAGTGGTAAAATTAAATTTTATGTAAATTTGCAAATTCTCCTAGGAGGTGGGTAAAAGACGGTCAAAAGTTCAATAAAATTTTTATATATCTAAAATTATTAAAAAATGAGTCCAATGAATTACATTGAAATTATATAGGTATTATGTATCAATTTTGACCTAAAATAAATTTAAATAAAATAAATAATTATTTAAATAAAAAGTCGGTTTTTAAATAGTAACCCAGTGTTTTCACTATTCATCAAAAATTGAATGTTTTCAGAAAAATACCAAAATTTCACCCTAGGCTAATTTTGATATTCCGAATCCAAAAATGAAGTCCATTTTGAAAGATGAAATTTTCAAAATTTCAAAAAGTGGTTATTACTATTCATAACGGATAGTTTTAATAATATTTTAATAGCATATCGTTGTTTAGTGAAACTCGGTATTGCGTACAACACACGCTATCGGGGAAGGTTGCAATTGTGTGTAATGCAGCCAAGTTAGGGTTGCGTGTTGTGCAAGACTCCTTTTTTGTAGCGTACAACACAAGACATCAATAAAATTAAAAAGAATATTTTTCATAAAATCTCGGGGGTGTTACATTCTACCCCCCGTAAATGAATTTCTCCCTCGAAATTCATCGGGGTTATAAATGGTTTAATACTCGAAAGTTTCTTTAATAGAAACCCACATCGTAAAAAGTAATACCAAAACCAATCTTTAAAAACTAAATTATGAAACATAATGGTTACCCAAATTAACTAATCACTGGGTTTCCACATAGGAGAACATAGGTGAAAATATGGATATGGAAGAGAAACCTAACCATCATGTTCTAATGGAGAGTGGTAGAGAACATGGATATGAAAAATCCAACAATCACAAAGTAATAGATTTGTGATGATCTAAGGTACCATCTGATTCATCGGATATAAGGGAACTAGTACAACATTTTTGGTTTTCAAGATCATTTCCCTAAAGTTTAAGAATTTGAATTAGAATAAATACTTACTTTATTTTGGTACAATCTCACTATTGTTCATGCTTTGAACAATATCCACTTCATCTCTTAAATAAATGAAGTTGAATTTGTTATTCGTGAAGTGTTAACAGATCATGTGATAGAATGATGGGTCATTCCACCTGTTTCAAACAAAAGGTTAGCAAAAGTTATCAAATATACATAAGTCCATCTATGGTGAGGTTAATCGTATACGATTCCAAAAATGAACTTATAATTCATATATCATACAGTGTAATAAAATATAACTAGTTTCTACTAACCAGGGACTTCCTGTAGGCCAATGGTAGGCGATAAAGGCCAGTCGCACTTCGGTTGTGGGTTTGATTCCCACAGCCTTGTCCGGCGCGATGGGATATCGCCCATCCTGCAGGTTGTCCTTTTTCTAAAACTATATTACTATAACATCCCATCAATAATATCGAAAAAAGTTCTATCCTTAAACAATACTAACTTATGTCCAACATAATTCATTCCAATATTTAGGATTATCTAAAATACTTCGGTCCAAGATCATAGTATAAAGAAAATGATTACTTGAAATGTCACATAACAATCACGTGAATGCCATCATTTATCCCCCATATATCATAAGATATATCTTGTTGGTCAAATTACAAACATGTGAATACCTTAATCATGTATTGTCTGGAAGAATGAATACCCATTGAACCTTAGTGAAAAAATGAATGTAGTTAAAAGTTAACACTTTCCACATACCAAAATCCTCAAAATTCTATATACTCAAACGGTGATATAACCTTCTCCTTATATCAGTAATGACCTCATGAATACTATCAAACATTTAATTTTCTCCTTATCCCTTCATTATGCGCATATCATCTACTTTCCAAAAATATTTCAATCACTTTTCATGGTTACCGATGCCATATTCTTATGGAAAACCACAATGGACCAATACATAGATATTCCAATATACCATACAAGTACCTCCATCCAACATTAAATTTTTATTCATGAGAAGGGGGAGAGATACAAAGTCATGGAGGACGGAAATAATGTAGCCCAAGGGCATCGCCCCGTACAAGGTTCACCCCCTCCGGTTTCATACTGGACCCATTGGTAAGACACGTCACCCGCATACCAGGAACTGCAATAGAAGCCATATAATCAGCCACTTTGTTTCCCTCTCGCCGCGTGTGAGAAATTATAACTTTGTCATTTAGGAGAGCCTTGCACATTCTAATAGTGTAGGTGATAGCCCAGGGTGTACTGCCTCTACCATGGAGGGCATCATGGGTAATCATAGAGTCTGTTTCCAAATGGGTAATGCAAATACCCCTGTGTCTGCATAGGGATAGGCCTGTCAGAACCGCCAATGCTTCTGCCCGAATAGAAGAACCACTGCCAAAGTGAGCTGAGAAAGCCACCACTAGACTCCCTTTGGAGTCCCGAAGAACTCCTCCTCCCCTCATGTCACCCAGGACACATGAACCATCTGTATTAAGCTTAAGCCCTTCGCTAGGGGGAATCCAATGAATACATCTACCCTGAGCCACCCCACCTTCCCCAGTGGCGCTCCTTGGAAGCGCCTGCTGCACCCACAAGGGTAACCTTCCCCCTCCAATTCCCGCTGCGCCAATCAGGTCAATCAGCATGCATCGGATGTTAGCCACCACAGAATGACCAGAGGTGATTCTCCCCTCATATCTTTCCCTGTTCCTGGCTTGCCATAAGTGCCAACAGGCCGCATTGAAAATAGCTGCACGCACCTTAGACTCCTCCCCTGACACACTAGCCCCCTGGAACCAGTGCTCCATAAACAGCTCCACACTGCCTCCTTTCTCAAGGAAGCCTGAGTAGACACCAAAGAACTTCCAGACATGCCGGGCCCAATCACCCTCAAAAAATATATGGTTCATGGTTTCTTCGCTTTTGTTCCCGCAGCAATGGCAACATGATGCAAGGCTGATCCCCAGCCATTTGATGTGGTCATCAGAGGGTATCTCTTTGTTGCGTATCCTCCAGGTAAGAAAGTTGAGTTTGGCTGGGATCGAGTTACACCAGGCCACATTGTTCCACCTATCGCTCTTCCCCTGTATACCGCTCATCCTGCGAAAATCCTTGGCGTTGAACCTCCCCGACATGGACAGTGTGAAGACGCAGGTGTCCTGCTCCGAGCTCATGACCACAGAGTCGAAAATCTCCTGTAGGCGGGCGTTGAGAACCGATTTTTAAAACAGGGGATATGAACTTTCCTCCCTAAAGGAGATTAACGGGGCCGGGCAACCTGGGTATCCTAATACTTCACCCGCCCAGTTGTGTTGCCAAAACAAAATGCTCCCTTCCCCAACAATCCATCGAGATAGAGGAAGAAGGATTGGAATGATTTTAGAAATTGAGGACCAAAGAGTCATCCCCCTAGCTAACTCGTACATCGTATCATCCTTATATCGCTGAGCCATCTGCGTTCCCCACAAGGATCGGGCTTCAATGGACTCCCATGAAAGCCTTGCATGCATGGATGGAATCAACTCCGCCATACTCCGGACATTGATCCCCCCTTCACAGATGGGCCGAGCCATCTTACTCCACGACACCCAGCGTCTCTTGCCCCCGCCTGATGCATCCCATATAAAGTGAGCGAGAATCCTATCAATAGCCCTTATGACTCCCTTCGGCACACTCGTGGAAGCCAAGGCATGCACCGGGATAGCAGAAAGAACACTATTGACTAGGGTTATCCGTCCTCCGAAGGAAAGAAAGTGGTTTTTTCAGTTCAGGATGCGATCTGAAATCCTGCTCACCACTTTGTCAAAGTCCATATTCTGCACCTGATCTGCCGATAAAGTAACACCAAGGTAGACCATGGGGAATGATCCTCTCCACATTCCAAGCACGTTCTCCATCCTGGCCACCCTGCTCGGATTGCATGATATAAGAACAAGTACCTCAATAACATTATTCTTGAATACCAATACATAAACACTTCATACCATCATATTCAATGATTTTCATGGAATAAGTCCTCCCTTGATTTAGAAGTAACCTCTTAGGTCAGGTAATTGAGTTGGGTAATGACCATGTTCTCCACAGATAAGACATTGAACTCCACAACAGTCTGTCACTCTATGACCCTTCTCTCCACACAGATAACATCTTCCCCTCCATTTGAGGTATTCCTCAAGGTTCTTCTTCCCTTATTTAGAAATCTCAATCTTCCTTTCTTTATGATCCTCAACATGTGAACATGCATAAAAGTATATCTTCCTCTTATTTGATGAATTAGGAATACCACTAAATTTCACCTTGTTAATCATATATCGCGATGACTGATTTGGAATAATCACAATATCATTCTTTATAGTCATTACACAATTTAGTTTCTCATAGTCACCAATTTTTTCATTCGATTCAATGTTAACTGAATTCCTTCTGGTTCCCTCCATTGAGTAAAACACAAAAAGAATTCTGTGAGAGGAAAAAATCATGATAGGTAAAACAACATAATAGAGGGGGAGTAACTTCAATATCTAACATCATAGGTTTAATTCTAAGATTGTTACCGTAATTCTAGGACTATAACCTATACTTATACTTAACCTTAGGGACATCCCTAGACATACCTTAGAAATATCTCTAGGGATCTCACTAAAGTTCTCGCATCCTAGTTTCCAAAGGTTGACTAAACCTTTCCTCTGATACCAACTGTAGATACCCAAAGCATGACATACATGGACAATACATTACTTTTGTGGAATACTTAATACATAACAAAAACAGACACACAAGGACCGTAATAGTTTAGTGTCTTTGGAAACTCGGAATAAAATCTTCTAATCGTGGTGAAAGATCTTCAACAACTCCCATAACGATCTTCCCCTTTTTGTTTCCTTACCTAAAACCTTTCTTTACTTCTTGGGGCAAATAAAACATAAAAAGGGTGAGCTCAAATGCTCAGTAAGGGCAAACATAGATAACATAAAACAATCCATAAACATTTGGAAGCAAAAACTCAAACATGAAATTTAAACATCAAAATCTTGAGCAAAGACATAAATCGTGGAAGTACGTAAGGAATATATAATAATAGAACATCAACCATGATAAAATGGGAATAAAACATGTAATTTTGGCAACCATTCAGCACATGTCATGATTTCTATAGTAGCCAAGGCATTGCTGCCAAGACCATCTTAGTGGAAAAAGTCCCTTTCTGAATCGAGTTCACTCCTCGTTTCAGTCCTGTAACACTGAACCGAATTAACTTACCATTCCAGCCATGTCTATCTTATGAGATATAAATATTTACCCAATTCATTGGAGGGTGATATAGGTCCCACCAATCTCATAATTAAATCATTCTTTCGTGTTCTAGAAAATCATAAATCATACATCATAGCATAACCCATGCAATAAAATGGGATTCTTAAACATCATGTCATCATAACATAATCCATAAAAGTTTGATATCATTTCATCATAAGAAAATTGAAACCATTTAAATCATAGAGACATATTACTTGAAACATACACATATGAAATAATGACATCTTAGATGGAAAATAGTTTTGGAAAAACACTTGAAATGAATTCTTGAGGAAAATATCCTTTCTTCTTTAAAATCATTTTCTTTTCAAAAAATTCCATGCAATTTTAAAAGAAAAGGGTTTTGTTGAAAATAATCATGCAATATTGTAGATGAAGATTCTTGAAAATGAGGCGTTATGAAACTGTAAAAATCCATTTGCGCCGTATAAGTTAAAAATAACATTCTCCTCGTACTTTTGTCGGAAAAGTCAAAAAGTACCTTATATGGTAACCAAAGGAAAGATTCCATTCATACAATGTGGTAAAAAGTAAATAAAGGGTAAAAATGACTTTAAACATTCAAGGAAGAATAGTAAACATTTTATGAAAACATTTTTATAAAACACGGTCATGGATGATAAACATAACCCCAGTAAATACTTTCGTATAAGCAATCTCAGATAAAAATGAGATTGAAAATTTATCCCTTACCTTATGTCCGATATGCTTCATATGTATCCGAACCTCATATATAATGATTTAAATAATGTCATTGACATATTAAAGAATCAAATTCATTGTTATGATATCATATATGGTTCACTTATGACTTTATATTACCCGTTCTTTTGTAAATTCCATGTTAAAGAGCGTTTTGGGTAAAATCATTTCATTTATTGTATGTGTTTCGACTCATCGTTCTTGATATTATTACTTATATCCTGATTTAAATAATTCCATAATGTAAAAAATGATTTATATATAATATATATTCATTATATACATTATATTATAGATCGATAAAAGTAATGAAATACACTGTTCATGGAGACGGTAGGTCGTACGTACGCATGAACGCTGTTTTCGTTTCCTTATTGAATTGAATGGAATTGAGTATATGACATACATATATATATATATATATACATAAATCCAGTAGCATTATTATGTCATACATTTCATTATTATTCATTATATATACTTTATAATCATTCTTGAATGGTAAATCATGGAAAATGAATCTCATCGCGTTCGTGGAGACGGTAGTCCGTACGTACGCACGAGCGATGATATAATTCCCATGATTGTGGAATTGTAATGGAGTTTATGTATAATATTTCAGAATAAATATAAATTTTCAATAATCATTTATTTACACCATTATACCCATCCATGAAAGGTGGTGGTGGAAAAACAGATTACACCACGGTGTGGAGACGGTATTCCGTACGTACGCACGCGTGGTGGTTTCGTTTTCCGTAGGATGGATAGATGGTGAAATAGGGTTGTTTCATAATTATAATAACATATAAGTATATGAGTGATAATGATGTTATTACTTCATAATTAAACAACTAAAGAAGAAGAAGTGGAAAAAGAAATAAAGTTGAAACAATCGTTAACAGGCATTACCTCTTCTTTGAAGCGCCTTTTTGAAACCTCCTCTTGGGGCACTAATATTGGTCTTTGAAGAAGACCAGAACCTCTAGGATGTTTCTAGGGAAGTGGAGAAGATAAATTGGCAGGTTTTGGCCGAGATTTAAGGCTCAATGTGGTGTGAGGAAGAGAGGGAGGAGGTTCCCTTTTATAAGGGAGGAGAGGGGCACCTTTGGAATAACTAAAAATATTATTTTATTATAAAGTCATATTAGGTTTTTAATAGCTTAAAATTGAGTTATTTCGAAGATAAGGTGGGTATGGGTCGAAATACTCTCATCCAATAGAATTTAGACAAGTTTAGGTTCATATTTTAACCTTATCATTTAGATTTAACTTTAAGTTAGATAATTTTACTTTTACCGTGTCTTTTTGTGTTCTTACACTATAAGGTTAATAAACTTACTATAACAAGACAAAAGAACCCCAAGTTGTTTATTATTAATATATATAACCTTATCTAAGTCATTGGGCCGAACCTTATATTTTTAGTAATATAATTACAATTAATAATATAATATTTTTTTAAAAAACTATTTTATGTCAATTTTGACACTATTTGGTAATTGGTTTTTGTGAAAATCATAACAGAATTATTAGTTCGCAAAAAGTTAATTAAATAAACACTAAAATGTCATATTAACAAAGAAAATTATTTTAATTCATAAAACATCTCAAATTACATTTATTTGGGTATTTATAACATCAATTATGTCAATATTTCATTAATAAGATAATTAATGCATCATCATTGTGTCATAAATAAATTAAATTATTTAAAGTCTAAAAATTACAAATAAAATATCATTATGTATGAAATCTTTTTATATTTCTAATGAATATTTATAGTCGAATTTATCTTATGTATAACCCTATATTAAAAATGAATTACTTATTAAACATTGATTTTAACTATTTTAACCCTTCTTTAAAATAAATTAATAATAAAAGTACTAATCTAATCCAAGTGGGCCTAAATGGTCATATTTTATTCCTACGGTTTCTTTTGGTCGAATTACACTTATCCAATAGAATTATGACATGTTTTAGGGTAATAATAATATCATTTTTACCCTTAATTACCCTATTTACTTTTAACCGTGGTAAATAAAAGTAAAAAGTTAATATTCACCAAAAATTATTTTCATCTCATTGAACCACATTTTACTTACTAACATCAATTGTGTCTCTTAGATTTTTTAAATTCCATTCACAAAAGTGGTAAAATTAAGTTTTACGTAAATTTGCAAATTCTCCTAGGAGGTGGGTAAAAGACGGTCAAAAGTTCAATAAAATTTTTATATATCTCAAATTATTAAAAAAAATGACTCCAATGAATTACATTGAACTTATATAGGTATTAGGTATCAATTTTGACCTAAAATAAATTTAAATAAAATAAATATTTATTTAAATAAAAAGTCAGTTTTTAAATAGTAACCCAGTGTTTTCACTATTCATCAAAAATTGAAAGTTTTCAGAAAAATACCAAAATTTCACCCTAGGATAATTTCAATATTTCAAATCCAAAAATGAAGTCCACTTTGAAAGATGAAATTTTCAAAATTTCAAAAAGTGGTTATTACTATTCATAACGGCTAGTTTTAATAATATTTTAATATCATATCGTTGTTTAGTGAAACTCAGTATCGCGTACAACACAGGCTATCGAGGAAGGTCGCGATTTTGTGTAATGCAGCCAAGTTAGGGTTGCGTGTTGTGAAAGACTCCTTTGTTGTAGCGTACAACACAAGACATCAATAAAATTAAAAAGAATATTTTTCATAAAATCTCGGGGTGTTACAAATGTAACGACCCAAGTATTTATAAAATAAAACCTTTCAATATCTATAAATACTTATGAGTAAGATATTAATTTTATGTTAAAGGGGATACTTTTTTTATAGCTTACTCGATACACAACAAGGGGTTTCTAAGAAATCTATCATTGCACACAACATTGAGATATATTAATAAATAATATAATATTATTATTTTTAAATAATATTTAATGAATTGATTTTGTATTGGATGATATGAATAGATATAACTAAACTATGATTATAAATGTTTGGTAAATGTCTTTACATTTATTCAATAAATTTTAGGGTCTTAAAAAAATAATGAATTTGATTTTAAAAATGAAATACTCTAATATTATTTAAAAGCTTGATTTACTGCCTTTTGATGGACAACCCTTTTTAAATATAGTTTTTTTACTTTTTTAAGTTTTATTTGAAAAAATAAAAATCTTCTTAAGAATAAGGACACAAAAATTTATATTTGATGAAATTTTGGTATTTTTGTGATGATGTTCATTTTTTAACGAATAGTTAATAATACATCATTTTAATTCAAAACTGTCTTTTTTATCTTATTTATTTATATTGATATGTTGTTATTTTAATTGGTTTTATATTATAATTGGATTATATTTTTATAATCTGATACAATTATTATCATGGGATTTAATTTCACTTTTTAATTGGGCATAAACACATGTTAATCATTTGGTAGTTTTTGTTTCTTAAAAACACCTTTTTTTGGTTTTGACAATGGAGATTAAATTTAAATTAATTTCTAAAACTTATGTGTTTTGAATTTGAATAAATGGATTTCATATTTGGGATCAGGATATCCAAACTGTGGAAATATGTAACTTTTATTTTTAGACATTATGAATAGTAACTTATGTAAATATTTTATTTACCATGGTTAAAGAATAAATCGGGTAAATAAGGTTAAAAAATAATATTATAATAATATTTAATTATCCTAAAACATTCTCTCAACCTATTTTATGAGATATTTCTGACCATGGGAATCCTTGGTTCAGTTTTAGGACCCCATGTAGCCACTTGTGTGTGAAAATGAAATTTAATTACTTTTAATTTAAAGCTATGGAAAATATAACATAAACATATATCTTTTACTAAAAAAATTTGTATATGGTGTTATATAAGTGATATATTTTACTATAAATATTAATTATAAAGCTAAAAAGGTATTCTACATCATGGTATTTTAGTTAGAATTTTTAGGCATAAAATAAATATATATATTTATGACACAATAATGATGTAGTGATTACATTATTAATGAATAATTTTAATAAATGACATTATAAATATTGAAATAAATTTATTTTAACTTTTTATGCCATCCAAGAATTTTAGAGATGATCATAACTGTTAAATTTATTTATGAAGGTTATTCGAAAAAAATCATGTTTTATTGATTTTTAAAATGCCATGATATGAATAGTATATAAATTGACATAAATGAGTTTTAATAAAATATTTTATTAAATGATATAACAGTCCTAAAATACTAATATTCGGCCAGATAACTTCAATAATATTGGAAGTTTCATTAATGAAACACTTGATGTTCTATTGTAATTTTATGGTAACTATATTAACCATATTGTATGAATATACATGAAGAATTTGTAAGATTCAAATTAGTTAACTATAGGTTAATGAAAAATGATAAGGTAAAATTTAAAATCTAAAAATGTCTAAATACTATTGGTTGAGAGTATTTAGAACAAAAATATCAATATATTCTAATTAAATGAGTTGGGGAAATTTTGAAATCAAAATTTAGTATATAATAAAATAATCTTTCAAGGCAATCCAAAAGTGCCCATTCTCACTCTTATAAAAGGCCACCACCGCAAACCCCTTACTGACACTTATAATTCCATTTTTATTGACCTCAATATGCTCCCATAATCTGAAAACATCCCTCTATTCCTCCTAGAAGCCTTACCTTAGGCAGAAGGCAATTCAAGAAAGCCTTTTGGCTCAAATCAAATGGTGTTACCTATTTTAAGAGGTAGCATCTTCTCTAATGTTCCTTTCCAATATTCAACCTCTTCACTACCTATTCTATTCTAATTATTTTATTACATAACAAAAATTCAATCCTCAATATACTATTATGTTTTTATGATAAGGATTTGATCTAAACATACACACACCTTCATCAAATGGAGTTAGAACATACTATATCTGTGGATGATGAACTACTGCCTCACAAAATGATGGGTTTTCAATTATCTCCTACCACCACTCATGGTGTCCATTTTGATGGAAATGTATTTATATGATATATATTTTGTTTATATTTTCTTTACGCTTCTGTAATTATTATTTACAACATAAATTTGTGATTTTCATGATGTGTAAATATGATAATTAAATTTGAGGAAGCACAGACCACAGGCCCCTCAGAGTGATATGAATTTTTCATACCATACATGAAATGTATAAATGAATGGGTTAATGAAATTATGTAACACATATAAAATATGATATTATACCGGAATTATAATATACATATGAATCATTATGTTTTAATTCCATTATATATTTAATAGAAATGAAAGTAGTGTTCATGCATATGTACGACTGACCGTCTCCATGAACAGTGAATTTCATTTTTTATATACAAATATTATGGAATATTATAAATATATATATACTTGATATATATAATTTATATATGAGTAATATTATGGAGATAATGGAATTTTTACCACAAATTAAAAAAAATTATTATAACAATATCATTTTCGACTCAAGTACCCAATATGGAAAAAACAAACGAAATTCTCATAAATAATTATGTAGTTTTTATAATGATGTAATAAGTGATATAAAAGAATAATAAACTTGAAAACAGTTCTGAAGAAAGTATAAATTAACTTAAGTTTATTATTAAGGAAATTAAAGAATGAATGAGTCAAGTCGAACATGAGGTAAGGGACTTTGTCTCAATCTCTTTTCTTTGAGGCATATTTTGATTTATAAAAGACATTATTTTATACATTTTATAAACCATTTTGAATTTTAATTTCATTCAAAGGGAATATTTTTCAATGCAGCATTTTACTAAATTACAAAGGGAATGTTTCTTTTTAACGTACGCAGTTACAACGACTTTTCTTCCACCACGGGCATTATTTGATATTTGGATTCCATACCAAGATGTGATGTTTTTAAACAGAATATAAATTCCATTTACAAATTTTACATATATTGTTATTGAAAATGGTTTTGAAAGTGGATTTACTATTTCAATATCTTGAAATTATTTCTTGCGTTTGTAAATGAAATTTCAATGATTGGAAATGTTGATATTTTCAATATTTTATTTGTGATGATTATGTAATGTTACTTGGACATTTGATGGGTGGTTACGTGATAAACCAAATGATGGGTGGTTTTGTGATAAACCAAGGAAGGGTGCTTATGTTATAACCTCTAATGAATTGGGTATGTAAGCCAGTGATATGGATATTATTTTTAGTGATATGTGTGTAAGTCAACCATATGGTTATTCCATTTAAGTATGTTTATGTCCCAAGATAGCTTTATATTCTATACATTGTTTTGTATGGGATTTATGGTAACATATTTGTTGCAAAAAGGGTAAGCATTGAGCTTATATTTAGTGAAGTGTTTTTGCTACTTCTTTAAAGTGAAAAGTATTAATTTATTATATAGTAGTCATGGTTTACTGGTTGTTCTGGAAAATAATATTTTTCCTATTTATGTATCCCTTACTAAGCTTTTAATGCTCATCTTGTGTTTTGAATTGTTTTTCACATGACATAAAGACGAATAGGGTCAAGGATGGGGTCCAGGAAAATTCATGCTATCTAAACCAGGGAACTATAAATGTTTCTTTTTTATGTATTTTTGTATTATGAAAAAATGGATAGTGAGTAGAAGGGTCTAATTATAATATTCATGTTGTAATGTATAAATTATGACCTAATAATATAAATCTATAAACCTGAAAAGACCATCAAGGTTAATTATCAATATAATTCAAGATTATGTATTTTTTAAGGCTAGGGATTTATTCTTTCATTAAACATGTAGTGTATGTTTCAATTAGATTCATGAATATTCCTAATATGGAATATTGGGAAGTAGTAAAGTGGATACTTTGGTATCTTAATGGTTCAAAAAAAAGAAGTTTTATTTGAAATGGATAAACTTGAAAAGAAGTGTTCAAATTCAAAAATTTAAGGAGATAAAAATAATTGAAGGTCTAATACTTGATATTCTTTTTCTTATGAAAGCACAACCATGGGTGTGATGATGAATCATTAAAAAGTAGTTTCTGTTTTCCAAAAAAATCATATTGAATTTCTCTTATAAATGTTTGTATGAGTTTTAATTTAGTGAAGAGTTTCTTAGAGGATCTCTAATGAATTCAAAACATTCAGATTTCGTACTGTGATTCATAATGGGTGATCTTTGACTACAACATTTCAATATTTTTCACAAGGATAATGTATTTTTTGGTCAATTATCACATCATTATAAAGTTGTTCGAGGACAATGTTTTGGATATATAGAAGTTTAAGCCATAGAAAAAGTGATACTAAGAAGGGATAAATATTACAACACATGTTAGTAAGGTGAAAAATTATAGTTTGGAGCCTTCCTGATTAGATATCCATAGTTAATCATAAACTTCCTAGGGTAGTGTCAAGATAGGTGACCTCCTGGGTAGTTTCTCAGGGTTTTTTTTAGTTAAAACAAAGAATACTCAAAAAAATATTCGAATATAGGGAAAATAATTAGTTTGACAATTTACCCTAGTGGGTAATAGTATGTGGTGTTCTCGGAAGAAAATCAAGGTATTATAAGAGTCCCATGTGATTTGATAACAAGGTTCATTGATAGGGGAGGTCAGGTCAGAAACAATGGTATCTAAGCCTATACCCAGACAAAAGCGCAAAGGCACTACATGGGTTTGAGGTGTGGGTATTCAATGGGAATTTTTCTGTTTAAATGAGGTAGATTGTAAAAATCCTTTTAAAAGTGAGGCATAAAAAATAATAAATGTTACTACTTATGTCAAAAAGAACTCATTTATTTTCAGGATCCTACCTGATTAGAAGTCCATGTTTAATAATGATTTCAATGGAGTATTATTATTATGGATGAACTCCTACGAAGTTTCCATGGGTGTGTGTGTGAGTGTGGAAAAAGAACAATGGAATATAATGTGTTGACTTGATGGGATAATCATCATTCTGATAAGTGGCCCTAGTCGGTAACAACTTCTTGTGAGTGGGGAAGGAAACCAAGGTATTATAGGAGACCCATGGGGTCAAATAACTAATCTAATATCCTGGATAGGATGTAAAATGACAATATGGTTTATAGTTCATAGAATATAGGGATATTATGGAAGGTTATGTGGCTTAAATGTATAATTTCATGCGGTTTATTTTTGGTTCTTAGGGCCATGAGGATAAATTTACATTCAATGTAACTATAAGTACGGATTGAGAATATGTTTTTTCTAATGTATTGTTAATAAAGGTCTTAATGTTACGTTAGAAAGATTTTGGATGGGAAACTACTTTATTCTCCACTGATCATAAGATATGATTCATTTGGAAAATGATATGATACTCAAAGGATACCAAAATTTAACATGTCAATATTTGAATCTAAAATCCAAAAATAAAATCATAATGGAACCATTAGATGGGGTATAATGTGTTGATGTGATTTGAATTCATAAAAATAATACATGAAATTGACAAAGAACTTACTCATGCATTCTAATTCATGGGTTTATGTAGGAATAATTGAATAATTCCATCATAATCTATATGAATCCTACTACCATTTGATGGCGAGTGATAGTGTGAATGTGGATTCTTGGTCAAGTCTCTCCCTCTCTAATTCTCTCTTCATATTCTTCATCCATTGTTACATGAGATTCTATCACGACATTGAAAATTCTTGATATTACATTTCTACTCAATGTAACCTTAATCATGGAATTGGAATATGCTACTTCTAATTTATTTGTAAGAAAAATGTTATTTTTAAAAAACATAATATGGTACGCTACATCATTTTACCTGAAATGTATTCTAGGATTAATTTGGAAAAGGATACAATAATCAATGGAACCCAAACCATAACATGTTAATATTTTAATGTAACTTGCACCTAAAAAATCATAATAGGACCATTACATGGGATGTAACATGATTATGTGAGTTGTATTCATACATGGAATGGATGAATTAGAAAAGTAATTAAATCATGAATTTTAATTAAAGGTAAATTTCTATAATAATTTATGAATATGATAGGGATATATATAAACCCTACAACCATTTTATGTTGGCAGAAAGTGTGCATGGGGAATCTTGGTTGAGCCTCTCCATCACTAATTGTCTCTTTGTTTTGTCTTCATTTGTACAATGAGAATTTAGCACACCATAGAGGAAGAAGGGATACCAATTAATTTATTGAAACAATACATTCAAACTATGGATTACCCAAGATATGGGAAAATTATACTACCACTATGATGATTGTCACCAAACTCATTTGAAGGTAATGGTGATGATGTAGTAGCTTATTCCATAAAAGCTATACCCAGTGACAATGTTCTTAATTTCTAGTTATTAAATATTTATATAATATAGATTTAAGATAATTGGGTTTTGGTTTTAAATAAATTGGGTTTTTATTATTATGTACCAATCAACCATTGAGAAACCTAGCAGTGGTATTATAGAATTCTAAGTTTCTAGATTCATAGGATCTTGTTTTTTAAATGAATAACCATAGCTTGTGATTTTTTAAAGTCCTAATGAATTCTTAGGTGATACTCTAGAGTTATGATTAAACACTAATGTTACCTACATTCCCTCATGAAATTATTTTATTTTTATAACACAGTCTGTATTAAGATATCTAGACCCTATGTTATGTGATAATAGATTATCACGATTAAATTATATATTATGATTATTTGATAATATAATCTGGGTTGGGTCCCATAATTACTTCATACCAACAATTTAATGTAGAATTTAACCTATAGAATACATTATTAGATAACATTTCCTTTTACTATTGTTGATAAAATAATGTACAATGAAACACGCTCTTGAGAATACAATATGAGAAAATGAAATGTTGAGTTCGGTACTCATACTATGTTTTGAGAAAATGATGTTTAGTGCCTAAACATGACAATACATTTATGGTTATCATATACTAAAGTGTTCACTCCAAAAAAATTAATTACATTTAATATATTAGTAATTTTGATATATAAGGTTTTTATAAATGAAAATTAATTATTTATAAATTAAATTGATGAGGTATTTTGTGGTTTTTTAATTATGAAAGGGTTATAAGACAATTAATTATCGAGTTTTTATAATTAATTGATTGGATGATTTCTAAAAATTTATGAATAAATATTCCCTAATATTAAGAGTTAATATCAAATACCTTTTTGATATTATATGGCATGTCTTATGAAATAGAAATAAAATTTTATTTATAAATCAAAAGGAGTAAGCTATAATGGGTTTATATATTACAAAATATGACAAAAAATATAAATATTTTATATTTATATTATGAATTTGGTTGATTAATTTATTTTAATTAATAAAATTAAATGGATTGTAATTTTAAAATTATTTAAAACTCATCAAAAGGGGTTTTGATGAATTATTTGACTAAGGAGTAAATATTATTTAAATAGGTGATATTTATATTATATAAAATGTTTATATAATAGAAATTAGAATATAAAATGATTATAATGCATAAAATATCATATATATTAATGAAACATTCCATATAATAGTTAATATTAAATGTTCATTTGAATAATTGATTATAATGAGTTTGTATTCGTCATTAAGGAGTGTCCATAAATATTAATTAATTTATAAAATTTTAATAATTATCTTCTTTATTTTGATTTTCCATATATATTTATCTCATATTTAAATTTTTTAAATTTTAGTTCATTTAAAGACCATTCAATTGTATCTTATTCATGGTTAGAAATATTTTATATATTTTGAAGAAGCCTACGTTATTGTTTAAATGGGTCAAACTGCTTCTTATAAATTATCATTACTTATATTACAATATAGGAATGATAACCTAAGATTTAGTTCTCATATACCTTATCCTCGATGTATAGTTAAAGTTATTAGATTAAATTTAATAATTGAATATGGTTTGCTAAAATTATGAGTTAGAGATATGATTAATTGGATTTAATTTTGATTAAACTAGCCCTATGTAGTGGGAGATTGAGTTAGAAATCCCCCAAGTATAAGGCTTATGCCTTGTTCTAGAAAATTATGGATCGGTGATTTGTGGCTCTGATTTTAATCCTGAGGAGATTTAAAATCACATATAATTATAAAACATTATATAAAATGTTCATATAACATATTCTTTAGATTCATTTACATATTAGTTAACATGATTTTTTTTTCATTTTGGGTGATTATGAAAAATTTTGGGTTGTGTAAAATTTTACACATCAATTTGGTATAAACATATTTTTTTCGTAGATAAGAGTATTACAAAACTAAATTATTAGAAGAACTCATAGATAAAGTGAATAACATGAGACAAGATGGTGATATTAAATCCCCATCAAAATACTAAGTGTTATATACCTTATAATGTGAATCTTTTCAAGAAAGTTATCATTTAGTATGCTTGATCCCAAAGGATAGCTTCCTCTGGATTACATGTATACGGTAATAAAGTAATGTGGTGACCCTAAGGGATAAGTCCCTTGTTCATGCCATTTTTTTGGGACACTCGCCTGGGATACCATAATGATTAGGATACCATAGGAATTGTGTAGAGTTTATATCCATATGGTATATTTGGATAAATATTTTTCCTCAAAGCTGTGCATGAATCATATATGATATGATTTATAGTTTTTTTCTACCAGAAATAATCATGAATTGTTTACATTTATTAATTAGTGTAATTCACCAAGAAATATAGATATTGGGAAAGTAATATATATGACATGTTTAAAAATTATATAATCATTATTTAGGGATCTTGTTTAATAAAAATCCTTATTAAATAGAAATAAAACTTGATATTCATCTAATTAAATCATTTCATATAGATGTATAATATCATCATGATCATCATTATACATAACTTTGAGATAAATCATGTAAGAAAAAGAATTTTAATGTCACTCTTATGACTGGTAACATAAGAATTTTTTATGTAATATAAAATTTTATGTGTTATAGAAATGCCTTCATGAATAAAAAAACTATCAAAGTTATTAATCAACTAGATCTCGTTGCTTGTTAGAATCATAAAATGATTCACTTAGGGTTTCAAAGGAGATTGTAAGGACCAGCCCCTCAAATTTTCAAAATATAGTTAATTAAACTAGAAATAAATTTCACACATTCCAAAAATATATTTTATGTTTATATTTTTACATAATTAGTTTATAACCTCATACATGTAAAACCATATATCTCTTAGTAGAAACTTCTACTCAATAAAATATTTTTACAATAAGAAACTCTTAATAAAAACATGGTTTCTTTCTATATAAAAAATTAACGACTTTAAACATTAATAATTATTTTATTTTATCTATCCATAAACCCTGTGAAAATAGATTAAATATTTTTTTGATAACAAAATCTTTGTAAGTGGCATAGAAAGAATGAAAAAAACTATTAGTCCAGGAGTGAAAACATTTCACAAAGTTATAACATTGACACATGAAAAAATATTTCTTTAGATTACATTATGAAATCATAATTTTTTTGTAAAACCATCTAAATAATATAAAAAATTTAGAGTTAACTAATTGAATAATTTTAATATCACTATTACATATAAATTAGCTCCCTGACTATATAGGGTGTCAAAATGAGGGTTATTCGTGGAATAACCATTACATTATATTTCTATAATATCTTAAGAGAAACCTAATAGTTAACTATATCCATTTACAAAATTCACAGGTGATATATAATAGGATCACACGACATCAGTTTATCATAGAACAACCCTTCATCATAACAATGACCATGAATAATAACATGATCATAAAAAATAATTATTTTATAAATGAAATAGTCTTTAGGAAAATAACTTTTACATTTGGAAATTAACTTTATTTCTTATGAAGCTACGCACTTATAAATGAAAATATATTATTCTAGAATTTACATGTAATCCTGTAAAGGAAACATAAAATTAATAAGGATTAATGAATGTGTGAAAATACTCTTATTCCTTATAATTGAATAAATTCATTAATAAAAAGAGTGGTAACATGAAAGAGTTCTCTTAAATAAGATTTTGGTTACCTTCTTTATGAAACCATTTATCAAATTTACATGATCTCTTGTATAATCAAATTATATTCATTAAAAAAATAATCGAAAACCATTTCCTTATATATTATATTTATTACCATTTTATTAATTTCATTTACAGCCATTTTTATGAGTTATAGATTTCAGAATAATCGTTTTAGGAGCATTCATTTTATGGATTTATCATTGGTTCCCTTGTGTATAATTGTGGGATTTATTTGTAAAATGGAAGGAAAACTCCATAAGTGGTAGGAAAAGGTATTGATATTTTTCTAAAATTATATATTGTCTCATATATCTTTTTTACAGATATTATGATGATTCATTAGATAAAATATTAATGATTATTGTTGTGTTTTTAGATAGTTTTCAAACCATCAGAAACTAGTTTTGTTTTATTTAATATTATGTCTATATATTAGTTACAAAAAATTAAACAAGTTTTAATAAAAAAAATCTCTTTGGTTTCACCATAATAATTGTTTTATGATAGGCATTTAACTCATAAGAGGAAAATAAAAAATCAACATCCACAAAGGCGTTGAATCGGCACATCAAGGATGATGTTTTAATTTTTTTTGAATAAGAGGAGAATAGAAGTGGTTTTGTGATTGATATTCAATTAATATAATAAAATTATAGTTTATATATGAAACTAGATAAATTATGTAACTTTTGATAGTGGAGGTGAGCATAAGGTGAAAATAAATAAAGAATGAATGAATTTAAATGGGAAATAATGGAAGATTTTACCTCTTTCATAATGTCTCCTTGATAATATCCTTAAAGAATAATGTATTGACCTTTTGGTGATATGTAAAGGTATTGGACATGGGTAAGAGTCTTGGGATGGTAACTATGAATAATTTAGGAATGATACATGCCTTTGTGGGAGTGATGGTAAGTAGTGCTACTTATAGGGTGAGGAGAGAGAGAGAGAGAGGTGTTTTTTATTATATTATTCATTTGTCTATTATTTTGAATGATGAATATCAATAGTATTGATTCTTGTGACTATGTACAATAACATGATAATCTGAGTTCGAAATAATGGGTTCTTACCTCATCAAGACATCATAAATGAATCAAATATTCCTATATTTAACTTATACTATTAAATACCGTAAATTATCATATTTCAATATTAAACAAAAAATCAACTATTTTGGAAAAATAAAAAAAAATCACCCAAAACTTTTTTTTAATATGAAAAATTCCAAAATTAAATCCATTTTTTTAAAATAATTTTATAATTATGAGAAAATTATTACATAATTAAAATCATCCTTTATTCAAAATATTGGGTCCAATGAACAGTGGATTGAACATCCTCTCCTTACCAAAATACATCATACTTTTCCATAGAGAAACATTGAGAAATATGAGATCACCTAACTCAAAATAAATATCATTCCTATTTTATGAACAAAAATTTTATTGTTTATCCAAGCTTTCCTCAAGTGTCTTTGAATCATATAAAAGTTTTCTATTGTTTCATATACCAATTTGGGTCCCATCAACTTTCTTTCATCTATTATATCCCAAAATAATAGAGTTTGACACCACATTAAATATAATTCATCAAAAGGTCCAATTATTAAACTAGAATGAAAGATTTTATTATAAGAAAACTCATCCAAGGAAATATATTGATCCCTAATTCCCTAGTAATCCATTGAAAAAGCTCGAAGAATATCCTCCAATGTATGAATTAATCTATCCAGATATCCATAAATTTGAGGTTTAAATGCATTGATGAAATGTAATTGAGTTCCTAATAACATATAAAGTCCTTTAGAATAATAGAAGTTAAATTGAGATCATGATCAGATATTATAGAGAGAAGAACTCCATGTAATCTGACTACCTATTTGAGATACAACCCATAAATTTGATCTAGAGAAATTGTACCTTAAATCTGTAGAAAATGTGAAGATTTATTTAGTCAATCAAAAAGAACATAAATCACATTATTAACGCAAGAACTTTTTTGTAAACAAAATATGAATTCCATGGATATATTTTCCCATTTCCACTCTAGAATGGGAAAAGGAGGAATCATCCCCATTGGTAATTATCATTCTGATATTACATTTTGATAATTCAATCATCCCATGGTAATTCCGACAATATAACTTTTCATCCCATCCCACCATTAATTAACCATAACATCCCTATACATATTCGTTATTATAGGGTAAACATAACATAAAGAACTATGAACTTCACATAATAACTATTTCTTTAACTGCGAATCATAAGGAACACATATTCTCTTCCCAAATCTAAAAAAAAATCTTTATCAATGTCAAATTCTTGGAACATACATGTTTTACCCAATTACACCTTTTATATAAGTCCCATTCATCCTTATGATCTTTATTAATTCTGTATGATAGGGATAATCAAAACGACACCTAAATCAAAACATAGTATTTTTCTGAACTTATAACTTTAAATCCAAAATTCACCATATCATTAACAAATGTGTAATGTTCCAAACATAATATAGTTAATGTAGCATGATGTTTCCAACTCATGGCATCCACCAGAAGGTATTATTTATTATGGTGATTGAATGTGCATTCATAATCCTTTACCCATTCCATCCATCATCTTTACCTAATGTTAAATTCCATTGGAGTGAATATATACATCAAATTTTTATGAGAATTATACATTTTACACTATTATCCATATAGATGATGTCTCCAAATTTTATCAAAAAAAATCCACAAGTTCTAATTATATTTCATGTAGGAGATAATTTAAACAACGAGGTTTCAATTTTTTGAAGCATAAGAAATTACCTGATAAGTCTATATCAAAATAAAAACAACTACCTATAAAGATGCATCATTATAAATGAAAAACTCTCCATTTCTATATGTTAGGGACAAAACTGAACAATTAAAAATATTATTTTTACTCTATGAAAGCAAACATCACATTCTTCTACACAAATAAATTTAACTCATTTAATTGTTAATATAGGTATATGGATAAACAATTGTGAAATATTTCTAACAAACCTCTAGTAATAGCCTCCCTATAGAAGAAAACTAAGAATCATAGTATCAATTTCAGGTGTTATAAATCTGTCACTCACTTTTTCATTTCAAGGATCAACTATTATGCCATCTTTATTTACAATGTTCTGAAAAAAAGAAATCCTTTGGAACCAAAAATAACATTTTCTAAATTTATAGTATGACTTATTTACATTATGGGATTATGAAACAATTATTATATTTTTATCATGATCCTCATACATTTTTGAATAAACCAAAATATCATTGATAAATAAAGAAACATATCCAAGTATTCTTGGAAGATTATATTCAAAATGTCCATAAATAAAGTAGGATAAATTTTCAAACCAAATAGAATAACAAAAAACTCAAAATTCCCATTTCTATTTCAGAATGTTATTTTCAGAATGTCATCCTCCATTACCTTTATCTGATGGTACTGAGTTCTCAAGTCAATCATAGAAAAATAACTAGATCCAAAGATCTATTCACACTATTTATTGATATGAGTAAAATGATACATATTCTTAAAAATGGTGTTATTTAATTCCATATATTTAGTAAAAATCATAATAGAACCATATTATTTTTAAAAAACAAAATATTATCACCCCAAGGTGAAGTAATTAGATGAATGAAACTTTTATCTAGACACCGCTGCAATTGATTTTTCAATTTCAGAAGTTCTACATCATCCATTTGATAAGGGGGTTTTAAAATAGGTTGAGAATCAGGGACTAAATCAATAGTATACTCGGCCTCAAGATCTATAATAATACCGATAAATTCAACATAAGAACATATAGATTCAAATTTACTTCTATAAAATCATTAATATGAATAGTTACCTTGTTATTAAAAATATATGAAAGATAAAATTCATTTCATCTTTTATCATTTACCCATCTTCTTGATATGTAGAAAATGGTATGGGTTCATTGTGGAAAAAGAAATAAACATGTTTATAAAAAATATTTAGTTTCAAAATAAATTTTAACATGGTAAAAAGAAATACAATGTAAACATTGACTAACATAAAATTATACCAGTGTAAAGAATTTCTTTTTTGGTAAATTCTTTCTATAGAATTCAATATGAATATTCTTATAATTTCTCTTTTCTTAAATATTCCACCGTATTATTTTGAACATAATTATAGATATCATTTCATGAAGATTAATTAACTATTTACCAGAAATTTTCAATGATATGAATGTATTTGTAGACCCTTAATCAAATAAGATATCAGAAAAAACTGTGTAATCAAACAACGTACCTGATACCACTTCATTGGATGGACCATCATCTGCTAAAGTAGTTTTAAATTATTTCACTACACCTTTTTGATTATAGTCTAGCTTCATTCCATCATTTGAGATCCTATTATGACACTCATATATATAATGACCCATCTCATTACATTTGAAACATCTTATTGTCTATATATTATAATTTTTCTTACCACTACAATGAAACTTTTCATCGAAATTAAATGCCTTATTCCCAGACATACCATATCATAAACACTTACTAGACATCAAAAGGAACTCCTTAGGGTGTTTTTACCACAATTCTCACAAATTAAAAACATTATTTTATTAGCATCATTATTCATTGATAAATAATTTATTTTTTTCTACAACCTATAACTCTTTATCTACTATTTTAAGAAAACATCAGCAAAATTACTTTCCATATTCCTCGTACATAAAAAACGTTTTTCATAACTTTTCAAATCATGAGAATAAATTTCCTCCAATATTTTTGCTTCAATCCTTATTAAAAACAATTGATTTTACTATCAATATACTAGATAAAAAATTGAGAATACCTTGCAAATCCTATGAATTTTTCTTCATATGCATCCATTAAATCCTCCACCTATCCCAATTCAATGATTTTTATTTCTATCTTAAGTCGAGAAGCCTTAAAAAAATTTCTCAGTGAATATATTTTACAATTCATCCCATTCAAAATAATCAATCTACCCACAATCTCAGATATTATTTACAATTGACCACCACTGATCAGCTTCACCTTCATAAGGGTAAATAGAAATACAAACTTTTGGTGGTCTGAACACCCCAAGACATGAAAAATATTCTATAGTTCTTGAATCTATCATTTAACTACCTTTTGGTCAGAAGATCAACAAAATTTAGGAGGTTTTTTCCTAAACAAATGTTCCCCCACAAACATATTCCTTTGGGGTTCATCTAGAAGATATTATGAATGTATTATTCTATAATTTATATCCCACGTCAACTGATCCATTACTATCACAAAGTAATCGATTCCATATCCCACCATTCCAGGTCATGGATTCTAATTGATATCTTCTTATTGGTTTCTTACTAATTCACCTTTCATATTTATTTTATAGGAAAACAATCTGACTATAAATGTATTGGATTAAGTATCATGGTAATCATTAAATACTATATCATTTCAACTTTACCATAAGGTAAAAAAAATTATCGGTATTATATAAACATTATCATAACCCATAAAGTGTTACAAACATTCCTCTGATACCAACTATAAGGGATGACCTTAAAAATGAATTATTTATTTCCTTTAACTATAAATAAACCCTATAAAAAACATTTAAAAACATTTTATGAGAAAAAAAATATCAATAATGGACATAGAATTGAGGAAATTAATCGTTATTCCATGAAAAGAAACATTTTACAATGTTATATCTTTTACTCATAAAACACAAGCTCTTTATATTACCTTATGAAGTTATAAGTTTCCTGTAAAACCATAGAAATGATAAAAAAAGCATATAGGTAACCTATAGAATCATTTTAATATTATCCTTTCCTATAAAATATGTCTTCGAGATATAAAATGATTAGTCAAACATAGTGTACATAGAATAACCATCATATAATTTTCCTATAATCTTTTAGGGGAAACCTGATTGGTTAGATCAGTCCTTTTAGCAAGTGCATTTGAGATATATAATTGGATCACCCACACTACATTTATCATATAACAACCCACCGTCATAAAAATTACCAAAATCCATAACATGATCAGTTCATAAAAAAAATTCATAAAAGAAACATTCTTTGGGAAAATAACTTTTACATTTTAAAACCACTTTTCATTTTTAAGATGTTTCACACTTATAAGTGAAAATATTTTATTTGATAATAATCTTTTAAACATATAGAGGGAAAATGAAATAATATTAGGAAATTAAATTAGTAAAATTTTATTATTCAATATAAATGAGAAAAAACTTTTCTTTAATAAAATGTGCTTTAACATGAAAAGATGACTTTTAAAAACATAATATCTTACTTTATGTCTGAAATCATCATGTAATTATACTCAATTTCGTGGGTAATAAAATTATATTCAATGATTACATAATTAATATCCTTTTTCACATATATTTTATTTATTATAATTTTATGAAGTCCATTTTTTTCCATTTTGATGAGTTATAAATTTCAAAACCATCATTCCAGGAGTCTTCGATTCATTGATTTATGGTCGGTTTCCTTGAGTATAATTATGGTATTTCATTTTTAAATGGAATAAAAACACCAAAAGTGGGAAGAAATTGTATTAATTTTTTTCTATAATTTTAAATTATCCCATATATCATTTTTTTCATATATGAGGATGACTCATAAGATAAAATATTAATGATAAATGTTTGGTTTGTTTTTGGTGTGTTTTATGAACATCACCATGTATTTTCATTTTATTTAATGTTATTTCAACGAATTATTTATAGAAAATTATAAAAGATATAATATAAATATTACACTATGTTTTAACCATAATAATTTTTTTATAACCATCCTTGGTGGAAGTAATGGAAAATAAAAAATCATCATCCATGAAGGCTGTGAATCGACACATAACAGATGATGTTTTCATTTTTTTGAATAAGATGAGAAGAGAAGATGTTTAATGGTAGATATTATATTAACAAAATAGAATTATCGTATATGTATGATATTGAGCTTATCATGTAACTTCGGATAGTATAGGTTAGGATAGGTTATAATGAAAGAAGGATAGAATGAAATTTAAAGTGAATGAATGGAGGATCATACATCTCGAATGTCATCTCATTGAGAAGTTCCTTATGACACTTATTTTTGGTATTTTAGTGAGACTATTAGGTATTAGATGTGGGTAAGTGTCTTGGTAAGGGAAGTGAAAATAATTTATAAGATATACAAGTCTTCGGAGGAGTGAGGAGAAGAGGTGGGGATATGTGGTATTTATTAGGAGAGGGGAGGGGTGTTTTTAATTATTTTATTAATTTGTTTATCAGTTTGAATCAAGACTATCAATAGTATTGTTTATTGTGACTATGTGAAATCAAAAGGGAATTTTAGTTTGAACTATTGTGTTCTTACCACATCAATACATCATTTTTGACTCAAAAATTCATTTATTTCACTTATACTGGTAAATACCATAAACCACCATATTATACTATTCCCAAAAAATTACACTATTTAAAAAAAAACAAAAAATACACCCTAACAATATAGAAATCTGTATAATTAAAAAAAGAATGAAATTTTATGAAAATTATTTTCAAAATATTAGAAATTTAATTTTTAATTAAAATATTAATTTATTTGAAAAATACCGATTATAATATTATAACTGATTCTAGGAAAATTTTAGAAATTAAATAAGGTCTCATAAAATTATCTTATAATTACTATAAAATATAATTTTAATTTATGAATCAATTTTATGAACAAAACTTTTCTTTTAAATCATTATATAAATTATAAAATTATAAATAAATATTTCGGTGTTATAAAAATACCAAACACCTAATTTATCTATTTTTAAACATTTATTTACTTATAAAATGACCCAAAGACACAAATATATATATATATATATATATATATCATATTTTAATTTATAAGATAAATAAATTTTATTTATAATTTAAAGGTGAGGTCGTTATTCTACTGGCACTGTTACTTTTTCTAATGCTCACATTAATATTCCAATGGTCCAGTTATTATTCATTAGTATAGGTTATTTAATTTATATAAATAAATATTATTTAATTATAAATTTAAAATAAATTTAACTATTTAATTTCGGAATGAGAAAAAATTATTCTATAAGATCCTGGGTTTATATATAATTTGATGAAAAATAATATATGGAATTGTAATGTCCCCACACATACATAATATAACATGGTATGTAAGTGACTTGGTGACAATATAGGTTTCATTATAGATGATTATGTTTTAGTAATTCATAATGTTATCATATAGGAAAATGTTTTTGATTATGTGAATGAATTCCATAATGATTTAACTGATATTCTAAATTATTGAGTATAGATAACCTAGGCCATAATAGTATGAGTTTTGTTTCTATATAGATTCTTAGGTGGGAAACATATCGAATTTATAGAGTAAAATTTATTTAGAATGTCCAGACAATGCCTCTTCATGTATTGAGTTATGGTTATTGACACCTAAGGGTGTAATCAAGAAGGAAAGGAAATGAATCTATTGGGAGGAATTATCCAAATACCAGAAAGAGTATATTAAGATCCATGTAATAATTTTCTTTACTATAGTTAAATGTTTTTATGTAGATGGTATATCCATTTTATACATCCTTTCTATCCATTGTAACATAAAAACATCGCTCGTGCCTATGTATGGACTACAACCTCCATGAAGTGATGCATTTAATTTTCAGTACCACTTCTCATGGATGGTTATATAGACCAATATAATGAATACATATGATATATATGATATAATTGTGGTTTAATATGGATAAATAAATATATACCTTATTTTCTTTCAATCCATTGAAAAATGAAAATGTCACTCACGCATATGTGTAGACTACCACATTCATGTATAATGTATTTAATTTTCCAAACTTTCCCGACCATGATTTTTATAAAATTGTATTTAGAATATAAATATGATATATATGACATTATTAACATTCTGGAGTTTATAAAACTAGGATCTATTTTAAAATACAAGAACCAAAAAATAAAAACATTCATGAGAAACAAAATAATTAACACATAAATAATTGATTTTAATAAATAATTATGAAAAAAATGGGTAAAAGTAAATTATGAATAAATGATATCAAAAAATATTTATATAAATAATGATTTTATATAGAATAATACAAAATATTAATTTATTATATGGGAGGTTTTAATGCATCAAACCATACAGAAATCCAAAGTACGTCTTTATTTTACAATATCATTTTTATTTTGGATTAATCAAGTTTAAATTTATATTAGCATAAATAAATTTCATTTATCTCTTATACCCCACATATTTTCATCCACCCTATTTATTTATGTGGTTTTCAAGTTACTTTATACTTTTCCAATTTTTGGTTCCTAGAACCACTGAACTAATGTTTATAAGAACTATCAACCTTATTTATATTTTTTGGATGAGAATCCCTCTCTTCCATATCCATATTCATAATAATGATTCAAGAATATTTTTATCGTAACATTAATGGTTGTTTTATTTCATTCTAAACTATATTTTATCTTTTTTTTAATAAAAATTAAGAACTAATGTCCTTAAATAATTTCTATATGGGGAATTTGTTACTCCTTTAACAAAAATAAGTATAAAATATTTTTTAATGTTTATTTATTGATCAAATTTTACCATTTTAAAAATAGTTCTTAAAAATAAGGATTCCATTCCATTTTTCCATAGTTTTTCAATGAAAATAATTTTCTTATTATATTATTATTTTTTCATTTCATATCAAAGGAAAATTATATTACGTTCTTTATATTTTTGGGAATTTTATTTCATTTCACTTATGTATATTTTTATAACCAATTTTAAAAATCATTCAAAATGCTAATTTCGATGTTTTGTTTCAATTTTCCCCTCAAATTTTATGAATGATATGAAATTACTTAAAATACTTATTTTATAAATAATTTATTGTCTCCTTTAACCCCTTACTGAATTAAGATTTATACCTCATTTTATGAAAAAAGATTTTTTTTTCTATGATATAAACCACTCTCTATCATTCGTTAATAGTTATATTTATCCTTCATATACATGTATTTTATACAATGGATATATTTAGAAAAATTTAAATGTTTACTAAACTTTATACACATTTTTATATATGGTATAAATTGAGGGATCCTTAATAATAATTTTATCCCATTGATTGGGGAAATTTTGATGTTTCATATAATCAATTAAATTTTCTTATCTATAGATTATTTAGGATTATTTTGGAATGTTAATATAATTAATATAATATAATTGGAATGAATTAGACATTTGTAATTGATAGGTGTGGACTGCACCTTCCTGGTGCGTTACATTGCTAGTTTTGGTTGTTGGAGGTGTTCTGAGGATGCTCGAAGGGAGTCTGGAGAAGTTTGGTTACTAAATGTTGGAAGAAGTGAAATTTCACATTGTGTAACTAGATTATGTGATGTGTAATTTAGTTTCATGGATTGTCTTGAAGGTTTCATAGTGTGTAAATATTTTACATGATGTGAAGGATGGTTTCACTATGTGTAATATATCGAGGTTATAAAAATAAAAGAAAATATATAGGTGATTAAATTTCTATGGAAACTAAACACCAAGGATTTCATGATGTGAATGGGGGCTACACATCGTGTAATCCCCCAATCTAGTATATCTTTAAAATTTATTTTTGGAAAAAAAATTATTCTTTTGGTCATGATTTTATATTTTTCATATCATTTTGGGACAAATCTAGGTGCCTTGAGGTTTTTTATAATCCATTCTTCATCACACTTCAATCTGTCAATCTTGGTAGATGTTCTTTGGTTATCTATGGTTGATCCATAGTGATTATCTCATCCTTATCACCTGTTATCATATATTCTTCTATTGGGGATCCACTTTAGTGGTGTTGATTTTGTTTAGGGTGTGAATTAGGTTTAAATTTATGGTCTTTGGATGAATTTTAGGACTATCTATTGTTCCTTATGGTGAAGATGTTGTTTTCATGGGTTCTTCCCCACCCTACGGTTTGCAGAAAGTTGAAAAACATAATTGTGGTAGGATTTCATTATTTTCTCCTTGTTTTCTAACATATAGGAGGGGTTATAATTTTTTTATATATAGATTATGGTTTTCAAATATTACTCTAAGATAAATAAATTGGTTAAGATAAAATTTAAGGGTAAAGGGATTAGTTTTCATGTCTTTACAGCTTTATTACTATTGCGATATGATGGATTGTATGGGATAATGGCTCTGCTGAATATTTTGGACATCAGTTATTTTGTTTTCACTTTTTGACATGTGTTGTGAGACCCTTTTTTTTTTGTTCCTATTGTTGTAACACCCCAAATAGAAATTGGTTAATTAATTATTCTTGGCTAATAAATTAGATACCCATGGATTTTTGGTTTGTGTTACAACGCCACTAAAATATTGTGGAATTTGGTAAAAGGGTCTTATAAATATTTACAAATGATCTTGATATGTTGTGATGTTTGTTCATTCTTGTGTGATGGCAATGCGTGGTTGAAATGGGGTGCTTAGAGATATGTGGTTTGTTTGAACATTCTTTTCTGTGCTCGAGTGGATAGTTTGACAGCTATGATTTGGGGGGCGGGTGAGGTGATGGTTGTTTTCCATGATTTTGATGTGGTGAGGGAATATTTTTTTTTTTTTTTGTGATTTTGGGAAGGTGAGGTGATAGTTGGTTTTCCATGATTTTTTGGCAGTCGGGTTATAGTTATTTTGTGTTAGATTCCTGAGTAGTGAAGGAATAAATTGAATAATTGTTTGAAAATGTTTGTAATGGAATGGGATGGTTTTGTTAATGGGTTGGAAATTGTTAATGGGTAATTAAATGGTGGGTTCTATGGTTAAATGTGGTTAATACTAAATAGTTAAAATAATGTGTGTTAAACATAGATGAAACGTGAGTCCACTTTAGTTTATTATGTCTCTTCACCTTCTAAAATTACTGTTGCATAAATTAATAAATACATTTAGAGGTGGAAGAAAAAGTGACAGTTTTTTGAGTTGGTTTGTTTGGTGGTGAACCCATTGGTTGGGATTGAGTGACTGATACTATATATATTCTTGAATATTCTTGGTATTTCTATACGCATCCAAATCTCAAGAACTATGTTATGAATATCCACATAGTCCTGCAATGGGTGTTTCCCGTGGCCTCAATTGGTGAGTACAGATGGATGGGTACCCTCTTTTTTATGTGCTCTATTCGAGATGAGGTATGTATGGAACATGTTGTGATGTCCTAAGTTTTTTTAGTTCTTTAGATAGTGGTTGTGATGGCCCAGGGGTCTTAGAGCAAGATGTGATACCCCAGTGTTTGTGGGTGTGGTGATATGTGTCCCAGGTGTATTAGGGATGGGGTGTGACAACCCAAGATTGTTTGGGAGTGACGTGAACATTCTTATCGGGTGGTAGCCTAAGTGTTTTCATGAGATATGGGTGTGGTCATGCTTGGGGGGTGGTGAGCCTAGGTGTTTGTCGTTGAGGTGTGTTGTGACAGTGCTTAGGGACAGTGTGCTATACAGAAGGGATGAGAGCACCCTGACTTCAAACATTGTGTGTGATAGAGGAATACCAATGACAAAGTAGTGTGTGGTATACTTATCAATGTGATCATGTTGTATTATATTTCATGAACTTTTTTATTTTGGTGAGCATGCCTTAGTGAGGTTCAGTTTTGTTAGTATACCTTTCTAGGTGCAGTTTGGTTCTGTTATTTTCTCACAGGTGCATTAGTGTACTTATTTCACATGTGAAAAATAGACATTGTTTTTCTTACTGAGTATACCTTTATGATCACCCTACACATATAGAATAGTTTTTATGTTTAGAGGATGATTTTTTTAGATCATTATAGACCTTATTAACTTGGATATCTAACAGTTGTTGTGTCACTACTTTGGCTTTATATTGGGTATTTTCATTAGAGAATTTATTGTATTTGAATCAGTTATATTTATACATGCATGTAGAGTTTGTAGATGCATTCAACATACCGATAGTGTTTTCTTATAATGGGAAATGCCACACATATTGTGATATTTGTACACCCTTGGTGCAAGTTTCTATCATAGGGCTATTAAATGCTGGACATTTGGGTCATTATCTCTCTCCCCCCATTGTAGTATATTTAAAGGTAGGGGTCATGACCGAGTGGTATCAAAGGTAGATAATTTTTGAGAGATAGTATGGAGTTTTTAGATAGGCATAGTGAGGATTGCATGGGGTGGTATGACAAATGATCCATTTAATCATTGTGTGTGATATAGGCCAGAAAGACTAGCTAGGAAATAAAATTTTAGGGCCCACCATGATCCAGTGCACATACTATGAGTTTATTGAATGGCCAAGTGAGATGGATCTTTTGTGGGGTAGAGACCTAGGAATAGTACATGCATTATAATGACTTGTGTTATTTTTTGAATTAGATTTTTTTGGGAAAGTAAAAATGAATAAAATAAATAAATTATATGAGTTGAAATTAATCTTAATGAAAATTTCATAATAATTGAGCATATTAAATCATTTTTTTCCTTTCAGATATGGATCCCTGACATTGTCCATGTGTGGCACAGGCAATTGAGTTTCAGCAGGCAGATCCAATTGATCACTGTAGAGTTGATCTAGTGGAAGATGATGATCAGTGGTAGAGGAAATTGTGATCCTTCTAGATGCAGACTTTGGGAATGTAATAGGATAGTGTTTCAGATGAGGAGATAGAGATATTAATGGAGGAACATGATATCTATTTTAGGTCTATCAAGGCCCTATTAGAGTACTAGGTCCCTCTGGTCATCAGTCATATGTGGGGAGCTACACATCAATGGTGGGAACTATATCTTGATGTTCAGATGGAGGGAAATGTTTTGAGGGATGAATTTAAAAAGGAGTTTTGAGTAGGATTCCATTAGTCAACCATGAAGGAAGTGAAGAGGTAAGATATTCTTTATCATTAGAAGAGGAGAATGTCAGTGTGGGATCTATGAATAGATTTCAAGGATCTTATTTTTTTTGAGCTGGTTCTTTTTCTAGATAAGTATTATCATGTGAGATTCCTAAGGAGGATGTTTGTCTTTAAATATAGTATACTGTTACTCCCATTACATTGCTGACACACATGTAGGTTCAAAATAATGTAGTCGTGATCAAGAAGATTCCCTCGTGAGGAGGTTCATAGTGAGAGGGGATACAATAGGGCTCTTCAAGGGGATGATTTGTCAGTGGTAGGTCTTAGGAACAATGTCTGTTAAGGATTCAACCTATAGGGAGTCGATGTCAATAACTTCTTTTATGGACTTCTAGTGTTAGTTGTTTTCATGCTTTTCGTTTAAGCTTTGGGAAAGTTATTTTTGGAGTTAAGGCTTATGGCCTTCACTAGAACTAGTTACCAATGTTTCCACAATCATAGATTGGTGGAGGTAGATATGTTCAGTGCTAGGCTTTGCAGTAGTTTCTAGTGAGACCATTTCAGCAACAAGGGCATCGGGTTTTTTCTCCTCCTAGTGAAGATGGTGATGGTATAGGAAGAACATAGGATCCTTCTCATGTTCAGGGACTATGACCCGAGAGTGGATTTGGTGGTGGTCATCAGAAGAGATTTAGAGGATTTTGGTATGTTTATAGGAATATAGTGGATGAAATAGTTCCATAGGGGTAAGAGATATTCATAGGTATGATTATGTTGTTTAGTAACCATTGGTGTGCCTTATTTGATTCAATATCTTCACACTACTTTGTTTCACCATATCTATCCCATTCTCTGAGACTAGAAATAGAGAGGGTTCACATTCCCCTATTTTTGACTATGTTAGTAGGAGGCCAGAACTTCTTGTTTGATGCATGCCAAAGGTGTATACTGATGATGGGACCACATCAGTCCCATTGGGAAATTTTTTTGCCACAAATGTAGCCATAAAATTTTATCCTCGACATATAATAGTTGTATTACATATGTTTTGTTATTGAATTATTCTGAAAAAGAGTCATGTTTTCAGGTTTTTTAGGTCCAGCATGAGGTTTTCATTGGCGAACATAGTTTTTAGGTGGGCCATCATTATGTGGACTTCTTCTCTCCATGTTGGTTGAGTTATCAGTGGAATCAACAAACACTAATATAGTGGAGATTCCCCAATTTTTTGAGTAGTTCCTTGACATTTTCCATGAGGGTGTGATGATACTAGCCCATTGATGTGATGTGGAGTTCGGGATGAACTTACAGCCCAAAGATTCTCCAATTTCAATGGATTATTCTTGTATGTAACCTTTTGAGTTTAAAGAGTATAGTATTTATATAGATGATCTAACTGAGAAAGGTTTTATCCATCCCAACACATAATCATGGAGTGCTCTAGTTTTGTTTACAATGAAGTTTAATGTTAGTCTAAGGTTGTGTATAGACTTCTAGTGGTTGAATTAGGTGAAAGTAAAAAACAACTACCAACTTATGATGATAGAAAAACATTAAAACCAATTGATAGGGGAGCATTGGTTTCTATGAACAACCAACAGTCTAGGTATCACCAATTGATGGTGAGGGATGGAAATATTCTAATGACTGCCTTCATATATAGGTATGGTAACATTGAGTTTGTATTCTAGACATTCGATGTTAGGAAGAAACCATATCTATTCATGGGGAATATTAACTCTATGTTCCATGAGTTCTAGGATTAGTTCTCTATTGTACTCTTCAATTATTTCATGATCTACTCAAATCTAGAGGAAGAGCATGTCGAGCATCTTAGAACAATCATGCATGTTTTTCGACACTGGATTTTTTATGGGAATTTGTCCATGTGTATGTTGTAGAAAAGAGGAGTGAAATTTCTATGGAATGTTTTGTATAATAAGGGTGAGGTAGAAGACCTATTGAAATTTGAAGTAGATTTTTCTTTGGAAGAACCCAAGAACGTGAATGAATTCCATTTTGTGTCTTACCAGCTACTATTGAAGTTTGGTGCCAGATTTATCTTGAGATGTAACCCCCATGAAAACATTGACTAGTAAATAACATTTCTTATGTGGATTTATGAGTTCCAAGATGAACTTGGTTACCTATTGAGTGAGTTAGTCAGTTCACTAATGCTTTAGCCACTGGTGGAGGGTGTGTTGTTTCAGGTGTTTTCTAACTCTTCCTATAAGATATTGGTATGAATATTGATGTATTGTATTAGAATAATCTATTATGGGTCTAGGATGTTACACCACCACATACATAACTATTCCACCCATGATATAGAGCTATCAATAATTTTGATTTCATTGTTGTTTTTGTAGAATTACCTCCTTAAGAAGTGCTTTTTGGTCTTCACAATTCACCGGATTTTGAGGTATATCTTTTCCCAGAGTGATTTTAATATTAAATAGTGGAGGTGCAAGTATTTTCTTCAAGATTATGATTTTTAAATCTCTTACACCTCGTGAAAGGGGAATTTTTTGGCTAACAGTTTGAGGTGGATGTCATGTAATGGTTATGCTCATGATTCTATGGTTTCTTAGAAATTAATGGATGACTTATCAATAATGCATTAGGATGCAAGAGTGGATGGTGGTAGAGGCTATTTGTTTCAAATGATAATGGAATCTTCTCTGATGATGTAGGAGGAAGTGTCTTAGTGGGGAGGCTCATCAGAATAGGTGAGGCATGATCATGTTGGACATGGTAATGCTATAGAGTGAAAGTAAGAACTAGGCATTGTTTCATGGGATCTTTTTTGTTCCATTTTTTGTGCATGATGGAGTCCTTATTGGGGTTCATAACATAAATTTGGAGTTACACCCAAGATTTTTCATGATGTTCCATGGCTTGAGGGTGAATTTTTGGTTGCCCGGGGTGAAACATGTAGTTGTAGAGTTTGTGTACAAGTGCTCTTTTTTCCTCAAAATAAAAGCCAAGCATCATGTTACTGGTGGGTTTTGAAGCCCTTGGATGTTCTAGAGTGGAAATGGGATGAAATGTTGACTGATTTAATCACTGGGTGACCCACAACTCATGGAGATTATGATGATATATGGGTGGTCATGGATTGGATGAAGAAATCAGCTCAATTCATAGCGATCAAGGTGTCAAGTGCAATGGATTGTTTGGCTAAGAGGTATGTGTATGAGATAGTTAATTTTCATGATGTTTTGAGGTCCATTGTTTGGGGTAGGGATGCGTTTTTTATCTCATGAGTCTTGAGGGAATTTCTTCATGCTTTTTGTACTCGGTTACACCTCAGAACTGCTATCCACCCATAGACAGATAGGAAAATAGAATTGACTATCATGAAATTTGAGTACATGTATCAGGTGTGGGTCTTGGATGTTAGTGGATCTTGGGCATCACACATTCCACTGGTGGAGTTTTATTATATTAATTGTCATCACCCTTCCATTGGCATGGCTCTATTTGAGGCTTTGAATGCAATATCGTTTTGCTCTCGGTTGTGCTAGAAGTAGGTTGGGGAGACAACAATTCTTGGTCCAAATGTAGTGCAGTGGATGACATAAAATGTTCATATTTTTCTTGGGAGCATGAAATTAGTGCATGATCTGTATAACTATAATGAAGATTACAGGAAGATGCCCTTAAATTTCAAGTAAGGGGACCACAAGGGTTTAATGGTTTCCCCCTGACATGGGTAGTGTAGGATTTAAGGAGGGAGTAATAATTCTCACAAGTTTGTTGGGCCCTTTGAGGTGTGGTGGAATGTTTGTGAGTAGGTGAATATATAGTCATTTTCACCTTATTTGGAGAGGATCCATGATTTCTTCTACATTTGTCAAATAATTTAGTTTCTTCATGATGACTCTCATGTCCTTGACTGGAGAGAGTTGGATATCAAGGATTACATAACTTTTTTGTAACGACCAATAGTGATAGAGCATCACAAAGTGAATGTACTACATAGATATACCATTCATTTCTTTTGTTTGTTGTGGAGTCATAGTGTCTTATAGGAGATTACATGGGGGTAAAGTTATGAATATGTGTTCCTAGTACCCAACGTTTTTTTATTTCTTCCTTAATCCATTTTTCTTTGTGATTTGATTTTTGGGAACATATTATTTAATGATATGTGCATCATTCCTTGGTTTTTGATGTGTGTGGTGTGATGTGTGATAAAGGGATGATGTATGAAAATGGGAGGAGTAGATAACTAATCATGATTAATTAACTGTGATCTGATTCAACTTATGTGGTTGAGTAAGTGCCACCCAGAGTGAATAATATCCTGATGCGGAGGATGAAAATTCCATAATTCGTGTGTTTAGGATGGGGTAGTTTTTTGGTTGCATAGCGGTTGTGTGGGAGTGTGGTTCCATTATAGAAGACAGTTTTTAGTTGTGGTTTTGAGGTGATGAGGTAGTGAAATATGTTTATGGTCCTTTGGTTTGGTGTGTTTGGTTAGTAGAGATGTTTTAGGTATGGAGATATCATTGAGAGGTATCTTATGGGGTGGTTTTAGAACCCTTTCCTTCTAGGTTTGTTTTTGGATTCCCATGGGAGAGAATAATTTTATAGGAATATGGTGTGATGGTACATGCATTCCTTGTCTGTTACATTGCTAGTTTTGGTTGTTGAAGGTATTTGTAGGAGGCTCAATGGTATTATGGTGAAGTTAATTGGCTAAAATCTTGATGAATTGAAATAACATTTCGTGTAACTGGATTACACTACGTGAAATTTGGTTTTAACACTTGTCAAGGAGGGTTTACATTGTGTACATATTTTACACGATGGGATGGAGGGTTTCATGGTGTGTAATATATTGGGTTTAGAAAAATATTGTAAAATAAAAGTTGATTTGTTTTTCAGTGGAAACTAAACACTGTGGATCTAATGAATTGGAGGGGGATTAAACATTGTGTAATCACTTGATACAGTGCAATGTTAAAAATTCTTTTTGGATGAACATATATTCACTCACCAATGATATATTTATCCTCTCATTTTGGGAAAACCATATGTGGTTGAGGTGTTCTTTGATCACTTCTCTATCCCTCTTCAATATGCCGATCCTAATGGATGTTTGTTGGCCATCAATGGATGAACTATGGTGAGTTATCTTTCCTACCTCAACCATTTTCATCCATTATTCTATGTGGCATCCCTTATAGTTGTGTTTTTTTTTTGTGAGTTAGGTTGTATTTAATGGTCTTTGGATGTGGGGAAGGTTGATCTAGAGTTCCTTGCAGGGAAGATATGGGTTGGAGTTATTCATCATCACAATGTGATAACTAGTGAGTTGAAAAGATGCCTTCAGTTATTATTTCACTCATTTATCCTAATGGTGTAAAATTCGAGAGGGTTTTTACTTTATTTTATCAATGGATAATTTTTTCATGGATTAATCTCAGACAAATAATCTTTTTATGTTTAAATTGAAGTGTAAATGTGCTTGTTCAAATATTTTTACATCTTTATTGTTATTATGAAATGATGGACTATACCGAGTAAATTCCCTCCTAAAAGTTGTGGTCCTTGGTGATTTTTTTCTTTGTTTGACATGTTTTTGGAAACCGTGTTGTTTTTTTTCTTTAGTATCCCCCTAAATGAAAATTGGTTAATTAAATATACATGGATAACTAATTGGCTTCCCTATGATTTTTGGTTTTTGTAATAGAACTCCAAAAATTAAGTGGAATGTGATAACAACCTCTTTTAAATTTGTGAAAACTATTTTGATATGCTGTGATGTTTGGCAGAGCTTGTGGGATTCTGATGTGTGTTGGTAATGGGTTGTGGGTCGATTAGTGGTTAGTTTTCTGTGCTTTTGGCATGGTGTGGTGATATAATTTTGGCCATGATTTTGTGTTGATGAGGTGATTTTTGTTGGTCGTGCTTTTGGGGTGGAGAAGGGATATGTTTTTTCCATGATTTTGGGGAGTTGAGGTGATAGTTGTTTTGGATTTTAATTTTTGGCGATGGGGTTGTGTTATGTTGTGCTATATTCTTGAGTAGTGATGGAAAAAATTTAAAATTTGTAAAAAAATATTGGGAATGGATTGGGTTTGATTGGTTAATGCGATGGAAATGGAAATGGATAAATAAATGGTGGGTTATGTGGTTAATTATAAATAATTAAATGATTGGATGTTAAACATATAAGAGATGTGAATCTGCATTAGTTTATTTGGGCTCTTTACCTTATGAAATGACTATCGTCGTTATTAATAAATGCATTTAGAGGTATGAGTAAAAATGATGGTGTTTTGAGTTGTTTGGTTTGGTTGTGAACCCATAATTTGGGCCTAAGTGTATGATACTATATATATTCTTGTATATTCTAGTGATTTCTACACACACCACTCCCATGTTTAGCACTATGTATCGAACACCCTCATAGCCATGCAAGTGTTTTTTTCAACATCTAGTGGTGAGTATGGATGGATGGGTACCCTCTATTTCCAAATCTCGCTTCCAAGAGATATAGGTATGGAACATGATATGATGGTTAGAGGTCTGTTAGTTCTATTGATTGTGGTTTTTATTGACCATGTGTCTTTGGGTGAGATGTGATAGCCTAGGTGTTGCGAGTGAGGTGATATATATCTCTGGTGTCGTCAAGATATGGTGTGATGGTCCATGTTTTTCTGAGAAAGACTTGACCATGATTATGGGTCAGTAACCCAAGTTATTTTGAGAAAGATGTGAATGGAAATTCTTGTGGGGTGGATATCCCTTGTATCTGTGAGTGAGGTGCATTGCGATCATTAATGTGAGGTGGTGCATTATATAAAAGGGATGGGAATTCCGGGACATTCAATTTTTGGTGTGAGAGTGGAATACTTTTGGGAAAGCAGTGCAGGGTACCCATGACGATGTGATAATGTTATATTATTTTACTTGAATTGTGTAATTTGGTGAGCATTCCATGGTGAGGTTTGGTATGGTTATTATACCTGCTTAGGTGTTGTTTTTTCTATTCTTTTCTCACAGGTGCATTAGTATTCTTCTTTTAGATGTGCATAAGGGAATTTATTATTCCTAGTGAGTATACTTTTATGCTAAACCTATATATATAAAACAGTTTCCAGGTGTCCATGAGAATTTTGTAAATCATGATGGAACTTACTAGATCGGATCCATAACATCTGTTGCTTCATTGCTATATTTTACTTTTGGGTATTTAGTTTTGATTCCTTATTGTATTTGTATCAGTTATATTCATACATGCTAGTTGGATGTTTTGGGTTTTCTTATATATATTTCACAAAGTTGTATTTTATTGTTACATTATATCTCTCAATCTTGTTTTCTTATAAACGGTAATGCCTCCCATATTGTGTGATTTATACACCCTTAGTGCTAGTCTCCAACCTACGGCGAACTAGAGGCGAGACTTGGGGTCATTATCACTCTCCCCACATTTGTGGTATCTTTGGAGAGAGGGGTCATGACATGGTTTATTGTAGATCATACATTAATGGGAAATTTCTCATGAGATAAACTAGAATAAGTATATTGATATATATCTTCAAATAAAATTACGATGTCTTCTAATGATATCTGGATGATATGTAAGATGAATTTGAATAATACCTTGATGGTAATATCATAATGTCTTGACATGAGGAATTTATGGTAATATCATGATTTTAATAATTGAGGATTAATATTTACGACTTTATACATTGAATCATTAGGAAATTTGTTATTGTTTTAAATTTTTTATTATCCATGAATATATTTCTTACTGATGTTATTAAATATATGGATTTTAACTAATTATTCACTTTATAATATTGGTTATTCATTATGTATCCATGATATATTATTCTATATACAACCTTTTACATAGTATTTGATATCACCCTTTTAATTTTCTTTCTTTCAGTAGTGTATGAAGATGGGATCCTTGAAAGATATAAAGGATGTAATAAAAAGAATAATAATGTTTTTAATAATCTTATATGAAATTAATTATATTTACGATGTAATATGAAAATCATTTATGTATCCAGCCTTCCAAGACTATTAAACTAATTGATCCTTTGGGATGTGATTTCTTGTATCCTGTACCAATGTATTAAAGTAAACATCGACTTTCGGTTATTGAATTCAGGTTTATTACACTATTCATTTTAGTCTTATGATTCACCAAACTTATTATTCATCAGTTCCTATAAGAATATAGATAAATATTATCATGATATGTATATTTATATATTTTATTTAATAAAACCTCATCAAGAATTAGGAGGTTCTAACTACATCTTATTGTTCGAGATCTTATTTCTCTGTCAACCTCAAAATTCTCTAACATTTAGATCAAGATTATCTATATGATAACATTTACATAGATAATAATTCATGTTTACATAGAATATTTGTGTTTATGAATCCCCTCAATCATCATTAAAATGATATAAAATATTCTTACATAGAGAGAATGTATCCCTATAAAGTCTATTATTTATCTTGACATTGAAATGTTGATACCTACATAATGTTGGGTGGTGTTTATACAACATACCCTTTATAATTTTTATGAAATATCTATGGTTTAAAATTATTCTTATGAAAAATCGAATACATAGAAAAATTATTGTGATAATTTTTAGAAATATATATTTGATAAAAAACTATTCAAACTTTAAAACATCATGTATGTTAATTTTATACTTCTCATAAACCACCAGGATGGAACCTTTCCAAAGACATCACCAAAAAGATATATAATATTCCAATATAACCCATCAATGAACTCAAATCATCAAAAAAATAATCAATAATAAATTAATCTTCCAAGATATTATAAAGATATAATTTCATCATTTGATATATGAGATATGACAATAATCATTAAAACCAATCTTTAAAATATTAATTATATATCATTGTCTATTTAGAAAAATTAAAAACCATCTTGGGAACCTTTATTCACATATTTCTTGGGTTCATTAATTTAACTCCATGCAAATCTCAACCCCTCAATTCTACTTTCATCCAAATTTGACTATGATATCACTAATACATTAATCTCATTCACAACCATTACAAAAAATACAACACAATCAAATTTGGATCAATAAGTTTGACCCACATAACACATTTGATGAAACCAGTGGGTGACTCTCTAATATGTCAAGGCTTGATAAACACCTTACAGGGAGTAAGGGAAGAACTTAATGCTCGTAAATGGTCTCTACTACCAAATTTACCTAGCCGTATTTTTAGTCTCATAGAATTATAAGTCAGGGAAATAATGTGAGTACCTCTAATTTTCCCAATTTTTCATTATGAATAAACTTTTCTATATAATAAGTGATTCAATACATGATGAATTTATCTAGGGATGGGGTGAACCTGTAGCGTTGAATTTCACCCCTCTCAAGGGAATTAATGGATTGTCCTTGAAAGTATCGTTCAATGTTATTTATTCTCACTATGTATTTGGACAAATATCTATATATTTTAGTTTTTACATACATTGGAATAATTCTATTCCTAAAACAACAATTGGTGTACCCGATGAAAGAGATCCACTAAAATAACCCTAAATTAGAGAACCAAAAAGGTGAAACATGAAATCAATCTATTGAAAACAAATACTACACCCATAGATAAAACATTGGTTGTATGGAAATATCAACCATAATAGGAAATGAACCCTTATTATTTCCAAATAATGGCTTGAAAGGTTAATAAGGACATATTAGCAGCAGTGTCTATAACATAATAGGAGAAAACATGACTCTATGGGTTGGGATCATTTTTACTACCACCACCACCATGGGGATCATAAAATCCACATCGGGTCAAGGGCAAGATGTTAGTAGAAAAACATTCACCCCATCCCATAAGGATGAGGGAATTATAACCTCCCACCTACAAGGTAATTGATATTTTTCAGACTCGGAGCCACTTTATGGGAAGAACCTTAATGGTTCCTTTGATTTCATGATCCATCTCCCCCATTGAATGCTTGTTCAGTGAAGAATATTAGAAAATCTCCCATGATCTCTATCTATAAACCTGTTCCATGGGAACACAATGTAGTGTGTGTAAATTATTGTAGATGATATAAGGTAACAAATTCCACAAAGAATTAAAATATTAATGATGGTTATGATTTTTTCTTCGACATGTGTTCAAGTAGGATAAATATACAAAAATAATTGTTGATGATGATAAATTGGATACATGATTATGTTAATAAACATTATTTGTTCCAACCATATAAATAATATAGATCATGAAATCAACTAAATAGAACATAATGAGGAAGCTTCTATGGGGTTATGGTTCACAACTAATTCCATAGTGGTGTGAGTAAACAAAATCTGAGGTAGACACATGTTTGGGATATCCTACAAACATTCAGCATGTGAAGGAAAACAAATATAATAGGAAATATGTGAATATATCCCATCAACCACTTGAAATAGTTGATCATATTTCTCTTGAGGAAAGGATTGATAAATATGAAATTGAGTTATTGAATTAGAGAATAACTAACAATGAATCGCTTAGAGATAATTTTTCTCTATATTATAAATCTGAAGTTGAGATTTATCTACCCCCTATGAAAAAACAAATTTAGTATGGAGGTATGTATTGACCATAAAAATTAAATTCTAGTTATCTAGTTAATGTGGGAAGTAAACAACTATTATTTTTAACATTTATGGTTGTTGATTTTTAGGAATATCCTCCTTTTGAAAATAATTCATTACTCTTTAATATGAGTGACCTTGTGATGATTTGAGCTATAAATAACTAGCAGAAAAATGTAATATAAAGATAACATGATTATCACGATTCAAAAATAGAATCGTTCGCCCAAATAATAACCCCCAAACATCATGAGACTATTGAGTACCTTTCCACTTGAATGTTATCCCTATAAGGGAAAAAATTACATGTATCCAAAAAGGAAACTGTATCTTGAATGGATGGAATTGACTCCTCCCCCACCTAACATTGTTTAAATGAAATGTTCTATGATTACCTAAAACATCACATGACCCATAACATCACTAGGTCTGAAGAGAATTATTTATTCCCTTGGGCTTTAAAATAGATCTTATGTATCAAGAACAAGATCTTTGGATTGGTTTGACCCTCATAAAGATCATATAAATAATAAGAAGAATCCCGAGTAAGAATCTGACAAAACCCATCTATATAGAAGTTTCCATTAAATAAAATAAATAGTTAAAACAAAAATAAAACAACCAACCTGATAAAAATGAATAAATAATAAAGGAAATCCATAAAACACATCAATAATTAATAAAAACATCACATTAAAAAATTATGTGCTCAAAAAATATAGATATATTGTTATAAAACAAGATATACATATAGAATTATTGAATGGTATATTGTCGATCATAAATGTTAAATAAAAAAGAATCCCAAGCTACAATCCTATCTCCACATGTCCAAATATCACTCACCATATCAACATATCCATCAATGGATCGAGGAAATTATTTACTGAATTCATGATTTAGGAACCTAAAATAAAACATGATAAATATGTACAAACCCATACATCAGGGTGCATATTGGGATTTAGTGAAACTTGCATTGTAAAATCTCACCAAGGAGTCTATACAATCCCTTTTATAAAACAACTCAAAAATTCTAGATTGAACATAATATGGAAAATAGGTTCTTCAATTTTCAAGAAGTATGAATAATGGAAACAATGAACATTAATTTACACCATCCATTTTAAAATAATAAAACAATATTTTCCCAAAACCTGGAATAAAAAATGTAAAATAATAAGTTTTGAATCAAAAAATTTAACCAAAAATTCTCAATAAAATTTATTTGAAACGAAAGAGGGATTTAAATATACATGAAAAAAACATCACCTTTATCCTCCATTACCAAAATCATTCAAATTTTTTTTTCAAATAATCTCCATTTCACATTATAAATCAAAAACCTCCAAAACAATTAAGATACAATATGAAAATAAAACAAAACTATATAAAAACTAAATATGTATATACAAGAATCAATATATAAGTGATACCAAATAACCATGAAGTAACTGAATAATGATTTCATGGGATCAAATCACAACCACGATATACTATAAATTAATGAAATTAAATACCTATAATAATCCCTAATGAGGAAAAGATTTTCATGAGGAAATTACTAGGTTTGAACAGAAATGATATTGGACATTTAATTGTCAAATAATTTTTCCTAGGTCCCCCTATTTTAAAACAGAACACCGTATTTGGCATCCCTTAAGGCTAACGAGTGTAATACACACCCTAACGATGGAAAAAATCTCCTTGGGTACTAGCTAGTGAGCACAAACCACACTAATGTAACACACATCCAGACCATCTAGTTTTCTAACTAGGATATGATGGTATCAATGAATCGAGGTTATAATGAAACAATTCATGTGTTCATTACCTAAATCATAATTTATTAAAAACATTGAAATAAAGCTCATATCACCTATAACTAGTTTTCAAGACACTACCCTGCCAATTTCATTCATACCAATGCATCATATAATTGATTAACAATATAAAATACCCCCCTCAAGGTCAAAACATATACTAATTTTAATTACAATAACAAGGGTCTCAATGAAGGATTCAAAACATAAAAAAATATCTTTAAAAAAATTATAAATATCCCTTTTAAAATAGACTCGAAGTGCTGTGATTATATTTATAATATAAAATACAATTTCAAAAACTCCCTATAAAACCCAATTCCAAAATAATACATTCAAATTTATTTTGAAATCAGTTATTTTAAAAGAAATAACTTCTAAAATAACCATAAAGGCAAACAATCCATAAAACTATTCCCCACGGGATTAACACGCCATTTGAAAATAACCCATTAAAGTAATAAAATCCATTACTTATAAATCAACCAATTTCATCAATCCTTTTTTAAATCACTATTTCCATTAAAAAGTAACATTGGTATTTTAAAAAAACACTAGGTATGTAAAAATATTAAAAATGTGAAATTTGTTCAGAAACCAATAAAAATCACCATTATGACATGTATAAAATATATTTTAAAATAATTTCTTTACCAATTATGGTATTTCACACACACTTAATTTTATATTAAAGTAATTAATAACACTCAAGTCTCTCATGAAATGTATTAAAAGTAAATTTTCACAAAAAAACCTTCCACATTCTTGAATAAAATCATCATAATGCACTACCATTGATGTTAAATGACCAACTGGGTATGAAAACACTATATACAACTCCTACACAACCAAACCTCCATTATTTTGTCCAGACCAACCCTAATTTTAAGCCCTATGGTCATTAGGGTTAATGGAAAAATCAAAATCCAAGAGAAAGGTAGAGTAGGAGAAACAAGGAAGTGGAAGGAAGAGAAGGATATAGATTACCATATTGATCCACATAAAAATGTGGGAGGTCAATCATTAAATAATGTGGGATCAATCTACAAATACCATTATTGATTTAAAAAATGGAAATAGAGGAGTGAAAATCCATGATAAACACATAGGGGGAAAACTAGAATTTAATTTTTTTAAGAATCTTGATGGATCATTTAGTTAAGATGCTTGATTTACCAAAACATGTGCTAAATATAAAACCCATAGTCATTAATCCACACCCAAATGCATGGTTTTTCAAAAAGATTTAGAAATCTATTGAAAAACATACTACTAAAAACCATAGCACTGATGCATGACCATACACACAATTTTCCCTAACCATGCCCCAGCTATGTACCAACAACAATAACATAAGAAGACTGGAATTGTTTTAACAAAATCACATATAATTTGAAATAAATCATGTGATACTAGCTGATACCCACTATTCATTGAACAAATTGAATTGACAAAACACTTCCCAACACACTATACATGGTCTCAATATAACTATTCATGCTATCTGTGATATATTGGAAACATTCCTAAATATCCAATATTTGAAACCAAAACATTAAAACAATTCAATAACCCCAAAATAATATAAAATATAAAATAATATTGACATGTACATATCACGTTTGGAAATTACACCTTATCAATATTTAATAGTATGGTAGATTTATAGTAGTATCTCACCCACTTCATGTTAGGTATCGGGATAGGAAGTGGGAGCTGATGGTCTGTGAATTTAAATTTTTTCACATCATGGGAGAAACATAACAATGTAAACTCCAGTGATCTTATCACGATATAGTTCAAGGACCTCGTGTGGATTTGACAGAGCACAATAATAAAATCGAACATGTACCTTGTTCGGATCAAGACTGTGCAAGTCTGTCGTAGGATGTCAGTGACCATTGCTCAAATAATCCGACGTCTAATGCCTCTAGATCACCCACACACACCTCTTAAATCTTCTTGCACGTCATTCATTGGAATCTGGGTGCTAGCGTAATACACCAATGAGTCCTTCGACGCAATGGTGATCACCACAAGCAAGAGTCTTCGATTCAAGATGGATGAACTTGAAGATATTCCTTGCATGAGAGAATATCTCTCTAGAATCCCGGAGGAGAGATAAGCTCTCAATTACAACACATGAGTAGTTCCGTGTGAAGATCCAATCTCTCACTTATATAGGGAATATCTAAAATACCCAGTATGGGTTTCGGTCCCCCTTTTAATAGACATTCAGAGTATAAGTTTTATAAATATATATTTATGAAAAATTAAATTATTCCATAAATAAATTTTAATATTTTATCACTAAACACAATATGTATTAAATATATATTGTGTGATAAAATAGAGTCTATTATTCGAATCACTTCTCCGGAAAATATTAACGGAACCCAGGATAAATAAATCTATTTGAATAATATTTTATCCTTGTATTTACTTAATCAAGTGTAAAAACATGTTATAAATAAATTCAACAAATTATTACAAACATTAATAGTTAAGGAATTTATTTATTACCTGGTGATCCATAGAACATGTATAATATTTGGACCCCATGGTGGGGCCCACCAAGATCTATATTCATATTCCACAGAAAATGGAAGATTCTCAAAGCACTCTAGTTTGTGACCCTCTAGGCCCTTATCTCAAAAGTAGAGAATAATATTCACCGAGCATGAGTGGGGTCCTGCAACCCATCGAGGCCCCTATAGAGATAAGGTAAATTCAAAGCAACGAATACCTTCCTACGAACATGGTCTATCTAATATAATCTCTTCTTCATCGATTTTTCAATAAGGAATAAAGCACACTAGTGTCATAATCTTTAATCCTGCTTTATTTTATTTGTTGATTTTTCTATATAGTATTAGCTTCCAATACAATGGAAATGGATTTAAAGAAGGTGAAACCATCATAATCAACTAGGACCAGGATATATCTTACTTAACTCAAAAGTGAATAATCTTATCTTGGCAATTCAATCAATTTCATGTGACCAATGATGTACCCAAAACAGACTACCTTGCCACAAAATCATTTCCAATGTTTTATTCTTGCATCAAAGTACGTAATTAAATAAAATACATTTATAATGATATCATGTCTTGAGAACAATACACATATTTGTATATAGGAATGAAAAATGAAACCTGAAACATGTGGTGTTCCTATTATGCATGTATGTCATCATGATCTCTACTACTAGAGATCATCAAGTGAGAAATTCATGAAAAAAAAAGTCTCAATTATTACAAGCCCACAACACCTGATGGTCACACATCATCTGTGTCCTTTCAGAATGATGTAACTGGACTATAGGAAATTACTTTAAGATTAATTTCATGGCATCTTGGGGTTCTTATTATAGTCTGGGATCTTCTACAGCCCACTGATACGACATGTAATCTTAGAGTTTACCATAAACAAAGTGGATGTATAAGTATCTAAACAATTAGGGAAATATAAACACATGTATATATAATAATCTACATACATGTATTGGTAATCAATGTACAATATATGTTCTGTCTAGGTAACCCACATTCTGCACTCCCACGTGCACTAGATATAACTACAAACAAGTCTCAATCTGCTAGCTATCACATGAGAATCATGCTTCTACTGAGAAATGGATTTAGTCAGGGGGTTTGACACGTTATCCTCTATGGAAACTATGTTAACTGAAACATCACTTCTTTGAGTAAAATCCCTCATGAGATGAAACTTCTGAATAATATTCTTTTTCCACTCGTGAGACCTGGGCTCCTTGCATGCACCATTACAGTAGTATTATCGCAATGTATTGGAATTGGGAAAACACTGCAAGGAACAACACCAAAGTTTGATATAAATCATCATATCCAGACTACATCCTTTTCTACATCATAAGGATCGATATATTCAGACTCTGTTGTAGAATCATCAACCACAGCTTGCTTCGAGCTCCTATAGCCCACTACACCACCATTTAAGAAAAAGATGTAGCCTGACTGCGAGTTTAGATCATCATGATCTCTCTGGAAACTGGAATTCGTGTATCCTCTCACTAATATTTCCTCATCTCCTCCATACAACAAGAATATATCCTTAGTACGCCTCATGTTATTTAGGATAGTTTTAAAATCTTCCCAATGCAGCTCTCCTAGATTGGGTTGATATCTACCCACCATGACCAAATCGAAGGCAACATTAAACCTAGTATATATCATGTCATACATCATAGAACCCACTGCCAAGGCATAAGGGATTCTAATTATTCTATCAATCTCCTCCTGTGTTTGTGGACACATTTTCTTGGAGATATTTATACAATGTGACATATGTAACAATCCTCTATTGGATTGTTCCATATTGTTCATTTTGAGGACCTTTTCAATATATGTACTTTGACTTGACCCATGTAGCCTATGAAATCTATCTCGATAGATAATGATCCCTAGAATATAGGCTACATCACCTTAGTCTTTAATGCAGCTGAATTCATTTAGCCATGTCTTAACTGAGTGTAATACTTGCACCTCATTTCCTAAAATTAATATGTCATCAACCTATAACACTAGGAAAACGATGGAATTCAATTAAACCATTTTATAGACACAAGGAACTCTTTCATTTTTGACAAAACAAATATCCCTTATGGCCTCATTAAAATAAACATTCCATGATCGTGATTCCTGCTTCAACCCATAAATGCATCTCTGCAGCTTTCATACTTTATTGGCTTCATTTGACTTGAAAACCCCTTTGGGTTGAGTCATATAGTCATTTTCAACCAACATTCTACATAGAAAAATAGTTTTGATATCCATTTTCCTAATTTCATAATCATGAAAGACTGCTTTTTCAAGTAGTATTCTGATGGATTTAAGCATTTCTACTGGTGGGAATGTTTTATCATAGTCATTTCCTTGATGTTTCCTAAAACCCTTTTCAACCATTCATGAATGAAAGGTATTTACCTCATCATCCATGTCTAGCTTCTTTTTTAATACCCATTTTCATCCATTGAGATTTACATAAGATAGAGGGTCTACCAAAATCCAAAATTAATTTGGGTACGTGGACTCTATCTCAGAATTAATGGATTCTTTCCATTAAGTATCTTATTTTACTTATACTCTCCCCTTGTAGTTTAGAGGGTCAACATCCTCTAGGACTAATGTGTCACCTTACACAATGACAATAAAACCACAACCCTCTAGTTCTATAACTTATCATGTAGACCTTTATAGTGTTTGTGTCTCAAGAACAACTTCTTCTTCCACATCCTCTTGTGGAGATTGTTCCTCTACCAAGCCTTGTTCATCTGGAGCATTAAAATCATAGAAGTCAATATTTCTCCCACTATTTCCAATACAATGTGTTCCCTTTCTAGAAATATGGCATATCTTTCCACACCGACTTTTCTATCTAAAAGGTTATATAGGTAATATCCTTTGGTTTCTTTAGGATAACCTATGATGGCACACTTGGTGCTTCTATATGATAATTTTTCACTTGGTAATGTGTGAAAAAATGCCTCACACCCCCAGATACGTATGTGTGTCAGATTGGGTTTCTTTCCAAACCATATCACATATGGACTCCCATCTTCATCTTTAGTTGGCACCGGGTTAAGGGTGTATGCTTTTTTCTACAAAGTGTATCCCCAAAAGGATAATGGAAGAGTTACACGACTCGTTATAGATATAACCATGTAAATAAAAATACAATTCCGCATTTCACTTACACAATTCCATTGTGGTGTATAAAGAGTGCTGAGTTAGGATACTATCCCACACTCCTTCAAGTGATCAATGAAAGCTTGGTTAAGAAATTATCCATGTTGGTATGAGCAGAGTGCTTTTATCTTCTTACCAAGTAGTTTTTCTACTTTCATTTTGGTATTTCTTAAATTTCTGAAAGGAATTATTCTTATAACTCTTTAATTAGATATATCCATACCTACTATAGTCATCGGACAAGTATTGAAGAACGAAAAACTACCCCTTGCCTCTATTGGAAATGGAACACATACATCAATATGTATTAGTTCTAGTACAACATTGGCTTTTTCTCCTATCCCAAAGAATGGTTCTTTGGTCATATTTTCTTTTAAAAAATCTTGACATACATCCAAGGGTTCTAATTGTACTAAGTATAAATACCATACTTGATGTAATATTTATAATCACTTCTTACTTACATGACATAGCTTGAATTTTCATAAGAGGGTGATATATGAGTCATGTTGGGTGGTTTTTTCATTGATTTCCATTACGAGGTTCTCGATTTCTAGCATCTAGAAACATTTTTTAAGATGTTCCATAACTTAACATATGTTTTCCCTATAAAAGAGAAAACATTAAATTCCAAAAATGAAGTAAAATTACATTGTGTCTAAACTCTATACAGAGATAATTCTCTAGGTTATAGAAGGTACATATTAGAAATTTTTAAAACTAAAACCAAACCACTTGGAAAGGTTAAGTGATAGTCTCCCAATGACAAGGCTTCCAGACTTGCACCGTTTGCAACTCAGAGATCCACTACCCTTTTTTCAATCTTCTTGAACCTACTTGGCCCCTTTATATGAATACTAATGGGTGATCCACATGTTGTATCCAATACCCATGCTATAATAATGATATATTTCATTCAATGAAAAAAATACATGAAGTAGAAGAATCGGTCTACTTTTTATTCCCACCTCTGCAATTCTTCTTCTAGTGTCCTTTCTTTCTACATCCAAAGCAGAAATATTCCTACCCATTACTATTCTTTTGAATATTTGGCTTCTTTGTAGGATGATGCATTAGTGTCTTTGGACTTGATTTGGCCTTATACACCTTTTCCTTTCACTTGTTTTTAATTTTCACCATTAGGACAGATGAATTGGTATTTTTCATATCCTTTTAATATTGGAGAACTAAATCCAAAAGTGTGGGAAGTTACTTTGTCATAGCATTCATGTTATAATTGATAATAAAAGTCAAGAATCATGGTAGTAAAGTAGAATTAATGAGATCCACTTCTAGTTATATGTTTAATTTGAAGCCAAGGGATTAAACCTTCCCAATATAACCAATCATTTTAAGTACATGAGGAGAAAATTGGTTCTTTTTTGCTAGCCTGCTCTTATAAAGGGCACTTGAGATCTCATACCTTTCCTGCCTATATCTCTCCTAATATAATTATTCGAAATATGAGAGAATCTTGCAGGTATTCGCATCCTCCTATATTTTCTTCAATTGGATGGACATGGAGGACAACATGATGCATTGGAAATCAATCGCATTGTCTATATGCCGTTTCCATTTATCTATTTTGGCCTTACTTTCTCCCAGAGGAGGCACATCATGAACTGTGGATTCCAAAATATATAACTTCCTTTCATAGCGTAGTACTATGAACAAGCAACTATACCACTCTTGGAATTTATTTATGGTTAGGAAAATTTCATTATCCAGAATTGGTCACAGAGATAAAGTACTTGTGGGGTTGGTGATTTCCATTTTAAATCTATATCAGATAAACATTAACAGTTAGTTCATTGCCTTGATTACCTTTTGAAATTTATGATTAATAAATTTTTTTATAATTTTAATGTCTCCCACTATTTTAACGATCTTTAATAGCCCTCACTATTAGATTTGGAATACTCTGTCACATTAGTACTCTAGTGGAAAAGATCCTCAAAAACTCCCACATATTCTACAAGATATGGCTAATCCACTACTCGAAGGGTTTCAAGGTAGGTACTAGGCTGGTCAGCCACATGATTCTAGTTCATTATATTGTTGAGTAAAGTCTCATATTTTGGAATCCTAACCTGATTCCCTCAACATATTTCCTCTCATGTTATAGCAAGTTAGCTATGGCTAATCCATGAATACTCACTTTTCTTATGTCGACCTAGTTCTCTCATGAAAACTCCCTGATAGTAAAAGGCACTCTAAAATGTGGATTATGAGCACCCCAAACACTTAGTTTTGTTTAAGTGCGTGAAATAGAAGGCATTTGTACTTAATATAAATTTTGAGGTATTTTTATATTTATTGATGAATATAATCCTTTACAGTTTAAATGTTCAAACTAGATTTTCGCGCTCACAACCGAACATACAATAGAAATACATTCTTCACTTCTTTATAAATTTTTACCTTGTTTACTATTCTATGTTATTATGAAATAATCACGCATTCACATAAAATAATAAACAATGCATAAATGTAAATCATGAAATCCAACTGGTGATCATAATTCTATTATGATCGATCCATAATGGATCAATCTTCACCTAGGGGCATCCAGACCTGAGTTGACAACTGACTGACGTCGCAGCTAGCCCTAGTGCAATGTGCTCAGCTCCCTTATAGATTACCAACTCAACAAGGTGGGATTTTCATCTCAGATCATTATCGTAAAATTAACAATATACTTGCATGTAGGCGAGGGGGTCTAGGGGTACAAAATACAACTAGTCCATTGAACGTGCATGCCCTTATACATATTTGAATTAAAAGATTATTCAAAAAATGTCATTTATCTAATTAATTGTTAAAATCATCAAATGAACTGAATAAATAATTAAATAAATAAACCAGAAATGCACGGTTCGGTCACTCTCTCAAGAAAAGTTGGTAAATATAAAGTGCAATTAAAATTAAACTGCAATATAGTTAAATAGTATAAAGGCTCTACAATAAATTCAATGAATTCAAATAAAATAAAATAATTTATTTTTATCAGTTCCAAATGTTTAATTTAATTTTATCTCCAAAAATTAAATTAAACAATTAATTTAATTTGAATGCTAAAAAATAAGTTAAACCACTAATTTGATAGTAAATATAAAAAAATAAAATAAACCATTAATATTATTTTAGACATAATAAAATTAATGTTTCAGATTCTAGTTGAAGATAAACAAAAAATAATTCTAATTAATTTAATTTAGAAACTAAATTAATTAAGACTAATTAGTAGGGTTAGCTCAAGTTGGGGAAGGAGTCTGATAGGACTGCCAACTTCCAGGATGGTGTCATACTAGAGATGGGCCGAATCACTGCGTGACTACGACGCGACCCTGGTGGGACCACAGCAAGACTGAGGCGGGACCACGACTTGACCATGGTGAGACTGCGGCGTCACCACGATGACTGATCCAGCAGTACCCCTGTTGGGGCAGTGTTCTCTAGCGAGGCGAAAGGGTGACGACAGGGCGCGTCAGTCCGACAAGGCTCGCTAGTCTGGTGGCGTGATGCTCAGGTGATCCGAAAGGGTGGAATTTCCTTGTGGCCGAGATGGGGAGACTGAGACGGTAGCAGGCGGCTCGGAGCTCTGACGAGATCCGGAGCACCGACCTATTGCTCGTCTGACAATGACGGGGAGGCAGGCTTGGGTCTTCGTCGTCCGGGCGCAACAAAGGGGAGGCGGGGCGAGCTGGTGTGGTCTGGAAAGACGTGAATCAGATGTCAGTGAGGAGGTCCGGGTAGCATGAGGATGGTACTCCAGGAGGTTGTGGTCCAGTCGGGATAGCGAGGCGGAGGCAGCACAATAGGAAGGGAGGGCGGGTGCGGTGCTCCAGCGAGACGTGAAGGGAGGTAGCCCTTGGTAGAGTGGCATGGTGAAGCCAAAAGGGGAGAAGGGGTATGGTATTTGGGTGTGCGGCTCCTACGTGATGAATATGACCCTGTAGGTCTTCCCTCCTTTTTTTAATTTTTGTCTTTTGACAGAACAAAAAACAAAAACCTCCATTTTTTTTATAAAAGGAGAATACCCAATTTGGCGTCCTCATCTCCAAATTTTTTATTTAAAATTTATAAAGCGTAAAGACTTAAAAAAAGAATATTACATGAACCAAAGTCTAAAGAACCCTTTTATATTTTTATTTTTTATTTTTATTTGATAAAAATAAAATCATATTATTTTATAATATATTTTATTTAACTGCTAAAAATAAACTCACCTAAAAAATTCCCATGACAAGATTCCAACCAAAGCATGGATGGATTTAGACACAGAACACATAAATAATTAAAACATGTTCATTAAAGATAATAACATGAATATCTTAAAACTGATGAAGTCGATCCCATTAAAATTTCCAAATGGTTGTAACATGGCCATTCAGAAATGTATCGACGTATGATCATATCTGTTGGAACCAATTTAATTCCCCATACTTAAATTAAATGAAAATTAATTTTTTAACAATGATAACACCACACATCCATTTGATACCACTGCAAAGTACCAGGATGGGTAGCAGAAGCCGATGGGCTAGAAATTTAAAAAATTTCACATCACCAGAGCAATGTAACCACATCGACATCGGTAATCTAATATGAGTACAGTGTGAGGACCACACATAGATTTGACATAGCACAAAAATAAAACTGAACATGTACCTTGTTCGGATCTAATGTGTGCAAGTCCATCATAAGATTCTGGTGACCATTTCTAGAACACTTTGACATCGAAGCCTTCTAGATTTTCCAAACACGCCTCTTAAATATTCTCAAGCGTCATTCGTTGGAATCTAGGTGCTAGCGCAGTACACCAATGAGTACTTCGATTCAACGGTGATCACTGAAAGTAAGAGACATCAATCCATGAAAGAGGGGATTGAAGAGCGTCCTTGATTGAGAAAATCTCTCTCTAGAATCCAGGAGGAGAGAGAAGCTCTCAAATCTAACACATGAATAGTTCCATGGGAAGAGCCTCTCTATTACATATATAGGGAATATCTAAAATACCCGGTATGGGTTCCTGGACACCATGTAATTGATATTCACAGAATAAGATTTATAAATCTTTATTTATGAAAAATTAAATTATACCATAAATGATATTTATAATTTTATCACTAACTGTAATATATATTAAATATATATTGAATGATAATATTGATTCCATTACTAGACTCACTTTTTAAAATATTAAAAAACCCCTGATAATTTAATCTATTTGAATAAAATTTTATCATTATATTAACTTAATCACTTGTAAATAAATGTTATAAATAAATTCAACAAATTAATCCAAACGTGAATAACAAAATAATTTATTTATTTCATGGATATCCCTAGAACATGGATAATACTCGGACCCCAAGTGTGGCCCACCAAGTTATATCTTTATATTCCTCATAATAGGGATGATTCTTAATGGGCTATAGTGTTTAACCCACTAGGACCTTATCTAAATACTAGTGAATAATATTCACCAACTAAGAGTGGGGTCTAGAAACCCATTGAGGCCCCTATAGATATAAGGTAATGTCAAAGAAATGACTACCTTTCTACGAAAATGGTTTGTGTAATATAATCTATTCAACATAGATATATTAATAAAGTATAATAAAAACTAGTGTCATCATTGTTAATATTTATTTATAATATTTGTTGATTTTTTCAGATAGTATTACCTTCCACTACCATGACCATGGATTTAACGAAGGTGCAACCATTCTAATAAACCAGGCCCTAGATATCTCTTCCTCAACTCGATAATGTCATATTCTATCATGATCATTCAATTAATTTCATGTCACCAATGATGTACCCAACAAAAACTACGTCACCCAAACTTCATTTCCATGGTTTTCTCCTTGCATCAACATACACAATTACATGACATACATTGATAATGATATCATGTATAGAGACCATTAGACATGTCCATAGATACGAATGACCAATGACTCCTAAAACATATTGTGTTCCTTTTATGCTTGTATGTCCTAATGATCTCTACTACTATAGATCATCATGTGAGAACTTCATGAGAAGAAATCTCAATTCTTATTATCGCCCAGCTCATGATGGTCACACATCATCTGTGTCCTTTTGATAATGATGTAACTGGACCATAAGACACTAAATTATCATTACTATCATGGAAACTTGAGGTTTTCATTATATCCTAGGATCTACTATAACCCTTTGATACAAAATGTAATCTATGGACATTGAAATAAAAAAAAGTTGATGCAGAAGTATCTACGCTATTATTGAAATATATACACTTGTATATATAACAAACTGCATACATTTAGTGGCAATCAAAGTACAATACAATTTGGGTCTAGGTCACCCACCTTAAACACTTCACATATCAATGTGGCCCCATGATGGGAAGACCCCCAAAAAAAGAATTCAAAAAACTATGATGTGTTGTTAAAACACTAGAATGACCAGCAATATTTTAGTATTGAAAAATTCATGGTAGGCCTATTTCTAATTTTGGAGACTTATTATGATAGTTAGTTTACCAATTAACATCTCTAACGAGGAAAAAATGATATTTAACATATAAAATTTCCTGAAATAAGATAATGAGAGTCTCAAAAATCATTTTCTGGTGGATTGGGTAAAATTATTCTATGAATATGCATCTTGTAGATGGATAACTATTAAATATAAGAATTGAGAATCTATAAGGAAGGTAAGAATCTTATAATTGAAAAAATTTCATCCATAACACTCAAGACAACAGATTTCCATATTTATCCCTCAAGACTGTTCGATATCATGAAATACCTCTTCCTGAAAAAATTGAAAATAGGAAAACATTTGTTAGGAGGGTTAAGAGAGAAAGGTCAGTTGAAATTCATAGAATTGATGAATAAGGTCAAAACATTCCAAATAGAATATTTTCCAAGGACCATTATAGTGTCCTTTGGTAAGACTTTGTTAAATTACCAGAGCTTAGAAAACTCAATAAGGATGGGCTGAATGATCTCCCAGACTATTTCCCTATCCATCAAATATTGGGGAGCTATATCCAATAGAACTCAATCTCTAAGGATATACTCCAAAATATGGTTGATTTTGGGTAGGCCATGTCAAAAAAACCATCGTTATATTTATACCACATCTCTTCTACCTTAATTAATGAAAAATAATAATCGTATGAAAATTTGAAAATATTTTCATGCAAGTTAGATGACTGGATGACTAGGAAGTCATTAAACCATGAAATCTTTATACTTTTTCTGCAATATTATCAGTCACTAGGGAATTTAATTCCCCGTGCTAGGTAAAAGATGGTATCTTCATTAGAACCACATATCAAGAATCAATCTACCTAGTATCAATAGAATTACATGCTAGAAGAAGAGCCTCTAATAGTATCAAAGACTATCCATACTCATTGAGATTTATTGTCCCCAACAATGGGGGTTGTTACACCATACCACCATACAAGAAAATGGGCATGATCTGGGAAATGATATTCTAATAGGATGAGGAGTCTTAATATGACTCGGTAAAAAACATCCAGTTGACTAACCCCAAAATATATGATGATGACATATATGAAACTGATATCCCCATCTACAATTGTGGATGACATCATAGAGGATGAAGAGGAAATGGTAGTCTATTTTTTCAGAACCAGCTTTCTATGAATTATTTCTACCAAGTCCTTATATACTATTGAATCAATGAGATATACACTCCAACTAGTTCAAAAAGAACATATATAGAATCATTAATCATTAAGGTATAAATTGGATGAAACCATACTAATGTAATGACTAAAGGTCATGATGGTTTATAGAAAATATCACAGAATGGGGAGACTGGTCTATCCTAACCCAAAAACCTAATAAATACCACCAAATATTAGTTATGTGAAGGAGATGTGAACATAGTCAACTTAAGTATCAGGGCCTCAAGATAGGGAGAAACCTCATGGAAAGAATCATTGAACTTTGGTTTATAATAATGAAATCCTAAAGTATATATCGATTTAAATATATAATATCTGTTTTGGACTCCCTTCACCCATCATAGTATCTTAGGGAAGCCGTTTTTGAGGCTCTATTAAGCCCTAGAGTGATCAAAACTGACGTTTTTGAAACTGAAACATATTTCATAGAGAATAGAACTACTAAATAACATATAGTCATCACCTTTGGGGAATTAGACCGAAATAGAACTATACATCGAAACATCAATCCCTTGTATGTTTGAGTAAAAAACTCAATTTTTCTGTGGGTTTGAAAATCAAAATACACCCTAGTAGAGACATGATTTATCTTCATCATTTCATTAACGGTATTGTTATAAAGAATGTATTATCTGATTTCCTGTTGTATTTTACTAGTAAATCCACCAAACTCCATGAATTAAAGTGTTTTTATATACTGTGTATGCACTATGATGGAATAAAACACATTAGATGAAAAATTTTGATCTATATCCACTGAAAAATGGAATAATGCATTTGATGTTACTATAACTAAACTTGAAGATCTCACAATTGAACCATTTTAATATTTTAAATTGGAGCCTATTAATATAAATAAAGGATTTTATGATCAAGAGTAGGTAATTAATAAATTTTTTTCTGCCATAATTTTGATTGAGAGTTAATCCATGAAATTTACTTTTCTAACTATAATATTTTTTTCAATCATTATGATAAAAGACATTTTATTATAGAATATGGTCCATATGATCACATAGATTAAGGGATTTTAGGGTAACAACGTCAATGCCCTTATGATAGGGTTATTATTGACAAATCTCATGGTAATTAAACATGATTTGTCTTATTTGGATGATTTAGGGCTTCTGGATCTAGGAAAATATAGTGTCTATGGATAGGATGTTGATGCTTGATAAGGTTTTTTTGTATATGATATCCCAGTATTGGAATATATATGCTAGAGATCATGTTAAATATCCACATACCACTATGGGTAAAATTGAAGACTTCTATTTATTTGGAATATTATAGTAATTAATATCCTTTATTGGGAATTTGAGTGGTTATATGATACTCAACATTTTTATCTTTAATTTTATTTACATTTTGTTTTATTTTTTATTTTACATTAAACTTATTTATTTATACAGAAATAATTCAATATATTGATAGTGTTACTCTTTTATACATTTAGGCATTGTATAAACTATTATTTCATTCTTTCAACAAAAGAATTTTATGTTTGATAATAATAAATGAGAGTGGGATGGGAGTTTTTTGTTCATTTGTTTCCAAAAATCCACCCCCATCTTTTAGTGAAATATATATACCTTTTGGGAATATCAATTTGTATTATATAATGTCATGTAATATCTAATCATAACATAGTTTGTGAGTTAGAATTAACATTTTTGTCTGTTTTTTATCAGATCTAAAAATTTCCCCAACACTCATGTGTACAAGAGAAAAGGTCATATTGTTTAAAATATGGTGGGTATGTATATTGGACTAATTGAAAATCTAAATCTTAATAGGACACATATATTCAATGGTAAATACTTTCCATACATGATATATTTAATGGATACATATGCTATCAATGCATGTGTTGAGAATTACATGATTCTAAACATAAATAATATAATTAAAGAGAAAGATACGACTAGATTTAATCTAGATAAATGATTAGAATTCCAACAAAAATTTGGTTTTAGGAATACTAATTTTTGTGTAAATAAATATAATATCTATAGTCCTGCTTCATATTTTTAAATTATAAATTGAATTTAGAAAAAGGCAGTGGTTACTTATTTTATATCATTAAAAGTTATTGAAACAAAAAATGCAATGCATAAGGCTGATTATCATCGATTAAAAATTATACTAGGTGAATATGTGGCTCAGATGCATAATATTATAATTATTAATGTAAAAGGTATTTAGACCTTTGGATAAAAGGAAATATTGTATAGTCAATTGGTTGTTAAAATCATCAATATCAAAACTAAGGAGCAGGAGTCAATGTAGAAATCTATTTATGACATAAAGAACATTATGAAGCTTAGCATAGAAAAATTTACTAGTACTCTGATGTAATATAAGAACATACTAAAGGGAGATGATAAAAAATAGAAAATGGCAAATGGAGTTTCATTTACATCAACTTATAGATCTTTAAATTCAATTTCTCAGAATTTGAATCCCACCACATAAAAAATAAGAACATAATTTTTTTGGAAGTTAGTAGTCCAAATATTACTAAAGGGCTATATGAAAAATTATATAAAAGGATATTTGGATGTCAAAATTTCCAGTGATATTATTAGTTTTTATTTAAGAACTATAAAATAATCGTAATAAATAATCTGCATAAACTATATGATATTAGTGCAAAATCTGAAGAACATTTGACTAGATTATCTAAAATTTATGATACATAAAATGTTATTACAAGATAAATTATATATGAAAAGGGAATAATAGTTTGTAGGTGATACATACATGCAACATTAGTGAAGATTCATGTTCTGATTGTTCGTAGGATGATAGGGGCAGAATTTGGTGCATTAATGATTATTATGAAAACACAACTTATCAAGCTCCATTAAATGAAAATTGTTTTCTGAGTAAAATAAAAACAGATAATTTCAAAATATTATCTTTGTAAACAATGTTTTCAGATTCATTGGACATCAATATCCATTTTCGGATATATTGTAAGTATTTATTCAATGTTAATAAAAAATAATTCAATTTATAGATGAAGTTGAAGATAATTATCAATGAATCTTGAATAGAAACATTAGACTTTTAATATCCACCCATTTTTTTGATATGGTCTCCTCTGTCTAAAAAACCACCCCCACATGAATAAAATCAAACTAAAGTAAAAATAATGTTTGTTGGGGAAATGAAATATATAATAGCTGATGAACATTTATGTAACTGGTTCTTAATTTCTAAGTTAGTTGAAATAGTGGCCTTTGAACAACCACAAAATGAAGAAGTAAAATGGTACCTATATTATGAACCCAATATTTTATAGTGGAATAAAACCTCTCATATAAACATAAATGGTTGGGTGAAAATATGACCCTGATGTGGAACCAAGAATACAATGTGAAACTTATTCAGACATGTGGTTCCATGAAGGATGGATAAAATGAATCCTATCATGTTAAACCAAATGGATGAGTAATACATTTCTTGAATAATTGACCTAAAAGACTGCGTGAAATTATGCTTGAAAAATAGACCTAAGATTACTATTTTTCAGCAAAAGAATAAGAGAAGGTAGGTTCACACAAGGATGCACCAGAAGGCAGTATAGTGTATTCCTAGAAGAGGGAAGATTGAGATATATAGAAGTAAGTATCTATATATGAATATATTTATAGATTTAGGTTATCTAGAGGGAGGCCTTGAGTGTGCAATAGAAAGTGTTAGGATTTTAAGGACACGTGAAAAAAAAGGAAGATGATACAAATTAATCATTATACCACAATTTATTATAGGAATGTTCTAGATAATAAATGTAAGTATAAGATGAAAAAAGAGAAGAATAAGGAGGAAAAGAAGAAGAAGAAGAGGTAAAGGGAATGAGGAGGGAGAACCCTCAAAAGAAGAAAACTTATTGGAGACAAGGTTAACACCACCCTATTTAAAACCTATAAAATAGTAGATCTAAAATTGAAAATATTATATGTGTGAAAATAAAAGGTAACGTCTCCCATATTTATTTTCGTCACCTACTATTAACTATAGCCAAATAATTACTATAAAATACAATTCTACCTATTAGAAGTTAATACACATGCCTACATATGGGAAACCCAAAAATCCCTCTCCCATTATTATCATTATCATCCCACACCCCCAAATACCTAACATTTTCCCATCATGAAAAAAATCATATTCCTGGAGGTAAAATAACAGTTTTTTGAATATTTTTTACCTTCATGTAATCTAGTTTCCTATAGTACCCAAAATCGTCCAATTACTTACTAGATAAATCAGATGAAAGATATATTTTTTCTCCTCATCCACCATATATCAATGTATATATTATTTCCCAGAGATTATTTTTTAAAATATTTAAAAAAAATTATACTGTAAGCTTTCCCACATTTTGATGTTGCCTCTTAAATTGGTTCGACAATTTATATCACTTGAATAACTTTTATGAATACAATAATATTCCTATAGATATGAGGTTGACACTCAAATGTGATAAAAATTATGAACTATATGTATATGAACCAATATTTTACATAAGGATGTAACTAGTCTCATAATGATCTTGTTTGAAGTTATGATTTGAAAAATTCCCTCTATAAATTCATTCTCCACTAGTTCTATTTCATTTTGAAAAAAATCACTAACTTGTGTGAAAAATACTATATTAATTCTATGAAACAAAAACCATTGTTGTGTATAGGTTACCTAATAGAAATACCCCATCATAGATAAATTTTATAAAGTTCCTAAAAACCCTCTAATGTCTAATGGAAAAACAACTCAAAATGAAAACATCCAACATGTTTTGAATCAGTTAAAATATCTAATTAAACAATATGATTCCTCATTAGATCCAAAAACTCCCAATTTTCTATAATAATTTGCATAATTTAATGGCTTGTATGAATACCTAATCCATGATCCTTGAGACTCATCATACCCGGACATCCTCCATCTCGTTCTTGGTTTCTATAAACAAGAATACTAATAAAATAAAATAAAATAGAATATGAAAAATTGACAACATAATCATTGTGGTATAAATTTTGAAACCTCACACTAATTAATCCCAAACAATTAAGAAGAAAACAATTTCAGCTACACCACCCCAAAATAATTTGTAGGGAAAGAGAGTCTTATATTACAATTACTCTATGAAAATTAGGATTTTTCAGATTCTATTTCACAATAAACCAAATGGAATCATATTAATATGTTTAGATACCCCATCCCCATATTTGTGAGATTCATAGAACTAAATTAGTGTCCCAAAAATTACACTATTGTTAGTATGAGAAGGTTTATCTAACACAATATGAGGAATTTGATGAAAATATAACTAACTTATAAGATAATACATATTTTCACAACCATTTTGTAGTGAAACCTGATGTCTTTTTGAAGAGAGTTCCCTTGGTGGTGGATTTTACATTCGTGAAACTGTAGTATTCCTTGGATTCAAAGTAATTGCTTAATCTTGGGGCTTCATTAGATTTGGAATCTATTTAGAATCATTGATCTTATAATGATGTTATATTTTTAATAATCCTTTAAATATAAACCAATAAAATTGGTGGCTTTGTTTAATAAATGGATCTTTATACATCTATATAGGACCTTTAACTAATACATCATTCACATAGATTATAGTTTTGTCTTATGGGACCACATATGTTTGTTTGAATAATCTCCAATGATCTAGTAGAATGAATATCTACCTTTTTATGTGATACATATGGAATATTTCCTTTTTGAGAAGTTCCAAAAACATCACATTTTTCACTTGTAATCTTGGGATGATCTATCCAAAAATCACACTCCTAAATTTTTATTATACTTATTTGTCCAATATGACCATGAATTATATATCACATAATGTTTTTTTTATTTTTCACCAATACAACAGGAGTTGGATGAATCACCTATTAGAAATAGATTTCCATTTTATTCACATGATAAATGTTACTTAATTTATGATTATATTGATACAAGAGTCTTTTTTTTGAATACTAAAATATTCACACTGTCATATAGTTTAAAAAAACATAATTGATTATACTTGATACCTTGCATATACTAAACATCATTTGATTTTATATTTTGAGATTCTATTTCATCCTATCAAACTCCATTGATTTTTATAGAAAAATAATTACTAAAATTGATTCCCCTATTTATGTTTCTCAATATTCATTAGAATATTAGTGTTACCAGTCATGTGGGAAGAACACAAACTATAAATTATCCCTGACTTGGTTCTTCTTTTATATTTTAATGAATCTTATGACAACCCTTTATTTTAATACAAATGAATTCATGATTTATTAAATTTATATACACCAAATAAATATCATAAAATCATAAATTATAGTTTATTTAGGAATTTGGTACATATAATAACACATTAAATAAGTAATAAAATAATATTATTGATGAATTATTTAATACGGTCTTAGAAATCATCGGTTATCCAAAACTGTATAGGATAACCTAGGACATATATAAGAAAGGGGAGGGTTTTAAATCCCCATAAGGGAATAAAAAAGAATAACATGAATAATAAATACATATAATGAAATAGAAATTTAAATGGGACATAAAAAATGTTATAATCATATCCATGAACAAATAGAAATGATATAATAGGATAACATAAAGGAAACATGGTAAAGTGGCCAAATATTTAAACATGACATCATAGAAATAGATTTAGGCTAATTACCAAGTCACCATAAAATGGTGGAAAAAGTATTATGATAGATTAGGTTCACTCCATAATCCCATTCAGGGTGTCTCATGAGACTAAAAAATTATCCAATACATTGGAGTTCAATATAATTCTGGGCGCACCGATTGCTTTCATATCATATACATTCATAAGTGTCCCAAAAAGATCACTAAATATAGGATCATATTTAAACACATTTAATTACAAGATAAAATATGTGGATTAAATAATAATAATTTTAAAATAAAATAAGTATATGTATTTCAAGATGAATACCCTTTAGTGGAAATTCTAATGGATTTCACAATATAAATGTTTGGTATGGAAAAATTGGAGTGCAATTTCGACAGCATAAGGGCGGTTCATAAATAATCATAAAATGGTTTAATGAGAGTGAATGGGGTATAAAATAACCTGGTAATATAATGGATAGTAAGAGGGATGTGGAAAATCAATTCAAAATATAATGAATTGGAAATAAAAGGCATAAAATGAAGACGATGCTTCAATAAAAAAGAGAATGAAATGATCCTTTTCCAAGAGAGGGTGATTCCAAAAGCTTTGTAATAGATTCATGAGATAGTTGTGGACCCTTGGGAGGGATATTTTTATGGGAGGAAAGAATAAATATGTGATACAAGGTATGTTAGTGATGATGAATTGTATATTTGGTTTGTCTATATAGGAAAATAGAGGGGAGTTCTATATCATTTAAAAAACATAGGTTTTGAACTCTATATAAAAATATAATTATAAACACAAATATTAATCTAGGTTTTTACCATTTCTTATACCAAATAGGATTTTTAATTACTTTTATATTTACATGGTCTCAAATTATTAAAATATTACCATTGGTTATTTGTAAGCGGGTCATGTTCTTAAGGAAATGATTTTAAAACCTTAAAATAAAATATATATTTTGAAGGATTCAGAAAGGCTTTATAAAATTATTTAATAACCTAAAAAAATTATTTTAAAGGGGAAATATATATTATCTCATATATACCCTTCAAATAATATATTATGTCACTTATTGGTCATTATGAAGTCACGATATGCTCCGTAGATTTATATCGTAATTAATTTTTACCCATAAATTCCACTATATCAAAAAATTATGAAAATATAACTATTTGATAAAATAAATGCCCAAATTCCAAAAATAATATTTATTTTATCCAAATAATTTTTAGAAAATGTTAATATTTATTTTTAAATTAATAATAATTATTTATTGATAAATGATGGGTTTTTACAACAATAGTTTTTGAACACTTATAAATATTATTTTTTACTTCATAAAATAATATTTTAATCTATAATTAATAAATATTAAGTAATAATAATATTATCTTCAAATATCATTTTATAAAAAAATTCACTAACTCATAAAAATTAAATTCTTAATTGAAGTTATACGTCACCTATCACGACCCGTACCCCGGGGCTCGTGCCATGACTACCCCAAGCCCACCTTCCATAGGCCAGGGGCTGGTGACTAGCACCGAAAGGCACCTTAACTAAAACTAGGATGGCATTGCCTTTATATACTGTAAACACACGCAACCAAGAACACAACAAGATACGAACATAAGTAAACTGAAAGTAAATAGAGTGAGTATAGTATGTAAAAGGGGCCAGAATAGAAGTCCAACTAGAAAGTAGAAGAAACTGAAAAGTACAAGTAAACTGAAACAGTTCCTTTGAAAACCCACCAAGGATCCTACCTGAAGGGTAGGTACAACTCTTGAACAGTCGTCTTTGCGGTACACCTCATCTAAGGTCCACCTCCGAGCTACCTCCAGTCCCAGTACACTCGTCCTCAATCAGCGTTATCCATCATCAGCACCAAGCACAACTGGGTGCGGGCATAGCCCGTGCAGGGGTGAGTATAACGATACTTAGTAGGGACCCCGAGACCCTCAAGGCCTCACAAAATCCACAATGGATAAATCACAAAGCATGAAAACAACTTACAACCCTATTTAGGTATATGCCCATACATATACCTAAGTTATAAGTAAACCCATCTCAATAATGAGGAAATACGAGGCCCAAATCATTAGCCCAAAACTCAACTGTTCCACAAATGAAGGAATACCATGAAGATAAGTACCATCGAGGTGTGCCACATAGAATAATTCCACAAAGGTATCACCACGAAGGTAAGGACTCAGCTCATACCAGGTATAACTTAGGTACAGCAGTAGATATGATTAGATGTAACTACCGAATCAACTTACTCTATTAAGAGGAAGACCCACATAGTATCCTAAATCATCATCAGACCAAAACATGATCCTTGTAGATCATCAATCACACACAGGATCCTAGTACATCATCAGACCCACACATGATCCTATTCCAGAATCAGACCCACACGTGATCCTATTACAAGAGACCCATGAAGGATCATAGAGTATTCCCTCATGGATTCATAGAGTGGATCTATTTGGGACCCTCAAAAATAGACCTACGTAGTATCCCAAAGCACATACCCACATAGGATCCCTTTCTCATGTTACAGCCAGCTACAAGGTTCCCGCACTAAGCTCGATTTTCTTCGGGAGGGTCTGCTCCTCAAGCCACTGGTCGATACTCCAACGGCCATGAAGTCCCACGAAGAAGTATCTTAAAAGACCACCACATCATAGGGGTATCAATGCAACAGAAAGTGAGTCAAATGGATGCCTTGCCTGTATGTTATTAGCCTCTTTGTCATGAGGGCCCGGTTGGATTCGTGCTCAATCCAACCTGACTATACCTCAACTTTATCCAAATCTCAGGGGGGTATACCAAAAGGACCATCTCGCTCCAAGGTTTCCGGTGCTAAAGAAAATTCATCAAACGGATGCACGTAGCTTATGATATGGTCGAAAGAACATTTAGGGTCGAAACTGGTCTGGGTCCGGTTTGACTCGAACCGGGTCGAAACTGGTCCGGGTCCGGTTCGACCCGAACCGGGTCGGACCCGACCCGTGCTGGGAGGCCTGCCCATACGTGTAGCTGGTCTCACACCAGGAGGCCCTGCCTGGGCACCCCTGCCAGGGTGGCCCAGCCAGGCTGCATGCGGGGGGGGAGTCGTGTGCCCCCCAACCTCAATCACCAAACGATTGAAGTCGTTCCGTCACCATGAATCATGTGAGACCCACCACAGGTCCCTCTCTGAAAAGAACGACCGTCCGAAACTACTGACCACTTTCTCCTCCCTGAGACGCATCATGCGCCACCCCTCTGTGGCATGCCAAATACTTGCTACCTTCCACCATCCACCGCATCCAGGCAAGCCTTGACCACTTGCTCCTACAGTGCGGTTGCATGCCACGCCTTCTCTGGCAGATGGCTCGACCACCCTCCCTCCTTCACCGCTTGGAACAAATCTGCGGCCCTTGCTCACCGGGTGGCACAGATGCATACCCCTGCTCCCATCATGCGGCCGGACTCAACCAGCCGCCACCCTCGATCTTCCACGGCCATTCTGCGGTGCCACAGTTGCACCGCCGCCATCTTTGTAGTCGTCTGTGGTGTCGGCCCCCGTTCATGAGCCCCTCGGGTGTCAGTTTCCATCCTCCATCACGAAGAACTCACCAAGAACCACAAAGATTTTGTGGTGAGGTCATTCCATGTTCATTTGGCCCATACCCTCCACATTAGAGTGGTAGAAAACGGCTCAAGGGAGGTGATTAAACGTCATAGAAAAATTAATGATGGTTAATCAAAAACACACCCATACCTTGAATTTTTGTTGACGTCGGTGAGGAGGGAAGGACGTATGCCAGTTCGTTGTCATACACAATGTTTCTTTTTGGATAGTGTGTTCTTCGTTAGAGGATGAGTTTCTCAAAGAGCTATCCCCAAGCCTCCCTTTCGCCAATGATTTCTCCCCCAGCAAAATGAGGAGCCAACCCGAATAGAATTTGATTATAAATTTATAGTCCCCACAGGACTACACATGCCCTTTCCAGTGTGCATTTTCCTCACTCACACACACCCTAGGAAGGACATGTGTTGGCCTTTGGGGACTATCTATAGTCAGATGACCCGTTCGGATACATGGGTGGGACCCAAAGTGGGGACCACGTGTCTGCAGGGCAACTTGTGGTACCTGGAAGGCCAAGACCCAACGATCTTGTTAAGGTGGGGTGTCTGTGCAATCAACAGGACCCAGTTGTTACATTACCCAAAAAATGCAATGTTTTCTTTAGCGAATCGAAATCACAAATCATTTATAAATTAACAATTATAAAAATTAAATATTATAATATTTATATTGAAAATACAATATATATTCACATTATTTTGGTATTGAAAAATACCCCTTTATTCCACCAGAAAAATCTCTTAGGTAAAGGTGCATGATGGTAATATTTTTATGGGGTGGTTTGACATACATGGTTTGATATGTGATCTTGTTGAGCATATAATTTCCCCATAAATGGTTTAGATCATGATTTAGTTATTGGATATCGGCTTGTTATTGATCAATGTAAAATCTCAATTTTTTTATCTTCCTCTAATACTCTAACAAATTTGATTTATTGGGAATTTACTTATTTTTTGATGTCATCACTTCCTTTTTCTGTGTAAATTTTATTTATCAAAAATATATATGTATATTAATCATATGATCATTTTTCAACATCAATATTAGTAACCTTTATGATTCCTAATGGTATTTTATATCTGATTGGATAAAATTAAGCCAAATAAGTTCTTGATTTTTCTATAACCATAAAAAATAATAGATTAATTAATTTAATCTCCAAGAAAAATTTATTTTTAAAATTTTGTGTCATTACAATCATACCCCCATACGAAATTTCTCCTTAGAAATTTGCATTTCATTTAATAAAACATATGAGGATAATTCAATTTCATCACCTCTTCTGATTCCCATGTCGCTTATTGAGACATGATGTTTATCTATATAACTTTGACTGTGTACATTTAATTATTTTTTATAACAATATATCCATAATCAAAGATCTTCACCAACAACTATTCATATAAAAGATAATTATCCAACCGTACAACCTTTGGATTCAGCACACATAAGGGTTCTGGTATGTACATTATTAGGATGGATATATGGAACACTAAATGTAATTATGATAGGTTAGGAGGAAGTTCTATTCAATATGCCAACACTTCGATGAGATAAAGGATGTCTAAGGGACTATTGTACCTTGGATTAACCTATAACTTCTTCCCAAATATAATGACTTTAGTCCATAGAGATATATGGAGAAATACCTCTTATATAAAATCAGTATCTAGTTCTCAGCAATGATTTCCAGTATATATATTCTTTCAACTTGGGGAATCCCTAATATTTTCCAGAATAGTCTTGACCTTCTCTATCATTTCCACAACCATTTTAGGACCCAATAGATTTCATTAACAAACATCAACCCAACATGTGGGTTTTTTGTTCCTCTTGCCAAAAAAGTCTTCATATTGATCCATTTGGATTCTTGAGTGGGAACTATTATTTTATGAGAACATGAACATATTAATATATTGATCCCATCCTCCATTGAAGTACATTGAGAATTTCCTCATTCTATCCTTGAGTGTCAGGATAGTTCTCTTAGATTGGAAATCAATTTGAGAGTGATAATACATGATGATGATCAATATAGTATTTAGTGCATGTTGGTGACTCTATGAGAACACAAATTTAATGATTGGATAATAATTAAATACAATTAATATTGGTGTTCTATACATCCTCACCACAAGACTAATTTATTTCTTATAGGTTGATCGAGTGAGTAGTCCTATCAAATTGTAATGAAGTGGGATGCATTTTTAAGATGATCCACTAAAACCCATATAACATTCATTCCTATACGTTTATTTATATGACCAGGGAAAAGGTAAATGGTTATGATTTCTCCTTTTCATGTAGGCATGGGTAAATATTCCATTATCCTCTGTTTTTTTCTTTTCATCCTCTAGTTTTTTATATATAAGATTACTTAATGTATATTATTTCGTCTCATTATTCATATTGTCCCAATAATAGTGCTCCTAGAGATCCTTATACATCTTCATAAACCTTAGATGGATGAATAAGGTTGAGATATGTGTAGTTTCCAAAAAATCATCCCTTAACTCAGGATTTTATTGTATATATAGTAATGAACCAAATATTAAAATCATTCTTCATTAACTCTGAACTATGATGGTTTCCCTTTTTTGTGGTGTACACCATATTCAAAATTCATATAACATCACTTTGGGAATTGTTATTCTTCTTCACAGGGGATAGTTGTGTAAAAATTTTGGAAACAATTGTTGATGTTCTTTCATTTATGAATCTGTCACGACCCGTCCCCTAGGGCCCGTGTCATAACTACCCCAAGCCCACCTTCCATATGCCAGGGGCTGGTGACTAGCACCAAAGGTGTAAATCCCGATAATTGGGAAGGTATTTCAATTATATAAGTAAACAAAACACCACAGAGTACAAGCGGAAGTAATATACTAAGTACAAACGAAAGTGCTGAAAAGTAAATGGGATAGAATACAAACCCAACTGAAAAGTACAGCTACAACTGAATGGAAGTACAACAGAAAAGATAAGTAGCTGGAAGAAAAGAAGCAGCTCCTGGGTCGTCCACCTCAGATCCTACCTGAAGGGTAGGTATAGATAGCGTAGCTCCTGGATCGTCCACCACGGATCCTACCTGAAGGGTAGGTACATATAGCCTCCACAATGCTCTCACCTGTCAACCTCCTCTGAGTATCGTCTAATCATGAAGTCCACCTCCAGATACTGACTCGTCGTGAATTCCACCTCCAGATACTGACTCGTCGTGAGGTCCACCTCCGGGTACCGTCCAGTCCTCGAACACTCGGCCTCTGTCAGTGTTGTCTGTCATCTTCATCCAACACAATGAGGTGCGGGCATATCCTGTGCAGGGGTGAGTATAAAGATACTCATTTGGGACCCCGAGACCCTCAAGGTCTCACTAAATCCAACAAGGATAACCACAAAAAAATATCTCAACAGATAACCTCTACTTAGGTATATGCCCATACATATACCTAAGTTATCAAGTAACTCATCTCAATCATTAGGAAAACACAATGGTTATTGACTCAGCTCAAACTAGGATTTTATTCATGATGGCGAAACCACGACTGCTGTAGAACTCCTCCTCTATCGAGTATAGCGGGTCTGCCGCTACAACCAAGCTCACCCCACTAACCTTGGACTACTAAAGTACTCCACCTGTCGAGTACTGTGGGCCTGCCGCTGCAACCAAGTGCATCCCACCATGGGTATGCCACTACAACCAAGCGCACCCCCTCATAGCCTACAAAGGTACTCCTTTTATCGAGTACCGCGGGTCTATCGCTACAACCAAGCGCACCTCCGCTGTGGTTCTACTGCTACAACCAAGCGCACCCCACTGGGCTATCCGAATCACTCCGAGACGATCGATCAACAGTCGTCAAGTCTCAGCAAGCTACTTGGTCTCTACACTCTACAAGCTCGTCACCAGGAGGGTCCGCTCCACGATCTACTAGTGGATACTCCAAGTATCACAAAGTTCTACGAAGAAGTATCCCAAGGGTCAGCCACATCATAGGAAACTCAACATAACAGACGACGCGTCAATTGGACACCTGGTCTGTGTGTTATCAGCCTTTTCGTCCCGGGGGCCCGGTTGGTTTCATGTACAAACCAACCCGACCGTATCTCAAATGTACCCCTAACTCTAATAGGTTATACTCATAGGGACCATTTCTCAATGTGATCACCAACGCCACTGACGGTTCGTCAAACGGACGTCTGGTCTGAAAGTTATGAGCTTTTCCGTTCTAGGGGCCCGATTGGATTTCGGGTTCAATCCAACTTGTCCACTATCCAACTATGACCAAACCTCAGGAAAAGTATGCCGAAAGTTCTGTCTCATCAAGAGTAATCTAACAAAGTCGACGGCACATCAATCGGACGTCCGGAGCTCAAGTTATAAGTGTTTCCGCTCCGAGGGCCTGATTGGTTTCATGTTCGAACGAACCTGGCCATACCCAAAGTTCTCCAAAACCATCAGTGTAATATACCGAAACGGACGTCTCGATCCAAGGATCTCTACGCAACTGACAGTGCATCGATCGGAGGTCTGTATCCCAAGATATGAGCAAATGAACCAACTTATCCGGTTTTAGGGGGTTTTGGGCCCGGACCGACCCGGCCCGAGACCCCTTGGGTCGGCCCGAACTGGGTCGACCCGAACCGAGTCCGGGTCCGGCCCGCTGGGGCATGGAGCAGCCCGGTGCGCGCGGCCCGGCCCGACACGACAATTAAGTCGCTCCCCCCTCAGTTTCCAGAACGGTTTGGCCGTTCCGGTTTGGTCCACCGCCGTAGTGGTTCTGTTTCGGCGGCGCCCCGGCGTGGCGCGCCGCTGTTGCTTTCCGCGAACCACCGGACGCACTCCGGTGGTCCGTTTTGCTCTCCGCCTTCACCAGCGGTCCTCCCAGGACCCAACCTTCATTGAGGAGGCTTCAAATTGACTTTGTAGTCCTGTTTCTTTGTCATCGTCGATCCGCATATCAAAAAATAAACTACGGAGGGTTGTCGGGCCGTGTTTGTTTGGACCGTGCCCTCCGCGTTAGGTGTTATCAAATGAAAAAAATTTAATCACACGCTTTTAAACATCGATGAGGATATAATTTATTCAAGTATAAATTATACGAATACCCTGCAATTTAATACCCACGCACGAGGGTATAATTCACATAAACATTATATATGAAAACCCCCTACCTCGATAACAAGTTGACGATCGAAGAGTGTCGCGGAAACGGTGTCACGAGGTAAAGCTCCGTATGCGCTTGACAGAGATCATCCAAGGTGGAGTGGCGTCTCACACTGGTTGTGGAGAGGAGAAGAAAGGCACAACGATCACTCCTTGCGGTGACATCGTTATTTGTCGGGGTCTTGACGTCTTTCGCGTTCTCCAATGAAGAAGATGAAGATTACTCTAGATTTTGAGTATTCTCTCCCAATCCTTAACACCACAAAACTCACCAAATAATAAAATAAGCTCCACTTATTTTATTAAGTCAGGCCAAGAGTTTAAAATTTAAAAACTCAATTAAATTAATTGAATTGAGGAGTTGGCTTAATTAAAAGAGAGGAGAGGGAAAGTCACAACATTAATTACAAGGAAGATATTAAGAGGAGTTTCAAGGGGTTATGGGGAATGTGAAAAGGTGGGGGCTCGTGTGGGCCCCACCTCTCCTCAATTCTTTCAAGGGAATTTAGTAACCAAACTTCCACACAAAGGATAAAACAACTTAGAAGAAAAATTAAATTGGAATACAATTTTATTTTATTCTTCACTTAAACCTCAAATTTTAAACAACTCCTCACGAGCAAACGCACCTTCGGAAAAGGCCTCCTTAAGAAATTACAGGCGTCGCGGTTCCATCGGTGCCCTTGGATTTCGATTCCAAGCAACGGTTCAAAAGATAGAAAAACCCGCTCATTCGTTCACTGAACATACACGAGATAATCTTTGAAATTGATTCCGGGCACACCGGGCCTCAGAATCAAGTGACGTCAAAAGCCATGGTCTTGTAAAATTCCAAAGAAATTAAGAAAAAAAATTCCTTGAAATTTCCGGGTCTTTAAATTACTCCCACTTTAGGGATTTACGTCCCCGTAAAGCTATAACACAAACTAGGGAAACAAAAGTGGTACTGAGCACGCAACTGAGCCTCTCGCTCTCATGTGCTCTCCTGGAGGTTCTCATGCTTCCAGTGAAAGCGCATCTGAGGAATCGACCGTCCACGTAGGATTTTCTCCTGTCGATCCTCATTCTCCTCTAGAACCTCTGTGAATGTCCCCCCGTCATTGACGTCCAACTCCCTACGATCGATGATGTGTGAAGGGTCATGCACGTATCTCCTTAGCTGAGATATGTGGATGACATCTTGCACCTGGTGCAACTGAGGTGGAAATGTCAAGCGGTAAACCACCTTGCCTACCCTACTGAGGACCTAGAATGGTTCGTCGAACCTCAGATATATCTTGCCGCCTCGGCCAAATCTCCGTAAACCTCGTCGAGGTGAGACCCATATAAGAACATGGTCGCCATCCTCGAACTCTAGAGGCCTCCAATTCCTGATCAGAACTGAAACTCAAAACTCGTACAGCCACGAGGGTAAGGTTGGCCAGCCCAAGAGTGATCGGCTACACCCTCCTAAGAATGAGTTTATCCTGTGCTGCCTGGGGGTTCCTTTTCGCCGACCAAGGAAAACTCATCTCAACAATGTAGATAGACCACAACCTTTTTGCCTAATACCGTTAATTTGTGTATGAACTGTGATTGCCCAGTCCATACTCAAACTAACGTCGTAAGGCCACGATGCTGCTACCAAGAGGTTCCAACCGAAACTCTCGCCTCATGGGTCAGATCACACCATCAGCGTAAGTGTGATTATCGAGTCTCCTCCCAAAGGTATCTCCAGACGTGAGGGTCAAGTCAACAGCTTATCCGGAAACTCTAGTTCTAGGACAAGATTCATGGAAGGAAGGGATGATTCGTATCAATATTTGTTTCTACGACAGCTAGCAGAAGACACAGTCCATAATTCGAATCATCTTTAGAGCCCTTTCGGTCGCACTCCTTGACCGCATGCAGCTACTCTTTCCCCTGCCCTCCATCTCCCTGAGCCTAGCGTGGATTACAAAGGTGGGTGGTTGCAACATGTCAAAATGTTCACCACCCCATGCTGATCTCCTAGCTCCATTTCTATGTCTGCTTCCCTACAGATTCATCTGTTCTTTTCACTTCCTCCACTTGAAACATTTTACACGCCCAAGTCTCTGAGACTGGCACCAGTTTCCTAATTTCCCAATTCTAACCTTAACTAGTTGTATCCACTCATCCAAAGAATTACCAACCACAAAGTTTCTCTCTAGAACCCTAGTATAAGTAGGAATTCATAGAGGAAGAAGTGCTAGCTCGGATGTCCTTTAGACACACCTCACTCAGAAGTCTGAGCCCTGAAGCACTGATCGCATCGTAGTCATCAAGTACCAGGAATAGTTTGGTATGCACCGATGAATTCTCAGCTACTGACACATAGTCTTTCCGAAGCTGTATAAGCTATAGGAAACTCTCAACCACCTCCCCAAGCCAGTCCTCAGCCGCCTGTGAGTCGGGCGTGCCTCAGAACTTGATGGATATCTGGCGCTGAAACATGTAAGGCACTAAGCCTACAAGTGTCCTCTACCGGTACCGTCGACAGTGTCTGCTGACTAATAGGCAGTGATGTAGCTGACACACTACCCAAAGTTACCATCTTAGGCATCGATCCACATATCAAAGCCTCTTCACTAAACAAACCAACCTCATGGTCTCTCACTGGGAAACACAAGTAGCTAATTCTACCATTTACTCTACTAGTGTCTAAACTAGGCGGAAAACTCTAGCAATCGCCTCTGCTATTTGGGAATCTACCTCGCCTCGTAACCTCAGAGGCCTCTGCTGCTAGAACTCATGCAACGCGCTCTGTCGGCGTGCACGGTTCACTTGTATGGCTGGTGGCATCTGCTTCCCAACAAGTGGTGGTGCTGCTGGTACACCACCCGAGGGTGCCAACATAGTAAAAAGGGCCCTACACCAGAGCTTCATTGGAGAACGCGAAGAACGTCATGACCCCGACGAAGAACGCCATCAATGCAAGTAGTGATCATCGTGCCTTTCTTCTCCTCTCCACAGCCGATGTGAGATGCTGCTCCACCTCGGACGATCTATGTCAAGCGCATACGGAGCTTTACCTCGCGATATCGTTTCAACGACGCTCTTCGATCGTCAACTAATTATCGAGATAGGGGGTTTTCATATATAATTTTTATGTGAATTATACCCTCATGCGTGGGTATTAAATTGCAGGGTATTCGTATAATTTATACTTGAATAAATTATATCCTCATCGATGTTTAAAAGCATGTGATTAAATGTTTGTCATTTGATAACACCTAACGCGGAGGGCGCGGGCCGAACAAACACCGCCCAACAACCCTCCACAGTTTGTTTATTGATATGCGGATCGACGACGATAAAGAAACAGGACCGCAAAGTCAATTTGAAGCCTCCGTAGTGAAGGTCGGGTCTCGGGAGGACCGCTGGCAAAGGCGACGAGCAAAACGGACCACTGAAGTGCATCTGGTGGTCCGTGAAAAGAGGCAGCGGCGCACCCCACCGGCGCGGCGGTGCCGATAACCGGCGGTGATGGCGTGCCACCGGAACAGAACCGCCGCGGCTGAGCTGCAGTGGTGGACCAAACCGGAACGGCCAAGCCGTTCCGGAAACTGAGGGGCCGCGGCATAATTGCCACACTAGCTGTCCACCCAGGCCGGACCGGCCGGCCACATCGGGCCGCGCCACGCCCTAGTGGGCCGAACCCAGACCAGGGTCGGGTTGACCCGGTTCGGTCCGACCCAGGGGGTCTCGGGGCGGGTCGGTCCGGGCCCAAAACCCCCTAAAACCGGAAAGGTTCGTTCATTTGCCCATATCTTGGGATACAGACCTCTGATCGACACAACATCAGTTGCGTAGCGATCCTTGGATCGAGACAGTCATTTTGGTATATTAAACTTAAGTTTTTGGAGAACATTGTGTATGTCCGGGTTTGTTCGAAGACGAAACCAACCGGGCCCTCAGAGCAGAAACGCTTATAACTTGAGCTCCGAACGTCCAATTGACGTTCCGTCGACTTTGTTGGATTCCTCTTGATGATAAGGAACTTTTGGAATACTTAACCTAAGCTTTGGTCGTAGTTGGATAGTGGCCGAGTTGGATTGAACCCGAAATCCAACCAGTCCCCTAGAACGGAAAAACTGATAACTTTCAGACCGGACGTCCGTTTGACGAACCATCAGCAGCATTGGTGATCACATTGAGAAATGGTCCCTATGAGTATATGCTATGATATTTATGGGTACAGTTGAGATACGGTCGGGGTGGTTCGTACACGAAACCAACCGGACCCCCGTGATGAAAAGGCTGATAAAACATAGACCGGGTGTCCAATTGACACGCCGTCTATTGTGTTGAGTTTCCTATGATGTGGTTGTCCCTTGGGATACTTCTTTGTAGAACTTTGTGATACATGGAGTATCGACCAGTAGCTCATGGAGCGGACCCTCCCTGTGAAGATCTAGCAGAGTGCAGAGACCTAGTAGCTATCTGAGACTTGACGACTGTTGATCGATTGTCTCAGAGTGATTCTGATAGCCCAGTGGGTTGCGCTTGGTTGTAGCAGCAGACCCATGGTGGAGGTGCGCTTGGTTGTAGCAGCAGACCCACGATACTCAATAGAAGGAGTACCTCTGTAGGCTATGAGGGGGTGCGCTTGGTTGTAGCGGTAGACCCATGCTGTGATGCCCCTGGTTGCAGCGACAGGACCACAATACTCGACAGGTGGAGTACTTCAGTAGTCCAAGGTTAGTGGGGCGTGCTTGGTTGTAGCGGTAGACCCACTGTACTCGAAAGAGGAGGAGTTCTCCAACAGTCATGGTTTCGACATCATGAATAAAATCCTGGTTTGAGATGAGTCAATAACCATTGTGTTTTCCTCATGATTGAGATGGGTTACTTGATAACTTAGGTATATGTATGGGCATATAACTAAGTAGAGGTTATATGTTGAGATCTTTATTTGTGGTTATCCTTGTTGGAATTAGTGAGACCTTGAGGGTCTTGGGGTCCCTACTGAGTATCGTTATACTCACCCATGCACGGGTTATGCCCGCACCTCGTTGTGTTGGATGCAGATGACGGACAACACTGACAGAGGCCGAGTGTTCGGGGACTGGACGATACACGGAGGTGGACCTCACGACGAGTCAATATCTGGAGGTAGACTTCACGACGAGTTAGTATCCGGAGGTGGACTTCACGACAAGACGATAATCGGAGGAGGTTAACAAGAGAGAGCATTGTGGAGGCTATCTGTACCTACCCTTCAGGTAGGATCCATGGTGGATGATCTAGGAGATGTGCTATTTGTACCTACCCTTCAGGTAGGATCCGAGGTGGACGACCCAGGAGCTGCTTCTTTTCTTCCAGCTGCTTGTCTTTTATATTGTACTTCCATTCAGTTGTAGCTGTACTTTTCAGTTGGGTTTGTATTCTGGCCCATTTACTTTTCAGCACTTTCTTTTGTACTTAGTATATTACTTCCTCTTGTACTCTATGGTGTTTTTTTTACTTCTATAAAGGCAATGCCTTCCTAGTTATCGGGATTTACGCCTTTGGTTCTAGTCTCCAGCCCCTGGCCTATGGAAGGCAGGATTGGGGTAGTTACGACATGGGCCCTGGGGGACGGGTCGTTCCGGGTCATTACAGATTCACATGCCCATCCTTTTTAGATATAATAAAATTAGATCCTTCTCAATTCTCATTAGTAATAAAACTATTGGATCCTTTCTACTTAGGGAGTATTTCACATTATTTTCTTTCCCTTGAAGGTAGTTGATTGAGAATTCATAATATATAATCATCTCTAACTATCATCACTGAGTCATATGCCACTCGTTCTATGTGAATATATAATTGAGGATCATATGATCTGTATATATTTCTCACTTCACTCCAAAGAGATAATGCTTCTAGATTTTCTATGTGAAGTTTAATATAACTAACTCTAGATCATGCATTGGGTATTTCTTCTCATGATATTTCAATTTCATTAAGCCATATGATATCACTTTATCATTTTTTATTAGTACACAACCCAAACCCTTCTTTGAAACATCATTGTATACCATGACATGCTCCACACAAGTGGGTTGTGTATGTAAATGTGCAGTGATAAAACTCATTTTAAGATCATGGAAGCACTGTTTATGTTCATTATTATAAAAAAAATTGAGTCCCTTCTGAGTTATCATAGATAGAGGGTTTGATAATTTTGAGAAATTTCACATAAATCGATTATAGTACCCAACTAATACAAGGAAACTTCATATTTCTATCATAGATGGTGGCCTAGTCCATCCTTCAATTACCTCATTCATTAATGGGTCCATAGATATCCAATTACTTGTTATAATATTACCTTTTAATGAGACTTCCATTAACCAAAACATATATTTTATGTACATTTCATACACCTTCCCCTATATAAGTTCCCTTTTCACAATTCTTCTATGATCCCCAAGATCCTCTTTAATATTGGAGTATATTATAATATCATCAATAATTTTTTTTGAGGTAATAAATGAAGACTATATTCATCATGTATATAATGATTGGTAGGTCATTAGTGAGTCTGAATGGTATTAAAATGAACCCATAGTGACCATACCTCGTACGGAAAGTAGTATTAGGGTTATCCTCCTTAATAACCATTACATGATATTATCTTGACAAAATATTCTCCTTGGGGAAGCATTGGGATATCTGTATCTAATTGAATAAGTCATCAATACATGAAAGGGGTAACTTTTTATTTATCGCTATCATGTTTATCTCAACATAATCAATGAAAAGATTCATTGAACCGTCCATCTTCTTGATAAAGGGGACTGGTACACCCTACTGTGAATCACGTGAGGATATGAACCCTTTATTCATAGTCTCCTATTGTTATTTGTTCAGATACCCATGATCCACAATAACCATTATATATGGAGACTTGGATATTATACAATCCCAACATATAAGATTGATTAAAAGTTCATCCTCTCATTTTGGAGGAAGACCACACAATTAATCAAGAAATAATTCATCATATTCCCTCATAGTGGGAATGTATTCATGTATGATCTTTTCCCTATAATCAATAATTTTACAATGATATGATTACTCATAGGGAAATAAAATCTATTCTTGAGATTTTTGTTGTAAAGATGATTCATCATCCTCCTTGCACATCTACGTAATTAGAGTATGATTTGTGATACAAAAAGTGATTTCCTTCTCTTGGCTATTTATGTTGGATATATATTAAGTAAAGACAATCCATACTAATAATTGAATCAAATTACACCAATGTGACTATCTAAAGGGTCATTGGGATGTTCAACCCAAAAAATTAAACAATGTTAGATTTATTATTAGGAGAAAATAATTTCCCCACTTTCAATTTTCACTGACACCTCTACTTACATTATTTATGGGGGGTGTTTGAATAGTTATTATAAACATTTGTGATATGAATGAATCTATAGAAATGAAATCAAGAAGTATGTTCCTTACAATTTATTGAATAAATATAATACTTTTCACCACCTCATTATTAGGATCCACCTCAGTGGTTTCAATGGAATTATATTTTACTTACTACAATGGATGTTGTTGGAACCGATTTTCTCTAACCACCCTTTGATTAATGAATTTGTTTGAAAATTGGTCTCATTCCTTGAAGTTTATAGAATGAATAATACGCTAAGGGTTTAGTGGAGTATTCCTCTCTTCCATTACAGTGGTGGGTTTCTATAATCAAAAATCACTAGAATGTTTCCATTCAGTTACCCACCTATATCATCTCCTCGTCCCATTTAATAAATTTATATGGTGATACTTTCCACACTTTTATCAAGTGGGATGTTGAATATTTATACCATCATTAGATTTATGCATCGCACTGCCATAATTAAACTCAAATTTCTCCTTATTAATTCCATGAGACCCTTTAGATTCACCGATATCTATTTTAAATTTAAGGGTACATTAAGAAATTTACTCATATATAATAATGTCTTCGATCACTAAAACATTTCATAGACATATTTTTAGCCCACTAATGTAATGATAAAGTTTTCATTGAGGCGTAAAAAAATATAGAGGCAAATCATGAATGTTTTTTGAAGTTTTCCTCATAAACACAGATGTATTCATTATCTTTTTTTTCACAAGGGAAATCACATTCTTTTTTAAGTCAGAGTGAGAGGAATTTCTTTTTCAGAAACCATGTTTTGGAATTTCTTCCTCCCCATCACCTCAATCTATTTCTCAGAATTTTAATCAAAATATATACGTGCATGATTTCAGGAAAACCAGTCCCTTTGTTACTCCATGATACACTTAACCTCTTTCTCTAAAAAGTAATATGAAATTTTCATTCTTGAAGCACTAACAGATCATGTGACCCCTGATATCACATCCCATGTATCATCAGTTATCATTAAAAACATGTTTTTATAATAGTTTATCCAATATTATCAAATCATTATGAGGAATGATAATAGATTATTCTCACAAACTTCTTCAATAGATTCACTTAATATTTCCATAATTGGATAACCTTATTATCCTTCCAAAATATGAAAATAAAAAATAGTCAAAAGAATGTCCTGAAATCCACTTAACATTGACACCCCATGTGTCATCACATAGTCAACATGTGAATACCTCCATCATATATATCATGAAAACATGTTCAAAATATGAATTTCCAAAAATGCTTTTTTAAAATAAAAATGATTCTAGAAGACAATCAACCCTTTTTCTTTAAATAGGATATTATCATAAAAACACTTTTCTATTGGAAGATTGGGTTCATCCTTATAAACATAGAAAATCAACATGATTTTATTAATATAAAATTCATTTAGGGAAAGATAAAAATACTTAGTGTCATGAACCCCTCCCTCCAAAGATACCCATCATGGGATGGAAATGAAGAAATGACGTTAATTACCCTCGAGCCCCAACTCCTGTATTCCCTGGGTTGGAAACTATAACCAAAGGTATAAAAATCACATAATATGGAAGGCATTTAATTATTTTGAAACAATATTGGGAGATATGGTGGATCATCCATAAAACAACTCCATGACATAATATAAAAAGAAACCACAAACCATCCCACATGCTTGTGTAAAATTTCACTCATACAAAAAAATTATCCAATGTAGAGTACCCAAAAGCAAGATAAAGAAGCTAATAAATATGTATCCCAATCCCAAGATATTAACACCCAGTACGGTCCACACAATCCTCCTAGAAACATGAAAACAATTTTATACATGTTGGGTGGGCATACAGGTTTACTCAGTAGGAAAGCCAAAGTCTCTCGTGCACATATGAAAGGAGCATACTAATGCCCCTATGGAAAAACAATATAACCAAACAACACCATATAGGTATAATAACCCATCGAAACTCATCAAGGAACTCTCACTACATAATTCAAGCCATGTAATGTAATATAATGCACATAAATGTTAGGGTGCCTTACACCACTTCCCACTGACTAGCCACTCTTGACCAATGGCCAATGTCCTTACGCTCCCACCTTTTATGAATGTACCACATAAAAACTTACCCACATAGACCTACCTCCAAAAATCACATCAAATCCTTCTCACAGACACCTAGGCCTCATACCATATCACCTCTCACTCACAAACACATGTGCCACATACCACATCACATCCCACCAATAGACAACTGTGCACACATACCACATCACATCCCACCAGTAGACACCTGGTTCACATACCACATCACATCACATCTTGAAGACACCATTGAAAGCCTAACTCATCACATTCTAAAGACACATAGGAAATCACAACTATTCTTATCTCAAAGACACATGGGGAATAACAAGTCATCTCTTCTCAAAGAAAACTGAGAAATCAAAACTAACTCGCACACAACTGGACCCCACAAACCACAACTTACACAAAAAATCCTGGGCTATCACTGCCTGGAAGAGAGAGCATGCATGAGTGGGTAGACAACTATCCAACCTCCCACCATAATTTTTAGAAAAGGCACACTCCCCCATGACTATGGGGGTGTTTGGCATGTAGTTCTCAACTAGGGTAGGGTACCTATAGACATCACATGTAAAAAAAATACAATTATTCATATATATGATACAATTATCCTTCCCAACCAATGCGTTCTCAAACAAACAACTAGATCACAACACTACCAACTTCTATACTACCTCTAAATGAACAAACCACCCAACAAGGCACAAAACCCATTCACATTCCCAACCAATTTTATTAAAAATCTCCACCATGTTAGCCAAACTGACCCAAGCCACTGCAAGATTTATTAATCAATAATTTATTTATTCCATCACTATCTAGGAAACTGCTAAGCACAACCCACAACAAGAAATATAAAAAAATCCATCCCAAAAGGTAAATAACCCTGATATGAAAGCTAACATGTCTTCACTTTTCCTCCCCATTTAACAACCATATGAATAAAAAAATTCATTATTAATACTATTCCTTCTGAAGTCATGTGTCAATTGAACCAAACCCCGACTCACAACCACATATAGTGACATGTTACCACACAACCAGCTGACATCCCTACTGCACAACACCTCTCATCTCTTCCAAAATCAATAATTATATCAACCAGAGATTCCATTACAAATACAAGTAGATGTATCTTCTAAAATTTCAACCATAAAACCCCCAACCCAACCCAAAACACAAAACCATGCTCATATACATCCCACAACACAAACTAGATCAAACCCACACATCACCACACAACCACTTCACATCTCATTTTTCCCACTCATGTGGCCACAACCATTCCACACAAATCACAACAAACCATGATGTAACACATTTTTGGGATTGTGATGTGGGTACTTATTTAATTCTACATTGATATTTAAGGGAGTTATCACACAAACCAAGTTCCAGGGTATCCATTCATTAGAAAAATTTACGTGATTAACCAAATTTCATATAAAAGTTTTCAAAATGAAAAAAATCATGTAACACATTATGTGCACAAACAAGCCCCTATAACAACCATGATTTTTATTGAGGAATCAAGCCCATATAATTCAAAATATCATAATAATAATATACAAACTACAATGGCATGAAAAATGGATCCCCATAAACCTTCTCCAACTCTATTTAAAAAATTTCTATCCTGATTTAGCCTAGGGAACCATGATCCAAGTTTGAAAATTAAATCCCTCTCACATGATTGAAAATTGAAGAGAAGAAAAAGGAAGTCATACCTCGAATAATATTTTCAACTCGTCCATCCACCGCAGGGTGTATAAGAATTCCATCAAGAGAAAACTTCACATTTAGAAATGTAGATCAACCTATTTTACACCGTAGGATTATCAAAATAATTCCCAAACATTCAACTCAATCCAGCACGCACAATGATAGTGAATCCCAAAGGAAGAATATGAAAAATATGGAAGATAAAGAAGATTAAATTGACAATGGATCTACCATGATTCGCCAATAAAACAACCACTAAGATTGATAGATCAAGGATGGAGGTGTGGGCATGAAGGAGTCCTTGATGCATCAAGGGATCGTCTTGAATGAGAGTTAGGAGAAAAAATGACCGAATTAATTAATTTTCAGATAAAATAAAATTATTAAAAAACTATGGTGGGGTATTACATGGTGTGTAATACCCTTTCACATTGTGTGCTACCGGGGGTTTGGTTTCCAACAAAAAACACATCACATGTTCATTTTATAATTTTTTTCTAACCATAAAACATTACACATTATGAAACCCTTATAAACACCATGTAAAATGTCTACAGTATGTGAAAAAACAATGAAAATATACAAAAACGACATTCACATAGTGTAAACCTTGTGGATGATGTGTAATCCCCCCCTTTCTAGACTTTAGAAACAAAACTCCTCCAAACTCCCCACGATCCTATTCTGAACACTACAGAAATAAAAAATAAAAAATGTAATGGAACAAGAAGGAACAAATCATTACATTAGATACCTCTCAAAATATTCTCAACCTTTAAAATCCAAAACCAAAACTAGAAGAAAGAGGGAACCGAACAACCACCCTGTGAGATACCTCTCAAGGATCTCATCATACTTCCAATGTTACTATAATCCAAATATACCACAGTTAACAACCACAGACATACTATAAAACCTCATCACAACTACCACACACTACCTCCTCACATAAAACCACACTTAAAATACTCCACCACACAACCAACTAACCACACTATCCCAAACACACGAATCATGAGATCTCATTATCAATGTGAATATTCTATCTTCTATGGGTGGCACTGACTCACCCACATGGGTTTAATCACATCACATTTAATGCATCTAGATTAGTAATCAGGTCCTCCCCTTTTCATTTGTTAGGACGTTATCACATATAACACAATGCACAAATCCCAATCCAAAGGACGAAAATATCATATTATAAATTAAGTACTAAAAATTACATTTCAAACAAAACATAGTAATGAAAAAGAAAAAAACTCAAGGTAAACAATAAACATCTTTGATTCCCACTCCCAAGTACTCACCTCTTGGACACCATGTCTCCATAAAATAGAAACCAAAGGAATGTTTCATCCACACAACACCTTTTCTGGACGATCCTGGATCTCCACTGGCCGCTCCACAGATGTCGCATCATTCTCAATATGCCACTCACCCCAATACAGGACATGGTAGTCATCATGTTGATATTGGTGGAGATGTGAGATGTGGAAGACATCATGGATCCTTTCCCATTTCGGTCTCAACACCTACTACTATGCCGCCCCACCAACATGCTCAAACCACTGAAAGAGACCAAAAAACATGTGGGAAAGCTTACTTCCTCTGCCAAAAATCTACCTCCCACATTGTTATGGGGACCTCCAAGATTATATGGTCCCTAACATAGAACTCTAATGGCCTCTTTTGATATTGGAATTTCACTTCTACCGGTCCTTTTCTTTGTTCATCCTCTCATGAACAGATAAAAATATCTCTGTCATGCTCTTATCCACATCTAGCCCCAGAACAACTGTATCCCCAACCTATATCCAGCAAAATTGAGTGAGACATAGTCTTCCATTAAATTCTTTAAATATTTCTATGTTTATGGATGAGTGATATATATTTTTATAAGAAAACATCACTAAAGGAAGGTGTAATACCCAAGATCCCCCAAAGTCCAAGAAACATGCCAGCAACATATCCTCCATTGTGTGGATATCTTATATGTCTGCTCATCTGTATGAGGGTGGAATACAATGCTAAGGCATAACTAGGTTCCACAAGCATGTTGAAATCCCCTCCAGACTAATGAGGTAAACCGCACATCCAGATATGAGACAATGGAAATCATAACCCCAGAAAACCACACCACTTATTCCACATACCTATTATCAGTTGAATCCATTGTTCCCGACTCCATAATCACTAATATGTGGGACTATTTTTTCAGCCGATCAACTATCATCTAAAGAGAATCATAGACTGCCAGAGCTCTGGGTAACCCTATGATGAAATCCATTGAGATTTCTTCCCATATCCACTTGGGGACATTCAAGGGAAGCACTATGCTTTCATGATAATGTTGTTCTACCTTCATATGATTTCAAACTCAGAACCTTTCCATAAACTCCAGCACATCCCATTTCATCCCTGGCCACAAAAATTGCATCCTCATGCCATGATATATCTTAGAGACATCTTGGGGTATCTCTAATGGTTATCCATGAAACTCATGAAGGAATCTATCACACATTACAACCATAAAAAATTGGATCCCCTACCCCTTTTCATAAACTCATGCACTTCCCAACATCTATGATTTTATGCAGGGCATCAAGCCCATGTAATTCACAATATCTAAATCATAATATCAAAAACTAAAAATCCATGAAAAATGGAGCCCCTACCCCCTTTTCAATTTCATTGAATTAATTATTGCCTTTGATTATCCTTGTGAAACCCAGATACATAGGTTAAAAATTAAATTCCTCCCACATGATGAAAATTTAAAAATAAAAAAGGAAATCCTACCTCAAAGAAGATTTTCAACTCGTCTGTGCACCGTACGACGAAGTATAATGCCTGCAAGAAACAACCACACCTCTAGAAACACAGATAAAACTATTTTGTACTAGTGTATTATGAAAACTCTACCCCAAAATCCAAATAAATACAACCCACATCACAAAGGTAAATCATAGGGGAAAAAAAGAAGAAAAAAGGATGAGAAAGTGGAGAAAACTCACCACAGATCAGTCATAGATCACCAATGTACAACCACCGAGATTGATAGATCATAGAGGGAGGAGTACAGATCAAAGGACTCCTTGAGGAATCGAGGGTTTGTCCGGAAATAGGGGAAAAATATTAAACACCCGAATAAATAGAACATTGGAAAAATTGAATTTTAAAATGAAACAATGTCAAGGTATTGCAGGATGTGTAATCCAGTTTCACATCGTGTACTACATGAGGTTCTATTTTGGCCGAAATACACATTGAATCTTAATTTTATTATTTTTGGTAACACAAAAATTATATGCCTCATCAAACCCTTATTCACATTGTGTAAAATTTCCACATGATGTAAAAACTCCAAGGGAAGTCATAAAGCAAACATCCACATCGTGTATCCTAGTTAAGTGACTTCTAATCCCCATTTTTCTAGCCTTTAGCAACTAAAATCCTCTAAAATCCCTGGATCCTCCTTCGAACACTCCAACAACCAAAAACATGTAATTTAATGGATCAATATGACATAGACCATTACGTTTATTCCCATAAAATGTTACACTAATTGTTCAATAAGAAGTTCATAGATCTTATTTACAAAATCCCAAAGGAAATTACCCACTATGGATATCCCCAATTATCATAACTCACATCACCCATTATGATTGCACATGATTTTCCTTTTTTGATTTTCTTCATCAGTTTTTGGATCCAATCACAATTATTTATCCATGGATTTGTGATGTTTTTATGAAATTCACATACTCCATGAAATTTAAACACTGATGTGTGGGAGCGCATATTGAAGAGTTTTCTCATCAATATAATCAGTATATAACTTTTTTACTATCACTTATACATTCAGATTCTTGATGTACTTCCTTTTCAAAATTAAAATATTCACTAGTCCCATAAAGAAAATTCCAACCTTGCTTCTTTCCACAGTTTGAGAAAAAGGAAATATCATCTATTAATTTTTGTGGTTTATTGATTTTCCTTTGAACTTTATCTTACACATATTGTTAAAAACATGATCTTTATACATAACACTATCCACCATTTCAACTTATATTGACCAATACCTAATCTCATCATTGCTACAAAAGCATTTTATGGAAAACAACCTTGTGAGACTTTTCTTTATGCCTTTGAAGAACCTATCAATGCTAATTTCTGGTTGAATGATAATTAAAGAAACATACATATCAAGTCTAGTGAAATATTCCTCATAGGCAGTAACAGATTAATTATCCTTTTGATTCCACTCAAGGAAGTCCTTTTTTCATCTTCATTTGAAGGACATGATAAATGTACTTATTTAAGAATTTATTATTGAAGTCATCCCAAACCATAGATTCAAATTTCTCTTGCATCCTCATATTCTTGATTAGAGTCCAACACTGGTATGCTTTTCCTACCCACTAATATATATCAACAAATAATTTTTCACTATCTAAACACTAGATAATAGAGATTATCTTTTCAGCGCTACTAATCTAGTGTTCAAAAACAAAAATAACAAAATACCCACTAAAAGAAGTTTGACATTAACTCATGAAGGAATCAACATATCATCGTTCCATCCTTAGATCATTGGGACATTTAGCAAGATTCATAGCTTCAGAAAGTTATTTAAGCATTATAATGAGGTTTCTCAGACCATATCCTAAAATATTCAGATCCTCAAGAGAATAATCACTGCATTGTCCCTCAAAAATAATCATTAACATGGTTCCTTTGGGTTCCATCTATTGACTAAATCAATAAAACATCAATTAATAAATAATTATCATAGAGAGGAACCACATATTCATGATAAGGAATATAGAGGATTTCAATGTTATAAAAACATACTTAATTTATGAAACCACATGTTTATCCTTGGTTATTCACAGTCATATTCAATTAAAATCATTTATAATGGTTTGTGAACAATTTTTGAATTTCCTAATCATATCCCATGACATTTTCAAACCATGTGTTCATTAAGACACGTAGACCATTACCAGATTACCCTGAGTTAGGCCCAAAACATCTTGTGAAAATTTTTACACCTAGGAACATCTATTCCAGAACCAAATCCACTTGTAGTATCTAAAAAGGGATAAATTTCTAGGAAACTACTCACTATATCCTTTAAAAAAAGTCCAGTATATTTTCCAATACAATTCATTATCCTTAAATACATCCCTATAAATATTAATAGAAATACCCCTAGGGACCTCACTACGGTTTTCTAATCCGAGTTTCTAATGGATGACTAAAAAATTCTTCTCATACCAACATTATCAACCTAGGCTTAGTAGACATGAAGATTTCATCATTTTAGATTATTATTCAGTACATTATAGAAAAAAATGTATGAGGACCATAATAGATTAGTTTCATTAGAATCCTGGAAAAAATATCTTATATCATAGTGAATGATCTTTAGCATCTTCTATAAAGATCTCCACCTTTAGTACTTCTACCTATATCATTTCTTCATAACATGGGGAATGTAAACATAAAATGGGGAAAGCTCGGACACCTAGTAAGGGTAAAAAAGGGAGGCATATATGCATAAACATGAACATAGGGGTATGAGATAGTGATCGTAACATCCAAAGATCAAAACTAGCATATCAATGACCATACACATGAGTAATGAGATAACTCTTTGCAGTTCATAATACATGAATCATAAGGAAATAAAAATCATGAGCCCTGAAATCGTAAATGTGGAATAAGATATAATATTTGTGGAATACATATAAGAATATAATATTTTATTTCAAGGCTACCTACCAAGAGATTTTTAATATGTTAGGCTTGGTCTATGACCCCTGTACCCATTTAAGGCTTGGTCTAGTAACTCATGTACCTTACTTTTTTTAGGATTGGGATATAACCCATGTAACATCTTGTTTTTAGTCTGGGATACAACCAGAGTACCATATTTCTTTTAGGCTTGTGCTACAACCAATGTAAATTCTTGTTTTTAGTATTTAGCAAAAACCTATGTACCATTTTTCTTTTAGGATTGGCCTAAAATTCATGTACTTTTTTTTCAAGATTGGGCTATAACGTGTGTACCCAATTTCATTTAGGATTGGTATACAACCCATGTAACTTCTTGTTTTTGGGCTTAGGCTACAAATAATGTGCCCTTTGATCTCATATACAACATAATATTACACAATGCATTAGAGAGAGATGTATGTCCAACCCATCTCATTATTAAATCCTTCATACATGTTCCACAAGATAATAAAACATTCATCATATCATGACCCATAAAAATAGATTGGTTTTATAAACATCAAATCATAACCCATGAATTGAAATATGTATAATTTTCATTTCATCACATCATAAGCTATGGAAATAGATAGGTTTCATAATCAATTCATTTAATAATAACCAATGAAAAGAAGTGGGATTCAGAATCATAAAAACCATTGAAGTGAAAAAGGTGTCTTATGCATCATTCCAACAAAACATACATCACTCAAGATAAAATATGAATGGATCCTTTGAATAATTTCCTATAAGGAAATTAGTAACATTAATGAATGTTATAAAATATTTAAAATAACTTGTAAGGATATTTTGAAATCATTTTTTCAAGTAAATATTTTATCTTTTCTGAAAAAGGATTTATAAAACTTAAAACTGTTAGAATTTTTTTTCCGTAAAAGCTCATAAAAGAATCCTGAAAAACATTTGAAAATTATTTCCATGAAAATGTAATTTAAAAAATTTCTGAAATATTATTATTTTAACAATTAAAATAAATCATCAAAAAATTTATGGTGGGTAAATCTGTACATGTCATACAAGATAAAAATAATATTCCTTTTTCATAGTAAAAATGTTAAATAATAACTTTTTCAAAAAGAGGTAAGAATATTCATTTGAAATCATTGGAAAAATACAAAATGGTGTAAACATGTATTTTAAATATTTTAGTAGAATAGTATAATATTCTTATACCATTTTTAGAAGACATATATTTCTGACCGAAGAGATGGTAATGTTGGGATTTATTATAAATACATTCTTAAATATATTATGTTCAAAATATTACAAATATGGTACCAATACATGATTATATCATCAATAAATATAGGATAACACATATCATGATTTTTTTTGAGATATTGATGTATTTTTTCATAAATGGATGGAAAAACATTAACAATCATAAAAACCCATGAGATTGTCTCAATACACTCTTATAACATGGTAACATGGGATCATACTCTCAATGTAAGAAAGAAAATTATATGAAGCTTACAATATCAAGAAAAGAAGAAATTTCATGATATTACTTGTAAAATTTATGTATATACAACTCAAAAAATAATTGAGATTCATACCAAAACAGGAGTCTCCATGAAAGAAAATTGAGACACAACTATATTTCCGATTTCGAAACTTTTGAAACAGAAAATCTATGAAAGAAATATTATAAAATGGATATTTTAATGAATATATATTTAATTATATGTTATATAAAATAAAATCATCAACAGTAAATACAAAACCTAAAATTAAAGAGTGGTGAACATAGAAGGCATCTCATAGAAATAAAAAGTGATATGAATTACCCTTGCTTATTGACTCTCATTTTACACATTCATAACACCTATATAATATAAAAAATTATTATAAATCATTTAAAAACGATATTCAGATATATAATACCATTTATGTTTTGATTAAGACCTTATATTACTCAACATTTAACCATCCAATGTTACAGATTCACTTTGGATAATATTTTCTATGTTATTCACATGTGTTTTAATTTGTTATATCACTGATCCTTAAAATTATATCCTGATTAATGAATGTAAATCATGATATAAACAAAATTTATATACAATATATTTTTATTAAGAAAATATATTGATTGTAGAAGTATGGAATTTAATACAATTTTCATGAAGAAGGTAACCCGTATGTACACATAAATGTTCTTTCTGTTTTTATTGTCATGTTGAATGAAAGAATGAAAATGAAATATATGTCTATATATGTATATAATATAATTACATTATAATTATATATATATATTATATAATTTCAAAAAACATATCCTTAATACATTCCATGTAGTGTGCTAACAAATCACATCGCTTTGAGGGGGAGGTATTACACACTTTCTCAAATGAAATTATGTTTTTAACAAAAAAATGAAAAGTAAAATGACATGTGTTGTAAAAGGAATAAGTGAGAATAAATAAATAATATATATATATATAATCATAATTCCCACAATTAGAGGTAGTAAGTAAAATTGATCTTTGTTTTGTGAGGCAGATATTCTCCGTACACATAAAATGTATGTTTGTTGCCCATTATATGGAATTGTGTGTAAGTATAGGTATAAAACATAACATATAAACAACCTAGTATATTTAGGATAATTTTTATATTATAAAATCATGGAATAAAAATATTGGATTAGGTGGAGAAGGAAAACAAATGAAAGGATCTTGAGAGAAGGCGTTACCTCTTAAACATGTATCACCTTTTGGTTTGCGAAAAAAGTCATCCTTGGAAAAATTGATGCCAAAAGGGATGATAAATGTAGTAATTTAGGTATATAAGAAAGTTTACTGGATAGATATTGTCTGAACATATGTGGTTTGATATGTGTGAAGAAGAGGGAGAGGTGGTATCCTTTTATAGGGAAGGAGGAGCGGCACTCTTATAAATATTTGAAGAGAGAATTCCAGCAAGAATTTTCATATTTCATGTATATATAATAATGATTAAATGTATATAAAATTTAGTATAGAGTATAAATATGTACATAAAATTGGTTTTGGAGAAGTGTATAGGTAATTCAGACCCTAAGATTAAGGTTTAGTCCCTAATTAAGATTAATTTGACCTTAGTCAATGTGATTAATTTTAATTTGTTTTAGAATTTTTTTTGCTAAAAATTATGTTTATCTTATGAGACTATAAAAATTATGTCTCTTACAGTGGTTTATTTAAATTTTTCAAAATAAAATTCATAGAACTATAAAAATTATTAATTATGATAATCACAGAGATGAGACAAAATTATGGTTTTTAAAACTAGAAAGATTCTCAAATTTTATTACGTTTTTATACTCAGTTTCAAATAAAAAATGATTATAATGACCTAAATTGTATTAATATAGTTATAATTGATCTAATTTAGCCTTAATACATATTTAAAATATAATTTCACGTTAATAATTTTTTAATCAAAATTGACGTTTTTAACTAAAAAGTAGTATTTTCACTATTCCTCATAAATGATGTTTCTCAAAAAAAGAAAAAAAAAATCAACCAAAGAGAATTTTGAAATTATAAATTAAAAAATGAAGTTTATTTTATTATATTTAATTTCAATATGTTTCTCAAACTAATTTTATTATTTTTCATAGAAGGACATTAAATGTAGTCTATTTGAGAAAATAGTGTTTTGAAACATATAAGGTCTTTACAAAAAAATATCTGCAATTATTAATATGTTTTGGTAATATAAAACCACTATAAAAATATTTTAAAATTAGTTATTCTATTCATATTAATCATTTTAATGTCTTGGTTATAATTATCTTAATTAAATAAATATTACGGTAAAATGATGCTTCATAGAAACATCATTATTTCATGTAACATATGCCAAGTCGGTGTTGTTTGTAACATAAAACATGTCATGATCACATGTAACGTACACCGAGTAAATGATCTATGTGAAATGAATTTTAGTATTAGTGTTTTAATATATATATATATATATATAACTATTTCTACTGTCATGTGAAATAAAAAAATATAAAAAAGTAAATTAATTCAAAAAATATATTTCACTAAATCTAAGGGTGTTACAAATATATATAAATGATAATATATTTATTTTTGAAGCAATAAAATAAATGAACATCAATCGTGCATACTTGTGGACAACCACATCCATGAAGCGATTTATTGTTTCATCACCAAATTTATTGAATGGTAACACAAAAGAATTTGATGAATTAATTTTTTTTAAATATTTTAAAATTATAATTTTGAAATTATATTTTATCATATTCTGTCATTATGTATATTTTTTTGAGAAATTTTGTTGTTAATTGTGCACATGTGTGGACCTCTGTTTCCGAGAACAGTGAATTTAATTTTTCATCCCCACCAAACCATTATTTTTATTATAATAAATTAAAATAATGCAAATTATATTTTTGAAATTTTAAGGATTATTCAAAAAATATTTTATCATATTAAAAATACACTTCTCTAAATGATCAATCATTTTAACACAATCTTGTTTGTGTCAGTTGTATAAACTACATAAATAAAGTTACCGTGATTATATATTTAATGATTACAGATGGATATATAATATTAAAATCATGTAATAATAATTTATTTAATATTATTTAACATTTATATAGAATTTTTAATAATAATTTAAATATTAATTAATATAAACCCTTTTTATCATTAATGACATCAAAACTAGTTCATCACAATTTCATGTTTCGCGATCCATATCCATGTTTTTCACATAATGAATTGGAACCTAAGGAAACATTGAAAAACAATTCTTATTACATCCATAAATTTTTAATGATGTTATTTCAACTAATAAATTTGAAATAATTATATTTGAAGGAATCTTTTATGAACTAAAATGTAGAAAGATCATAAAATTTGATGATGAAAAAAACTATAATTAGATTACATACATTAAAAAATGGTTTTAATTGATTCATATAATTGTCAATATACGAAAATAATTATATAATATTATAAAATATTGTTATTATTGTCATTATAATAAATATTTGAAAACTATAATGTATGTCATAAATAATTGATAACTATCATTTGTCTCTATTTTGATTTCCATTACACATGTTTGATATTGTCCCCCATAATACCATTTATATGGTGTATCAAAAAACATATTCCCCTAAATTATAATTAATATATTTCACTTAATGATATTTAAATATTAATTTCATGGTAACCCTCTATTGTAATTTTTATTCTGAAGTTACAGGAACCGTATGGGTTTCTTCTGAACTCAAACTCTTTTATTGAGTGATAATGATTTTTTTTATTATGGTTTAACATGATTGTTATACTCTATTATATGATTATTTTACAAATTTATTATAAATTATTATTTATTTAATTTTATTTATAAGTTTATTTAATCAGAAGTATTGATGATTTTGATATTTTAAATCAGCCTAAAAATTTAATGACGTTTTAAACAATGTTAATATTTTCTATTCCCCAAAATGTTATACATTATATTTGGAAAACCAATGTAATTATGTCACATGTGAACTTTATATTTCCCTTCAACTCATTTAATAAATCTTATTTTTTTCTATTTCACTATTTGGGATTTGAATAAATGTAATTCAAAATATTAATATTGTTTTCCATCCATTTGGAATGAAATGTTTTATCTCCATATCAACATTATCTTCTTAAAACCTATATATATTTTCAAGGTTGTATGATTGATGATTCATTTTAATGAAAATGTCATCCAATTTTTTCATTGTTCCTTTATTAAATTAACCATTTAATGTAATTTTTAACTTATTCTAATATAAAAATGTTTTAAAAATCAGCTAAACTCTATTTTATTGTCTCCCTCCGCACGTGATATATAGTTAGTATAATGAATATATTATATTTTTAAAAGTGGTTTTCAAATTAAAATGAGATATTTTTTATTTTAAATATAAAAAAATACATTCTAATATTTTATAAATGTACCATCTTTATTTTATTAAAGAATTTTTAATTTTAAAAAGAATATTATTTGTAATGAAATGTCACATTAACAAAACATATTTAAGATTTGAATTAAAGGGAATGTATATTTATATAATACCATATTATTTTTAATTTTATATTTCTAAATAAATAAATAAATAATTATATAAATAATTTGAAACTTTACTAGAGTGTACATTTTTTCCAAAGAAACAAGGATTTTAGTTTACACTTGTGTTTAATGGCATAAACTCTTTGTATATTTATGATTAACAAAAAGTGGAATGTTTGACCTTTATATAGTTATTAATCTTACATATATACTTTGAAAAACATATTAATACATGATATGGTGACAAAAATATTGACAAGTCACAAAAAAAAAATTGAATCTCATTAGTCCATTGAAAACATGAAAAGTGAAGAAAATGTTTAACTTTTACACAATAATTTTTTTTACAAAAATATAACATTTACATATATTAAATTCCAAATTTTCAAAAAAAAAACAATTAAGATTCCTATTTCTATAATATTAAAACAATGATGGAATTATGAGGATCATGAGAGCTCGTGAAAATATTTCAAACCTTTTTTTTACATGTTCATAAACAATATTTACATCTTGAAATTAAAATATTTTCAAAAAAATATTCTTACAATAATAATATTTGTATCTTAGGGAATCATATTCAAAACCTATGCCCACTCCATATTAAATGATTTCATAAAATGTAATGAGTATTTAATTCCCTATTCATTACCAACCCATTTATCTCCCTCATTTTTTACGTTCGAAGACTAAATCATTTTCATCTTTATTAGAGGGATATATCATTTTCACATATGATCATCAACTATATCAGGATCTCTAATTTTTTTATATAATGATCATTTACCATGTCATCAATAAAATAATATAATACATTCACCTTTTCAACATAAATCCCCTAAAAAACCCAATTTAACCCAAATGAACTATAACTTCCAATTTTATATAAATTTTTTTTAGAATTTCCCCTTTAATTTTAAAGAAATGTGAAATGAAGAATTCCAAGAAGTGGATGAATATTTTCTACATTAAAAAGCATGATAACATATTAAAGAATCTCGATAATGAATAATATCAATTATAGAGATAAATTTTGATCAAGACTTGTTAGTTAAAAATAATATTTTTCACTTTTGTAAAATGTTGAAAATAACCTATAGATATTTTATTTAAAAAAATATCAATTTTTAACCATTGAATAAAATTAGAATATAACAAAAAATGTCTTTCATACACATTTAATGACTAAATTAGATCATTAAAGAATGTTTTAAATGAACATTAACATATGAAAAATAGTTAAGAGGAAGCCTTAAAACATGATTTTTAAAAGAATATCCCTTTTAGTTATGTTGGTTTTTTAAATATTTAATCATAAAATTATTTTATCATTATACATTATTATTAAGAAATTTCATTTTCCTTAAATTAACATTATTCTATTTAATTAATTTTTAACATGTTTTATTTATTTTCAAAATTAGTTTATTTCATGTTGTAATTTTTTAGGATATACAATTTATATCCTAAAATTGACATAAGTGGATTGAATATGATCCTATTTTTTATCATAAAAATGAATACATATTATGAAACATGTAATAATTATCATATATATACATTAAATAAACTTCTAAAACCATTGATATTTTGAGTTCATGGAAAATGATCCATGCCATTCCCTAGAGAATAAAATACATACATATACATATACAATGTTTTCATTATTCTTATGGGTGGAAAATAAATATATTATAAATTATTATTATTTAAAATAAATAAATAAATGATATAAATTTCATATTTATTCATTATTTTAATCCATGTGACTATCCTTATAAGGTGTAAATGAAAAAAGAATCACATTGCTTCATAGAGGTGGTAGTCTATACATATGCATGAGAAACATTTTCATTTTCGAGTAGACAAAAGCGTAAGAAATATGAAATTTATTTAGAATCATAGAATTTTCAAAGATATAAAATACATTCACTTGATCCATCATTTTAATAGGACACATGACCGAGTGCTATAATATTAAAAAGTTTATTTCAAAGAGGTTGTAGTCCACAATTATACATGAGCGATGTTGTCAATTCCTATAGAACAGAGAAGGAGATGAAAACATTTCAAACCATATTTTGTAATGAATTTAATTATAATTATAATTCATATTTTATTATTTAATCATTTTTAATTTATATTTTAAATATTTATAAGATTAAATAATCACAAAACACTCTATAAATAATTACACATATTCATTCGAATTCATCTTTTTTTTCAAACACCTTAATCTACTTTAGGTTGGTGTTTTATTGAGATCAGAAAAAATAGAGGATGTATATATATATATTGGGAAGGTATTTTGGGTATTATTCCTACATATATATATATCTCAATCTGCATGAATAAGTGATAAGAGTGCGCTCTATGTTATAATTCAATGTAGTGTAAAAGTAGTAAATTATTAAAACTTATAATATAATATTTGTATTTTTTCAAGGAATGTAGAATGAAATGGAAAAATTTATAATCCATGAATTGATAAGGCATAAATCCTATCAATGAAAAATATTTATCCATGTATTATCGATATTTTATTCCAAATGTCATAGATTACCCCCCCCCCTCATTTATAATATTATCCATTCTTAGGATGATTATGTTTTCACAATTGTACTATTCATTATTGATAAAAAAGATATTAAACACAATACTTAAATATATAATTATTATTAAAAATATGAAAATCAATTTTCATGATTCAATTTATAGAAGTGTAAGAATCAAATTTTATTAAAAATACACAAAATGCAATGAAAACGCATGTAAGTAAAATTTCTATTTTATACATAAAAATAATATTATACCAAAATAATATATATAAAAAATTAGTAATGTATTAAATAGACATGTTTTACTAAAATGGGATAAATTTTACTATAAACATATCTAATATATAACATTACATTTAAAATACATGGTAAAAAAATGAAAATAAATAAATATATATTTTATCTATTATCCCAAAAATCAATATTTTCAGGAAAATTGTAAAAATCACCCTAAACTATACTAGATATATTTAATCAAATAATTAATACATATTATAAAATAAATATTATTTTTTTTAATTTTAACATTAAAATAAAACAATGTATTACATGGATAAAATTTTGTTAAAAAATTATTCATGATTTGATTGAAAATTTATGTAAATTTATTTATAAAACAATGATGAATATAAATCCATAAAATATATAGTCCTAAATTATATTATTAAATTAATTTTAGGATTACCTATGTTTTACCTATATCCCCATTTACAATATTATACCCTTGTAATTTTATTCATCAACTAAACAAGTAAGTTTATCATTGGTCATATATTTTTTGGGTTCGTATGTGGGTTCCTTAAACATTTTATTTTTATATAAAATATTATCTAAGAGTATCACCATATTTTTCATTATATATAATACATGATACAAAAAATTTAATCCATTATTCAGTATAATAGATATTATCTTCTAAGAGCACCTCTTAAAATCATAAAACCTTATATGCATCAATTATGTATAGGCTTCACAATGAAAAACGAAAAACCTCTTATACTAGAGATAAAATAATAAATGATACCCCTTAGTATGAAAAATGTCCCAATTATCCCATAAGATCATATGGATCAATATATCAATGATTTAATTTAATTTTCTCTCCAAAATACATAATATTTTCCTAGGACTAAATTTTATACAAAATTGATATCTTGCATGAAATGAGAGATCATTTATCTAACTATCATTCATATTTTTCATCCTCTAATTTAGTACCCTAATATAGTACTAAATAATCATTACATTCATATTAGTGTCCTTTATAAAATCTATTACCATCAAAATCATTTCACTGACTTCATCCATCAAGAATGATTTTGACACCACATTCCATATAATTCCTCCCAAGTTTATAAATGTATATTTTTTTGGAATATATAATTTAATTGAAAATTAGAATAATTAAATTTGATTATCCCAACATCCATGGTAATAATATTTTCATGAAAAAATCAATTCATCTGATATTTTATTTTTTCTCTCTTTTCCCATCGAATTGAATATTAAATGATATACATAAATTTAATTCAGTACCCAACAACATCTAGATCCCATAATAAAATTAGATTGAAATATGGGATCATAATTAAATATAATTTAGAGAGTACATGTTTTATAAAAATCCATTTTTTATAATTTTTATCATGTTTTTAAAAAGTCATAGTTTCTAGAAAACGAGGAAAATATAAAACTTTTTTGAAACAATCAACAATAACAAAATCACGTTATTATATTGAGTTTTATTCAATAATACCATCATGAATTAGGTGGATATATTCTATCTTTTCCATTCATGAAATGGAAATGTATGAGGAATTCCCTTAGGTATCAATTGCATAGATTTAATATGTTTACAAGAAAATGGTTAATTTGTAAAAAGGTAATATAATTCTTCATTAAAACCAACCAACAATATTATGGAATAATTTTTTATAATTAATTTTTACATATAAATCATGTGATAAAATTAATTATTTAAATATAAATAATGTGTTATAAAAACCCCTCTCAAATATCCAAAAATATTTATTATAAATTTTAAATTTTATAAACGTGCCCTAATTGACCAATTCCTTCATTTTGTTTAAATCACAATCTTCCTTTTATTCATTCTTTGTTCTATCTAAAAATGTTATATACACTAAAATTGATACTAAAAGAGTAGGAGTAACGTAGTATGCAATTTTTGTGCTAATATTCATCAAAACATTAATTAAAATATCATGTTCCAAATGTGACCTCATTAGTGATGCATTAATATTTTGATTTAATTGATCAAACGCCTTTTTTATTTAACAAGTATAATGGCGAATCATGAAATCATAATTCTTAATCAGTTTAAACAATTATCTAAAACTCAAGTATAACATTGATTGACATGAGAGGAAATTTGAAATTTTTTATTAAATATATATTTGATATTTTACAATATATAAATGATTTATCCATGCATTAAAATAAAAAACCACCATTATAAGATCAAGATAACTTGTATGAAAATTCGTCCATTGAGTTTTAGTTGACATGAAACATATGGAATAACATGATCATGATTCATCAATAGGTAACCATGTCCCTTCAATGAAGCATTAATAAAAAAAATTAACCATATCTTGTTATTATAGATTATACAGTATCATTAACCATTCATTTTTTTCATTTCATTCAAATATTCATCAAATTATTCTATTCTGATGAATCCTACTTCCTTACGAGTTAACATTGTTATGGGGAAATATAAACAAACATTTATTTAAAAAACATATAATTGTATCTTGTAAATGCTTGAAAAATCCAAATATTAAAAAAATATGAATGCCTTATCCTCCCATATTCCACTTTAGTTTTAGTAGGAACAATAGTTATACCATATTTATAAAACATATGTCAAAGGAATGTTATTGTTGATAAAAATCACATTTATTGAATTTTAAAAAGAACATATTTTAATTTAATATTTTTTGAACACTCCATAGATAATTCTCATGTTCCTTATAACATATATAATTTTCCATAATTTCATCAATTTTAACCTTAAAAATTTTATTAAAATACTCTTGAAAATAAATATTCATGAAAAATATTAATATAATAGGGGAAATATTTAACTTAATAGCCCTAACCGTAAACTCATAATGTCCAAAACAAGGAAAAATAATCATACAATGAATGTATTACTCCAAAATATTCATATAGAGATACATGAACCGTATATCAATCAATGAAAAATATTGGTCACCCTAGATCTAAAAAAACAAGTCATCTATATGAGGTGAAAAATACATGTACATAATAATTATATTAAAAATATCATTATAATCAATTAAATATCTAATGGAACTATCCTTCATTTAAAAAAAAAGAATATAATCAAACAAATGTGAAGTTCTATGGTGGAAAAACAATTCACAATTAACTCTTGTAAATACTTCTTCAAATTAAAATGTTCTACATGAGCAATTGAATATAGGAGTTTTGAAATTGGATTAGCATGTTCCACTAAGTCAACAACATATTCATCCTCCCAATCATGAATAACACCATGAAAATCATCTGAAAATACATCCATATAATCATTGTCAAATGAATCATCACAGATTTCAACACTTTATTTCATTTAAAAACATTTTAAAGGAAGTCCTCACTTATAGAGTTTATATATTTATTAAGTTCATAATATGTTATCAAATGTATTAATTAATAATTATATATGAATAGAAACTCATCTTTAAAAGAATATTCGATAGAACAATACTATATCTGAGAATGATAAACTAAAATCTCACTCATACCCAATGTAACATAAATATATATAATAAAAAGGACAAAAATGTTTTCAGTGAAAACTAATTGAAAAATTATTATAGGATGATTTTAATAAATTATCATTTCCTTTAGAATATCCCATAGAGTTTTCAAAAATATTTATAACATCATTTCATGATATATTACTGACATTATACTTGAAAATTTACAATATTTAAAATCATTTTTATGCCTTGAATCAAAAATATAATTTTTATAATTTGAATTATCCAATAATATAACTTTCAATAATTTATTTGAGGGAATCAAATCTACCATAATAGTAGAAAATTAAATTTTCACCCAATTATATTTCCAATTTTTGTTGAATTCTCTACTGAGTGACAAACATTGATCATACATTAGCAAAACGTCCCTAATAATTTCAATTAAAACATATAAAAACTAGTGGAATATATGTTTTCCAATTACTTATTTTCTACTAGATTATATTCCTTGGATTCACGAGCCAAATGAATGAAAATACCACATTGTTACCTCATCCTTGATATTATTAATCATTACTTATTATATATTTTACTTAATATATCTCATTTATGGGGATTTATAATGTTTTTTAAATTATATATTATCCATTTCATACCACATAGATTGATTATTACTTATGTTTTCATGAAGATTATAAGATTTAGTAAACTAATTTTTAACATTATCATGAGAAAGAACAAAATAATATTCATGTTTATACTCTTGAGATGGAAACTCTCTACCGAAACATGGTTTCAAAATTACGAAAATTAAATCAATTTTAATCTTATGGTGTGGAATAAAATATTTTTCAGACCAAGGGAATCTAAAATAATTTCATTATAAGTCCCTAATGAGTCATTTTCCTTTTTTATTCATCTCAAAAAAAATTCTTCTCTAACCTGGAGGATCGACCAAAATTTCCTGCTATCATGCTCAGTCGGAAGGATCCCGATTTTCTCGATGGTTCTCCTCATCTAGAATTATCAGAATTGGAATTTACGGAAGCTTCAGACCTCTTGAAGCTCACTGTGGTGGATCGTTTCAGCCAATGAAAACCTTTAGTGGATGATTTCAACCTTTTCGTTTTTGAATCCTGGGGGTTACAAGACCGTGTGATTGTTGGACTTCTTGACAAGCATCAGCTGATGATTCACTTCACCTCGGAGAATGACCTGATTCACATGTTTTCCTCTACTCTGTGAAAATTCCTTTGTTACAGGTTCTTTCTCTTCCATTGGACTTATGTTTTTCACTTGAAAAAGGATTCGCCTTCTGTTTATTTATGGGTTTGCTTCCTAGAATTACTGATGCTGTTTCAAAACCCTGCTATCATTGAAATGCTAGGGAACATGGGAGGGAATTATCTTTGTGCTAAGAGTAGGACTTGTTTAGTTAGCCACCCGATTAACCCTCAGATTTGTGTGGAGGTGGATGTATCCAAACCACCAGTGGAGTGGGTTTGGGTTACTGCTGGTGAAGAATTCAGGTGCAAACAGGCTATGGTATTCGTAACATGGGTGGACTTTGGCTCAGTTTGTAGGCATCTTGGGCATCCGGTTTCTGGGTGTAGACGTGTCGCAAGCCAAGGGCCTTTGATGTAACGCCCCGACCCCAGTTACCCAGAGTCGGGGCATTATTACGTATCATTGGCATGATCACAAAGGATCAAGTCTTGAAAGACCGATTAGTTTAGTAGTTTTGGAAACACTAGATATATTCATAAGTCTTACATTACATCATAAGGTAAAAAAACTACAACAACATCTTGTCTTCATATCCCCTCATACTATCCCTGTATGTCATTCATAAATTACTTCTTCACATCCTGGAGAAAATAAAACATTGAAAGGGGTGAGCTCAGATGCTCAGTAAGGATAACAATATAGCATAAGATTTCATAGATAAGCATAAACACTTAAGGCAATGTATGAATAAAACAAAAGCCTTTTAAACTTGAACTTCAGAATAATATGGCAATGATAAAATGAAATAATGCCATTTACTTACTCACATGGATATTCTATTAGTCTAATAATCACATGAAATATCAATAACCACTTTCATAAATATGGAATGCATAATGCCAGACTATCATAACCACGTAGCCAAGGCCTCATGCCAAGACTACAATTAAGATTTTGTCAAGGCCTTGTGCCAAGACACTAGTTTGTCTCATGAGACCTACCGATGCATTGAGGAGCTATAGCGGGCTCCACTCGTCACTTACTAAGTCCAATTCATTACTCATATGAAAAGTTTTAAACATAACATAAACATTCGTATTATAACTAACATACGAACTGTCAATACTTTATCCACAAACCATGAATGGTATAAAAATAGTACATCCATAGTCAAAAATAACTCATTCGATACAATATGGAATATTGTATTGTATCATAATAACCTCAATCAATAATGATGAAGGATATTGATATAGATGAAAATAATCATAAAAATAATTAGACTGAAATATCCCCCTTTTTCTTGAAATCATTTAAAAGTCACACTATTTGTCAAGAAGCCATTTAAAAATAGATTTTTGAATCAAAGTGCCCCATACCACTTTGAAACTTTTAAAATGAGTTTTAATTTTAAAACTTTAATGTCCATATAAATAAATCCTTAAAACCATTTTTTAAAACATGGACATTAATGAGAAAGATTTAGAAGAATAAGTCTTTAAAACATTTAAAAATGGTATTTTAGTTAGAGTTTCTAACCAAAAGAGAGACACTTGAATACAAATAATTGAGGTAATCAAAAAATTTAAATATCATGAGAATAAATGGATTCATGATATACTATTTCAAAGTACATTATATACACCACATAAAAGTGATTTGGTGTATAACAACAATGAAGTCTCAATGTAATGTAAATTGAGATGAATTATATTATATAGACCATATCCTTAGGTTAAGGATAAATCAACGACATAATTATGTGTGACAAATATTAATACACTCAATATGATTGGATATTCAGTGTAAATAAATCAGAGGACATTCACACATATTCTTGTAAAAACAACACCAATGAATTGGATATTTAACTCAACAAATAGAGATTGAGTTAAAAATTACTCTTATCAAGTTCATACCGATCACTTGAGAATTTATCAATGGAGTGATTAAGTGTATCAAAAGTATATACACATAAAGGGGATTGGAATTTATGACATAATCAAATGAATAGTGATTCTACACATAATCTTGGAGTAAAATAATCAATGAAGTATGCGTAAAGCCGAATGAGTGGAAATTGAAATTTTAAATTCCCTTATCGATTTGGTAAATTATGAAACATGCACCCATGAAAGAAGGATAATAAAATGATGATGTAAATATACATAAATTAAATTATATTACACAATGAATAAAATCATGGGCAGTACACACACCACATGCAATAAATAAGTGGTGAACAATGGAAATCTCAAGGAATTAAAAGTGAGATAAGAAACCCCTTACTTTGTACTTTTTCCTTGGTCGGAAGTTGGTTAACCTCCTGTATAATGGTGAAATAATTGTTATTGAATTATAAAAGAATAATTTACATTAATATGATATCATATATGATCTTTTAACATTGATTTGTTAATAATATCTTAGTATTATCGTCATTTCGGGTGTTAACTTACTTGTTTTCCTTTATATTCTTTGTTACGTAAGCCGTGTTTGTTATGGATTGGTTGTATCTTATTCATATACAGAATTATATCAAGTCCTTAAACATTATTTTTAATCATCAAATGAGAATTATACATGAATGGATACGATGGAGAATGAATCTCATCGCGTTCGTGGAGACGGTAGTCCATACGTACGCACAAGCGACAATATCATTCTTTTGATATTAAAATAATATATAATTGGATGGTATATCATATAGAAAAAATAATTATAATGTCATATTTATTATTTACATGAATTACACATCATTATTATACCCATCCAAATAATAATTTATTGAATGACAATTACACCACGACGTGGAGACGGTAAGCCGTACATATGCACGTATGGTTTCATGCCATTCAAAGGATGGATAGAATACTGAATATGGTTGTACCATATTTATAATAACATCAAAGTATATAGAAGATACTGGAGTTATTATTTTAGAATATAAATAACAAAGAAATAAGAAGTTGAAGAGGAAAGGAACTTGAAAAGGGGTGGTGAAATCATTACCTCTTATTCGGGTTCTTCCTTTTGATTTGATCAAAAGGGATCCTTAGGTTTGCTTTATGACTAAAGGAAGTCCTCTAGGATGAAGTGAGGGAAGTTGAGAGAGTATTTTGTCAGAGGTTTTCCAAACCAAAAGGCTTTGAAGGTGTGAATTAATGAGAATGGGGAGTGCCCTTTTATAAGAGGGGTGAGGGGCACCTTTGGAAAAGCTAGAAATATTATTTTATAATAAATTCATATTCGGTTTATAATGGCTCCAAAGTAGATTATTTAAAGTTTAAGGTTTGGATAGGTCTCAAAAAACTCAACAAATAGGATTTAGACAGGTTTTGGTTACTATATTAACCTTATCTTTAAGTATTAACTCTTAGTTAATTAGTTTCACTTTTACAATGTCTCTTTGTATTTTTATATTATATGGTTAATAAACTTACTATATACATACAAGAGACCCCCAAGTGGTCCATTAATGATAAACCTATCATGATATAAGACTCTTGTCCGAACCTTAGACATTTAGGAATTTAATATCAATTAATAATATAATATTTGTTTTAAAAACTATTTTATGTCAATTTTGACACTATTCAATAACTGATTTTTTTTAAAATGATAACAGAATGATTATTTCTAAAAAAGTTAATTAAATCATTCCTAACATGTCATATTATTCTATAAAATTATTGTAATTCATAAAAAGTGTCAAATTATATTTATTTGGCTATCTACAATATCAATCATTTTAATTTTTCACTATTATGGTAATTACTGCATCACCATTGTGTCATAAATAAATTAAATTATTTTATGTATAAAAATTATAAATAAAATAAAATTATGTAGGAAATTATTTTATATTTCTAATGAATATTTTTAGTCGAAAATACAACATACATAACCCTATGTAAAAATTTATTTTCTAAAAGATATATGCTTGTGTCATTTTTGTATTCATTTTAACTTAATTAAAATAAAGTGTCTCTATCACTTACAAGTGGCACAATGGGGTCCCAAAATCGACCCAAAGATGTCCATGGTCGGACATGTATCAACCAATAAGGTTAGGAAATGTTTTAGGGTAATCTTTTATTATTATAATATTATTTTTTAACCCTTATTTACCGGATTTATCCTTTAACCATGGTAAATGAAATTTTTACCGAAGTAATTATTCAAAATGTCTAAAAATAAAAGTTACCTATTTACACAATTTGAATATCCTGATTCCAAATATGGAATCCATTTTTCCAAATTCCAAACACAGAAGTGGCAGAAATTAATTTAAAATTAATTCCCACTGTCAAAACAAAAAGCGTGTTTTTAAGAGATAATAACTATCAAAAGATTGGCACTTGTTTATGTCTGGTTTAATTGTGAAATTATGTCCAATGACAAAAATTGAATTAAATGGTAAAAATATATTCTAAATATACTTTAAAACCACTCAAATTCATAATTTATCAATTTTAATTATTTCGATTAAAAAAGTTGTTTTTAATTAAAATTTAGTAATTTTCACTATTCATCAAAATATGAAAGTTATCCGAAAAGTACCAAAATTTCACCCTAGGCTAAATTAGATACCCTGAATCCAAAAATGAAGTAAATTTTGAGAGATAAAATTTCTAAAATTTTAAAAAGTAGGTATTACTATTCATAATGGCTAGTTTGATTGGTTGTGGTGTGTTAGAATCTCGAAGTTGCATGCAGTGCACGTCATTGCATTATTCAAAGGGAAACATACCGTGGAAGATTGGGGTGTTACATTATCCCATCCTTCAATAAATTGCATCCTCGCAATTGTTTTATAAAAATGGGCTTGAAAATAAAATGGAAAGCCCCACATCGGAAAAAGAGTCGATAAAACTATCACTTTAAAAGAAAGGAAGAGAGGTATAAAGGTCACCCAAGATAACCCATACTAGGATTCCATGTAGAAAAAATGGATATGGATGATAAAAAAAGTGTTAAGTTCTGATGGAGAGGGATAGAAAACATGATTAGGAGAAAGTTAACAATAATAAAATCACAAACGTGTGTTTGGACAAACAGTCATTAGTCTCCCAGTAGGAAAAGTAAACGGACAACATTTTTTTTTGTTTTAAGTTACATTACATAAGTATAAGGAATTAATTTATGATATTGACTAAGAATATAAAGATATATACTTACTTTCTAAGTAGAGTTTCATCCTTTAATAAATTTCTACCACTAACTCTTTTTTTGAACAATGAGTATTCAAGAAGACATGGTCACACTGGAAGAGCTAGAATAAAATTCTATAGAATAACATGATCCACGTAGGATAAACTATATATTTACCTTGTCTTTAGAGATTAATCAAAAAAAAATGGTTATTATAAGATCTGATGATCCCCCAAATGGATATTCCATTAGAGAAAAAAAATACTAATCTTAATTTATAAAATTAAACCAACATTACCCCAAAGTTAAATAAATACCATTCAATAATAAATTGTCATTAAAATCCTTCAATATAATCCAAACTAATATTGAAACCCAAAACTTATAAGAATGTAGTCTTCCATGTTAAATTGTATCTCCAAATGAAATCATCTACTCTTAAAGTCACATACTTAAAAGTAATTAACCTAATCCCATATTCTTTATTATAGGTTAATCATTTCCATAAATAACCCAAACCACTATAAATCCACAATAAAAACATAGATAAAAATCCACCATTACTCCTAAAATGAAATCCCATAGTATTCTCTTTTTCCTTGGGCATATACTATCCCCAACAAAGCAAACATCTTCCAAAATAACATTTATCACTTAATCACCAAATCATTTTCCTATACTAAGGGTATTCATTTTATAAGACATAAGATCCCAAATCAAATTATTATTGATCAATAAAATCGTTTAACTAAAAATAATAGTCACACTAACCAAGAAATTCACGTAGTTGAGTGGTAGGCGCTAAATCCCAATCTCACTTTGGTTGTGGGTTCGATTACCATAGCTTTTTCCGATGCGACGGGTTGTCACACGGTCTACGTGTTGTCCTTTTTAAAAAACTATATTTTATAACATTACCAAAATGAGATTAATTCCTCAAAATAACCATAACTTAATTTTAACCAGAAATGTTATCCCATACCAAGCATTTTCATCCCAAAATACAATAACATGTAATTGCCTCAAACCCAATGATCATATAAAACCAAATGGTTATTTATAACTATATCCACAAGGGAAAAGATTAGAATTCTTCAAATATCATTCTCACATGGAAAACAACGGGGTTACAAATATAAGAGAAAATTATTCCAAAGTAATCCCATCAACAAGGAGAACTAATACTTTTAAACATTTATCCAACCATTTATTTCTACATAGCTTCTTATTTGACCAAGAAAATATTCTATAGAATAGGGAATTCACTCGGGTAATGGTCAGGTCCCATACATTTACGGAAAATGACTGTAAATGGATTCTTGGGACCATTTTTATCTTCTTCCATAGTACTCTTCATTTTTCTTCGGCAAATATTCACTTTATGTCCTTCCTTCCTGCACGTAAAGCATTTCTTTGTCCCATTATGACACTTTTTTGGGTGTCTCCTTCCACATTTTCTGCATGATGGAAATTGAGGATTCCTTTCTCCATGGTCTCCACTGCTAGATCTCTTATCATTCATCACCTTTATCTTCTTTGTTGAGTCCGGGAATTTGTTAATATATATATTGTTGATCATATTTTTGGAAAATTGATTTGGCATGAAGACGATATATTTTACGCCTATCAACATTCCATTTTTTGGTCATTTCCACCACCGTTCCCACCTTGTACATCATTCTCAAAGTCACTATGACTTCCTTGGAATCCAACCATTGACTAAAACCAAAAAGCATTGTGTGAGTAACAATAGTCATGAAATCATTTAGAGAATATCATGTCACCATATTATCAATTTGAAACACATTAGGATTAACCAAGGTCATTTACTCTCATCTTATATATAATACTTCAAGTCGATTTGTAAAGAAAATGTAAATTATCCTAAGCATATCCCCCAGGAGTGTCGTAACCAAGAGTGTAGCAAGGCTCATTGTCGTGCACTAGTTCCCATTCGAGTCGAGCTCAAAGCGTTGTTTTCGGGTTTTAACCCTAGGTACATCTGTGCCAGAGCCGCCTCTACCTACTCGTATCCAGACAGGGATGTATTGCTCGGAAAACTCACAAAATCTATACAATACCAAAATTTTAGGAAGTTCTTCTATACTAATCCTCAAAGTTCATCTTAGGTCTACGTGCTCTAATCAGAGTTTATCTAAATCTAGCTTCCAAGGTTTGTACTAAACTTCCTCTGATACCAACTGTAACTCCCCGACCCCAGTTACCCAAAGTCAGTGCATTATTACATATCATTGGCATGATCACAAAGGATTAAGTCTTGAAAGACCAATTAGTTTAGTAGTCTTGGAAACACTAGATATATTCATAAGTCTTACATTACATCATAAGGTAAAAAAACTACAACAACATCTTATCTTCATATCCCCTCATACTATCCCTGCAGGTCATTCATAAATTAATTTTTCACATCCTGGGAAAAATGAAACACTGAAAGGGGTGAGCTCAGATGCTCAGTAAGGATACAAATATAGCATAAGATTTCATAGATAATCATAAACACTTAAGGAAATGTATGAATAAAATAAAAGCCTTTTAAACTTGAACTTCAGAATAATATGGCAATGATAAAATGAAATAATGCCATTTACATACTCACATGGATATTCTACTAGTTGAATAATCACATGAAATATCAATAACCAATTTCATAAAGATGGAATGCATAATGCCAGACTATCATAACCACGTAGCCAAGGCCTCGTGCCAAGACTTCAATTAAGATTTTGCCAAGGCCTTGTGCCAAGACACTACTTTGTCTCATGAGACCTACCAATGCATCGAGGAGCTATAGCGGGCTCCAACCATCACTTACTAAGTCAAATGCATTCCTCATATGAAAAGTTTTAAACATAACATAAACATTCGTATTAAAACTAGCATACGAACTGTCAATACTTTATCCACAAACCATGAATGGTATAAAAATAGCACATCCACAGTAAAACATAACTCATTCGATACGATATGGAAGATTGTATTGTATCATAATAACCTCAATCAAGAATGATGAAAGATATTTATATAGATGAAAATAATCATCAATAAAATTAGACTGAAATGTCCCCCTTTTTCTTGAAATCATTTAAAAGCCACACTATTTGTCAAGAAGCCGTTTAAAAATAGATTTTTGAATCAAAGTGTCCCATACCACTTTGAAACTTTTAAAAGGAGTTTTAATTTTAAAACATTAATGTCCATATAAATAAATCCTTAAAACCATTTTTTAATACATGGACATTAATGAGAAATATTTAGAAGAATAAGTCTTTAAAACATTTAAAAATGGTATTTTAGTTAGAGTTTCTAACCAAAAGAGAGACACTTGAATACAAATAATTGAGGTAATCAAAACATTTTTATATCATGAGAATAAAGGGATTAATGATATACTATGTCAAAGTACATTATATACACCACATAAAAGTGATTTGGTGTATAACAACACAGAAGTCTCAATGGAATGTAAATTGAGATGAATTCTATTATATAGACCATATCCTTAGGTTAAGGATAAATCAACGACATAATTATGTGTGAAAAATATAAATACACTCAATATGATTGGATATTTATTGTAAATCAATCATAGGACATTCACACATATTATTGTAAAAACAATACCAATGAATTGGATATTTAACTCAACAAATAGAGATTGAGTTAAAAATTACTCTTATCAAGTTCATACCGATCACTTGAGAATTTATCAATGGAGTGATTAAGTGTATCAAAAGTTTATACACAGAAAGGGGAGAGGAATTTATGACATAATCAAATGAATAGTGATTCTACACATAATCTTGGAGTAAAATAATCAATGAAGTATGCGTAAAGCCGAATGAGTGGAAATTGAAATTTCAAATTCCCTTATCGATTTGGTAACTTATGAAACATGCACCCATGAAATAAGGATAATACAATGATGATATAAATATCCATAAATTAAAGTATTTTACACAATTAATACAATCATGGGCAGTACACACACCACATGCAATAAATAAGTGGTGAACAATGGAAATCTCACGGAATTAAAAGTGAGATAAGAAACCCCTTACTTTGTACATTTTCCTTGGTCGGCGGTTGGTTAACCTCCTGTATAATGGTGAAATAATTGTTATTGAATTATTAAATAATAATTTACATTAATATGATATCATATATGATCTTTTAACATTGATTTTTTAATAATATCTTAGTATTATCGTCATTTCGGGTGTTAACTTACTCATTTTCCTTTATATTCTTTGTTACGTAAGCCGTGTTTTTTATGGACAGGTTGAATCTTATTCATATAAAGAATTATATAAAGTCCTTAAAAATTATTTCTAATCATAAAATGAGAATTATACTTGAATGGATACTATGGAGAATGAATCTCATCGCGTTCGTGGAGACGGTAGTCCGTACGTACGCACAAGCGACAATATCATTATTTTGATGTTAAAATAATATATAATTGGATGGTATATCATATAGAAAAGATAATTATGATGTTATATTTATTATTTAAATGAATTAAGAATCATTATTATAACCATTCAAATAATAATTTATTGAATGACAATTACACCACGACATGGAGACGGTAAGCCGTACGTACGCACGTATGGTTACATGCCATTCAAAGGATGGATAGAATAATGAATAAGGTTGTAAAATATTTATAATAACATCACAGTATATAGAAGATACTGTAGTTATTATTTTAGAATATAAATAACAAATAATGAATAAGTTGAAGAAGAAAGGAACTTGAAAAGGGGTGGTGAAATCATTACCTCTTCTTCGGGTTCTTCCTTTTGATTTGATCAAAAGGGATCCTTAGGTTGGCTTTCTAACTAAAGGAAGTCCTCTAGGATGAAGTGAGGGAAGTTGAGAGATTATTGGGGCAGAGTTTGGTGGAACCAAAATGCTTTGAAGGTGTGCATTAATGATAAGGGTGAGTGCCCTTTTATAAGAGGGGTCATGGGCACCTTTGGAAAAGCTAGAAATATTATTTTATAATAAATTCATATTCGGTTCTAATGGCTCAAAAGTGGATTATTTAAAGTTTAAGGTGGGGATAGGTCAAAAAACACTCAACCAATAGGATTTAGACAGGTTTTGGTTACTATATTAACCTTATCTTTAAGTATTAACTCTTAGTTAATTAGTTTCACTTTTACAATGTCTCTTTGTATTTTTATAATATATGGTTAATAAACATACTATATACATCCAAGAAACCCCCATGTGGTCCATTAATGATACACCTATCATTATATAAGCCTCTTGGCCGAACCTTAGATTTTTAGGAATTTAATATCAATTAATAATATAATATTTGTTTTAAAAACTATTTTATGTCAATTTTGACAGTATTCAATAATTGATTTTTGTAAAACTCATAACAGAATGATTATTTAGAAAAAGGTTAATTAAATCAATACTAACTTTTCATATTATTCTATAAAATTAGTGCAATTCATAAAAAGTCTCAAATTATATTTATTTGTGTATCTACAATATCAATCATTTTAATGTTTCACTATTATGGTAATTACTGCATCACCATTGTGTCATTAATAAATTAAATTATTTAATGTCTAAAAATTATAAATAAAATACCATTATATAGGAAATATTTTTAGATTTATAATGAATATTTTTAGTCGAAAATACAATATATATACCCCTATGTAAAAATTGATTTTCTAAAAGATATATGCTTGTGTCATTTTTGTATTCATTTTAACTTAATTAAAATAAAGTGCCCCTATCACTTACAAGTGGCACCATGGGGTCCCAAAATCAACCCAATGATGTCCATGGTCGGACATGTATCAAAAAATAAGGTTAGGACACGTTTTAGGGTAATGTTTTATTATTATAATATTATTTTTTAACCCTTATTTACCGGATTTACCCTTTAACCATGGTAAATAAAATATTTACCGAAGTAATTATTCAAAATGTCTAAAAATAAAAGTTACCTATTTACAAAATTTTAACATCCTGATTCCAAATATGGAGTCCATTTTTCCAAATTCCAAACACAGAAGTGGTAGAAATTAATTTAAAATTAATTCCTGCTGTCTAAACAAAAAGCGTGTTTTTAAGAGATAATAACTATCAAAACATTGACACTTGTTTATGTCAGGTTTAATTGTGAAATTATGTCCAATGACAAAAATTGAATTAAATGGTAAAAATATATTCTAAATATACTTTTAAACCACTCAAATTCATAATTTATCATTATTAATTATTTCGATTAATTTTTTTTTTAATTAAAATTTAGTAATTTTCACTATTCATAAAAATATGAAAGTTATCCAAAAAGTACCAAAATTTCACCCTAGGCTAAATTCGATACCCCAAATCCAAAAATGAACTTTATTTTGAGAGATAAAATTTCTAAAATTTTAAAAAGTAGGTATTACTATTCATAACGGTTAGTTTGATTGGTTGTGGTGTGTTAGAATCTTGAAGTTGCGTACAATGCATGTCATTGCATTATTCAAAGGGAAACGTACCGTGGAAGCTTGGGATGTTACATTTGAGGCAGAAGAAGGATACAATGTTGGCATCCATCCAGGGTGATGGTAACATGGGGGCTTCTGAAATCTCACTGTAGAAAGAGGGAAGACCCTCTTCTGTCATAGAGGATGTGGATCCTCTGAAGAAGGACCTCATGGACAGACCCGAGCAGGAACCACTGGTTTCAAGGAAGGCAGTGAAGGTTCATGGTTCTGAACCGTTGAATATCAGTCTGGAGGTATTTCACCCAGAGAATTCCGTTTCTGAGGAGGTTTTTCCTTCGGAGGCTGTTGATGTTAATGGAGGCGACTAGGGTCAGGTCTTCTTGGAATATGTTACTCAAGTAGGCGTGGAAGGACAATAGACTGTTGATCCTCATGTGTTGTAGGTGAAAGAGGGGATCTCAGTAGATTCATACAGCGTGCTGGATCCTGAGGTGATGGTTTTGAAGCCAACTGAGGGTGGTAGCAGTATCCTTCCTATTTGTTTCACAGGGTACCCCTACCGAGATGGTGGGTCATTGGGTCATGGGACATCATTAGGGCCAGAAGGCCATCCAAACTTGTAACCGCTTTTCAGGCTTAGAGGGACAGGCTCAGGACCAATAGAATTTCATTAAAGTTCAATCAACAGGTTGAGGATGCTTTTTTGATGACAGGAAAGAAGAACAAAGTGCGCAAGGATTACTTGTACCTTCCAAAACCAACGGAGACCAGGTCAGATAAAAAAATTAAATCAAAGGAGATGACATGCATGTCTGCTTCTATTCCTAATATGTAGGGAAATGGAGATGTCAGTGCAGATGAACCTGGTGTGGTGAATGTGCCTAGCCCTCACGGTGTGGTAGCTGATTTCGACAAATCCCAGGAGCCTCACATGCACTTGAATGAAGAAATGTTAGAGGAGTCTTTCCTGATTAGGATATCAAAGGAGGATGCTCACTGAATATTTGAAAGTCCATTGAGTTTTGATTTGAATGAAGACCAATCCTCATGGATTGACAATATCATTGTGGATTGACTATAAATTCAAGATATTGTTTTTTGGTTGTAACGAGGGGCTGCAAGCCTGAATGTGGAATGGTGTTTCAGCTAGATTCGACCACGTAGTTCAAACCCCATATGAGATTTTAGAGCTGGCAGTTCACCTTTGCAGTGCTTTTTGGATTTGGTTGTTGAGAGGGTATGGCATCAACCATCGGATTGGGCCTATACTTTGTCAGAGGAATTTTGCGAGCTGAAAAGCAATGCAGCAATGGAAATATTAATCACATTCAATGCTGGGGAGGGGAATCACCATATTGTCATTCTGTGCATTTCTTCTTGACCTTCGGGTGTGATTGTCTTAAGCTCATGATGTTTTTATGGGCTCCTCTCTCGTAAAAGGGGGAATTATCTTTATAATTAAAATTTGAAGGCCTCCGGGCCGTTGGATGGATGTTCCATATATACTAAAATAGAAAATATTATATCCAATTCATTTTTCCATCATAAAACATTCACTAGATATTAATATCTAACTATAACAACATTTGGTAGATTCATAAAGTGATATACTATAGACATGTTCATATATATATAATTTTCTCTCTCATTTATTGGTTCCACCAATAATAGATTTTTTTAAATATGGTAACACTACGATAAACTACTTTGTTCTAACATGTCCATTTTTCGAATTAAAAAGGTTATTAACCCTTTCATGACTTGTTACATTATCTTACATGTTTCCCTATTGAAAATATTATGAACTTATACCTATTTGTTGATTAATTAAAGAGGTCATAAAATTATATTTAATGATAATATAATAATAAATATAAATATCATAATAGTTTCTTTTAACACTCTCATAACATATAAAGTTGTTTAAATATTTTCCTTGATTCCAACTATAATGAACAATTATGTTAGTAGACCATAAATATAATTTTAATATCAATTATTTAAAAAAATTATCATTCCCATGATATTTTAGGTTTATATAATTATAGAATTATGAAAGACATTTCCCAAAATTCTGGATATATCCACCAAATGTAAGTTTTTACATAAAAACTAGGCTTAAGGTTTAAAAAACTAATTCATTCTATACATTTTTTATTCTTTTTAAAAATATACCAAACATGAAAATTTGAAATTTATATAGATCCTAATAATATTTTAATAATGTGAATTTTTTTAAAATGTTCAATTTAATGAAATATATCAGAAAGAGATATAAAAATAAAGGAATCATGTTATTCTAGTGAAAACATAAAAACAAATGAAATGCATTAAAATTTTTACAACATTAATATTTGAATATAAATAAAACATTTACCCATATTAAAATAAAAAAATTATAAAAAATAATTGATAATAAGAAAAACATGAAGGAATTAAGAGGATCATGATAAATCATAAAGCAATTTCAATACCTTGATGTTTCAAAGTTCATAAACATTATATACCCTGTGAAATCAAAAGGACTACATAAAATCCATTTTTTAATTATGGTTCAACATATTCATAACATATTTTAACTTTTTTACACTGTGTATGAATAATTGAGTCCATGTTAATTCCATATGAGAAACCACCCTAGTCATCTCCTTCATTTTTCTACATCATAGGGTAAATCATTACCCAATGAAATAAAAATCTATATTGGGATCATGAATCCCCATGAGCTATATCAGTCTCATTCATTATCACATATAATAATCATGCATCGAATAATTAAAAAACATTATAAAGTAAGATTTTTTCATCATAACACCCTTGAAAAGCTCTATTAAACCCACAATAAATTCCATTTTATATGAATAATATTAAAAATAAACATTCCAATAACAGTTCAAATATGGTATTATTAGAAATAATTTGTCAACATGTAGTGTAATATTAATGATTTATATTATATACGGTTCAAAGAAAAATTTTCCTTGTCATATACATTAAAAATACAATTTTTCACTTTTTAAAAAAGTCTATAATTAACCACATAGTAAACATTGAAAATATCAATTTTAATAATATTAAAAAAATAGATAAATATATTAAAAAATAACTATATAAACCATTGATGTATAAATTTTTTAATTTTTTAATTTTTTAAGATAACCCCTAGATAGAAAGAAAACATTAAATAATAATAATTTTAAAAGATATTCCCTTAACTAATGTCTTGAATAGATTCATATGTTCAGTAACCCTAACTAAAAGAATTATATCATATTACATTAAAAATAAAAAACCACATTCATGCTCAATAATTTATCATTGTTCTAAATATTTCATATTTACTAATTTTTATTTATATACTAAATTTTTTAATTACACATAGGATGTTTTGATGACGTCAATTTTCATGCCAAAAATAACATAGGTGTGGTGACTATGGTCAATATGGATATGGATCCATTAAATAAAGAATCGTAAAAATGATATAATTATCATCTATATACATTAAATAAAATTCCATATATTACCATATTAGTAGGTCATAAAAAAAGAACCACAACATTTGAGGGGGAAAATTTTTCGTACATAGATATGAATGATGATATAATTTTTATATTGAGTGTAAAATAAATAAATTAAAAAATAATTTTATTTCTTAATGTCATAAATACATTATAAAATTCATATTTATTTATTTTTTCCATCCTTATAACCATTTCTATATTCTATAAATGAAAAATGAATCTCAATGCTACATGGATGTTGTATTTCACACATATGATTGAGCGATGTTATCGTTTAGCAACAGACAATAAGGTGATAAGGTATGTAATATATTATCATTATAAAATAATAGTTGTTTATTAAATATCATAAAAATTAAAATTAAGCATCATTTAAAAAATATATATGATTTGGAGATGAAAAATGAAACACAACACATTATGGGGGAGGTAGTCTATATGTACATGTGAATGATGGTTTCATTTCCCTTAAATTGGAATAATAGATGAAAAATAATTGTACCGTAATAATAAGTGAACTTAATTATATTTAATATATTTATTTTATTACTTCATAATGGAAATGAATATTTTATGTAGGTAAAAAAGATGTAATCACAAAACATTATGTGAATACTTACACATGTTTATTTGAAATTCATTAATGTCTTATTTCTTAATACTTTTTAGGATGGGGTTTTAGTGACAATGGAACTTTTAATACAATCTGAGGGATTATTAGAAGGTATTTTGGAAGGTATTGATTGAGAAAAATGGATCAATGTGTTTTAAGATGTCTGGATAAGAGGTTTCCTTAGTTATGTGATGGGAGTGGAGCACATTAGAAGAATTAAATCAAATAAATATGTTATATTTCCCCCAATGGAAATTGGACCAAATGAACTTTGTTTATAAAAGTTAGGTTATAGTGAAAATCCACTCCAAAAATCATATTTAAAATTGTTTTATGGAATTTTTAATACTTATCACAAAGTTATCACCCCCCCATAAAGCCTTTTAGCCTGTACCGGGGTGACAATGTTTTATAAAGTTTACAATTCATAATGAAAAAAATATAAATGGTGAAATTTCCAAATTTGGACTCCTTGATTCATAAAATGAAATCCAATGTTCAATAATCAATTTATATTTTTTTGAAAATAATTTCCATATAAATTCACATTAAGAAAAATGTTTTTAAAAGTATTCCCTTTTAAGCATAAAAGTTATTATTTTCCAAAGTAATGTATAATTTTGTTTATCATGTTATAAATTGGATTATTTGTATTCAAATTGGACTAATTTCACATCAGAATGAATCTAAAATACAATGGGGATTTATAAATGATTAAAATGATATGATAATTTAAATCTAAATTTTTCACCATTCAACATGTTATAATTTTTTTAGAAAATACCTAAAATTAACACTTATCTAAATAAAATAATTAGAGTCCATAAAATAAGTTATTTCATCAAATTTGAAATCTAAAATTTTGTAATATAACATCAAACAATACAATGTAATAATATTGATAACAGTTTCATTAAATAAATGTATTTCATTTTTGATTGATAATTTATATAAAATTATTTATAAAATTTTGATAAATATAAATACATAAAATTTATATTCATAAATAAAATTATTGATATATTTCTTAGATTACTTTTTTTATAACATTAATTTTTTGTTTTTTGAAAAGGTTTTCATCAGCGTTTCTAGGTACTCTCCAAGGAAGTTTCTTATTGGTACATGTTATTTTTAATATAAAATTTTTATGATGATAATGTTTTCTCAAAATCTAGTTATCTATCAATTTTTGGAATGTTAATGATTTTTTCTATACTAAAAATTTGACCTCAACAATTTATTATGATTCAATTGAATATGTTATGAAGATGAGTGAGAGATATAATAATTTTAAAGGGGAGTCTAGTATGATTTTTATTATTTGGAAATGATAATATATTTTATAAAAAATCCCAATGTAACTGGTCCTCAAAATATAAAACCATCATCTAATTGGAATAATATAATGTTTATGGGTTTTATTATTCATCTTATTGATTGTTTGTAATATAATATCTACTACATATAACATTGAATCAAATCCAGTGTTTAAATAAAATGTTTTTAGAACTACATACAGAGTGCGGGATTGGGTAAACTCGGTTGCACTATAAATATTTAATTTTCTACTTATAGTTTTTTATCTCAATTTCTAATGATATTTAGATCTTCACCAATTATAAGTTGAAATATTATGAATCTCCTAACTAAAAATTTGGCTAATAATCCCTTATATAAAATATAATGAATTTATGATTTATAATCAATGATTCACATGTGAAATTTAATATTGAAACAAAATAGTAAACTATCCACTCCCTTAGTAACTATATTTGTAGACCATACAAAAACTCTCCATCTAGAATTTATGTCACGACCCCCTCCCCACAAAGTGTACCCCTCCTGGGCCGGCAATGTGAGAAGAGAGATAATGACCCCCGAGTCCCGCCTCCAGTAGGCCCCAGGTTGGCGACTAGCACCGAGGGTATAATAAACACACAAATGGGAGGCATTACCCTCTAAGAGAACACATGCAAAAGAGAGAGATAAGATAGACACCAATAAACTCCAACTCATAACTAAAATATAAAATAAACCCAATTACATATATGAAATGTCAGGCAGAAGTACTACAACTGAAAGGGAAAACTAAAAGTACACAAAAGAAAGTAAAACGACAGCGACCACAAGCCCGAACAGCTCCTCCTCCAACCACAAGCTATTAGTAACCAGCTTGATCTCCAACCTACTCCAAGTGACCTGAAAAACAGTTTATATATACATAGGGTGAGTATAACAGTATACTCAGTAGGATCCTTCCTAAGCCTCTCGTGCAAAATTAATGAAAGCATGCTAAAGCCCAGTGAACAACAAGTGAAACTAACTCATCACCTAAAAAGGTATACTAAGTTCCCAATCTCACCATGGCTACTCTCGCCAAGTAACGCATACAAGAATATAGCATATAATGAAAAATATTGAGGGTACCCCACTACTACTTCCCCACTGGTTTGCCGCTTTTCCCCAACGACATACGTCATGTGCATCTCTCTCCAAAGGCTTACCCACAGACACCTGGGCTAAGCTCCACAATCTGCACCTCGTGCACCACAAAGGCTTTCCCGTAGACACCTGGGCGAAGCACCACACCATCCTCACAACCAAAAGTAACCAGGTAAGTTCCAGGAGCCACCACGGCCCACATAACGTGTATCATACATCGGGTATTATACCTCAAGCCATTATTGCCCATACACCGAGTAGGGATCCTCAAGCCATCAAAGCCTATACATGTTACACCTATAGTAGTCCATAGGATAGTATATCCAGAATATATGTGTTTGAAATGAACACAAGACATTACAGCTCTCTACAAACATATATGGGTAAAACTAACCACTGTATCTACCAGCACAAAGATCTACCAAGAGAAGAGAGCGGGGTCAAAGGGGGTAGTCATCCATTTGACCTCCCATCAGAATGTTGGGGAAAACACCCCCCAGGGCTCAAAATCCCCGGGGTGTCAGTTTTCCTTACCAACAGGGTAGACTAGCATATATAAACACAAAAAGTACAGAATATATATATAACTCACATCCACACTATGGGAATTACCTAGTCTTAGATACAACTGTAGCTAACGTCTCTCAGACTCCAGGCTGCTACTTTTAAGACTAGGTATCCTATAAGCACACAATCATTTGAAGAGATTTATTAGATTACTCCATTCTCATTTTATTAGTTCTATTGTATGTAATTAATTAATTAACCATGAACAATTCCACATTAAACTGAAATGACATCACATTCAAAATCAACTGCTCCTTTTAAGATTCACATCACCTTTAAATTCCAGCATCTCCATCCCCGTGGAATATCACCATTTAATCAAACATTCCTTATAGAATTACTTTCCCATATTCCCAAGTATTCTAGAAAGGAATCCTATGCTACTAAACAAAAAATGGGGGATCAACATGGTGAGTAGATATACTACTCGTCGAGTCTTTTCCGCCTATAGCAAGAGCATAGACCCATTCTCCCTCGAGAGGCTAAACACGGAAAGAACGTGGCATAACCCATGTGTCTTCGCCTCATTTGGAAGGAGGGTAAGCAAGACCAGCTGCCTTAAGCAATGGGTAAAAGTAAAGCAGATAAACATTCAAAGAATCTACAAGCATCCAGCAACCACATCCATCCCATTCCATCACCCCTGGTGTACTCCCTGACACCCACATGCATAAACTAATGCATCTCGCCACTCTAGGCGTCATCCGCGACCACAACCACAAGGCCTCCATGCCTCCACATATCACACCACCCCTCCAGGGTCACATCATTGCACAAGCAGTAGGAAAACAATAATCACAACCATGGGCTCTTGACCCTTTAACATACAAGAGGGTAACTCAGAACCCTTTTAGAAATTCTCACACAATATGTTCTTTAATCCATATTGAATTAGCAGATTTGTTATTCGTATGTTCCAATTACGGGAGACCTAATTAGTAATCTATAACAATTAAACAACCATGCTTACTTCCCTAAATTAATTAACATCAAATTAGAACAACTACGAAATCAACCAGATTCATTTACATGCCGCTTTATCTTTACCCAATTAATTAACAATTAATTCCGGCTTTACGTTCATTATCAATTTCCATCGAGAACGAACAAAAAATCAAATAAATCATAGATATCACTCTATCTAACAAAACATGAGGCAAACCGTTATCATGGTATAAAGCAACAACATGCGATCAACCAATTCTTTTAATCCAGTTCAAGTATTTAATTAGGTTAATTTCATTGTGATCCAAAGGGCTAAATCATGCTAATTCTACGATTTCACATATATAATTAGAGAAGACATGAATCCCCTACCTCAAAGAGTTCTTGACATCCTTTATCCACACAACGGGTCACAATCCTCCTCTCACGACAACTGTATCCACCAGAGGATGCCACAGTACGACAGTACCAACCAACCCCAAGAAAAACCCATTAGAATCTTGGAAATTACATGGTATAATATGGAAGGGAGAAACAAGAGAAGATGATCCCCACAGGAATGACGATACAACATACCTTATATCGAAGATTGATCGATACATCTCAGTTGCATCAAAACAGAGCAGAACCAATCAAAGGAGTAAATATTTATTGTACAACTCCTACAGGAATGATTGAAAGGTTTTAGTGTCTCTTAGACGAGAACAAAGAGGAAGAACAAGGGAGAATGATATCTGCTTCCTTTTTGAAGATTTAACGAGGCGACGGTTTAAGATCCAGTTAATTCTCCATTAAAAAAGGATCACATTAACCAACACGGTTTGAACAAGTAAATACATCCCGACCTTAGGAATAATTAATATAGTATTTATGGAATTTGGATCGGCCTTAAGAGTCCTTAAAACAAGGATTTAAATTTATTTTACGTCAAAGGAAACGTCAAAGGGGCGAAACTGTAGGAAGCTGGAAACACTGTTCACATACTCAAAATTTGACAAAGGAATGAAAAGGTCACCGTTAGACCTCACCGTTATGGAAACACTATTCAAGTCCACCGTTAGAAGGTTACCGTTCTAGAAACACTGTTAAATTCTACCATTATAAGGTCACCATTAGAAGGTTACCATTCTGGAAACACTGTTCAAGTCTACCGTTATAAGGTCACTGTTAGAAGGTTACCATTCTGGAAACACTGTTCAAGTCTACCATTATAAGGTCACCGTTAGAAGGTTACCATTATGGAAACACTGTTCAACTCTACCATTATAAGGTCACCGTTAGAAGGTTACCGTTCTGGAAACACTATTCAAGTCTACCGTTATAAGGTCACCGTTAGAAGGTTACCCTTCTGGAAACACTATTCAAGTCTACCATTATAAGGTCACCATTAGAAGGTTACCGTTCTCGAAACATTGTTCAAGTCTAACGTTATAAGGTCACCATTAGAAGGTTACCATTATGGAAACACTGTTCAAGTCTACTGTTATAAGGTCACCGTTAAAAGGTTACCATTCTGGAAACACTGTTCAAGTCTACCGTTATAAGTTCACCGATAGAACCCCACCGATAGAAACTCTATTCAAGTTTACCGATAAAATTCCACCGATAGAACCTCACCGATAGAAACACTGTTCACTAAACCTCACTGATATAAACACTTTTCACCTACTGATACTGTCCATAAAACTGGAAACACTGTTCACAGAACTGGAAATTTGGCAAAGTGTTGGGGATAAGTCACCTTGACCTCCCGGAACACCTCCAACACCACATTTTCACAATGTAATGGACCGAAGAGGTCTGGGCCATTACAATTTACACCACAATTATGTAATACAATCTTTAGGTTACACATTTTCAATATTACTGACATATGTTATTAGGTCCAATGGATTGACATAAAATTTTAACATTATTTTCCTCAATTTTCTTTTGATATTACCCATGAATGGAACATCATATACATTTCTCATTAAATGAAATTTTTGATGGATACTGAACATCACCACCTGATATCCAAATTTAGTATTATATCATGAATATATTTAAATAAAAGATTAGTATTATCAAAATTATTTAGGATTTAATTGATAACAATATCTCATTATTATAGGATATAAGACATCAATAATAAATCCAACACTAGCCTACATACATTGATCCTAAGAGTTGAAAATGATATTGCATCTTATTAAATTTGAGGGAATGATCAGCCACTAGACATCATTCATAAATTATATTATAGAATAACCATTATTTCATTAAAACATTGTTCATTATTATTTTATTCTTATATGTATAGTATAGAGTGTTTATGAATTCTCTTTTAATATTTTCCTCATGAAAGATTTACGAATCATTCTTAACCAATGACACCTGTATTAGTCTAATTAACCACCCATCAATCCAATAAAGGGTATATTTATTCATTTATTCTAGTTTTTGTACATTCAAAACAAACTCATTGACTTTCTAGAACAGAACAATTTTCATCTAAATCTTCCAAAAATCGTTGTTCATATGCATAAAATTTTCAATTAGAAAATTTATTTCTTCATATTATATTCATTGAAAAATAGATTACTCCAAGTAAAATTATAAATAAATAATTATTTATATTTAATATATATTATAATGTCATGTTCTCCAATCCTTTATAAACCTCAAGGTTTAATAAATCATTTATTTGAAACAATCCATCCAAAAATCACATAGAAGAACATCATATAACGAACAAAATTTACAATGTATATAAATAGATGAACACACATAATGACATAGTAAAACTAAGAAGATAAGTAACCCTATCCACTATACCCTGATTATATAATATTGAAAATAAATATTTTATTGAATTTTAAAAATGAAGTGAAATCTATTACTAAAAGAATGTAAAGTAATCGATTATGTGGTTTTCACTTAGGGAAACACCACTTGAGTGAACTGCTACATTGTTTATACTAAACCTGAGAAGATTTTATAATTCACACCATTTCAAATTTAGATCACAATTAACTCAACCTTACCTATTTATAGTAGTTCATAATTGGTGAAATTAGTGTAAATTCCATTCAATATTTTTGGGAATCCCACCTTTGATCATGACTATGAATCATTTCCTATAATATACACCACCACAACCAGTGTATTCCAGTAAATCACGAATGTGATTAATATGAATCCCACTAATGAGTGTAAAATATTCTTTGGAAACCACTAATTACACTGACACATCAATAGATATAATCGTATATAAATTCTTCCTTCCCACTTCAAACATTTAGACAAAATCACTTAACACTTGGTTCAAGAACATTATCACCCTGCCTATGCCAACCAAAACTTGTTTTCATATGATCACAATCCTGTCTATAAATTCGGATCACATTTTATCAATTCTCTAATACTAGGATTGGTGAAAAAAATTAGTGTAACACCCCATGATTTTTGTACATATTTTATATTTAAATTAATAATTTTTTCTTGACATCCATTCATACATAGACCAATAAATAAAATTCAAAAGTTATTTATTTTATTATTTTAAAATTTTTATAAAAAACTAAATAAAATAAAATATAACTAAATAAAACATACTATGTTAAATTAAAAAAGTAAGGAATCCAATATTTAATTAAAATTTAACATGTTTGATATTCTAAATATCACGATATGTGCCAAAGAGAATTAAATTGAGGAAAGATATTAAAATTTTAATAATGTTAAAAATATTATAAAAAAAATACATAATATTATGAATTATTTTAAAATTTTATAAATGATATATGTAGGAACACGATATAACCATAAAATACTTATTTCCATTTGATATAAGAACATCTATTATATGGCCATTAGATATAAGTTCATTGCATATATGGGTTCATGATGTAATTATTTCCAATAGGTATACCAATATATACACAAATATATTAATTTTAATAGATGGTAAAAATAATAATAATATAATTCACAAATAAAAAATTCAACACAACATGATTTGGGAAAATACTTTTTTCAAAAATATTAATAATATTTTGGAGGGCTTGTTCACAAATAACACCAAACTAAATTTAGTCCCAAAAAATGTGATGAACTATATTAAATAATATTATTATTATTAAATCACCAGTTAAAATTAATTATGTTACCCAACTAAAATATCTATCATTAAGATGATAAATAATTTATTTTTAAAACTATAAAAATGATTTCTCTTTATAAAATAACAATTTTAGGTGTTTTATGTTTTATCCTAAAGCATTAAATTTAACAATATTAATTCACTATTTTATATGAAATTATATTTTAACATTCTATAAATTATAAATGTAAGTGAAATTACATTAACAACAGATAGTGTCTAAAAAAATCATTTTTTAGTGAAAGTAGTTTTTCATTGTATTTTATTATGTATAAAAAATTAAATTTGTAAATTTATTATTTTTATTGATGTACATAAAATAATTTTTTATTAATAATGTGAATATTTATTTAATAGGAATTTTTTAATTTTATTGGTAGTAATTCATTTATTGTTGAATAGTAAAAACCTCCATTTTAATTAAAATATTATTATTTATTACAATATTAAAGAGTAGGTATAACATCAAAAATTATTAAAAATGTATCAATTTTTAAATAAATATTTACATCGTGAATAAATTATTTTAAATTATACTATTTAGAATTTTTAAAACCCATGTTTAATGTTTTGTAAACATAAGTAATATTTTACACTAAAACCCATTTTTAATCGGTTATGAGAAAAATTATTTTCCCATCGCTTGTATAAATGAAATCTAAAAATATTAATTTTCTATTTTAGATCATCCTATTAATATTTTTAAAAAATATATTTTTTTGGAATTAATGTATGATTAATAAGAATAATATCAATGACCACCATAATGGTGAATATGTCTTCTTCAATAATGTTTTTATTAATCTTATGAAATATTTATTTTATTAATACTAACTATTTATATTATCTAATGATTCCGATATAATGCTTTTACATATATAAAAATATATTATTATTCATTTAATGGTTCGTTATCATTTTACAACATTATGAACACTTAATGATTAAAACATCATTTTTCAAAAAAAAAATTAAAATATAATATATTTCTTAATTTAGAAATTAATAAACACATATTTTTTAATTTATTTAAATTAAATCAATTATAAATATTATGCTAGATTATAAAAACTTTAAATTATGAGATAAAATTTATATTTTCAAAAAAATTATCTTATTCGTTAAAAAATAGCCACCAAGGTGAAAACCGAAAATATAACAGTATTAAAAGTACTTATAAAAGATAAAAAAATTCTTAAACAATGATTCCAAATTAATGGATGTTAGAATATGGACCGTAAATAATTCCCAAAAATATTATTCACCATTTTTATTGTCACGACCCGTCCTCGGGGCCCGTGTCGTGACTACCCCAAGCCCGCCTTCCATAGGCCAGGGGATGGAGACTAGCACCAAGGCGTAAATCCCGGTAAAAAGGGAAGGCATTGCCTTTGTAAAGTAAACAATCACACAGAGTACAAGCGGAAGAAGTAAACACTAAGTAAAAACTGATTACAACAGTAAGTGCGGAAAGTAAAAAGGGGCCGGAAATACAAGACCAACTGTAAAGTACAACTCGAAAGGGAAAACAGCAACTGGAAAGTAAAGCTGCTACGCCGAGCTGTCCACTGGAAATCCCACCTGAAGGGTGAGTACAGATAGCTCCTCTGCTCCTCGGGTCCCGCCGTCCGCTCCGAGTACATCCCGCCCAGTGGTCCACCTCCAGGTACCGCCTCGTCGTCACGTCCACCTCTGGGTACCGTCTCGTCGTGAGGTCCTCCTCTGGGTACCATCTCGTCGTATAGTCCACCTCCAGGTACCGTCCAGTCCTCGAACACTCGGCCTCTGTCAGCACTGCCCGTCGTCTGCAACCAACACAACGAGGTGCGGGTATAGCCCGTGCAGGGGTGAGTATAACGATACTCAGTAGGGACCCCGAGACCCTCAAGGTCTCACTAAACCAACAAGGATAACCACAAAGAAGATCTCAATAGATAACCTCTACTTAGGTATATGCCCATACATATACCTAAGTTATCAAGTAACCCATCTCAATCATGAGGAAACACAAGGATTTTGAAATCAACGGATAACCACTACCCAGGTATATGCCCATACATATACCTAAGTTAGCAAGTGACCCATCTCAATCATGAGGTAAACACAAGGTCAAAAGTGTCATCTCAAACCAAGATTTTCATTATCGAAACCGTAACTGCTGAAGAGCTCCGTCTCTAGAGTGTACAGTGGTCCTGTCACGGCTCCGAGGTACTGCTCACTAACCTAAGACTGCTGAAGTACTCCTCCGGCCGAGTACTGCGGGTCAGCCACCCAGACACAGTAGTGCTTCCCGCTAAGGTATGTCACCCAAACACAGTAGTGCACACTCCCTAGTAGCCTGCTGAGGTACTCTCCGGACGAGTACCGCGGGTCTGCACTGTCACACTGGTAGTGCTCCGTCCGCCATGGGTCTGCACCTCAGAAAGTAGTGCTCCGTCCACTGGGCTAGTCGACTCACTCCAAGTCGAGTCGGTCAAGCAGTCGTCATGTCTCAGCCAGTTACACGGTCTCCGTACTCCGCACGCTCGTCACTGGGAGGGTCCGCTCCACGAGCTACATGTCGATACTCCAAGTATCTCAAAGTCCCACGAAGAAGTATCTCAAAGGACTGCCTCGTCATAGGGGTCTCAACGCAACAGACGACGCGTCAATCGGACGCCCGGTCTGTGAGTTATTAGCCTTTTCGTCCCAGGGGCCCGGTTGGTTTCGTGAGCGAACCAACCCGGCCGTATCTCAACTGTACCCCGAACTCTCGTAGGGTATACTCATAGGGACCGTTTCTCAACGAGATCACCAACGCCATTGACGATTCGTCAAACGGACGTTCTGTCAGAAAAGTATCAGCTTTTCCGTTCCAGGGGCCCGGTTGGATTTCGGTGCGATCCAACCCGAACACTATCCATCTGCATCCAAATCTCGGGCGGAGGATTCCAAAAGTTCCGTATCATCAACAGGAACGCAACGCAACAGACGGCGCATCAATCGGACGTCCGGTCTGAGAGTTATTGGCGTTTTCGTTCCAGGGGCCCGGTTGATTTTGTGAGCGAACCAACCCGACCGCACTCCGTCGGCATCCAAACCTCGATCAGAGTAATCCCAAAGATCCTTCTCACTTAGAGGAATTCAAAGAAACAGACGGCGCGTCAATCGGACGCCCGGTCTGTTAGTTATTGTCATTTCCGTCTCACACCCACCCTGGGAAACTTCCCAGGAGGTCACCCATCCTGATCAATACTTTAGGCCAAGCACGCTTAACTATGGAGTTTTAACCACGTAGGCTCCCGAAAAGGAAGATGTACCTTGAGTATAGTATACCGAAACGACCGTCTCGATCCAATGATCGCGTTGCCGCTGACGGCGAGTCGTTTGGAGGCCCGTAGCCCAAGATACGCGCATTTGACCGAAAGTGGTCCGAAACTGGGGGTCTGGGCCCGGGCCGACCCGGCCCGACCCCCCCTGGGTCGGCCGAATCGGGTCGACCCACCCCGGGCGGCGACCCGGCCCGACAACCCGGCCCGGATCGGAAAACCCGGCCCGGCGCGGCGGCGTGGGCCGGCACGGCGGCGCGGCCTGGGCGCCGTTCGTGTGCCGCGCGCGGGGCCGGGATTTCCGAGCCGGGCCGGGTCGTCGGGCCGGGTCGCCGCCCGGGGCGGGTCGACCCGGTTCGGCCGACCCAGGGGGGGGGGGGGGGTCGGCCCGGGTCGGCCCGGGCCCAGACCCCCAGTTTCGGACCACTTTCGGTCAAATGCCCGTATCTTGGGCTACGTGCCTCCAAACGACTCGCCGTCAGCGACAACGCGATCCTTAGATCGAGACGGTCATTTCAGTATACTATACTCAAGGTAAACCTTCCTTTTAGGGAGCCTACGTGGTTAAAATTCCATAGTTATGCGTGCTTGGCCTAGAGTATTGATCAGGATGGGTGACCTCCTGGGAAGTTTCCCAGGGTGGGTGTGAGACGGAAAGACCAATAACTAACAGACCGGGCGTCCGATTGACGCGCCGTCTGTTTCGTTGAATTTCTCTAAGTGAGACGGATCTTTGGGCTTACTCCGCTCGAGGTTTGGATGCCGACGGAGTTCGGTCGGGTTGGTTCGCTCACAAAATCAACCGGGCCCCTGGAACGAAAAAGCCAATAACTCTCAGACCGAGCGTCTGATTGATGCGCCGTCTATTGCGTTGCGTTCCTGTTGATGATACGGAACTTTTGGCATCCTCCTCCCGAGATTTGGATACAGATGGATAGTGGCCGGGTTGGATCGCACTGAAATCCAACCGGGCCCCTGGAACGGAAAAGCTGATACTTTTCTGACAGAACGTCCGTTTGACAAATCGTCAATGGCGTTGGTGATCTCGTTGAGAAACGGTCCCTATGAGTATACCCTATGAGAGTTCGGGGTACATTTGAGATACGGCCGGGTTGGTTCGCTCACGAAACCGACCGGGCCCCTGGGACGAAAAGGCTAATAACTCACAGACCGGGCGTCCGATTGACGCGCCGTCTGTTGCGTTGAGACCCCTATGACGAGGCAGTCCTTTGAGATACTTCTTCGTGGGACTTTGAGATACTTGGAGTATCGACATGTTGCTCGTGGAGCGGACCCTCCCAGTGACGAGCGTGCGGAGTACGGAGACCGTGTAACTGGATGAGACCTGACGACTGCTTGACCGACTCGACTTGGAGTGAGTCGACTAGCCTAGTGGACGGAGCACTACTTTCTGAGGTGCAGACCCATGGCGGACGGAGCACTACCTGTGTGACAGTGCAGACCCACGGTACTCGTCCGGAGAGTACCTCAACAGGCTACTAGGGGGTGTGCACTACTGTGTTTGGGTGACATACCTCGGCAGGAAGCACTACTGTGTCTGGGTGGCTGACCCGCGGTACTCGACAGGAGGAGTACATCAGCAGTCTTAGGTTAGTGAGCAGTACCTCGGAGCCGTGACAGGACCACTGTACACTCTAGAGACGGAGCTCTTCAGCAGTTACAGTTTCGATAATGAAAATCCTGGTTTGAGATGAGACTTTTGACCTTGTGTTTACCTCATGATTGAGATGGGTCACTTGCTAACTTAGGTATATGTATGAGCATATACCTGGGTAGTGGTTATCCGTTGATTTCACAATCCTTGTGTTTCCTCATGATTGAGAGGGGTTACTTGATAACTTAGGTATATGTATGGGCATATACCTAAGTAGAGGTTATCTGTTGAGATCTTCTTTGTGGTTATCCTTGTTGGTTTAGTGAGACCTTGAGGGTCTCGGGGTCCCTACTAAGTATCGTTATACTCACCCCTGCACGGGCTATGCCCGCACCTCATTGTGTTGGTTGCAGACGACGGGCAGTGCTGACAGAGGCCGAGTGTTCGAGGACTGGACGGTACCTGGAGGTGGACTATACGACGAGATGGTACCCGGAAGAGGACCTCACGACGAGATGGTACCCAGAGGTGGACGTGACGACGAGGCGGTACCCGGAGGTGGACCACTGGGCGGGACATACTCGGAGCGGACGACGGGACCTGAGGAGCAGAGGAGCTATCTGTACCCACCCTTCAGGTGGGATTTCCAGTGGACAACTCGGCGTAGCAGCTTTACTTTTCAGTTGATGTTTTCCCTTTAGAGTTTTACTTTACAGTTGGGCTTGTATTTCCGGCCCCTTTTTACTTTCCGCACTTACTATTGTACTCAGTTTTTACTTAGTGTTTACTTCTTCCGCTTGTACTCTGTGTGATTGTTTACTTTACAAAGGCAATGCCTTCCCTTTTTACCAGGATTTACGCCTTGGTGCTGGTCGCCAGCCCCTGGCCTATGGAAGGCGGGCTTGGGGTAGTCATGACACGGGCCCCGAGGACGGGTTGTGACAAATTGGTATCAGAGGAGTTCGGTTCTACCACAGAACTTATAACTCTGATGTTTCTTTCTGTGAAGCAATAGTGTTGAGAGTACCGAGTGTGGTTTTCAGTTCATGGAGTCCAGTGTTGGTGCGGGCGGCCGACGTATCCATACACCAGGACCCTGACAACTGATTTCCGACTTTGTGCACGAAAACACTAATTGCATGTGTGTTTTCAAAGGGTTTACCTTAAAACAGCTCAAACTAGGTCAGCTCACCAGGTATAATCGTTTGACCGTGTCACGATGTTTCTTTCAGAATGCCTTTTCACGGACGACCAGCTAGAGCCCCGAGAGTGGTACGTACTGACAGCCCATCGAGCTACGAGGCCTCAGTACAGGGCCCTATCCCAGTTGAGGCACCAGCGGAGGCACCAGCGGTACTGCTACCCGTTGGGCCACCGATGCCACCAACCCCAGCAGTAGGCGATGCACGACGCTTGAGCGCACTGCACGAGTTCCAGTGCCAGAGGCCACCCAGGTTCCGGGGAGAGACGGACCCGCAGGCGGCTGAGGTTTGGCTGGAGGCTGTGGTGAGAGTCTTCAGGCTAGTGGGGACGCCGGCAGACTTCATGGTGATCTTTGCTGCCAGCCTCCTTCAGGCAGCAGCAGGCAGGTGGTGGAGCCACTTGTTTCAGTTTTGCGACGGGATGAACTTCGCATGGGAAGACTTCGAGACCTTCTTCAGGGTGGAGTTTGTGCCAGTATCTCTACACCCCGAGCGTGTACAGGAGCTTCTGCCTTTTCCGCGTGCTTTTCGATCAGTAGCCGAGTCATCTATGGGAAGTAGACAGATGATGCAGAGGTCCAGGAGGACCATACTAGCAGTTAGACGATCTCGGCTTTTAGGACCAGTGGTGCGGGGCACCCGAGGTGGGGTCAGAGCCAGGCGTGCCAGAAACGGACAATGTTACTCATGCGGTGGAAAGGGTCACCTAGCACGTGACTGTCTGAATCCTCGTACGGTTGATCAACGGGTGTTGGAGGAGCCACCGAGACAGAAGCAGCGACTAGTGCTTGAGAAACAGCCGAGCAGTGGACAAAGCAGTAGAGCTCCGAGAGCAGGTGGGCAGGAGAGGAACTAGTGGATACGTCCTTTGTACTTCTAGTTCCATGTTGCTTTTGTATTCGTGTCTTTTTACTATGAGCTGCAATAATAAAAAGACACTTATCTTTGTTTGCTTTCCTGTCCTTTTGTTTGGTTGATACTGAGTGGTCCCGGTTAAACTGTTGACTTGACCCTCACCTTTGATATTTCTACTGGAGGGGACCCCGTGACCTCACACTGATGCTGACATTGTGACTCGACCCTTGGAGGTGAGAGTGACAGTTGGATCTCTTAGTAGTTATGTCGAGGCCTTACGACGTCATCCATGGCATGAATGCATCATTCATGTCAGGATTGACTGTATTAGGCAACGAATGTGGTTCTTCCAGGGGATGAGACCGGGTTTCTCTTATCGGAAAAGAAGAAATCATAGCAGCTCTTGTGAGACTAAAGGAGGTGCAGTTCATCCAGGAGCGGATGAAGACTGCACAGTGCAATAAGAAACAGGGAACCGGTGCCAGTCTTAGATACTCGGGCGTGTTAAATGTTTCAAGAAGAGGAAGTTTATTTTATAACTACACTACAATTTTTATTATCAACACTCGTGTAAACAAAACTCCGGTACATGAGTTCCTAAGTAATTACTGGCACTACGGTTCCATCGGTGCCCTCGGAATTCGATTCCGGGCACCGGTTCAAAAGATAGAAATTCCGTCTCACTCGTTCACTGAACGTACCCGAGCCAAACTTCGGAAATTAATTCCGGGCACACCGGGCCTCGGAATCAGGCGTCGTCAGAAACTGTGTTCTTGTAAAATTCCAAAGAAAATTAAGAAAAAAATTTTCCTTGAAATTTTCGGGTCTTTACATTTGTGTCTTTTATCTGGGAATAGTTTCATGAAATTACTATAATGTAATGAGTAGATTTGTGAATGTAAATTCCATCACTTTTAAAAGCAGACAATTTTTTTCCATATTTTACCACACCGTTAAGTGACATAGATATAAAAAAACAATAAATTAATTTCTCTTACAATCTATTTCCATGACTTATAAATATTTTTTCTTTAAAAATAATAAGCTATAAAGCCTTCAGTTTACACCCAATAGAGAGCATATAAAGGGATAATCAATGTTCTCAACCAAACACTCTTAATTATTTTAATCTTATACTCATTAAAATATGTTTTATCAATTAATGTATCCTAAAATTTATATAAAAAATATTATTAAATGTTATAATTATAATTTATTTTCAATCTTCTTCCATCCTTGGAAACCATTTGATAAATGTACATGTCACATACGTATGTTCAGAGCCCCACTACCATGAATGACATGTTGAATTTTTAATCAGCACCATAAAGGGATGCTTAAAAAAAATTATTTAATGGTTTAATTTTATATTTATAAATTTTTTAATATTCTTGAATTATAATTAATTCTTGATCTTCTTAAAATTATTTTAAAAATTAATCCATACCATGTCTATACATGTGAACCACCACATCTATAAAAGTGATGTATATCGTCTTTCATTCTAATCTTATCTTATTTACCATACCCACTTATAACCTGATTCTCCACCATTAATATATATAAAAACTAAAATTATTAATCTAGAATAATGATATTATGGAAAAGGAATCACTTTTTTTACCTTACCCACCCCTATATTATAGCATGTTCTTATTTTGGGTTTTGTGACCACCTATATGATCTATTATAAAAATTTATATCATGGATATATAGTTGAACATAAATAATTTTTATATTAGAAATAAAGTGTATATGATTAATTTTTTGGTACTGTTGATGGTAAAATCTAAACCATTTTAAGAAAATAACAACTCATTCATGAAAATTACAAAGATATGCTCTTCACCAACATAATCATCATGAATCATAACTAACATATTTATGAATTGAAATTATAAAATAATGAATGATTATAAAACACCTATTCTAGTACCAAAATTTTACCATAATGATGATATTTGTATTAATAAAAAATAATCAATAACATCATTATTAAATAATTAAAAAATATTTCATCAAATATATTTTACTCTAATAATGAATTTAAAATGTAAATAAATCATAAATCATAAAATAAATATTAAATAATAATATTAAATATTTTTATAGGTATGAATACGGTTTTATAATATTTTATTATTATATATATTTTTAATTCATGTGGATATAATATCCTCAGCTAAACAGGATTAAATGTAAGGGTTTCATGTGACAATATCCATTCATTAAGACAACATTTGATCATACATAGAATTTAATTTAAATTCCATGTATAATGTCTATTTTTTCTATAATATCAAAAATTATGTTTTATTCATGGTATTGAAATTCCATTTTTATACTCTCTCTATTAAGGGATTTTTATTAAAACATATTATAACTCATATGTGTTTTGCACCTCAATTTTGCATACTTGTGATGTAATTTTTATTCAATACTTGAATTATTATTGCAGTGTATATAATGATTTTTCATTTCATTATCATAATTTTTCATAAAATCTAATGAAAATAAAAATATATCTCAAATTCTAAATTTTATGGGGTTTTATTAAAAATTTAATAATGATGTAAAAGTACCATTGTTTCAATTTTAAATCCATGTGACATTTTTGATATTTCAGACCGTGTTTTATTTTATAATGTTAATTAACACCCCAATTAATTTCATTTATGAATAATAAATTAAAATTTATGATATTTTAGTTTCCATTTCATGATATACCTCTCATGTTCTATTTATTCTCACATAAATTATGTCATAATGGGTTTTCATTGCACAAATATACTTTCTTGAGTTAAAACTCATTTTCATGTACTTTATTCTAATATTATTTGTTTATTCAAACCTAATAATTTTATTTCATTGTAAATTATCTTACACTTTAGTGTAAAATTACATTTATAATCATTTATTTTAACATTAAATTTTTAATTCAAAAAAATATGTGATTTTTGTTAATAATATTATTCCACATTAGAAGTAGTTTCTCCTAAAAACCATTATTTTCTCATTGTAACCAATATTTTCCATTATAATTAGAAGAAATTTTTTTGTAACTAACAAAACATCATATTCAATATTTTATCTTTAAAAAAAGACTTTTATTATCCATTTTTACCACTTGTATTTCAATAAATATATATTAAAATAATCAAATGGATTTCTTTCATGATCATATGTTTTATTTTATAATTTTGAATAACTCTAAGTAATATTATATATATATATATATATATATATTAGGCATTATTTACTAAATATATATTTTTTAAATTAAATTAGTTTTTAAAATTCACATATTTTTGGAAGCATTTTTTAGTGTGTCATATCACAAACCAACTCGGGTACCCTAGTAACCCGATAACTGAGTGGGTCTAGACATAGCCCTATGGGAATTATCAATCCCCATGGGTCAGTGACTATAACCTAGAATCAAACAACAAGATAGTGGGAACGAATTTTCCACAAAACATAGTGGAAGAAAGACAAGTAATATGGTATGCATACAAATAAAACTCCACTGGAAGTAATATACCTGAAATCAACAATGCATTTAATCCCAAAGCACTATAACCCATGTACCAAAACATGGAAACACTACTGAAGTCCCTATGGAAAACTCAGAAATACAATGTTCAACATCTAGATCCACCAACAAAATATCCTTTCTATTTTCTCTAACACAAAAGGACATAATCTAAAAACACATGAATCAACAAGTAGTGTGTGATCCAAATCCCCATAGGGTATCACCAAAGATTCCATAATATGATTCCAATATCAAAATAACAAGTAATGTGTATTCAAAATTCAAATAAATAGTTTGGGAATTTACAAAATCATATTTATCGAAATAATCCTTTACAATTTAAATGACCAAAATACATTTTTCAATTCATGATTAACATATAAATTTATGGAAATACATTTCAAAAGATGAAATTTACCATTAATAAAAATTACACATTGTAGAAATGGAAAATTTGACAAAGTGGCTAAAATAAACACATTTATATAAAATAGATTATATTAATTAATATGGAATTTAAAACCATTTATAACAATGACATATCCATAAATTTCATATTAAAAAATTGAGAAACATGTTCATGTACCATGTAGGAACTATTGTTCCAGGCTATAAGTGCACAACACCATAAATATTGAAATGTACTTATATACACCCATAAACCAAGGCCTAGGGAATTCATCACCATATCCTAAGTGATGTGATGTGCTATTAATATGTTTTAGAATGTTGCATGACATGAAGTATGGTCCAATATAAAACACTAACTACCCCAGGTTTTTATGTGCTCCAGTACAAAACAACGATGCGAAATTTATTTTAAGGCTTATTAAAATACAATCAAATACTGTACTCCATTTCTATATTCCAAAATTCCCTTTAAAAACCAAAATGGGTATTTAATTAGAAACAAGTATTTTTGAAAAGGTGAGACCACTATGTTTCCATAAAAACAATTTTAATTTATTTTTTAAAATAAAATTATTTGAAACCAGTTCATCAAATTTCATAATCCATTAAAAAAATAAATTCAGAAAATTTAAGTTTCAAATAATTTCATCACAAAGAACCAATTCCATGGAATTGGGGGAGGGGGTTTCACAAATATTTCCATCAAAAAAATTTCTTCATTTAAATTCCACAATTGGATAGATTCAATTACCATACAAATCAGAATTTAAATATAACTATTTAAATTACCACAATTTCTATGACAACACCCAAATTCAAAGGAATTGTGTGTTTAATAATTTTAGGCCAAAAACTCATTACTCTTGAAAACCCCAATTCACCAGAATTGGGTCTTCATAATTATATAATTGAAAGATGAATAATTAAAACAAATTGATTTAATTTAATTGAAATTATTTGAGTTTAAATAAGTAACGATAGGATTGATAAAAATTGGGCATCATAATGGATCCACTAACCACATGATCTATAAATATTAGATCACTAAACCCTAGCCAGGATTCGTCAATGAAGGGAAAAAAAAATTGGATCTAGTTGAAACAAGATTAAAACCTTTGATTTGATCCATAAAAGCAGGTATTATATCATTCAACAACATACTGTGGTCTATAAAACCCTGATGAGAATGGAAAAGATCACAAGATATCAATAATGGGCGGATGAAACCGATGTGAGAAGGATCGACCAAATACCACCTTGATTTTAATGTTATTCAAGAGGGGTTTGAGGTGACAATAATCGAAATTGGGAGCTCGAAGGATGATAGAAACCTATTTTGGTTTTAGAAGGTCTGTCTGGTACCTAAAACATTGGTTTGGGTTTTTCAACCAAAAATTCAGATTAATTATAATCACGTTGGCACTGTTTCTTAGGAAATAATGCCTGGTTTGAATAAACCATGCAATAATTGTAAATGTGTGGCACAATTTCACCTAAGGGGACAAATTTATTGACTAACTGGGCATATAGTGACCCAACCTTTTCTTACATTACCATTACATCATTATGATGATAAACTATATAATTGTAATATACCATGAGGATCTTGATGATTGGTGTCTTGGGAAAACTATGACCATACATAACATTTAAAACTTCAAATATAAACATTTATTTAATTCATTATTCTCAAGATTCTTATTTTCCCTTGAAAACTCATTAGTACACATTATCACATGAGGATATACATCAAAATGGGGTGAGCTAAAATCCCCATAAGAAGATAGATATGAAAAATATAATAATGGGCGATCACAATCATAACATAGACAAAGGATCTTGAACATGTGAGGAAGCATTAATGAAAGACTCAAAATGTGGCAATGCTAAAAAAAATATCATGTCTTAGTGGTAAACTACCACACAGAGTTGTGAACAATTATCACATCATGTTCATGCATAATTTCAATTTAACTCATGAGATTCATCACATTACCAAATGAATTGGAGCACTGTATGATTTTGGGTGACCCATCACATCATAACATTCATATTGCTCTATATAATTCAGGCACAACCTTCATATCATAACATTTACATTATCTTTCACGCCACATTGAAAATCTATGAAATAATTATCATAAAAATAACCCATGGGAAGAAATGTGTTTCACATCATAAAATATACATTCATAAACATTTCGTTTCCAAAATAAAGAGGGAATATCATTATTGACATAGAACAATTAATCTTGAGTGAAGAGTGAAACAATATTCAAGGAGTAAAAAGTGAGTATTTATGTGAAAAAATGTTTATTTCGAAAACATTGGGTTTTTAATAAAATAAAATAGAGAACATTTATATCCTTGAAAATGTATTATAGTGAGGAAATAATTATTTTTAAGGAGTAACCATTGCAAAAATGTAGTTAAAGTGGGAAACCCTGAAGAAAGTATGTTGGGTTCGAGAATTTTCTCTTACCATTTATTTGAACACTTTATTCACTTTAATGTCCTTTAAAAACATATTAAATTCATTAAATAAAAATTAAATAAACTTTTATACATGAAAATAGTTCATTATATAATTATTATTTTCTTTTATGGGCTTTTGGATGAGTTATATAATTTAAATTCATTGTTTTGGAATGTTTGTTTTTATAATTTTATTGAATGGTTCACAAGTATTAAAGAATAGAATATCATTATAAATATTTTGTTACATCAAAAGTTGTTAATATATAATATTAGTGACATTATAGAGATAAAAATAACATTATAATGAATTTTTTATGTACCATGTGGATGAATAATTAGATAATATTTAACGATTATCATTTTTGGTTAATTTTTGCGGTTTTTCAATCACAACGATCTCGTTTTATTTTATAACATACTGTCATGTAAATAATACATTTACAGTACATAAAAGGGTATAAAATAAAGAATAAAATATTTTTTCAACAATTTTATGGTTTTATTTACATCCTTGAAGTCATTTATGAAAAATGGAAGTGCATCACCCATGATATAGGTAAATTAACACATCACGGGAAATGATTTATTTTTTATTAAAAAAGAGAGGAAGGAAGGATTACAATGAATAATCTTCCATTAATATGATAATATACTATTATATAAATAATTCTAGAGTAATAATGAAATTTTTATATGATATGTTGAGGATAAGAGAAGAAATGAAATAAAAAATCAAAGGAAATTGAAAGAAAAGAGAGAGAGGAATTATCCTTTGAGTCCTCCTCTTGAGATCCTATATAAAGAACCTAGGATTGGTCTTTTGATGAAACCAAAAGATCTTGGATGTGGGGGAGAGTCTAGGGAAAGTATTTGTGCAGAGTATTGTCATGTCTTGAAGCTTTTGAGTTGTGAATTAATGGGGGCATGAGGGGAGGTATTTATAGTGGAGTGGAATGATGTTTTCTTAATATTTTAATCATTAGTTTATTAATTTACACCAAGATAAGAAATAGTGACGATTCCCTAACCAAAAATAGTAAAGAGGAAATGTGAGTTTGTGATTTGGGTTCTTACATCAATCAGGATGTCATGAATAGTGTATTTAAATTATAATGTATTTATATTTTATATTAATGTGTTTTACTATTCACCAAAATTCATGTATTTCAGAAAAATCTCAAAAATTCACCCTAAACATTTTTTGACGAGTAGAATCCAAAACGGAACTCCATTTTTCAAAAATAATTTTCTTTAAATATGATTAATTTAACTTGTTATTAAAATTATAATTTACTTGAAAAATATTTTTATAAAATTAAAACAAATATTTTAATGCGTTCAAAAATTACACAAGTTATTTTAAAATTATACTGAAACTAGAAGTCATAGAATTGTTACTTTATGAACACATTTATGGAAATATATTTTATTTTAAATTAATTAATTAATTATGATTATTTATAAATTACAAAAATACCAATACTCTTATTATAGTCATTATATCACTTATAAGATGCCTAAATTTTATTTAATCATTCACAAGTGAGGTTAATATTATTTTGGATGATTTATTATTCATAAGGCTCATATTAATATTCATGAGGGTATGTTGCTGTTCATAAGGGTTTGTTACTATTCACCAAAAAGTATGTTTATTCTATTAGACTCCAAAAATCACAATAAATGCAACGGTGTATGTCAGATTTTTTGAAATTCAAAACATATATGTGGAAAAATTATGATTAATGATCACATAGTATTTAATATCAGTATATGTCATTGTAATTCTTAATGTGATTATTCTATAAGGAAAAATTAAAATAGGGGAATTCCATTGATAAAACTTTTGGTTGTTATAGGGAACAAGGTGTGTGAATCTCTCTATCCAATACATTTCATTTTCCTATAGCAGGGTTTGAGGTTTGAAAAACTGTGCGCAAGCCATGTGAAAACCCTGTAATAGCAAAAAATTCTCAAAATTAATAAATTTTATACCCAAAATAACCCCAAATGAAACTCATCTAATGATCTTTTAAAATAAGGATATTGGAATACATAAAATCATTAGTAGGATGTTTTATCTTCCCCAATATAGAATCTTTCAATCCTCATAAGGCCTACGATGAAGCTTCCATGTCATAAATATGAGGCCAATACTCTCTCATCAGGGCCTCTCTCTACCACATCTCAAAAGAATCATAACCATGATGCCATAGCACACAAACCAAAATTATCTTCCTCCCATGAAGTACCATGGTTTTAGAATGAACTATCCAGAGTGGTTGTTCAGTCATGGATAAATTAGGACTGACCTCAATATCACCCTAGATCAGAACATGAGATGGATCAGATGGATACTTCATCAACTACGATACATGAAACACATTATGTATTGATGTAAGTAGTTGTGATAGTTATAAACAGTTATAAAATTTCCCCACATGTTAAACAACCTCATAAGGTCCAGCAAACTCAGGAGAAAACAAACCTTGCGTCCCAATATGTCGATGACACAACTAGGGTGAAACATTCAAGAACACCATGTCACCAACTAAAAAAAGTCTATGAGGATGATCAATATAAGAGTTATATTAAATCTGTGTTTTCCTCATCAGCTGATGAGTCATATGAATCATTTATGTCATCTCTTAGACAAATCATTGTGTAACTAAGGACCTACCACCAATCTCGGACCAACACAATAGCGATTTTCCAGTCCGACCATACACGACCTCAAAAGGAGCCATTATGAACAAGTAATGGTACATTTTGATGTAATAAAACTCAACCAAAACCATGTGATCATACCATCCACCAACATATTCAAGAACTCAAGTAAAAAATAATATCATCAAGAATCAATATATCTCCATTTGTCTGGCCATCTGATTATGGATGATATTCCATACTCAAATGGAATTGAGATACCAGTTTATCCTAAAGTCATCACCATTAATTAGAAGTGAACAAAGGATCCCTATGAGAGAATTTAATAGATATAACTCCATGAAAATGAATAATCTCTGTCAAATAGATATTTCCCAACTCTTAAACATTGGTTGTATAATGGATGGGTATAATGTGGGATAAATTTGACAGTCTATCGATCATAACCCATATTGAATTCTTCATTCTCTGTGTATGAGGAAACCTAATAAAAATTTTCATCAGGATATAATCCCACTTCTATGTAGTGACTGGAAGTGGTTGATGAAACCCCAAAGGCTTCTGATGCTCAGACATAACTTGTAAGCAAGTATAACACTGATAAACGAACTCTTGAATTCCATGTATCATACCTATCTACCCAAACTACCACCACATGTCATATAACATATTCATGGTTATTAGGTGAAGTTCCTATTAGTAACCATATAAATCCCCCATCAAAATATTCCTTACCGAAGATAGTACAACAAAATGGTTCTTGAAGAATAGAATTTGTTCCTTGGAGAATAACCAATCAAGTACGACCTCCCCACCATAAAGAGATGATCTGATTCTATATAACTCATCATTAAGCTAATTCTATTGTAGAATAAACTTGAGAATAAGGATGTCAACTGAATTATGGATAAGGAAACCTCGACCCCTGATTCCCAAACACTGATGTGCAATTGTTCCTAAAGAGCCTTCAAGTTCCACTCTTCCAATGATACCTTCATTTCTTAGGATGGAAATTTCATGCTCAAAGCATCAGTAATGAAATTCCCTTTCCCAGATTTATACGTTATTTCGAAATTTAAATACTATTGGTATTCCACCCAATGCCTCTAGAAGAGATTAAAATCCTTTTGAGAGATGATATAACCCAATCTCTTTTGATTTGAATACAATGCAATCATTTCTCCATAAAGTTAATGTTTCCAAATCATCAGTGCGTGCATCATAACTGCAAGTTCAACATCAGGTGTCAGATAATTGTTCTCACATGTCCTAATATTCCAAGAACCATTAGAAACAACATCAACAAATTTCACTAGAATGAAACCCAAACCTGAACTAGATGCATCACAGAAGACCACATAGCCATGGTCATCCCCATGAAGTTTCAACATCGCTGCTACAATCTAAAGATGTTTTATCTCAAAAAAATAACTACAACATTTCACATCCCAAGAAAACTTTACTGCATTTAGAGTTAGTGTAATCATTGTATAATCCAACTTAGAGGTGTTATTAAAAAACTAACGATAATTCCTAGGTAAGACCAAGATGCTTTGAATGTTGATGATCTTTCATGGTAGTTTGCATTTAATAAAATATTGTAACTTATTAGGATCAAATTATATTCCATGTTAAGAAAAATATTTTTCATTTTAAATTCACTTCCTAGATCCAGGAATCACATTTCAATAGTTTGGAATAATGTATATGATTTCCCAATCAATTTTGAACTGATATCTATGGAAGAACATGATCCTCCTTGGACATTGATTAAATAATGATTTAATCCAAAATAATACCAAAAATATATCAAGATATAGGTGGAGAATCGATTTCATCAATTCTATGAAAACTCCAAGAGCATTGGTTAGGATAAAGGGAATAAAAAAGAACTCATAAAGACCAAACCTAATCCAAAAGGTAGTTTTCTGAATGTTAAATTCTTCTATCCACAAATGATTATAACCATATCGAGGGTTAATCATTGAGAACTAGTTTTCCACTTTCAACTGATCAAATAGATCATCAATCCATGGTAATAGATAATTTTTCTCTATCGTTACTCAATTGATTTTTTGATAATAAACACCTTGGTGAATGGAAACATCAACCTTATTTGCAACGAGAATAGGCTCCACCTAAGGTGAATCACTCGGACATATAAAGCCTTTCACTAAAAGATCATCCAACTGGGATATCATATAATTATTTTAATATGGGGACTTGTGGTAAGAGGGAATAGAAACTGGTTTCATACCATGAGTCAATTCAATTGTAAAATCATCCTACATTACTAGAGGAAAACCAAATAAGATTGAAGGAAACACATCGAGAAACACGATAATGAATAGAGGGAGACCACCAATCAAAGATTCCATCTCCAAATAAAAAGAAAACACATATATCAATTTCCCCAAGTCCATGTATGAGGGTCTGGATCTGATCTACCTCAAGTCCCATTATCCATGGATGACATGAAACAAACCATCAGGTATAGTAAATGAGACCCATCAAATATAACACTCCATCCGGGATTTATTGGAAAGGGCCCAATTTATCCTGAAAATTACATCAAGATGATTCAAGTCGAGAATCATAATACTCTAGAAAATTGGAACATATGATAAAGAGAAAACACAAGCGGGACTATAGATAACATTATCTATCTTCATACCAAGGGGAATTTTAATATCCATTTCACAAGATAAAAGGTCCATAGTATGATTTATTGGAATAAAACTATCAGTTTAGAAAAATGAATGAGATGCAACAATATAAAAAAATATTAGCCACTAATGATGAATCTATAGAAACAGTACCTCTCATTGTCACTAGACCCATATCAAATTACTCTAGAGACCCTTCCACTATGTGAAGAAGCCTTAGTCTGGTTGCCTATGGCCGGAACCATTTTGTAGGATAACCATATAATTGTGATGTTTTTAGAAGGTTTGGATGATCTCTTTCCACTAAGTGGAGTGGAATAGACACAGAAGAACATCTACAAGTTTCTTGATCATTTATTGGAGCCATAGTTCTTGGATGCCTTAGTGTAAATCCTCTTTGAATGTTCCAGATTTCCACAGTGGTAACTAACAAAAGGTCCTCTACCAGGTACTGCATGAGGTTTAGAATAACCCTAACATCAAGAACCACTACGAGAGTCATCATGCTTTCTCTTTCTCTTAGTGGAATGCACACTGCCAATAGGTGGGAAAGAGACTCCCAAAAACCCTAATATACCAAATAGATCCATCTCGACCATCAGTACTATATCCAATACCTTAGAATAATAATCCATCATCAGAAATAAAACCATAGAATACATATCTATTCAATGTCCCAACTATAATATTTGTTCCTTAATCATATCATTTGAATCTATCTCAGGTAAAAAATGCATGATCTTAGAAAAATGGTTTACAAACTCTGCCATGGTCATATCTTCCTGCTCAAGTTTGAAAAAATATGACGACTTGGGAAACAACATCAAATTTAGATAGAAATTCTAAGGGAAAAGAAACTTAAAGCCTTTCTACTCTAATCCCTCAGGTTTCATCACTACTTCCTTCATGTCCCACCATCACCTTATTGGTCCTCCCAGCATGAAGGTGGCACACTTCACCTTTTATTCCTCCTATGTATCCTGAATGAGAACATGAGTGGTGCCTATCCCAATTCTTGGATAGTGAACACAATCACATCAACATGACTTGGGTCCATAAGTGCATTCGCTCACAGTGGTTCATCATTATATGTCAATTAGATTTGATTCAGATGTCTTATTGAGGCATGAGACTACACAACATCAGTAGACAACAAAGAAGACATTAGATTGACACTAAAATAGAGAGGAAAGGAAAATTAATCCTAGTTGATAGATAAAAATGATTTTGATTTCACTATATCCAACTCAAAATAGGGAAAATTCAAGAACTAATCAACAAGGAATCCTTACCTAACCACCTATGGAGACACAATGTTCATTATAGTGGCATCTGTTAGGAACTTAATTGCTACTAACTCATTAGTGCAAACAAGATTTCACAAATGCATATGTACTTCAAGACAAATGATAATCCTCCTATGATACCATTTTGTGATGAACCATCCCGAGTAACCTATTAACCTAATAACTGAGCTAGTTCTCACAAAGCCTGAATGGAATTCCTGGTCCCCATGGGTCAATGACTAGAATCTAGAATCATACAACATGAAAGTGGAAACGAATTTTCCACAAAACATACTGGAAGGAGGACATGTAAGACAATATAAAAACAAAATAAACTCCAATGTGATTAATTTACTAGAATCAAACAATGAATTAAAGCACAACGTACTATAACCCAAGTACCAAAATAGGGAAACACTTCCCATTTCCCAAAGGACACAACTCTCCATGTTCATGGCCCAACAACTAAATTCACCTCTGATAAATCCTTTCCCCTTTCTTGAAGATGTAAGGATATAATCTACAAACACCCACAGTCAAAAATATGTTGTGATCCAAATTCCAGTAGGATTTCAAAAAATATTCCACAATAAGAATCCAATATCAAATTAACCAGTAATGTGATTTCAATTTTTTTTTAAAAAATCACGACATTTACAAAATCATGTTTAAAGAAATAATGATTTACAATTTAAAAAATAAGAATATATTTAGCAATTCATACTTCACATTTCAATTGATAGAAATAAATTTCAGAATATGAAATTTACCTTTAATAAAATGGTTACTTTACCCACATGGTACTTTTCAAACAATTTATTAAATATACACATCTAAATAAAATATTTTATATAAATTCAAAATCCATGTAATAAAGTTTATAAAAATTGAATATACATACATTACAAATAAAAAACAAGTGATAAACAAGGTCATGTGCCATGTAGGAACGATTGTTCTAGGTTATAGGGACTCAAAATTGTGAATACGACAAAGTATATACAAACTCCCCTTGAAACCAGGCCAAGAGAATTCATCACCATTGCATAAGGGATGTGATGTATTGGTGTGTTGTTTTATAACATTATAAGTTGTGAAGTGTTATTCAATATAACACACTAACTACCTAAGGCTTCCAAGTTCTCTAGTAAAAAACAATGATGATAAATTTATTTTAAGACTACTTAAAATACAATTAAATATTACACACCATTTCAATATGCCAATTCTCCATTTAAAACCCAGAACACATTTCTAATAAAAATTATTCATATTTAAAAAGATAAAACCATTGGGTTTCCACAAAAACAATTTTAAGCCATTTTTCGTAAATAAGGATTTGAAACCAAATCATGATATTTCAAAATCCATTACACAATTATATTAAGGAAATTTAATTTTCCAATAATTCTATTAATTTCATCATAACCCCCTAATTACGTAGATTTGGGTATTTTCACAAATCATTCCATCAAAATATTTTATTCAATTAAATTAGACAATTAAATTGATTAAATTTAAATATGAACAATAATTTAAATCAATAATTTAAATTACCACAATTTACATAACCACACCCTAATTCAATGGAGTTTGGGGGGTGGGGTTTCCAATTTCATGCCAACAAACCATTCTTCTTTAAAACCCCAATTCTCCAAAATTTGGTATTTCCAATAAAAGAATTGAAATCCACAAAATTAAAACCAATATATTTGATTAAATTCAAAACTATTGAGATTAAATAATGAAATTTGGGTTTAATTAAATTTGGGAATCATAACAGAACCTCCTACCTCAAGATCAACGGATCTCGGATCACCAAACCCAAGATGAGATTCATCAAAGAAGGATGAAAATAATTGGTTCTCTAAGAAACAATATTCAAACCTATGATTAGATGCATAAAGTGTGTATTAGATCCTTCAACAACATAATGAGATCAATAAAACCCTAGGTAGTAAGAGAGAGAATGCGGTAGATAAAGAGCGAGAGGAGGAAGCTAACTGGAGAAGGATTAACCGATGTTATCCTTGATTTAGATCACATCCCAAAGGGGTATGAGGGGACACGAATCATTCTTGGGAGCTCTAAGGTAGAGAGAAACCATTTTGGTTAGAAGGAGTTCCGTATGAGATCTTAAATAGTGGTTTGGGATTTTTTAACAAAAAATCAGATTAAATAAAATCTCGTCCACATAGTTTCCTGGGAAACGATGTAGGGTTTGAAAAAACCTTGCACATGCTATACACCCATTATAAATGGGTAAAATAGTTTCTCCCATGTGGAATAAAGGCTTGTTTAACCATTTCCAAGCTATGTAGAGCTCTCTATCTAATACATTCCATTTTTTACTTATAGGGCACACAATTTGGTAAACTGTGCACATGCCATGTTCGAACCATTCACCATCCTAGGGTTTTCAAAATTCAAAAATTTTCAACCCCAAATATCCCTAGACGAAACAAAACCAAAGCGAAATTAAAAGAAGTTGTTAGATATACTTGAAAATAGTAACCCAATGTTACATGACCTGTAACTCTATCTTTTGTGACTATGATAATAGAATTTTCAAGAAACACTTTATGTTTTCCCAAATGTTATTAAAATTATTCTCTATGTCAGTTAATTTTTATTATTATAAATGGTTTTCTAAATGATTTTTTAATTATTTTATTAAAAATTAAATTAAATATTCTATTGTATTTTAACATTGAATTTTAGAATTTAAAACCACGAATTCTTGACTTTAAAAATTATTTTAAATGCACTTGTTTATAAGTTGGAATTAATTGGTTTGTTACGTTTTCTCATCAAACAATGTTGAATGCATGATTATATTATATTTTTGTTTTAACTCAATTTATGAATTTTTGGAAAATATTTCTTATGCTCAAATTATTTCTTATGAAAAATCATATTTAATGTGTTTTCATGACATTAATAAATGGGAATCCCATATTACAATTTATTATATTTTTCCATTGGCCATAAAATGTTATTTTATATATATGAAAACATAAAAAATTATACTTCTGTTATAATGGGGACATTTTTATGCCACCATCCATCTTCAATATCAATATTTCAGATATATGGTTCTCAGAATTATAGATTGAATTTTATAGGAATGTTTTAAATGAAACTATTCCCTTTTTTATATTTCTTCATCCAACAAATTTTCCATTCTTATTTATTTGTTGTAATTCTTTTTTATGCCATGTTTTAATGATATTATATATATTTATATACATATAAGTATTCCCCTTTTCCCATTATTATTGTTTCACAATATTTTACATTGAATTTATATGTTTATTTGATATTACATGATCATTAATATTAAAACATGAACATATAATAATATTACATGGAAATACTAATATTTTTTTTCTTATATACTCATGTTTAATCATATTAATATCATTTAAATCTTCATTAAATGTTATTATGATTTACCTTACATAGCATTTGATCACATTCTATTATTAAGTTTCCTTAACCCTAAAAAACTATATAAAAAAATATAAATATAAGAAAGATTTGTATGGATAATATTTATGGGAGATGTGGAAGAAAATGAAATGTTAGTGTAGTGGATAACATGTCCTTTTTTGATGAAACAGTCATGGGTACTAATCCTTCAATAAACTAATCCTTTCATTCATTATATTTTCTTTTTATTTTGTGAAGTAATATTTCTCTTATTAAAATTATTTAAAATGATGGAATATTTATCTTGGATAACTTCAAATTATATCAATGTCTATTTTTAAAGAAAGTTCTTTTAGAACTAGATCTGAGACTATGGGTGTGAGGAACCGTAGTAAGTATCAATTAAAGGATGGGAAAATATTATTGATTAAAATAATTATTTTAGGGATTAAAATGATAGAACATTAGGTAAAATTCTATGAATAATCACTTGGGGAAATATGATATTTAATGTTAAATTAATAACATTGGTTTTTTATAAAACGATGCCGATGGTTTGTGAAAGATATTTTTGGTGTCAAATTTACTATAAATCGATGCCAAAAAAATTTATGAGTAGTTTTTTTCATCGGTTTTTCTGAAATTCGATGCCTAACACCAGAATATGATGATTTTTGGCATCATTTTATGTTAAAACTAATTCCAAAATAATATATATATATATCAGTGTCAGTTTTAAAGAAAACTGACACCATAGGTATAATTTTCGGCTTCAGTTTTAACAAAAAACCACTATAAAAAATGGAATTCTTTCAGCATTGGTTTTTATCAAAAACTATGAAGAAACTAAAAAAATTATTATTGGTGTCAGTTTCAGGATAAAAGAAAGGACAGTTTTTTATTTTTGGCATCAATTTTGGTAAAAATCGATGCCGAAAGTCATGTAAAAAATGTTAGGATTGGGAAAACCTCATCTTATTTATTATTCGAAATCAAAAACTGCAATGGATCCTCATTAATTTCAATGACTTTGATGCCTTACATGTGATATCTAACCACAATTGTTGACAATTTTCTTCCATTTTCACAATTTGTTGTCTGCATTCCTTAGTAGATTATCTTATTAAATCGTCTACGGATTATTTGTTCTTCTGAAATCTATTTTGAGAGTCTTTCAACCATGTTTTTATTTTAGTTTATTGTTTATCTTTATTTTTCATTGTTATAATAATTTTTTTCTAGATCTTTCTGTGCGAAATTTTACAAGCATTATACCGATCCAAGTTTAGATTGGGGATCTATTTTTGTGTTAATCTCTGAATTTTGTATGTTTCTTATAATTTTAATGATGTATTATTGATCATTTAATTTTTATATTTATTTTATTCCATTATTACTTTACAAATTATGGAAAATATGTTGGAACATAGTTAATAGTCAACCCTAATAATAATTAGTGAATGTTCTTGATATGGAATAGAGTTGTGTGATTTTTGGTTATAAATTTTTATCTGAAATTATATTTATCTGACATTCTGTGATTTTAGGTTATGAATATTTAGTTGAAATTAGGTGTAAATTTAATTATCAATGTTCTCGACTAAATTATACCAAAAAACAATTGAATTTTTTTATCTGATGTTATTTTTATCTAACATTATGTAAAAATTTATTGGTCATTGTTCTTAACCAATTGTATTAGTCAATGTGTTGAATTTTTTTATCTGACATTATTTTTATCTTGAACAATTGAATAAATAATTTTCTGTCATTATTTTTATCTTACAATATGATTCCCCATAGGATTGAGAAAATAAAAATTAGAGGGGTGGGGGTGGGGGTATGAATCAGGTCTACATAAATTATACAAAAACCGAATTGAATTATTTTTAATCTTTTCTACTACTTTGGTCCATTGAAAATCTATGGCCAGTTAGGACATAAATATATATTTTTATTTTTTACCTGAGAATCAAAAACCACATTTAATAAAAAAAATATAAATAGAAAATCTAAATGGGTTTTTTGTAAATGCTTTAGACAAGATTTAGAAAACCTACTCCCTATCTTATTCAACTCCCATTGAGACATATATTCTCTACTATAATATATTACTAATTTAGAATGGGTGTCCTATGATTATCTTGACTCTGATTTTTTCATAATTCACAAAAAGATACATAATAATACCCATGAATACTTTGTACAACATCCCACAACACCTTTTTATTGGAATCTCACTGGTTCTTTCTCAGACTACTTCTTAATGAATTTACTCACCACTAATACGAAGGTTGTTACTACATCCAAATAGTAGGCCTTATTTCACACCATAGTGTCTTTTAATTACTATATATCATCAAGAAATAAAAATGTTTAAATGGAACTCTAATATTCTGATCAGTTACCAATTCTTATGAATCAGTTTATAGAATTATTCACTAATTTAATCAGCAGTGATCTATAACAATATTACTTAGATTGGCTTCCTCCTCAATTTATTCATTTAATTCATTGTGAGTTCACAACTCTTAGCTCAATCACACCAACTCTTTATTATTCCTCACAACTCATAGAACTTTTTTATTGCACATTTTCACCAAATAATATTAGTATATACTGATTAGAAAATGAAATGGATCCACAACCACATATTACTCCTCATATGCTTATATTGTTCTCTAACCCAAATGTGTTGTAAGATATATCAATTTAGTTATGTATTTAATTACATGTGTCATAATTTTGGGATTTTTAGGATTTATTTCACTTATAATATGAACATTAACTCTAATTATGATTTCATACTTCTAATAATAACTAATTTATTGCACTGTAAATTAATGAAATCTTCTAATACTTTTGACACATGAAACATAAAAATAATGAAAAAACTATGTAAAATTAACTAATTAATTTTAGAATATGGATATTGTAATTTAATTGTTATATCAATATAACACATGTATATGATATGAAAATAGAATGTTTACAAATTATAAATGGGTTTTGTATCTAATGTTTTATATCTTATTATCAAGAGGTTTTATTAAATGTGTTTCTTTTTACAATTTATCTATATATATATATTTATTTATTTAAATGTTTATATGTTTTAATATATTCACTAATTTTTTTGTGATGTAAGATATTTAATGGATATTAATTGGATACATTTATGAAGAACCACTAGTGAATATGAAAAAGGAGTTAATAAATCCATGGAATTTTCTAAACCGAATCTTCGAAACATTGATTTGATATTACCCCATGTGTGAAGTGTTTAAATATGGGAATGTTAAACTCTAGAGAAATCAAGGGCATCTATTCTTTTATGGTTTGAGTCTTAATTAAACTTTTTAGATCTGGAATGGTGAAAGAACTGAAAATTCGACATCCAATGATGATGAAAATATTCATAACAAGGTATAGGATCATATTGAAGAACTAATTCATGATTTAGGTGTTGAAAACTTCTAAAAAACCGAAACTGTTGAATGATTGTATAGAGATTCAGAGAAACCAATATTCCCATGTTGTAGTAAATATACAATGTTATCAGCAGTTTTGATATTAGTTAACATAAAATAATAAAATGGTCGGAGTGAAAAATGTTTCCCCAACTTACTTGAGCTTTTAAAATAGCAACTTCTAGAAGGCATCGGGCTTCCAGATTCCAATTATGAGGTGAAGAAAATATTATGCCCAATGGGATTGTGGTATAAAAAGATACATTCTTTCCCCAATGACTGTGTATTGTATAGGAAATAAATTGAATATTTGTCATGTTTTCCAACATGTGGGACATCACGCTATAAGATATATGGGAAATTCAACTCAGATTCATTCTCAGGTGATGTCGTCTAATATCCTGGAAAATAAATTATGTACTTTCTAATCATATAATCCAATATTTTTGGAATACATTTGTTATATTTCAATTGTTATTCATTTTTATGTATGGGAATCAAATCTCTTTGTAGAGTAATTTGATACCTTTTAATAATTCATTGTTTGAAGCGTCCATTAGAAAATTCAATTGACACCAAAAGGTTAAGATAGAATTCAAATGAACGCATCTCAGATGGTAACATACATCACCCTACTGATTCACCATTGTGGAAGAGTTTTGAAAATAAATCATTATTTTGGAAATGAAGTTAGAAATCTCATAATGGGATTGTGTAATGATGGAATGAATCCTTATTAGATCCTTAGTAGCCAATATATGCTGGTAGTTTACAACTTTTCCCCACATCTTGGTATGGGAAAAAAATATGTTAAGATGAACGTGATGATTTCTATACCAAAACAACCTAGAAATGTTATTGATATGTATCTTTCACCAGTTATTTATGATTTAAAACTGTTATGGGAGGCATGTGTTAATGTTTTCATGTCATACAAGACAAACTATTTTATTTTGCATGTTTTGATAATGTTCACTATAAATGACATTCCTACATATGGAGACTTATCTGGATATAGTGTTAAGGTACATAAAGCATGTCCAATTTCTGAAGAGCAGACTTCATATAATAAATTAAAAAATGGATGAAATACAATGTACATTGGACACTGAAGACTTTTTTGAATTGGTCATCCTTATCAGAGATTGAAAAAAGCATTTAATAGATTACAAGAATTTAAACTTCCTCATCAACCATTTTCAGGTGAAGAATATTATGACAGGGTGAAAGATATTGATTCGACATTTGGAATGAGTACTAGTTCTGGTCTTTAATGAAATATCTAGAAGAAGAAGTTTATTTTTTTGAACTACCTTATTGAAGATTTTTAGAGATAAAACATGACATCGATGTTATGCATGTTGAGAAACACATATGTGACAGTTTGATTGGAACTTTGTTAGACATAAAAGGAAATAAAAAATATGGATTGTATGCTAGAATGGACTTGATATTAATGAGAATACATTAGGACTTAGCTCCCACTGTGAAAGAAAATAGAACATATTTATCTATGGCTTGTCACAAATTAAACATGATTAAAAAGATGAATTTCTGTCAGTGTCTTCATGGTATTTAAGTACCCAGTTGGTTTTATTCAAATGTGAATAATTTGGTTTCATTGAAGGGTTGTATATGAATAGGTATGAAATATCATGATTTCCTTATGTTGATGAAATGACTTCTTCCAGTAGCTAGGTGTGGTATAATGTCAAATGCTATCAGAAAGAATATCATATCATTATGTAATTTTTTCAATTCCATTTGTAGAAAAGTCATTGATTCAAATTTGTTAGATTTGTTTGGAGAATGAATCAAATCTTATTGTATTTCAACTAGAAATGTTTTTACCAACCATGTTCTTAGATATAATGGTTCATATGCTGATTAATTTTTTGTGTGATATAAGAATATGTGGGCCTATTTATTTAAGATGGATGTATCCTTTTGGAAAAAAATGAAGGGATATATTAAAATTCCATATCAACAAGTGGCCTCTATTGTTCAAAAATATGTATCTGAATAGGTGATTGAGTTTTTTAATGATTATTTGTATTAGGTGGAGCATATTGGTCTCCCTCTATATCGACATATGACAGTTCATAGTGAAGGTATATGGGTTCAAGGCTTAAAGGTAAAGTTCATTCCATGTGATGAAGTGATGGAGGCACATTTATATATTTTGAACAACATATATGAGGTTCGATCATATATATCCTCACCCTAGATTTATCTACATCAGAGTCATTGTAGTGGTTATAAGGGAGACTATCTCTTAATGTGATCACATGGTCTACTATTGATATCAATGGCTACCCATTTTACACAAAAAACCCGGATTACAAGAGTACTATTCAGAATAGTGGTGTGAAGGTTTTTTCTAAAGTAGTGCATTTTTTCAGTGACAAAGATAAAAACCCAATTTTGACATCAGCGCTATATTTTTTGTGTTCTAGAAGACACATCGTAAATTGATTATGTTAAATTTTGAGTCATTTTTTTATGTGTAATTGGGTTGATAGTAATAGTGGTGTGAAACATGATGAATATGAGTTTAAACTGGTTAATTTGAAAATATTTAATTACAATGAGGAACCATTTAATGAAAGAAAGTATTTTATATCATTGATCCATCGAATAATCAGTGTTCAGTTGTTTTACAAGAAAAAAGATGCCATTTGGGTGATGAGAATGATGCTGATGATGTCGGTGATTTACAAAATCCTTATTCATCTATTTTTCAATTTCCAGATGATTATATTGAGGATGTGACAGAAATAGTGCATGAAGTACGTAATGATCATGATGAAGTCATGTGGGAAATAATAAAATTAGTCTCCTAATTTTTCTATTAAATATTTATAATTTTTTTCTTTTTTTGAAACATGCAAACGAATGCCTCTTTTTTTAATTACTTATTTTTGTCTTCCTCGTCTATGAATATTCAGTTTTCTAATGATATGCAGGTACACAAAACATCATTACACTTTCTAGAAGCAATTTCACATACATATAGAGAGGAGAATTTTCCAAGGTATTTTAAATATTATTAAATATTCATCAATATACTTATTTAATGAAATAAAACTGATAATTTGGAGAAAAAAAAATTGTAGGACAACTGATGCATCCTTGGTGGATGATACTTCTTCAGTTACTAATACAAAACCAAGTTCTCAATTTGGTAAACATGGTATTACACGTTTACCAAAACTATCACTTGATCGTGATGATGACAGAGTACATATCCATTTTCATGATGATAAAAATAAAATTGGCCCAAATGCTGTTTAGTTTTTCAACTATATAGCGATGCATATCCTTTGCTGGATCAAAATTTTATATCCTGGTTGGAATTCAGTGGGCATGATGGTGAAGCAACAACTTTGGGAGGTAGTGACGGTAAAATATCTTAATTGATTTGTTTTATCCCATTTTTCAATATTATACATTTCAAATGAAATATTTAATTTATTCAATTACAGATGACATTCTGTTTTGAGGAAAATAAAGAAATTATGAAAATACATCTTTCTTTAGCGGTGGTTCGATGGAAATTTCTTAAAACAAAATAGACAAAAAATTAGGTTTTTGGAAAGAGATGGTTTGAAAATCCATGCCTCAAGTATCCTTTTATAGATGAAGATACATGGAAGCGATTTTTTGACAGTCATAATGATGAGAAAATTCAGGTATGATAATTTTTTTATATTGAAAAATTTATTATATATTTTTCTTATTACATAATAGTTTATTTTTGTATAACAGTCCTCTATGAGATCTCATCAAGAGATCCAGTTGAGAAATGTATACCCTCATACTTTTTCAGGTGGACGGTACATGTATTTGGAGTAGAAAATAATTGAAGAAAAATTTCAAGCATTAAGAGATCAATCTAGTTGTGGTTCAGAAGAGGTCCAATTTGGTCCTCCATATCCCCCACTCTCCCTAAAAAATGGAACCAAACATGTAGAAGGAAAAATGAATAGTATGTTATAGAGGAAGCTGAGAAAGTAGGTGTTAAAATTGTAAGTAAATATTTTTTATTTTTTATCATTTTTATATTTTTTAAATTATAGACAATAATATAACTTTTTTATTTTTCATTTCTGGATGCTCTTCAAGAGGAGTAGACAACAGTTTCTTTTATCCCTGAGGGTAGGATGTACATCCTAGCCATTTCTTTGGGAAAGGGATAACACCCCGGAAATTTTAGAGGATATCAATAGGGTGTTAGTATTCAGAAAGATTTTTGTAAGAGTAAGAAATCAAGAGTCCTAGAAATAGAATCATTAAAAGAAGAGCTGAAAGATATGTAAAAATATAAGGGTGATAAAATTCAAGTATTAGTGTAGAAGGATTTGTTAGAACACATGGTAAGATAGTCCCAATCTGCGCAGCCCTTCCAGTTATATTATCTATTTGTCATCAATTTTTCTATTTTATAAATTATAAACACTGATATAACTCTTTCATTTTTCATCCTTCCAAGCCCGCTTACCTGGAGTACCCTTCCCCATCAGCCTAGATCTCCTGGTATGAGCAGCCTTCGTAGGTGTATTATTTATTTTTCATCCATTTTTCTATTTTATAAATTATAAACACTAATATAAAATTTAAAATTTTCATCCTTCCTTGCCTACTCACCCGGACTAACCTGCCACATCTGTCTATCCTACTACGTATGAGAACCTTCCAAGGTATATTATTTATTTTTAATAAACTTTTATATTTTATAAATTATAGAAACTAATAAAACATTTTCATTTTCAGACTTCCCAGCCTTCTCACCTTGACTACCCTGCCCCGACTTCTTACATTGATTCTCCACCCCCTCGTTTGGACCAAAACGTTTATTATTAGTTGTTTGCTGAATATCCTTACTTATATATTATATTGTTAGGACTCATGTATCTTTTGGGTGATTTTGTACATCACCAACCTATGCTGATGGGCCAGGTTAAAGTATCATAACTTCAAATTATATATCATAATGTTAAACTACCATTTTCTATAGTAGAGACCACCCGAGTTAGGGATTGTGTGGGTCATATTTTACTTTGGCTAACATGTTTGATTCATTATATTTCATATGAGGTATGAGTTTTTTTTAATATTAATTAAAAATGAGTCAAAATAAAATATATTTTTTTCAAACATTTAACTTATATTGGATTATCATAAAGAAAAACAAGTTTCACAAATGAAACAAAATGTTTTGGAATAATCGACTGTAGATACTTCAGATATTTCTCATGGGATAAAAATATTATCTTCGGAATCTTCTTTATTTAATTATAACTACAAGTTTCAGATGAAAAATGATATATGAGGAAGATAATATCCATTGAGATTACTCAATGACGATATCATGCATCTAGTACATTTAGAAGAGCTCACCTTTAAGGCGGTGAAATTGTTTACCATGTAAGTAAATTGACATTTGAATTTTTATTTCATTAATTAAAGATGATTTTGAATTGACTAACTATATTTTACTCTAAAATTATGTATCTATACACACTTCTTCTACAAAATGAAAGTAAATACATTTACAGTTTGATAGATCCTGAATTCATTTGCATTGAAGTGCAACTTGTGAAGAATACCAATAAAGTTTCATATATGTGTGAGATATTATCACATAAGAAGATTTAGATCTAGTTTATTCTATTTCTTGATAAGTAAGAACAAAAACATAATTATGAACTAAGGACCATTATAATTTCATTAATTGTGACCTTTTTTTTGTAGGGGGCATTGGATGTTAGGCATATTGTACCCTAGTGAATGCAATGTATATTGGTTTTGCTTTTTATTAGGTAATGTTAGTAAAACATTTTCCACCTTATTTGAAAGTTATGTTTTTTTATAATCTCAGTATTTTTTATTCTCAATTTTTAGATATGTATTATTAGTTCATATATATGAAAATGCAGTTTATTTAAAATTTTTAACAAGGAATATAAATCGATAAAGACACCAAAAAAAATAAAATATGTGGAAGTACAAGTAATTAGTTTTTATATTATAATTTTTTATGATTTTTTGTTATGTATTAATTTTTATTAACAATTTAATGCTTATAACTGTATGTTCATCGTCAAAAAGGACATTTTTAATGTTGTTATTATATTCTATGATTAACTTTTGAGATAATCACAACTGGGGAAACTACTAAATTCGATAAGGTTTTTTGTATTAATTTTTTTTTATATTTTCTTCCATATTATTATATTTTTTTATATCACATCAATGTTATTTTATGAATTAAATGATTAATAGTCTTATTCCTATTCTGATATGACTTATATTCAATCTATTTTTGTGAACTATTCGTTATGTCTGATTAGGATTTGAGGTATGTGTATTCAAATACAAATAAATAATATTATATATGGGTACAAAAAAATTGAATCTTTTAATATATTAGCTGTTTGAACCTACTAATAATAAAATTAATGCTTCAACAATAACCAAAAATGATCATGCTCTAAATTTCATGTACGTTTAATTTTATTCTATATTATTTTGAATGTTTAATATTCTAAATTTTCTAAAAAAATTAGTATCTTTCGGTGTAGGTTTTTTTGTTAATTATTGGAATATTAAAGAATGAATAATCAATCAAACTTGTGTTGAAAGGATATGTACCTTCCAATATGAGATGAACCCATGTCTTACCTTCTATAAATCCATTGCAAAAGGATAATAAATACATTATATGTGACCAAGAAGAATCCAAAAGTGCATTAAACAAATAACATGGTATCCTTAAGGAATTGAGTATTGATTCAGGCCACAAGGATGATGAGTGAACATGTAATTGGTATACACATGGCATAATTATTTTTCATGGAACTTGATATCCATAATGAATTGAATTTTAGGTCTAGACACATGGCTATCATCGTTACTTTGTAGTGATTGTCTCATGTCAGGTAAACTATAATGGTATAATCATATCATGATGGTCCAGTTGTTAAAACTACCAAAAATTGATTCCTTAGGTATGGTAATACATTCAACATGAAATATCATTAAAGGAATCATATTACATGTCATCATGAGATATCTATAGAGACATACATAATAATTTGATAATTATGTAACATGGTAACAATTCACCTAATAATTTTGAGGGAATCAAACATCAAATATGGTCTCTTGGGATACCCATGCACATTAGTTACTATTTCAGAAAATGTCTCTCAAGGCCACACTCACACACACACCGCTGTGCATAACATAAAAATCATGGACACATTGTAACACAAATATTTTGATATATTCAAAATCCCCTATAGTTCACAAAGAAAATAACTTGCATGGAATACATGTCATGCCCTACAAGGTATTTGATCACCCCATGTGGTCACTAATTGAGGAGGTATCCTATTCAACTAGTTTTTCAGTATATCACTCAAATAAAAATAATATAGATGATATTTATCTACTTCTTCCCTGGTTATTTTTAACATATCACATATTTAATTGAAATTGGAGACATAGTAATTTGGTTATTAAATCACTAAACCCCTAAACATATATCCTAGTATACATCTATTATAAGAAATGTACATACACTCAACCATAATGGGATATCAAAAAACACATAAGAGGAAACAAGTCACTAATTTTAAATGAAAAATGATGTTCTTACATCGAGTATATTCTTTATCCATCTCATTCTCATCCTACATTTTCTAATCTACCATTGTAGCATAGTTTACATTTAAAGCATCCCATTCATCCGTAACCATAGATGCTGCATTGCTTACAACGACATATTCTTCCAACATTAAACACTAGAATTCATTGAGTTCACCCTAGTTCCTTTGCAATGTCTTTGTCTAATTTATTATAATATTTATTGATGGATTGATCATTAACTAGAATCCATGTAAATTTTTTAGTGACTCAAATGTATGATCTTTGATATCAAAGAATAGTAGAGTGGTGCATGAAATAAAAATGATGGAGTCGTTGAACTAGAAAACGTTAAAAACATTTTGAAATATGACATTGATTGCACGTACCTATATTTTAATTCAACATAATAATACAAATGCATAGATAATTTTTGTTTAACTAGATAAAAGTATATAAGTTATAAGATTTTATAGAATGATAAATACTGTATGATTATTTTATATTTTGTTTTTTATAGGGGTTTTGATTTTATAAAAATTGTATTTTTTTTATTTTTTATAATTTTTTAACTTACAGTGTCAGTTATTTTAAGAACCAACCCCAAAATTTTAAAAAAATAGGTTTTTGGCATCTTTGTTCGACAAAACTAACACCTAAAACTGGTTTACTTCATCGGTTTTATCTAATACAGATGTCCTAAACCCAATCCTATTTGATTTTCAACATCGGTTTTAGGTAAAAACGATTCCAAAAACCTTAATGAAAATAATTTTTTGCATCACTTTTTAGAAAACTGATGAAAAAATTAATATTTTTTACGTCTCCTTTATAGATGTTGGTTAAAACGTGATGTTAAAATGTGTTTTTTCACTAGTGAATTTTTTATATAGGATAACTTCTTGAGATACGGGTAATGTTTTGAGAATGTGGTACTCTTAGAAACAACATCTTTTTATTAATATTTTCATGTTGATATAATTGTGGAAGAGATTCAACAATGGGGAATAACCTAATAAGACCTTTTTGAGTATCATATCAATCTACCTCATGGGAAAATGAGTGGTCACGAGACTATACACCATGATATACACTCCAAAGGTATTTTCATTGGTTAATTAAATAATCATTATGAACAATTTTGAAGGATTTGAGCACATATTAATGGTAATTTTAGAGAACCATATTGGAATATTACTATGGACATCCTATGATAATCCAATTGTGTTACAAGGTGATGAAATTATATCATTTTAACACCAAAAGAATCAAATGTCAATGTGAATTTGTTATAAATGAATACATATTAGGATTGAGTTTCCATATTGATATTATCATTTACAAGTATTTTGTTACATATTATCAGAACATTCATTTAGTATTTGGTTCGAAATAAAAGCATAATTGTTTTTTCTGAGTGAAACATCCCTTCAAAATATTATAACCAAAATTTGAAGCTTATTTTGTAAAAATTACTAAGATAAAGGAAAATATAAATACATTCTTATTATCTAGGAAATATTAAGTATCTTTGTGTCAATGATTTTGAGTTTGATATAGAAGTTGAAAATATAAGTTGAGTTTCATATATATCCCTCAGATTATTACATTATGTAATGATAATTGAAATTTTATTGGCATAATTTATTTAGGCATGGGAATATCTTGAACTATTATTTTGTTATATATTTTTCTCTAAATTAATAATTTTTTTTTCTTCAAATGCAAAGAAAAAATTAAAATTTTCTATTCAAATTTAATAAAAAAGTTTAATACTAATATAAAAAATTAAAACATATATTAAAAAATATTATTTAACTCATATAATATTTAATACATTTATATGATAAATAATTAATATAATTAATTATTAAATAAATATTTTTCCATCTATATATTTTTAAAAAAATTTATATCATATCCTAAGAATTAAAATTTACCAATTTTAAAATATTATCACATATTTCCTAATATATTAATATTATTAAAATTAGATATTACAAAGAAATATTGTTATTAACACAAAATATTTAAAACATTATTTCTCAATATAAATAGTTGTCATTATATTTTATATTTTATTTTGAATGAAATTTTTATATGCATGACTTATATGAAATTAAATTCATTTAATAATTCAAAATGTCAAAATTAGAGAAGGTTGGTGTTTTTTTGGTTTTTTTAGAAAAAAATGATTTTTATGATAATATTGAAAAATAATGTTTTTACTAAAACAATATCATTTATGAAAATTTCTATAATTATGTAAAATATAAAAATTTATAATATAATGTTCATGATCAAAAATTAATTTTTGGAGTGAAATTAATTATTTAGAAGTGTTATTTTGAAATTATAAAATTCAATGTATAATGTTTTGGAAAATAAGTATGATTTTACTCTAAAACCGATTTTTATATAATTAAATTCACATTTAATCGCATATTGAAATTAAAACTATCAAAAAGGATTTTATATTTTCGATTTTAATTTTTATATTATTTAATAAGTTCAAAAAAAAATATGGCATATGACTATGATTAAAAAGATTAAAGTTTAAGATAATGACACATGTGAAATTAAATTTTCAAAGAATGTTTTATTAATGGATGGTAATTATTTTATAATAAATTAATATTATATAATTTATATAAAATCCATAAAATTATATTTTTACATATACAAAAATATAGTATCATCCATATATTGGTAATTCATGTTTTATACTATTTAGATTACATAATGGTTAAAACGAAATTTAAAAAAACAACTTTTCTAAATAATATATGTTTTAATTTTTTAAAAAATATTTTTATTAATAAAATTTTTTCATTAAATTGATTTTTTTTTTAATTTTATCAAAAAAGTTAATAGTTGTTATTTTCTTGTTTTAGTAAAAATTATTTACTTTAGTAAAATGTAGTTTCCATAGTAGAAGCCAAAAATAGAAAAAGTTAAAAAACTAATTATAAAAGAATAAAAACATAAAGCCAAATGAATGGGATAGTCATTATAGACCTTAAATAACCACCCACTATTTTATTTTCCATTTTATAGAATTTTACCTAGTAATATTTCCATGACATTCTTGAAAATTAATGAGTAATCATGTAAATTCCATTTTCTTCACTTAAATCTTGTAATTTAATGTCCCATTAAATCATTAACCATGCCCAATACTCCATCATATGGATATAATACAAATCTATGGATCCCAAAGTTGTTATCCAATGGGGTACATCCGAATGGAGTTGTCACATTGTCAACCAAACTCTCATAATTTTTTTCTTATACAATATGTAATATATTATACCCATTAATGTATAATTAATTAATTATTATAAATATTATTAAATTTTATTATACCAATGCAATATAATTCTATCACCTTCATTCAAAACCAGTAGAAAAATGAATACATTGTCTTGCGTACGTGTCGACTACCACCTCCATGAATAACTTGATTGAATTCTCATCACTGCATTGCTAGAATGGTTTTAAAATTATATTTAATGGATAAATAAAATATATATGCCAAATTAATATGATGCGATTATACACCTTTCCCTATCTTCTTTCTAATTAATGGAAAATGAATGCGTTGTTCATGTGTACGTGTAATCTACCATCTCCACAGATGTGATAAATTTCAGTTTTCATTATAACTTTTTCTTTTTAATCATATTATATTACAACATGATTACCCTCCAAAAAAACTCTTTTATATCATTAATTTTTTTAAAATGATATTATTCCAAAGAGGAAACTTTCTAATCCTTACAAACCCATAGATTATAGGTTGAAATTGATTTTATCTTTTTAACAACCTACACAAATTATATAATAAATGTTTACCACGAGTAAATATCCAAAAATAAATTTCAACATCATGAAAATTTATGATATATTTGACTTAAAATAATTTTATGTGTACAATAGATCGCTCAATATGCAACATTGTGCTTGAAGAAAGTTTAGTTATATTATAAAAATATTATAACTTAAATGTGATAACCAAACCATTGAATTAACATGTATTAATATGAGTAACTACATAGTAAATTATATTTATAATTTTACTACTCAATAAAAATTTATTAAAGAATTATTCATAAATACACAATAAATTTTATTGAAGTAATTTTATTTATAAAAACAAATATTCCATAAAAATAATTTTTTTGAATTGTATTAATGGAAATTGTAATTAATTTATTATATGTATATAAATAATATATTATGAAATTGATTTCAATTTTGAGTTCACTTTATCAAAATTAACTGAGGATTCATGTTTTGGATTTTTCTAAAATGATTTATTTTCCACTTAATAGTAAAAAATACAAATATTTGTTAAACTATCATTTAATTCAATTAAATCTTGTAATTTTATGTCCCATTTTATTTTAATGATAGAGTGATTTTTGATCCATTTGAATTAATATAATTTAATTAATTATATTTTTATCAGTGTTATACATGATGTTTATGTAAGTCGACTTTTAATTTTATAAATTCATTTTACTGGAAAAAATCTTTTGTCACAATTTATATGATTATTTTTGACATATTTTCTAAAAAATATTTGACATTAATTTTATAAAATTAATTCTAAATTTTGAGATAGGATTTTGAGACTTGGTAAACATGAGTCTTTTATTTTTACAGATTACTAATTGTAAAAGTTCTAAAATATATCATCTATTAAAGGGTAAATGGGTTATTTGGGGTAAAAAATAGTGTGTAATGCTTCAAATTAATTAAAAATATTAAAATTATTTCATTTAATATTTTCTTTCTTCTATAATCATCCTATTAAAAAATATTTCTAAATTTATTTATTTATTTTTTGTATTTTTTACTTTTAATATTTACATAAAATATAGACTAAGAATTGTCAGATTCATTCTTCTAATAAGTATAAAATTGTGTTCTAGGGAAATAAATTATGGTCTACAATAAATACCAATTTGAATGATTAATTAATTTCTTAACATTGTTATTTAATTTTAAAATTTTTGATTATTAAATTACATTAATATTACACACAACATTGACCTAATTATTTTACAAGCAGTAGAGAAATAATTTAAATTATTTTAAAAACGCTAAAATACTTTTTTTAACTATATTTCCAAACTTATTTAATAGATAAATAAAAATTATTATCTAATAATTAAATTTTTATATTTGAATTCCATTTTTTATTGATGTATTTAACTTAAAATTGAATAAATACTTTGAAAAATAACATTAATGATATTTTATAAACATAATAGTTTTTAAAATTATTTCGAAATAAAAAAATATTTAAATAGGATAATTTAAATAGGATTATAACACCCCGAGATTTTATAAAAAATATTCTTTTAGTTTTATTGATGTCTTGTGTTTTCTACTACACCAATATTAGCTTGTACTATATGCAACACAGTATTAGCCTGCAGTATACGCAACACTATTCTTGGCTCGTGTTACACACGATTTCAAGTTTGTTTTGTGTAAATTATTTTACGCAACATTAAGTATAGATTTTTTTAATGTATAAATGAAATATGTTTTGATTATGATATATTCAACACAAAATGGAGCTTTCACTACACACAACCCTGACTTTTCTTGCATTACACTTAATCAAGACCTTCTTTGATAGCGTGTGTAGTACGCAATACCAAGTTTCACTAAACGAGATATTATTATAATATTATTTTGAACTAGCCGTTATGAATAGTAATAACAAATTTTTGTAATTTTATAAATTTAATCTTTCAAAGTGGACTTTATTTTTGGATTTGGAATATCAAAATTAGCCGAGGGTGAATTTTTGGTATTTTTCAAAAAACTTTCAATTTTTGATGAATAGTGAAAACCCTGGGTTACTATTAAAAAAAAACTTTTTATTTAAATAATTATTTATTTTATTTAAATTTATTTTAGGTCAAAATTGACACATAATACTTATATATGTTCAATGTAATTCATTTGAGTCATTTTATAATAATTTTAGATATATAAAAATTTTATTGAACTTTTCACCGTCTTTTACCCACCTCCTAGGAGAATTTGAAAATTTACATAAAACTTAATTTTATAACTTTTGTGAGTGGAATTTCAAAAATCCAAGAGACACGGTTAATATCAAGGTGTAGAATGTGGTTCAACAAGATAAAAATATTTTTGGTTAATAGTCACTTTTTGCTTTTATTTACCACAGTTAAAAGTCAATGTGGTAATTAAGCGTAAAAATGATATTACTATTACCCTAACACATGTCCTAATTCTATTGGAAAAGTGTAATTCGACCAAAAAAACCTTAGGAATAAAATATTACCCTTTAGGTCCACTTGGATTGGATTAGGACATTTATTATTATTTTATTTAAAGAAGAGTTAAAATGGTTAAAATCATTGTTTAATAACTAACAAATTTTAATATAGGGTTATAGATAAGATAAATTCGACTATAAATATTCATTATAAATTAAAATTATTTCCTACCAAATGGAATTTTATATATAATTTTTAGACATTAAATACCTTAATTTATTTATGACACAATGGTGATACAATAATTACCTTATTAATGAAATATTAACATAATCGATATTATAAATACCCAAATAAATATAATTTGAGACTTTTTATGAATTAAAATAATTTTATAGGTTAATATGACATGTTATTATTGATTAAATTAACGTTTTTCAAACTAATCATGCTGTTATGAGTTTCACAAAAATCAATTACCAAATAGTCTCAAAATTGACGTAAAATAGTTTTTAAAACAAATATTATATTATTAATTTTTATTATATTCCTAAAAATCTAAGGTTTGTTCAAATGACTTATATAAGGTTATATATATTAATAATGAACCACGTGGGGTTCGTTTGTCTTGTTATAGTAATTTTATTAACAATATAGTGTAAGAAAACAAGAAGACAGGGTAAAGGTTAAATTATTCAACTTAGAGTTATATCTAAATTTTATGGTTAAAATAGTAACCTAATCTTATCTAAAACCTATTGGTTGATAGTATTTCTGCCCATACCCACTTTAGCTTCGAAATAAATCAATTTGGAGCTATTATAAACTGAATATGACTTTATTATAAAATAATATTTTAAGTTTTTCCAAAGGTGCTCCTCTCCTCACTTATAAAAAGGGCACCCATTACCTCTTCTCTTAACACCCTTTTGAGCCTTGAATCTCATCCAACCCCTACCCATTCCCATTCTAATATTCCCTAGAAATATTATAGAGGTTTTGGTCTACTCAAAAGAGCAAGCCTAGTGCCTTAAGAGGAGGTTAAGAAGAGGCGCGTCAAAGAAGAGGTAATATATTTTACCGATTCTTTCCAATTTATTTCTTCTTCTACTTCTCCTTATTTATTTGTTTAATCAGAAAGTAATAACATCAGTATTATTGATATACTTATATTTTATTATAAATATTAAACAACCCGATTTCATCTTCTATTCGTCCTACGGAAAACGAAATCACCGCGCGTGCGTATGTACGGAATACCGTCTCCACGCCGTGGTGTAATATGTGTTCGACCACCACCTTACATGGATGGGTATAATGGTGTAAATAAATAACTATATATGATTATTGTAAGGTGATATTTATTCTGAAATATTATACATACACATAAATACAATTCCAAGATCATGGGAATGATATCATCGCTCATGCATACGTACGGACTACCGTCTCCACGACGCGATGGGATTCATTCTCCATGTTAACCATTCATTAATGATTATAAAGTATATATAATGAATAATAATGAAAAATATGAGATAGTAATTATAATGGATTTATGTATATATATATTTTTGTATGTCATCTACTTAATTCCATTCAATTCAATAAGGAAACGAAAACAGCGTTCATTCGTCCGTACGACCTACCTTCTCCATGAACGGTGTATTTAATTCCCTTTATTGATCTATCATATATATATATATATGTATATGATGAATATATATTGTATATAAATCTTTTTTTACATTCTGGAATTATGTAAATCAGGATATAAGTAATAATATTAAGAACAACAAGTTGAAACACATACAATAAATGAAACGATTTTACCCAAATTGCTGCTTTTACATCGAATTTAAAAAAGAATGGGTAATATAAAGTCATAAGTAAACCATATATGATATAATAACAATGAATATGATTATTTAATAATTCAATGACATTATTTAAATCATTTTACTGGAGGTTTGGATACATACGAAGCATAAAAAACATAAGGTAATGGATAACTATTCCAATCCCATTCTTATCTGAGATTGTTATTCGTATGTATTTACTGGGTTTATTGTTATCATCCATGCCCATGTTTTATAAAAATGTTTTCATGTATTTTTAATGTCCTTTTTACACGTTTTTGAAATTTACCACATGTTATGAAAGGAATCTTACTTTTGTTTACCACATGGAGAACTTTTTGACTTTTCCGACAAAAGTACGAGAAGAATGTTATTTTTAACTTATACGGTGTGAATGGATTTTTACAGTTTAATAACGCCTCATTTTCATGAAGCTTACTCCACAATATTTCTGATTATTTTCAACAAAACCCTTTTATTTTAAAATTGCATTTAATCTTGTGAAAAGAAAATGATTTTGAATAAGAAAAAACATTTTCCTCAAGAATTCATTTCAAGTGTTTTATCAAAACTATTTTCCATCTAAAATGAAATTATTGAATATGTTTTTGTTTCAAGTATAATGTCTCTATGATTTACATGGTTTCACTTTTCTTATGATGAAATGATATCCATTTTTTAATATGGATTATGTTATGATGGGATGATGTTTATGAAACCCATTTTATTTATTTGGGTTATGAAGAATGATTTATGTTTATGTTGTGGAACAAGTAAGAATGGTTTCATTATGAGATGGGTGGAACCTATATCTCCCTCCAATTCATTGGGTAAGGATTTATATATCATGATATATACATGTCTAGAATGGTAAGTTAATATGATTCAGTAATATAGGACTGGAACGAGGAGTGAACTCGATTCAGAAAGGGACTTTGTCCACTAAGAAGTTCTTGGCAGCAATGCCTTGACTACTATGGAAATCATAACATATGATTAATGGTTTCCACAATTACATGTTTTATTCCCATTCTATTTTATCATGATTAATGTTTCTTTATGACCTATGCCTTAGTACTACCATGATTTATTTCACAACTCAAGATTTTGATGTGTAAACTTTATGTTCATGTTTTGAAGTTCAAATGTATATGGTTTGTTTTATTTTCTCTATGCTTACCCTTACTGAGAATTTGAGCTCACCCTTTATATGTTTTCCTTTCCCCAGGATATAAAGAAAGGTTTTAGGTAAGAAAACAAAAGAGGAAGATCTTTATGAGAGATGTTGAAGATCTTTCACCATAATTAGAAGATTATGTTCCGATTTTCCAAAGACACTAAACTATTACAGTCCTTATGTGTTTGTTTTTGTTATGTATTAAGTATTCTACAGAAGTAATGTAATTTCCATGTACGTCAAGATTTGGGTCACTACAATTGGTATCAGAGGAAAGGTTTTGTTAACCTTTGGAAACTAGGATGTGAAAACTTTAGTGAAATCCCTAGAGTTATTTTTAAGGTATGTCTAGGGATGTCCCTAAGGATAAGTATATGTATAGGTTATAGTCCTAGAATTATGGTAAAGATCTTAGAATTTAACCTAAGATGTTATATATTGACGGTACTCCCCCTTTATTATGTTGTTTTCCCTAGCATGATTTTTTCCTCTCACACTATTCTTTTTTTGGGTTTTAGAAAATGGTTGGAAACAGGAAGATTCACGATAATGGAGAATATGATAGACAATGGAATGATATTCTTCATGATCAAGCAAATGAAATGCGATTTGGTAGGAAAAAAATTGTTTTTATGCCTAATCATAAAACTCATAATATGATCAATAATCTCAACTTTGGTATGTTTCCGGACTCAGTTAATAAGAGAAAGAAGGAGTTTCATGATGATCATAGAGGAAATAAAGTTCAATTTCCCTCATGTGAATCATGTGGGAAGAGACATCAAGGAGAATGTTTCAAAAGAACTGGAAGATTCTTTGGGTGTGGAAAAGATAGAGAAAAATCCAGTAAGTGAAAAGGGAAAGGTTCAGTTAACACCATGGAGAATGATAATGGTATTTCCACGACATCAACAATGATTAGATGTTTTAAATGTGTAATGTATGGGAATTATGAAACCAATTCCCTAAGGGAAAATATCATGAAGAGAATCAGCATGGTCATATGGGTAGTATTTATGTGGATGATGACGAGAAGACTACAAATGATATATGAGATGAAAGAAGTGTTGAAGCTTGGTCAATGGTTTAAGAAGGTAGTATCAAGAGTTATGTTGTATAGGTAATTTAATGGTACTATGGAATAAAGTTACATCTAAGGATTGTACCTCCATGTCTATTATGTCTAACTCTAGATGGATTTCCACTAAGGATTCCAACTTAAAATTTTGGTTTGATAATTGGACTGGTGTTCCCTTGATCTCCTTAATGGATATCAACCAACCCCCTCTCCATCTTTAGGATTCAATTGACTCGATTATTCATATGCATAACCTTGATCTCCCTGAGAATATGACTCTAATTGTTAACGATTATCATTTCGGTAATATTAATTATTTACTTATTTGGGAACTTGTGCACAATGGGATTCTTAACTCCAAAGGCTATTATAAGTTTCCTTTCAAAAATGTTGACAATAATCATTCCTGGCTTGATAAATTCAACAAAGCCTGGATAAAACCCTCAAGATTCACATTAGTCTGGCGGATTGTTCATCAAAGAATTCCCCCTGATAACATCTTACAAACTTTCGGGATTACTCTTTGTTCTAAATTCCGTATGTGCAACCAACATAGAGAGGATTTAAACCATATCTTTCGCTCCTGTGATACAACATCTGCTCTCTGGAATTATATTCTTGACATTTTTGAGTGCATATGGCTGCTTTTTGATACCATCAACATGCAGATTCAGAAATTCTTGGAGTTGTCTACGTCTCAGCAAATCAAAAAACTATTCGTGGTGGCAGTTGCGGAACTTCTTCATATTATCTAGTATGGTAGAAATGAATTAATTTTCTGCACTAATTCTTTTAAAATTAATTCATGGAAAATGAGAATTATCATGGATATTCGAGAAGCATCCTCTATCCATAAAGCTCACTGCAAAAATTCTGTCTGTGAATTTGGGAACCTTAGGAATGTTGGGGTGGAGGGGATTTACCCTCGCCCCCACTATACTCTTGAATTATTTTGGCTTCCCCCCCCCATCGGGATGGATTAAAATCAATGTGGATGGAGCCTCCAAAGGCAACTCGGGTCTAGCGGGTTGTGGCGCTGTCTTCAGAAATCACCTGGACCTGATTCTTGGATGCTTCTATGGCTCTTGTGGTTCTGCCACTACTTTGGAAGCTGAGAAGATGGGCGTCATACATGCCATCTCCTTTTCCAGATTACACAGATGGAACAACATCTGGATTGAGAGCGACTCTACTACAATCATTCAGGCCATCTGGAATGGTACCACCCACCTTTCTTGGCCTATTACTGCTCGGTGGATGGACTGTTTGAATTCTCTCATTGGGCTGAACTTCATCGCCACTCACACCTACCGTGAAGCCAACAGGATCACTGATGGGATTTCCAACCATGGTATTGTTCACAACTTACATTGGATGGATGACCTCCCTTCTAAATTACACTACTAGAAATTGGGGCTATAGCCACGGACCTATAGCCACGGTTTTATAGGTCCGTGGCTATAGCCCTTATTAGGCCACGGTTAAATTTTTGTCCGTGGCTAAATGTGTTTCATCCTTTTATTCTCCCGATCTTTTATCGGGCTCCTCCTCCCCGATCCACAGCCCTCCTCCCCGACGACATCTCCTCCTCGCCGCGCCCTCCTCGCCGCACCCTCCTCGCCGCGCCCTCCTCGTGGCCGCGCCCTCCTCGTCGTCGCGCCCTCCTCGCCCCTCCTCCCCGACGCCTCCTCGCTGCGCTTCCCCCCTCCCCGGACTCACTCCTACGGAACCCTCCCCGACTCACTCCCCTCCCCCGATGCACTCCCCTCCCCGGACGACCGCGCCTCCCCCCTCCCCGGAAGACAGCGCCTCCCCCGACGCCGACGGACTCCCCTCCAAGTCTAAATCGTGATGGGGGTTTGAGTGAGGTATTATTCTCCAAATTCCTTCCTCTGAGTTGTTTCTTGACCGGTAGATGTTCAACTCTCTTTGAATCTATTGATTTGGCTTAAAAATACCAGTTCATCATCGATTTAAATATCTCTATTTAACAGTTGCTATTCAATGTTCATATTTAATTGAATTCTACCAGATTGTCTTTGTGTTGAATGCTGGTTTTAAGTCAAATATGATTTTTTTCAAACATCTGGTTCGGCGTTGCATCATTTTAATTTCTTTTCCACTGTTTTGTTTTATTAATTCAACATCAACCAAATTTTTCATCCTGTTTTAATGAAAAATATAAATTCAATTATGTATGTATTTAATTACCTTCTGAATTATGTTTTATACTTGCAGGTATTGAATTCTGAATTCAATTCTAAATTTTGTATGTATTTACTTGAAGATATGACTTATGTGTTGTAATTGCAGGTATGTATTCAATTCTGAATTTTAAATTCAATTCTGAAATCTATATGTATTTACTTGCAGATATGTATTATTTGTTATAATACTTGCAGGCATGTATTCAATTCTGAATTCCGAATTCAATTCTGAATTTTGTATGTATTTACTTACAGGTATGAATTATGTGTTATAATACTTTCATGTATGAATTTAATTCTGAATTCTGTATGTATTTACTTGTAGGTATGTATTCAATTCTGTATGTATTCTGAATTCATGTATCTATTTAATTCTGTATGTATTTTTAATTGAGGGAGGAATGGAGTCTCTAATTGCAGGTATGTATTCTATATGTATAGAGTCTCTAGTTGCAAGTATGTATGTATTCTTTATGTATGGAGTCTCTAGTTGTAGTTATGCATTCTGTATGTATTCTATATGTATTTTGTATGTATTCTGTATGTATTCAATTCTATATGTATGGAGTCTCTAGTTGTAGGTATGTATGGATTCTCTAGTTGCAGGTATGTATTCGGTATGTATTTTGTATGTATTTAATTCTGTATTTAATTTTGTATGTATTTACTTGCGGGTATGTATTTAATTTTGTATGTATTCATCAAAAAAACCACTCGTTGGACAATAATAAGCAACTAGATGTGGTTTTTTCTTTCTAGACTGTAGTTTCTCCTATAGGGACCCTTATTCCCTCTACTGGAATGTGCTTTTTCGGTTGTAGGGGTGCTAAAATCTTTATCATTGGCTTCTTTATTTACCTGTACACACTAGTTGGCCTGAATTTGAAAGCATGGTAGTCTTCGCGACGTGCACGCGCAGACGGCACGTCAATCGGAGATAATTAAAATGAGGTGTCAATGAAATTCAGAATGCCAAATTGACTTTCAAAAAGTGTATTCACATCTAAATATTTCTTACCAACTATCATGCTGGATCATTTGAGTTATTTGTGAAAATCAATAATTAATCACTATGAGATTAATGGTTGTGCTGTTTGAATCCAGGTGAAGCTCTCAATAGGGTGTCTACTTAGCGTACAATTTTATTGGACCATCCGATGATCCTCCATTGCATATTGTATTCTCACAGCGCATATTCTTTCCTCTGATTACAGTGTACTCCATCCGATGATCAATCCGATATTATCACTCTGCCCATTCGTGTCATTGCACGACCCCTTCCACCTTCATTTCAGCCCGCTGCCACCAGCATTCTAGCCCGCAACAGCCCCCCCCCCACCTTCGAATCAGCCCGCACCATCCCCCCAACACCTGCAACCAGCCCCCTTTCACCCACATTCCAGTCTCCTCCCGCTCCCTTCGCTCCTGGTCGGAAAATGCTGCCCCGCGGATGTCGCTGGATCGGGCCAACACGCCGCGGTCACGCCGCGGTCACGCCGCGGTCACGCCGCGGTCACGCCGCGGTCACGCCGCGGTCACGCCGCGGTCACGCCGCGGTCACGCCGCGGTCACGCCGCGGTCACGCCGTGATGTGGCCCTGCTCCAGCCACATCCAGCAGGGGGGAGGTTCAGCCCCACTTGCTCACAGGCGTTTCAGACGACCCATTTTTCAGCAAAGTCATCAGCCCGCTGCCACCAGCATTCCAGCCCGCAACAGCCCCCCCACCTTCGAATCAGCCCGCACCATCCCCCCAACACCTGCAACCAGCCCCCTTTCACCCACATTCCAGCCTCCTCCCGCTCCCTTCGCTCCTGGTCGGAAGATGCTGCCCCGCGGATGTCGCTGGATCGGGCCAACACGCTGCGGTCACGCCGCGGTCACGCCGCGGTCACGCCGCGGTCACGCCGTGATGTGGCCCTGCTCCAGCCACATCCAGCAGGGGGGAGGTTCAGCCCCACTTGCTCACAGGCGTTTCAGACGACCCATTTTTCAGCAAAGTCATCAGCCCGCTGCCACCAGCATTCCAGCCCGCAACAGCCCCCCCACCTTCGAATCAGCCCGCACCATCCCCCCAACACCTGCAACCAGCCCCCTTTCACCCACATTCCAGCCTCCTCCCGCTCCCTTCGCTCCTGGTCGGAAGATGCTGCCCCGCGGATGTCGCTGGATCGGGCCAACACGCTGCGGTCACGCCGCGGTCACGCCGCGGTCACGCCGCGGCCACGCCGCGGTCACGCCGTGATGTGGCCCTGCTCCAGCCACATCCAGCAGGGGGGAGGTTCAGCCCCACTTGCTCACAGGCGTTTCAGACGACCCATTTTTCAGCAAAGTCATCAGCCCGCTGCCACCAGCATTCCAGCCCGCAACAGCCCCCCCACCTTCGAATCAGCCCGCACCATCCCCCCAACACCTGCAACCAGCCCCCTTTCACCCACATTCTAGCCTCCTCCCGCTCCCTTCGCTCCTGGTCGGAAGATGCTGCCCCGCGGATGTCGCTGGATCGGGCCAACACGCTGCGGTCACGCCGCGGTCACGCCGCGGTCACGCCGCGGTCACGCCGCGGTCACGCCGTGATGTGGCCCTGCTCCAGCCACATCCAACAGGGGGGAGGTTCAGCCCCACTTGCTCACAGGCGTTTCAGACGACCCATTTTTCAGCTAAGTCATCAGCCCGCTGCCACCAGCATTCCAGCCCGCAACAGCCCCCCCACCTTCGAATCAGCCCGCACCATCCCCCCAACACCTGCAACCAGCCCCCTTTCACCCACATTCCAGCCTCCTCCCGCTCCCTTCGCTCCTGGTCGGAAGATGCTGCCCCGCGGATGTCGCTGGATCGGGCCAACACGCTGCGGTCACGCCGCGGTCACGCCGCGGTCACGCCGCGGTCACGCCGCGGTCACGCCTCGGTCACGCCGCGGTCACGCCGCGGTCACGCCGCGGTCACGCCGCGGTCACGCCGCGGTCACGCCGCGGTCACGCCGCGGTCACGCCGCGGTCACGCCGCGGTCACGCCGCGGTCACGCCGCGGTCACGCCGCGGTCACGCCGCGGTCACGCCGTGATGTGGCCCTGCTCCAGCCACATCCAGCAGGGGGGAGGTTCAGCCCCACTTGCTCACAGGCGTTTCAGACGACCCATTTTTCAGCAAAGTCATCAGCCCGCTGCCACCAGCATTCCAGCCCGCAACAGCCCCCCCACCTTCGAATCAGCCCGCACCATCCCCCCAACACCTGCAACCAGCCCCCTTTCACCCACATTCCAGCCTCCTCCCGCTCCCTTCGCTCCTGGTCGGAAGATGCTGCCTCGCGGATGTCGCTGGATCGGGCCAACACGCTGCGGTCACGCCGCGGTCACGCCGCGGTCACGCCGCGGTCACGCCGCGGTCACGCCGCGGTCACGCCTCGGTCACGCCGCGGTCACGCCGCGGTCACGCCGCGGTCACGCCGCGGTCACGCCGCGGTCACGCCGCGGTCACGCCGCGGTCACGCCGCGGTCACGCCGCGGTCACGCCGCGGTCACGCCGCGGTCACGCCGCGGTCACGCCGCGGTCACGCCGTGATGTGGCCCTGCTCCAGCCACATCCAGCAGGGGGGAGGTTCAGCCCCACTTGCTCACAGACGTTTCAGACGACCCATTTTTCAGCAAAGTCATCAGCCCGCTGCCACCAGCATTCCAGCCCGCAACAGCCCCCCCACCTTCGAATCAGCCCGCACCATCCCCCCAACACCTGCAACCAGCCCCCTTTCACCCACATTCCAGCCTCCTCCCGCTCCCTTCGCTCCTGGTCGGAAGATGCTGCCTCGCGGATGTCGCTGGATCGGGCCAACACGCTGCGGTCACGCCGCGGTCACGCCGCGGTCACGCCGCGGTCACGCCGCGGTCACGCCGTGATGTGGCCCTGCTCCAGCCACATCCAGCAGGGGGGAGGTTCAGCCCCACTTGCTCACAGGCGTTTCAGACGACCCATTTTTCAGCTAAGTCATCATCACTCTGCAAGCAGATGCTCCTTCCTTTCCTACTTACTCTTTTCTGCAAGGTGTCCTCTGTTATAAGGGCCGGTTGGTGCTGTCTAGTTCGTCCCCATGGGTGCCCATATTGCTGGCTGAGTTCCATTTGTCTCCGTAGTGGGGTCATTCTGGTTTTTGCCGCACGTATAGAAAATTGCCTGCCAATTTATATTGGGTCGGGATGAAAATACCGGTTCAACAGTTTGCCAATGGGCCAAATGCCAACGAAATAAATATTCCACACTATATCCGGCTGGCCTGTTGCAGCCGTTGGAAATTCCCCAGCTGGTGTGGTCGGGTCTCTCTATGGATTTTATCACCGGACTACCCTAATCCCGTGGTTGCACTGTGATTCTGGTCATCATTGATCATCTCTCTAAATATGGCCATTTTTTACCCCTAAAACACCCTTACACAGCAAAGAGTGTGGGAGTGTGGGCGAGGTTTTCGTGTGGGAGATTGTCAGTTTGCATAGCATTCCAGCGACCGCAATCCCATTTTTGTAAGCCATTTTTGGATTGAACTGCTCAAACTCCAAGGCACTGACTTAAAACTCAGCTTGACCTACCACCCGCAAACGGATGACCAAACAGAGGTGGTAAATCACTGCCACGAGACCTACGCTGTTCCATCAGAAATCTAGTTGCCCGCTGTTGCCCATGCACTGCTTGATCGTGGACTCAAATATTATTTGAGTCGGTCCCAAGACATCATGAAGCAGAAAACTAATACACTGCCGTCACCTTGCCCTCCATGTGGGAGATCCTGTTTCCGTACGCTTTCGGCCTCACAAACAACACTCTTTAACCTGCCAGATTTCTCAGAAACCTGCCCCTCGTTTCTATGGGCCATTTACAGTTCAGCGGAAGATCGGCCTGGTGGCTTGTTAGCTTGATCTTCCTCCCTCAGCCTGGGGGCCTCCTGAGGATTTCTTCTGTTGTTTTCCCTATTTCTTCTATTTTTCTGCTGTAATTTTCGTTCCCATCCTTTAATACAGAATTGCAGCCCTCATTGAGGGCTGGAAGTTTGAGAGGCTTAACAGAATTAGAGTATGACAGTGTGTCAAGTTTGAGAGGCTTAACAGAATTAGAGTATGACAAAAAGAAGCTTCGAGCCGAAAGGCTCTAAAGCCATTTTATTAAAAACAAAAGATGACATAAGAGAGGAGATGGGGCTAGACATTGATAAAACTGCCTTCATAATAAAGCATTTCGTTTTCATAACCCCCTCCCCGACGTCATCATCCCATTCCAAGTTGTAGGTAGATGAGCTATGAGACCTAGTCACCATCGGACGTGCGGTCTGCGCAGGAGGGCTCATTATGCGTTCTTTAAGCGTTGCGCGCGCTTGAGAAACGCGCGTGGGGGGTCCAAACGGGCCGAACGAATTGCGAATGGCCTGAAATCGGACGACATCAAAGGGTGAGTGAATTGTGATGTGGTCGAGCAGACGGCACGTCAATCGGACGTGCCGTGTGCCCGCGGTGACCGGGAACGCCGTTCTGGTGTCATAAACGGCCAAAACAGGCGTCTAACGGTCAAACTAATAGCGGACGACATCGGATTGACCTGAAATCACAGGACAACATTCAAATTATTATTCGCGACGTGCACGCGCAGACGGCACATCAATCGGACGTGCGGTCTGCGCAGGAGGGCTCATTATGCGTTCTTTAAGCGTTGCGCGCGCTTGAGAAACGCGCGTGGGGGGTCCAAACGGGCCGAACGAATTGCGAATGGCCTGAAATCGGACGACATCAAAGGGTGAGTGAATTGTGATGTGGTCGAGCAGACGGCACGTCAATCGGACGTGCCGTGTGCCCGCGGTGACCGGGAACGCCGTTCTGGTGTCATAAACGGCCAAAACGGGCGTCTAACGGTCAAACTCATAGCGGACGACATCAGATTGACCTGAAATCACAGGACAACATTCAAATTATTATTCGCGACGTGCACGCGCAGACGGCACGTCAATCGGACGTGCGGTCTGCGCAGGAGGGCTCATTATACGTTCTTTAAGCGTTGCGCGCGCTTGAGAAAAGCGCGTGGGGGGTCCAAACGGGCCGAACGAATTGCGAATGGCCTGAAATCGGACGACATCAAAGGGTGAGTGAATTGTGATGCGGTCGAGCAGACGGCACGTCAATCGGACGTGCCGTGTGCCCGCGGTGACCGGGAACGCCGTTCTGGTGTCATAAACGGCCAAAACGGGCGTCTAACGGTCAAACTCATAGCGAACGACATAGGATTGACCTGAAATCACAGGACAACATTCAAACTATTATTCGCGACGTGCACGCGCAGACGGCACGTCAATCGGACGTGCGGTCTGCGCAGGAGGGCTCATTATGCGTTCTTTAAGCGTTGCGCGCGCTTGATAAACGCGCGTGGGGGGGTCCAAACGGGCCGAACGAATTGTGAATGGCCTGAAATCGGACGACATCAAAGGGTGAGTGAATTGTGATGTGGTCGAGCAGACGGCACGTCAATCGGACGTGCCGTGTGCCCGCGGTGACCGGGAACGCCGTTCTGGTGTCATAAACGGCCAAAACGGGCGTCTAACGGTCAAACTCATAGCGAACGACATCGGATTGACCTGAAATCACAGGACAACATTCAAACTATTATTCGCGACGTGCACGCGCAGACGGCACGTCAATCGGACGTGCGGTCTGCGCAGGAGGGCTCATTATGCGTTCTTTAAGCGTTGCGCGCGCTTGAGAAACGCGCGTGGGGGGGTCCAAACGGGCCGAACGAATTGCGAATGGCCTGAAATCGGACGACATCAAAGGGTGAGTGAATTGTGATGTGGTCGAGCAGACGGCACGTCAATCGGACGTGCCGTGTGCCCGCGGTGACCGGGAACGCCGTTCTGGTGTCATAAACGGCCAAAACGGGCGTCTAACGGTCAAACTCATAGCGGACGACATCAGATTGACCTGAAATCACAGGACAACATTCAAATTATTATTCGCGACGTTCACGCGCAGACGGCACGTCAATCGGACGTGCGGTCTGCGCAGGAGGGCTCATTATGCGTTCTTTAAGCGTTGCGCGCGCTTGAGAAACGCGCGTGGGGGGTCCAAACGGGCCGAACGAATTGCGAATGGCCTGAAATCGGACGACATCAAAGGGTGAGTGAATTGTGATGTGGTCGAGCAGACGGCACGTCAATCGGACGTGCCGTGTGCCCGCGGTGACCGGGAACGCCGTTCTGGTGTCATAAACGGCCAAAACGGGCGTCTAACGGTCAAACTCATAGCGAACGACATCGGATTGACCTGAAATCACAGGACAACATTCAAACTATTATTCGCGACGTGCACGCGCAGACGGCACGTCAATCGGACGTGCGGTCTGCGCAGGAGGGCTCATTATGCGTTCTTTAAGCGTTGCGCGCGCTTGATAAACGCGCGTGGGGGGGTCCAAACGGGCCGAACGAATTCCGAATGGCCTGAAATCGGACGACATCAAAGGGTGAGTGAATTGTGATGTGGTCGAGCAGACGGCACGTCAATCGGACGTGCCGTGTGCCCGCGGTGACCGGGAACGCCGTTCTGGTGTCATAAACGGCCAAAACGGGCGTCTAACGGTCAAACTCATAGCGAACGACATCGGATTGACCTGAAATCACAGGACAACATTCAAATTATTATTCGCGACGTGCACGCGCAGACGGCACGTCAATCGGACGTGCGGTCTGCGCAGGAGGGCTCATTATGCGTTCTTTAAGCGTTGCGCGCGCTTGAGAAACGCGCGTGGGGGGGTCCAAATGGGCCGAACGAATTGCGAATGGCCTGAAATCGGACGACATCAAAGGGTGAGTGAATTGTGATGTGGTCGAGCAGACGGCACGTCAATCGGACGTGCCGTGTGCCCGCGGTGACCGGGAACGCCGTTCTGGTGTCATAAACGGCCAAAACGGGCGTCTAACGGTCAAACTCATAGCGGACGACATCAGATTGACCTGAAATCACAGGACAACATTCAAATTATTATTCGCGACGTGCATGCGCAGACGGCACGTCAATCGGACGTGCGGTCTGCGCAGGAGGGCTCATTATGCGTTCTTTAAGCGTTGCGCGCGCTTGAGAAAAGCGCGTGGGGGGTCCAAACGGGCCGAACGAATTGCGAATGGCCTGAAATCGGACGACATCAAAGGGTGAGTGAATTGTGATGTGGTCGAGCAGACGGCACGTCAATCGGACGTGCCGTGTGCCCGCGGTGACCGGGAACGCCGTTCTGGTGTCATAAACGGCCAAAACGGGCGTCTAACGGTCAAACTCATAGCGAACGACATCGGATTGACCTGAAATCACAGGACAACATTCAAACTATTATTCGCGACGTGCACGCGCAGACGGCACGTCAATCGGACGTGCGGTCTGCGCAGGAGGGCTCATTATGCGTTCTTTAAGCGTTGCGCGCGCTTGATAAACGCGCGTGGGGGGGTCCAAACGGGCCGAACGAATTGCGAATGGCCTGAAATCGGACGACATCAAAGGGTGAGTGAATTGTGATGTGGTCGAGCAGACGGCACGTCAATCGGACGTGCCGTGTGCCCGCGGTGACCGGGAACGCCGTTCTGGTGTCATAAACGGCCAAAACGGGCGTCTAACGGTCAAACTCATAGCGGACGACATCAGATTGACCTGAAATCACAGGACAACATTCAAATTATTATTCGCGACGTGCACGCGCAGACGGCACGTCAATCGGACGTGCGGTCTGCGCAGGAGGGCTCATTATGCGTTCTTTAAGCGTTGCGCGCGCTTGAGAAAAGCGCGTGGGGGGTCCAAACGGGCCGAACGAATTGCGAATGGCCTGAAATCGGACGACATCAAAGGGTGAGTGAATTGTGATGTGGTCGAGCAGACGGCACGTCAATCGGACGTGCCGTGTGCCCGCGGTGACCGGGAACGCCGTTCTGGTGTCATAAACGGCCAAAACGGGCGTCTAACGGTCAAACTCATAGCGAACGACATCGGATTGACCTGAAATCACAGGACAACATTCAAACTATTATTCGCGACGTGCACGCGCAGACGGCACGTCAATCGGACGTGCGGTCTGCGCAGGAGGGCTCATTATGCGTTCTTTAAGCGTTGCGCGCGCTTGATAAACGCGCGTGGGGGGGTCCAAACGGGCCGAACGAATTCCGAATGGCCTGAAATCGGACGACATCAAAAGGTGAGTGAATTGTGATGTGGTCGAGCAGACGTCACGTCAATCGGACATGCCGTGTGCCCGCGGTGACCGGGAACGCCGTTCCGGTGTCATAAACGGCCAAAACAGGCGTCTAACGGTCAAACTCATAGCGGACGACATCGGATTGCCCTGAAATCACAGGACAACAATCCCATTATTATTCGCGACGTGCACGCGTAGACGGCGCGTCAATCGGACGTGCGGTCTGCGCGGTAGGGCTCATTATGCGTTCTTTAAGCGTTGCGCGCGCTTGATAAACGCGCGTGGGGGGGTCCAAACGGGCCGAACGAAGTCCGAATGGCCTGAAATCGGACGAAATCAAAGGGTAAGTGAATTGTGATGTGGTCGAGCAGACGGCACGTCAATCGGACGTGCCGTGTGCCCGTGGTGACCGGGAACGCCGTTCCGGTGTCATAAACGGCCAAAACAGGCGTCTAACGGTCAAACTCATAGCGGACGACATCGGATTGCCCTGAAATCACAGGACAACAATCCCATTATTATTCGCGACGTGCACGCGCAGACGGCGCGTCAATCGGACGTGTGGTCTGCGCGGTAGGGCTCATTATGCGTTCTTTAAGCGTTGCGCGCGCTTGATAAACGCCCGGGGTTCTGTGCAGGGGGGTAGGGGGCTGTATGGGGTTTGTCCGGGGGTGCACATGGGGGCTGTCCGGGGTTGCACATGGGGGCTGTCCGGGGGTGCACGGGGGGCTGTCCGGGGGGAATGGGGCTGCATGGGGTCTGTCCGGGGGTGCACATGGGGGCTGTCCGGGGGTGCACGGGGGGCTGTCCGGGGCTGGTCGGGGGGCTGTCCAGGGGTGCACAGGGGGTTGTCCGGGGCTGGCCGGGGGGCTGTCCAGGGGTGCACGGGGGGCTGTTTGGGGGTGCATATGGGGGCTGTCCGGGGGTGCATATGGGGGCTGTCCGGGGGTGCACGGGGGGGCTGTCTGGGGGTGCACGGGGGGGGCTGTCCGGGGGTGCACGGGGGGCTGTCCGGGGGTGCACATGGGGGCTGTCCGGGGGTGCACGGGGGGCTGTCCGGGGCTGGTCGTGGGGCTGTCCGGGGGTGCACGGGGGGCTGGCCGGGGCTGGCCGGGGGGGCTGTCCGGGGGTGCACGGGGGGCTGTCCGGGGGTGCACGGGGGGCTGTCCGGGGGTGCACGGGGGGCTGTCCGGGGGTGCACGGACAGGGGGGGTGTCCAGCAGGGGGGGTTGGCAGGGGGACAAGCAGGGGCTGGGGGGGCTGGCAGGGGGAAGGGGGGGGGGGGGTGGCAGGGGGCAAGCAGGGGGAATGGGGCTGCATGGGGTCTGTCCGGGGGTGCACATGGGGGCTGTCCGGGGGTGCACGGGGGGCTGTCCGGGGCTGGTCGGGGGGCTGTCCGGGGGTGCACAGGGGGTTGTCCGGGGCTGGCCGGGGGGCTGTCCAGGGGTGCACGGGGGGCTGTTTGGGGGTGCATATGGGGGCTGTCCGGGGGTGCATATGGGGGCTGTCCGGGGGTGCACGGGGGGGCTGTCTGGGGGTGCACGGGGGGGCTGTCCGGGGGTGCACGGGGGGCTGTCCGGGGGGTGCACCTGGGGGCTGTCCGGGGGTGCACGGGGGGCTGTCCGGGGCTGGTCGTGGGGCTGTCCGGGGGTGCACGGGGGGCTGGCCGGGGCTGGCCGGGGGGGCTGTCCGGGGGTGCACGGGGGGCTGTCCGGGGGTGCACGGGGGGCTGTCCGGGGGTGCACGGACAGGGGGGGTGTCCAGCAGGGGGGGTTGGCAGGGGGACAAGCAGGGGGACAAGCAGGGGCTGGGGGGGCTGGCAGGGGGAAGGGGGGGGGGGGGTGGCAGGGGGCAAGCAGGGGGCAGGGGGGGCTGGCAGGGGGACAAGCAGGGGGCAGGGGGGGCTGGCAGGGGGACAAGCAGGGGGAAGGGGGGGCTGGCAGGGGGGCAGGGGGGGGGCTGGCAGGGGGACAAGCAGGGGGCAGGGGGGGGCTGGCAGGGGGACAAGCAGGGGGAAGGGGGGGGGGGGCTGGCAGGGGGGGCTGGCAGGGGCAGGGGGGGGGGGGGCTGGCAGGGGGACAAGCAGGGGGGTGGCCGGGGGGGGCTGGCAGGGTGATAAGCAGGGGGAAGGGGGGGGGGGGCTGGCAGGGGGGCAGGGGGGGGGGGGCTGGCAGGAGCAGGGGGGGCTGGCAGGGGGACAAGCAGGGGGGGCTGGCAGGGGGCGGCAGGGGGGCTGGCAAGGGGACAAGCAGGGGGGTGGCGGGGGGGGGGGGGTGGACTAACAGGGGGCAGTGGGGGACTAGCAGGGGGCAGGGGGACTAGCAGGGAGGGTGTCAGGGGGTAGTGGGGACTGGCAGGGGGGGCTGGAAAGGGGACAAGCAGGGGGGGGTGGCGGGGGGGGGGACTAGCAGGGGGCAGTGGGGGACTAGCAGGGGGCAGGGGGGGAGCTGGCAGGGGGACAAGCAGGGGGCAGGGGGGGCTGGCAGGGGGACAAGCAGGGGGCAGGGGGTTTCCGGGGTTCTGTGCAGGGGGGATGGGGGCTGCATGGGGTCTGTCCGGGGGTGCACATGGGGGCTGTCCGGGGCTGTCCGGGGGTGCACGGGGGGCTGGCCGGGGCTGGCCGGGGGGGCTGTCCAGGGGTGCACGGGGGGCTGTCCGGGGGTGCATGGGGGGCTGTCCGGGGGTGCACGGGGGGCTGTCCGGGGGTGCACGGACAGGGGGGGTGTCCAGCAGGGGGGGTTGGCAGGGGGACAAGCAGGGCGGGGGGGCTGGCAGGGGGAAGGGGGGGGGGGGGGGGTGGCGGCAGGGGGCAAGCAGGGGGCAGGGGGGTGGCCGGGGGGGCTGGAAGGGGGACAAGCAGGGGGAAGGGGGGGCTGGCAGGGGGGCAAGCAGGGGGCATGGGGGGGGGGGCTGGCAGGAGCAGGGGTGGGGTTGGCAGGGGGACAAGCAGGGGGGGCTTGCAGGGGGACATGCAGGGGGTGGCTGGGGGGGCTGGCAAGGGGTGCACGGGGGGCTGTCCGGGGGTGCATGGGGGGCTGTCCGGGGGTGCATGGGGGGCTGTCCGGGGGTGCACGGACAGGGGGGGTGTCCAGCAGGGGGGGTTGGCAGGGGGACAAGCAGGGGCGGGGGGGCTGGCAGGGGGAAGGGGGGGGGGGGGGTGGCGGCAGGGGGCAAGCAGGGGGCAGGGGGGTGGCCGGGGGGGCTGGAAGGGGGACAAGCAGGGGGAAGGGGGGGGCTGGCAGGGGGGCAAGCAGGGGGCAGGGGGGGGGCTGGCAGGAGCAGGGGTGGGGCTGGCAGGGGGACAAGCAGGGGGGGCTTGCAGGGGGACAAGCAGGGGGTGGCTGGGGGGGCTGGCAAGGGGACAAGCGGGGGGGTGGCGGGGGGGGGGGGGGACTAACAGGGGACAGTGGGGGACTAGCAGGGGGCAGGGGGACTAGCAGGGGGGGTGTCAGGGGGCAGGGGGGACTGGCAGGGGGGTGGCAGGGGGGGCTGGCAAGGGGACAAGAAGGGGGGGTGGCGGGGGGGGGGGGTACTAGTAGGGGGCAGTGGGGGACTAGCAGGGGGCAGGGGGGGACTAGCAGGGGGGGAGCTGGCAGGGGGACAAGCAGGGGGCAGGGGGGGCTGGGGGCTGGGGGCTGTCCGGGGGTGCACGGGGGGCTGTCCGGGGCTGGTCGGGGGGCTGCTCGGGGGTGCACGGGGGGCTGGCTGGGGCTGGCCGGGGGGGCTGTCCAGGGGTGCACGGGGGGCTGTCCGGGGCTGGTCGGGGGGCTGCTCGGGGGTGCATGGGGGGCTGGCTGGGGCTGGCCGGGGGGGCTGTCCAGTGGTGCACGGGGGGCTGTCCGGGGGTGCACGGGGGGCTGTCCGGGGGTGCACGGGGGGCTGTCCGGGGGTGCACGGGGGGCTGTCCGGGGGTACTGGCAGGGGGGACTGGCCGGGGGTGGCATGGGGGTGTCCAGGGTGTGTCCAGGGGGTATTTTTTTTTTATGAATTTGGAAACCCTATAGCCACGGTTCAAAACCGTGGCTATTGATGTATTGCCGCGGTTTTAAACCGTGGCTATAGACATAATGCCACGGTTTTAAACCGTGGCTATAGATTTTGTCCGGCCTTTAGTATAGCCACGGTTGAAACCGTGGCATTAGGTATACAGCCACGGTTTTAACCGTGGCTATAAACCTATAGCCACGGTTTGAACCGTAGCTATAGAGTTAAAGCCACGGTTTGGAACCGTGGCTATAGGTCTAGGCCTATAGCCACGCCAAACTTGGCCACGGTTCCTCAAACCGTGGCTATTACCTATAGCCACGATTTGAGGGCCTATAGCCACGGTTTAGAACCGTGGCTATAGCTCGAATTTCCAGTAGTGTTAATCCCTTTTTATGCTTGGGATGTCAGCAAAATTCCTTACTTTAGACTTGTGTAACCCCCCTTTTTATCAATAAAATTTTCTACAGGTTTAAAAAAAATATAAGGATTGTTACACTATTTTTTTTCCTAAAGTATTTGAATGTATATGTTGAATGGTACTGGTAACCATGAAAGGTTATTCAGATATTTTTGGAAAGAAGATGATATGCGCATAATGAAGGGATAAAGGGAAAATGAAATTTTGATAGTATTCATGAGCTCATGACTGATATAAGGACAAAGTTATATCATTGTTTGAGTATATAGAAATTTTGGTATTTTGGTATGTTGAAAGTGTTAACTTTTAACACCATTAATGTTTTACCAAAGGTTCTATGGTAGTTTATGTTTCAAGAAAATACCTGATTAAGGTATTCACATGTTTAGAATGTGATCAACAAAATATATCTGGGATAAATGATGGTATTCACATGCTCGGTAGATGACATTTCTAGTAATTGTTTTCTTTATACTATGAGCTTGGAAAAAAGTATTTTGGATAAACCTAAAGATTGGAATGGATTATGTTGGACATAAGTTAGTATTGTATAAGGCTAGAACTTTTTTCGATATTATTGATGGAATGTTATAATAATGTAGTTTTAGAAAAAGGAAAACCTGCAGGACGGGCGACAACCCGTCGCGTCGGACAAGGCTGTGGGAATCGAACCCACAACTAAAGTGAGACATGCCTTCATTTCCTACCACTATCCTACAGGAAGTACCTGGTTAGTATAAACTAGTTTTATTTTATTAAGAGGTTTGATAGATGAAGTATAAGTCCATTTTTGGAACCATATAATATTAATCTCACCATAGATGGACTTATGTATATAAATTTTTCTAACCTTATGTTTGAGACCGATGGAATGACCTATCATTCTATCGCATGATCTTCTAACACTTCACAGAAGACAAATTCAACTTCATTTCTTTATGTGATGATGTGGAAATTGTTCAAGGCACAAACAACAGTAAGATTGTACCAAAATCATGTAAGTGTTTCTTTTAATTAAACAATTCTTCAACTTTAGGGAAATGATCTCGAATACAAAAAATGTTGTCCTAGTTTCCTTATATCCGATGAATCAGATGGTACCTTAAATAATCACAAATTTATGGCTTTGTGATTGTTGTATTTTTCATAGCCATGTCCGCTACCACTCTGCATCAAAAGTTGATGGTCAGATTTCTCTTCCATATCCATATTTTCACCTATGATCTCCTATGTGGAAACCCAGTGATTAGTTAATTTGGGTAACCGTTACATTTCATAATTTAGTTTTTAAAGTTAAGTTTTGGTATTACTTTTTACGATGTGGGTTTCTATTAATGAAACTTTCAAGTAGTAAACCATTTATAACCCCGATGAATTTCGAGGGTGAAATTCATTTTAAGGGGGTATAATGTAACACCCCGAGATTTTATGAAAAATATTCTTTTAATTTCATTGATGTCTTGTGTTGTACGATACACCAATATTAGCTTGTACTATATGCAACACCGTATTATCTTGCAATATACGCAACACTATTCTTGGTCCATGTTACACACAATTTCATGTTCGTTTTGTGGAAATTATTTTACACGACATTAAGTATAGATTTTGTTTAATGTATAAATGAAATATGTTTTGATTATGTTATACGCAACACCAAATAGAGCTTTCACTACACGCATACCTGACTTGGCTTGCATTACACGCAATCAAGACCTTCTTCGATAAAGTGTATAGTATGCAATACCAAGTTTCACTAAACAATATATTATTATAATATTATTATGAACTAGCCGTTATGAATAGTAATGACCACTTTTTAAAATTTTATATATTTAATCTTTCAAAATGGACTTCATTTTTGGATTCGGAATATCGAAATTAGACTAGGGTGAATTTTTGGTATTTTTCTGAAAACTTTCAATTTTTGATGAATAATGAAAACACTGGGTTACTATTTAAAAACGACTTTTTATTTAAATAATTATTTATTTTATTTAAATTTATTTTAGGTAAAAATTGATACATAATACCTATATAAGTTCAATGTAATTAATTTGAGTCATTTTATAATAATTTTAGATATATAAAAACTTTATTGAACTTTTCACCGTTTTTTATCCACCTCCTAGGAGAATTTGAAAATTTACATAAAACATAATTTTACCGCTTCTGTGAGTGGAATTTCGAAAATCTGAGAGATGCGGTTAATATCAATGAGGAAAATGTGTTTCAATAATTTAAAAATAATTTTTTGGTGAATAGTAACTTTTTACTTTTATTTACCACGGTTAAAAGTAAATAATTTAATAAATGGTAAATATGATATTACTATTACCGTAACACATGTCCTAATTCTATTGGATAAGTCTAATTCGACCAAAAACAACCATAGGAATAAAATATTACTCTTTAGGTCCACTTGGATTGGATTAGGACATTTATTATTATTTTATTTAAAGAAGACTTAAAATGGTTATAATCAACATTTAATAACTAAACAATTATTAATATAGGGTTATACATAAGATAAATTCCACTATAAATATTAATTATAAATATAAAAAGATTTCCAATTTAATGGTATTTTATTTATAATTTTTATACATTAGATAACTTAATTTATTTAAGATACAATGGTGATGCAGTAATTACCTTATTAATGAAATATTAACATAATTGATGTTATAAATACCCAAATAAATATAATTTTAGACTTTTTATGAATTCCAATAATTTTCTAGGTTAATATGACTTTTTATTATTGATTAAATTAACTTTTTCTGAACTAATCATGCTGTTATTAGTTTCACAAAAACCAATTACCAAATAGTGTCAAAATTGACATAAAATAGTTTTAAAACAAATATTATATTATTAATTGTTATTATATCCCTAAAAATATAAGGTTCATCCAAATGACTTATATAAGGTTATATATATTAATAGTGAACCACTTGGGGTTCGTTTGTCTTGTTATAGTATGTTTATTAACCATATAGTGTAAGAAAACAAGAAGACACGGAAAAAGTTAAATTATTTAACTTAGTGTTAAATCTAAATGATTAGGTTAAAATAGTAACCTAAAACTGTATAAAACCAATTTTTTTAGAGTATTTCGACCCATCCCCACTTTAGCTTCGAAATAAATCATTTTTTAGCTATTATAAACCGAATATGACTTCATTATAAAATAATATTTTAAGTTTTTCTAAAGGTGCCCCTCTCCTCCTTTATAAAAAGGGCACCCCTTACCTCTTCTCTTCACACCCTTTTGAGCCTTGAATTTCGGCCAACCCCTACCCATTTACCTTATCATATTTCCTAGAAACATTATAGAGGTTAGGGTTTCCTCAAAAGACCAACCCTAGTGCCTGAAGAGGAGGTTAAGAAGAGGAGCGTCAAAGAAGATGTAATATCTTTTACCGATTCCTTCCAATTTATTTCTTCTTCTACTTATTCTTCTTTATTTTTTTATTCATAAATTAATAACATAAGTATTACTTATATAATTATTTGTTATTATAAATATGAAACAACCCTATTTCATCTTTTATCCATCCTATGGAAAATGAAATCATCGCGCGTGCGTACGTACGGAATACCGTCTCCACGCCGTGGTGTAATCTGTTTTTGACCACCACCTTACTTGGATGGGTATAATGCTGTAAATAAATAACTATATATTATTATTGTAAAGATATGTTGATTCTGAAATATTATACGTACACTTAGATAAAATTCCAAGATCATGGGAATGATATCATCGCTCGTGCGTACGTACGGACTACCGTCTCCACGACGCGATGAGATTCATTCTCTATGTTAACCTTTCATGAATGATTATAAGGTATATATAATGAATAATAATGAAATATATGACATAATAATGATACTAGATTTATGTATATATATATGTATGTAATCTAATTAATTCCATTCAATTCAATAAGGAAACAAAAACAGCATTCATGCATACGTACGGCCTACCGTCTCCATGAACGGTGTACTTCAATCCATTTATTGATCTATCATATATATATATGTATATGCTGAATATATATAATATATAAATCATGTTTTTACATTATGAAATTAATTAAAGCAGGATATAAGTAATAATATCAAGAACAATGAGTTGAAACACGTACAATAAATGAAACGATTTTACCAAATCGCAGCTTTTACATTAAATTTACAAAAGAACGGGTAATATAAAGTCATAAGTAAACCATATATGATATCATAACAATGAATATGATTCTTTAATAAGTTAATGACATTATTTAAATCATTATACAGGTGGTTCGTATACATACGAAGCATATCTGACATATGGTAAGGGATAACTATTCCAATCTCGTTCTTATCTAAGATTGTTATTTGTAAGTATTTACTGGGGTTATTGTTATCATCCATTCCCATGTTTTATAAAAAAAATTCATGTATTTTTAATGTCCTTTTTACCCATTTTTGAAATTTACCACATGTTATGAAAGTAATCTTACTTTTGTTTACCACATGGGGAACTTTTTGACTTTTCGACAAAAGTACGAGAAGAATGTTATTTTTAACTTATACGGCGTGAACGGATTTTTACAGTTTCATAACACCTCATTTTCATGAATCTTACTCTAAAATATTTCAATATTATTTTCAACAAAACCTTTTTATTTTAAAATTTCCTGGCATTTTTTGAAAAGAAAATGATTTTGAATAAGAAAGGATATTTTCCTCAAGAATTCATTTCAAGTGTTTTATCAAAACCATTTTCCATCTAAAATGACATTATTTAATATGTTTATGTTTCAAGTATAATGTCTCTATGATTTACATGGTTTCACATTTCTTATGATGAAATGATATCCATTTTTTTTATATGGATTATGTTATGATGAGATGATGTTTATGAAACCCATTTTATTCTTTGGGTTATGAAGAATGATTTATGTTTACATTGTGGAACAAGTAAGAATGATTTCATTATGTGATGGGAGGGACCTATATCTTCATCCAATGAATTGGGTAAAGAATTATATCTCATGAGATAGACATGGCTGGAACAGTAAGTTAATCCGGTTCAGTAATACAAGACTGGAACGAGGAGTGAACTAAATTCAGAAAGGGACTTTGTCCACTAAGATGGTCTTGTCAGCAATGCCTTGGCTACTATGGAAATCATAACATATGATTAATGGTTTCCACAATTACATGTTTTATTCCCATTATATTTTATCATTATTAATGTTTCTTTATTATCTATTCCTTACGTATTTCCATGATTTATTTCACAACTCATGATTTTGATGTGTAAAATTTATGTTCATGTTTTGAAGTTCAAATGTATATGGTTTGTTTTATTTTCTCCATGCATACCCTTACTAGGAATTTGAGCTCACCCTTTATATGTTTTCTTTTCCCCAGAATATAAAGAAAGTTTTTAGGTAAAAAACAAAAGGGGAAGATCTATATGCGAGATGTTGAAGATCTTTCACCATGATTAGAAGATTATGTTCCAAGTTTCCAAATACACTAAACTATTACGGTCCTTGTGTGTTTGTTTTTGTTATGTATTAAGTATTCTGTAAAAGTAATGTAATGTCCATGTACGTCAATATTTGGGTCTCTACAAGGATATTTTCTAAAATGAAATCCATCAGTTATTTATGATCCATTTTTCACTTTTAATGTAAAATTATAACCCTTTAATATTGGAATAGTTGTTATTGTGGTGAAGGATAAGAATGGATAACGAATTGGTTAATAAAAAACATGGTGTTTAAAATGATATAAATACATATAAATAATTTATTTCTAGTTTATATTAGGAAAATATACTCATTATCGTTTAATCTACCTAATTTTTGAACCACATCTCCATGAATGTGACTTTATTATATATTAATATTTTGAGAAATTACTAGATAACACATCCATTAACTTATAAAATGAATCCAATTAGATAGTTTCATTAAATCAATTTAGGCATATAGATTAAAAAATTCGTCCCAATACTCCTCTTAACATATTTAGTCAAAAATTATAGGTACATGACCTAATAAATTACTATTAAAAGTTTCCATTAGAAGGGATCCAATGGAAGTCTACTACAGTGTAGGAAATCATCTTTACCAACACTTTAAAATATCTTTCTTCTTCTTCTTATAATTTTTCTAACCATCATAAAATATAAAATCTATTATCATAAAAATAAATATATTTTATTATGATTATGAGAAAACCATTTTCCACATAACGTCCATTCATTGAAAAGTGAAAACATCACTCGAGCATACGTATGACTTAACATCTCCACATGGTGGTGTAATTTATTTTTAATCACCTAATTATTTGGATAGTTATAATGATGGTACTAAAGGATAAATATTTCATTTATGACCTAAATATTATAATTAAATTATAAAATCATATCTACCTTCTTATCCTCAAATCCGTTTGAAAATGATAATATTTCTCATGTGGACATGTGGACTACCTCTTCCATGAAGCGACATGATCTATTTTTTATCTACACTTTATATATATATGTAAATAAGGATATATTTAATGAATAAATATGATATAATAATTATTATTTATTTTTGAATTGTTATTTACAGTTATTTTATTAAATATTTCAAAAAGTGAAAACAATGTTAATAGACATGTACGACCTACCATATCCCATAAAAATGTAAGTCCTTTTTCTCTTATACAATTTAGGGATATCTATAAATAAATATATAATGAATGTATATGAAACTTGTATCATTAATAAATTTTCAATGATTATGGAATAATAATAAATGTACAAGGACTCAAACTACTGGGAAAGTATTTTAATGAAAAAAGTAGATATCACACAAAAAATTTGTAATAATTAAATATTATAAAAAATGGGTCATATAATGTTATTAATAGATCATATATAATATTTTAGATAAAAATATTGTTCTTATATGTATTTATGATAAATTTAAATTTATTATATAGGATATTAACAATTCTTATGAGGAATTCCAAAATTTAGGTAAGGGGTTTCTTAACTCAATCCCCTTTCATTAGGTTTAATCACTTATTTATTGAATATATTATGCCAATATTATGATTGAAATGATATTTTTTATTTATATTTTATTTCCAAATAACTTTTTTTATTCAAATTTGATTCACATATTTGCTTCATTGATTCATTACCACTTCAACATTGTGACCACTGTAAATCTATTCATCTCAATATCAACTCTATTGTGACATATTTGGTAATATTAACCTATTTAATTTTGTATGGTTTATAAATTTATATATAGATAACTTTAGTAGAAATAAAAAGTTATTTGTTATCATTATTGTTAAAATTTATGTTTACTCCTTAATGTATTAAAATAAAAATACTATCAAATAGTTAAGTATTTATTTTATGATATATTTTTTTCGATTGTATCTAATTTTATTGATAAAATATAATAATCTATCATTATAATAAAAATTATTATTATTATCCTCTAGGAAACTAAAAAATATTCCACGTTTTTTTCTAAAATATAATCTTATTAGAACACAAATCAGTCAATAAAATGTTTATAATAAAAGCTAATCATATTTCCCTTTCTGATTGGGGATATTTTTCATCTATGTGATCATTTTTAAAAATGGAATAAAATATACCCTTATAGTTTAATCAAATGGTTTATCAAGTACATTTAATGTTACCATTGAAAATTTAAAAGGTTATAAATTAATCACTATAATTATTTTTGAATGGTTCATTTTTTTATAAAATTTGTAAAAAGTAAAAAATGAATCCATTTTTAACATATTCATCATTAATGGAATTTCCCTCTTCTATAACCATTTTATACTATTTAAAATCTTCAACAAGTTCTCAATGGTTTTATATTGAAAACTATTCAATAGGTGAATATTTATTATAATTTTCTTCAATTTTCAATATCCATCAAATAGACATGATTTTATTACAAATTCTATATTGAAAATGAATTAATTTTTATATTTTATATCTTAATAATGTTGTGTTCATTAAAATTTTGTTGAAAATTTCACATTATTATGACCGTAGGACATTAAATTTCAAAAAATTATTAATTTTATTTGTAACATCGATAGAATTATTTCCTAAACTATATGACGGTAATAAAAAATCCATGGTAGACCAAACACCTGAAATTTTTTTCATTCCACAAGACCTCATGCAAACCTCCCCGTACACTAGTGGCTACCGACCTATAGTGATGGTCTAAAAGGTACAGTGGGGAGACTATACCCTCTGGTCTGGGAGAAATAAAAATGGAGAATATCTTAAACAATACAAAAGGATCAACAACAGATTGTGAATAATAAATTAACTGATGCAAAGCATGTTATAGTAAATGAATTCAACGTATGATCATTTAGAAAAATATTATGAAAAACAAACAATTTATGTTCAACCACTTTGATGACCACATATAAAAAATAAATAAACTAAAAATAAATTCATATACCACTACATTCAATACCAATCCCAACCACATAACCACTCTGCATGATTGCTGAGTTGTACTAGCCTGATTAAGAGATTCTACAAAAGAATCTCCAATAAATCATGTGACAATGGGCCTCAACCCCATCCATCGTGGAACATGTTCTCAAACTTGAAATCATACATGATGTATGAACGCATACTAAGGTAAATTTATAGTGGTGATAAATAAATCTCAGTAGGCTATCACCAATTGTGGACCAATATACTGATATCATAATAAGTTTGTACACATGTGATTTTCCGATCATAGAAAAAAACTAATAAAAAACTAGCATAAAAGAAAATCTATATAAAAAGGGTTTAAAACTGAAGAAACTATCTAAATAGTGGGTTATAGCCTAAAAACCATGGTAAAGATACCCCTACTATGGCCCATAATAGAGGATTATAACATTCACCAAACCCATCCACATAGAAACCCTTGCATCCATATGATCTACAGTAGATCTCAAGGATGTCTAAACACAATAAGCATGACTATCGAACACTATGGTGCAACCATATGAATCCATATGAAAAATAACACCTACAGGAACTATGTCTCTGATTTCCTGATCAGAAATTTTGGTAAATCCTCCCCTCCACATATCATAGATCTATCACGCCAAAAAAGTATCTCAAAATGAATCAGCCTCCACAACATGGACATGAAAGAAACACCTCCCTATGGGATCTATCCACATGGACCCGATAGATACACTACCATATAGGCTCTATAATCAATATCAATAGTGAAATAAAATACAACAAATATAAAACCACACCTAGAATGGGAGAACCATCAATCAAGTTGTAGTTCCCTCGTATAGATTATCCATTATTAGTCTAATACCATTTAACCATAGACATACACAAATGGAAGAGGGAACTAGATAAAAAATCATGCCCAACACCCAATCCAAATATATCTAACGTGTATCCACTTCATACCACATTCTTGAGTAGAATGAAACTCAAACTTCATGACTAAATTCCAATCAAATGTGGGATTATCCAACATCAAACCCACTTTCCATACAACTGAACTAGCCATGTGGATCCACCCTCTACCAATAAATCATAGTTCTTTATCAGCATAACAGATATCAAATTCCCAAAAAAAATATCCACCCTTTGATATCTATGAACTTCCATAGGGTGAAACAAAACCTAGGGATCCAAGAGTCCCTAAGGACACATAATAAATAAACATTCCCATGTATCTCACTTAATACACCAAATATCACAGGCCTCAACAATATAATCAACCACAACAAACCCAAATTCCACAACAAGAGCATGAAATCTTATGAGAGGTTCCTCTAGCTCATCCAAATGATTGGGAAAACCCCAATGATGAAGAAAAACAAGCATCCACCATTGGATTCCAATTGATCCTCGATCAGAAATGCACAATATTGGAATCCAAATGTACAAGAAAACCAATAGGTTAATTCACATCAATCCTCAAAACCACCACAAAAGGTGGACCCTCTACATGGGATCCTCAACACAAGATAATCCTCGGGAAAACATCCAAGAATGAAATAATTTTATAGATCTCCTTCCTAAAAACAAATACCAGGGCACCAACTCACACACTATTGAAACCCATGAATCAAAATGGCACAATTTCATTCTCAATAGTGGACAACCACTACCCCTAAAAAATTGATCTAAAACATTCAAAAAAATTCATACACAAGAGTCCGTTATACTAATATAAATAGAAAATTGACACCCAACTCTTTTCACCATCAAAATGTGTCAACCCAAACCATAGACTCCATCATCTCTCATCTCCAAACCTAAGATCTTGGCCCCAACAGTTCAAACCTTGTGCAATCGGTCCCGAAACATACAAACAAACCAAGATATCAACATAGATACAACCTTGGACTGAATCCCACAATTTTTCTAAAGGAACATAAAATTGATTTCTATGGAATACACAATCCATGAGGCTCACAATTCCCTCAACTATCATCTGACCCTATTAGCTCACAACCCAATCCCATAGAGGATTTTGAAACCAAACCGCAAGGAATACCTTTTAATGAACTCTCATAGTACAATACCCCATCTATATGACCGTTAAACCTTATAAGGATTCAAATATAATGATCCACCTTAAAATAATTCTTATAATGGACTACAACCAAGTTTAATTATGACATATGGAAGAAAATAAAGAAAAACAAGTGAAGGCCGGAAATGTACAAATAATGTACCCCAACTACATGGGTATTATAAAAAACTCTCCCATGACTATGTTCCACAGGACACTCCACAAGTAATTTCCCAAATTACATGTTTTTCAACCTTTTATAGGGCGTGTAACGCCTTGTGGGTACGTACTTGTGTACATCAAAACCATTCATCATGTAAAATGCTTGTGCACAAAGTGCATACCACAATCACTTGAAATATTACACCACAATCTTTCCCTACTCATATACCTAGCCATGTACAACACTGAGGTTTTTACACCTACCTGGTGTGCACCCCACATGGGGATTGGACATATACCCTGTATGGACATGTACCCCCACATGGGGTGTCCAGACTAGTACATAGCCACACCATGAAAGCCCACTGCATGACATTTACAACCAATATACTACATGTAGTTCACAAAAATTCATCTTAAATGAATTTTATGAAAAGACAACTTGTGTCCTCTGACCCACATAAATTGTACATGTCTTTCCCTGAATGAGAAGCCCAAAAAATAGCATTAAACCCATGATATCTATACAAAAAAACCACGGATCGACCTAGTAGGGGTCCCTAAATACCCAACACGTGATTTAATACATAAAAGGCTTAAAATATATGGGGTTTGAAAAAATAATAATCATAACTATGGGTGGAATCCTACATTTCTTCCATATGATCTAGAAATCTAGCTTCCATAAGAAGACTCGGCCTGACTCGGTCTCTACGGGGGTGCTTCCTATTCTTCCCCATAACGTATCTATCTTATATCCATTTATATCACTTGGCTGAGTGAAAACCTTACTGGGGAGATTTATATATGAAAATAAAAAGGTGGAAGGAAAAAAAGAATGTAAAAAATAGTAGAAGAAAAATAAAAGGAAAAAAAATACCAGGGGCCTAACCCCGACACCAGATGCATGGTCACGCTTCAGAAAATAAAACCCCACATATCAAACTCAACCATTGAGACTGATTCTCAATCCAATGACCCATTAAAATTACCCAAATGAATGGACCCAAAAAATTAAATTCATGTTTAATTAATAAAACATTAAATTTTCTATGAAATTTAAAATAGCATGGATTTCCAAAAAATAACTTTCCTTGGGTAATAACTATATTCTTGGACCAATATAGTGGTCAAAAAATTATACTTGATAATATTATTGGATATATTACAATATTCCCCTAAACAAACACATTAACCAAAAGGCTCAAATTTTACCTGATTTTCACAACCCATGGAGACATGGGTGATCAAAAACTCTCCACCAAAAACAAATATCTCCCTCATGAATACTCAATGAATAGACAACATCCATGATCACCCCAATGAAATGGAATGGCCAATTATATCTTGACCATACAATGATTAGACTAACAATATCACCAAATATCACCCAACAAAAGAGATTATCTACTATGACCGATATGATTCTCCCCCATAAGATTATCTTTATCATAACTGCATTTCAAAAAATAGAAAACCACACATCACATGCTTTATCAATAATCAAACATAATGGATAAACATGTCTTAAATGTTCACACCTGAGTGTCATCACAAAAACTATGAAACCCCAATGACATTTAAACCACACAAATATGAATCAAAAAACCCAAAAACCAACACCATACTACCACCTATAAATAATTTTTTAATCCAATATAAATATATCAACAAGTCTCAAAGTCACATGGGCCAATCCTTAATAAAATGTTTCTAAATATCCCCAATGATTTTCATACCCTACACCTCACATAGGTATGTTTCAAGAAACCGATTCACCCACCCCAGTCTCCTTCAACAATGAAGCATACCCCTCATTCCACAGTCAAACACTCGACTAACCTCCACGCAGGTCTCAATCCAAAATGAAAAGTTCCTAACCAACCTTCCACTACATTACCCAAAGCATAAAAAGAATTATCAGAGCCATGGTTCTAACCAAACCCACCCTCTTAAGTCATACATGATATAGGGAGCACTCAAAGCACTCAACTTCTAAAACAGCATACATTCCTCATGAATAACCACAACATATTGATAGAAGACGTCAATGTACCCAATAAAGAAGAACTTACATCCCAACAATGTCACTGGTGATAACAAAGACACAATCCCTACCACATGAATAGATAGACACCAAATAGAAAGAATGGTTCCCTCCCAAGGAACATGATCCTTAGAAATTAGGGGAAATACTATCTAAAAGAATTGTGTGACCAATCATAACATGCCTATGGAATCATTGCCATCATTAATTCACCATCACAACACTCATATAATAATTTTGATCCACATAGGTCTTCATTAATAACTCAATGAAGGGACTGCATCTCCACCACCAAAACACCTCTCACTACAGGATTCAAAGGACCAATCATTAGATGAAAATATATATTAAAACACCATTAACATGTAGATTTCATGTAAATATTATGTTTTTGGAGTGATCCATGAACAATATCCCCTTTACCATGATCTAAGGTCTAAATAATATAATAGAAAAAAGTCAACCAAATCATGTGCATCATGGTAGGTTAAATCACACAACCATAAAAAATGAATCCAATAAATCAATACCAATCTCTAGAGGCATGTAATTCATTTTAGAAAAGGTGTTTTTGTCATAAAATTCTGATATCAATTAAAAGTTCTAACATATTCTAAGACAACCTATCTACTAACTCAGAAAATCATAAAACCAAAAATATCAGATACCAATTTGTGGTTAACCAGCCAGGGTCTAACGTCCATGTCACTCGATATGGCCTAAAATGTTGCTTCTTTAACACCTAACAAAACTGAAGACACTTCCAATTAGCATTGATGATCATAAATGTGGAGTGGGGAGAATATAATGTCTGTTTTGGGTGTATTAACAGTGACAAATAACCAAAATCATACACACGAATCAATATCAGAGTACATATAATAAATAAACAGAAAAAAATCACAATAAATGAAAAATAATGTAGCATAAAGTCATACAGACTCAAAGAACACAATACATAGAAGACATGATTTCCCACTGGGATGAACAAAAAATCAAAATAAACAAGCTAAGAATTAATAAAATTGACACTACTACTAATGATAAGACAAACCACATACATGGTCTCTACAATGTGAGATTTATAGTACCCTGATCCTCAAACACGACATGATAAGATCCCATCAATCAAGAAAAACTAGTTATTGACCACATCCATCACGCATTCTATTATCAAACCTAAAAGGATATAGTTAGATAACATTTACACACATGATAATGTAAATGGTGTGAGAAATAAATCTTAGTAGGACACCACCAACGATGGACCTATATTCTGTTGTCACACCAAGTGAATGCATACTTAATGTTCCAATCCTAGGTGACAATTAATTGTAGCGGGCAGAAAAGAACAATATAAAATGCGTGAAAAAACACATGAAATCAGCACACCAGTGTTTTCTATCCTGAAAGATGAGGTAAATTTACCCCCACATTGGAGAAATCTAGAGCATTATGACATGTGAATCACATAACCACATAGAAATCAGACCATCCTCTAGATCTATATAGGATATCTGAGGCATATAAATTCAAAATACATGAATGAAAAAACCTAATGAATGAATAAATTAATCTACACAACAATTCTCACATACATGGCACTCGAAATTTGATTGAATGATTAGAAATGGTGGTAGAGCCACTCAAACTCATGAAAAAGATCAATCTTGTCCTGAAGGTACTACATAATTAATTCAGATCTACCACATTGACCCAAATAATAGACCATCATATGGTTATCCTACACATGGACCATATGTATGAACATCCATATGGTATCCATACACATGGTTTTGAGAACAATGATATCCATGACAAATACAACCACCACTTACCAATGATCATCATGAATGTAGTGTTAGTTATGTCATCAATATCATCAATTAGATACCTATGTCTATCTAACACTAACCAAGTATAGGAGACAAGCTAATAAAAACTCATAGACATCACCCAATCTAAAATTATCCCAAGGGTATCCCCTTAATAACAAATTCCCAAGTAGAAACTAACAAAAAAACCATAGAAATATGCCAACCATACATGGGATGGTCCAACATCGAACCCACCATCCAGATTTTTGAACTAGCTACATCGATCAACCCTTGTATAATAATTCGTGGGGCCTATATTACCAACATGGATACCAACAACAAAATAAAACTTCCACTATAGGTTCTCCATGATAGCGTTAGGGTCAAACCAATCCTGGGGATTCCATAGTCCTCAGGAAAGATTAAAAATTAATTTCTACCATATGAATCCATGGTACACGAAATCTCTTTAGAAAAACATACACTAAGAACCCCATCCGTCCCAAAGGCCATAGAAAGGGAGGTATACCATAAGAGAAGTTCCTATATCTCATCAAATGGCACATGACATTCCCAGTGTTAAATCAACCCAAAATGCCCTCACTCAGCTCCAAATAATCATTGGGAATCTACATAGCCATTGGACATCTAAAAGTCTAATTCCACCTATAAAGGAACCCTAAATAGTCCTCATGACCATCCCAAAAGCCAGACCCACCACATGGGCTTGTTGACACATGCCATACCTTGATGAAACACCTATGCAGCAAAACCATATTCATCTTTACCAAATACCAATCCATCCACGAGTACCAACTCCCCCACATGAGAATTATCAATAATCACCATAGCACACAAACATTATGAAAAAATGACTATAACTAACAAAAATCAATTGATCTAAAATAATAACACAAGGGAATCCTTAAGACTTCCTTGTACTCATCTTAATAGATAAACAACCCCCAATATTAACCACCATCCAAAGAATCAAAACATACCAAAATATCCAACATTAATTATCTCAAAACCCAATATATGTACCTCAAAATATATAACATTGAGAAAATTATCTCAACATATAAGAACAAAAGAAGATCAATATAGATATATATCTTGATCTTTGTAGTTTCCAGGTGCAGCGAAAGCACGTTGGTGGGTTTTCCCAACTTTAATTTTGACATTAAGCAACGTTCAATCCGAGATCTGTCACGATTTAAAACGCCGAATATTCAGAATAGAAAGAAGAATGAAAAAACATAAGAGGTAATCCCGGAACCATATAGATAGGATCATCATATGTTGGTTATAATTAATTTATTTAATTCACAAGAATTACCTTGGTGGAATACTTTCTTCGTTGATGTTTGCGGTCACGATCCTATGATCCGTCGTTGCGTCGTAGAATCCAAGTGTAGGATTCCTCTAGCGGTGATCCACACATGTGCCACGTATCTCTGGATGTCGCTGAAGGGATCTCCAGGTGCTAGCACGGAAGAGACTTCGCTTATGATGTCCGCCTTCAACTGCCTTGATCTGGTGGAGGATCTCGCTCTCGTAACTTGAGGGTGTTCTTGGTGGAAAGGGAATTCTCTCTTGGCTGGAGAGTATTTCCAAATCATTTGTGCACAACAAAATGGCTCAGGAAAAGTGTTGGGGTTGTGAGGATATTTATAATCGGGTTTGAGTTTAATAGAGTTATGATAATAAATAAACACGTTGCATGTTTTATGTTTTTCATTAACTGTTATTGAAACCCCATGTCAAATTAATTCCTTGACATGTGCCCACGCTGATTATAATTAATATCATTTAATAAAACAATATTATATCCTCAAAATCCTGACTGGAAAACTACACGGTGTGTAATAATTAATACACGGTGTGTACTTGTTTTCTATAAAACTACACGGCGTGTATATTAAATATACACGACATTTACTTTTATTTTCCATTTTTATATACCATACTTATTAAACCTTGAGTAATGACTATTTATTTCATAAATAAATGTTACTGCATTACTCTCTAATAAATATATTATTTCACCCACAATATATTCTCTCGAATAACTAGTGTCGAAATAAATGCGATCATGCATCCTTAAATAATTATTAAACCACATTCGGGAATAATATTTATTTAACTTGTTAAATTAATATTTAACTGAGATACATGGACACACTTAGTGTTTGACCCTCTAGGCCTCTTTCTCAGTGGCATTAGGCGGAGCCTGCCTAAAGTCCAAGGTTAGCGTCTAGCAACACGCCAAGGCACACATAGAGAAAGAAGTTAACACCGTAATGACGTGTCACCTCCTACGAATGCTTACCGTGTAATATAATCCCTCTGACTCGATATCTATAATCAAGTGGGTTGCATGCTGGTGCCATCAACCCATGTGCTCGATTATTCTTTCTTTGACTTCCTGGAATTGAACTTTCCCATTCCTTACCATGGACATGGATTTACTTAGGCTATATCAATTCCATCAAAGGGCCTGAGATATCCACTTCTGTTATGGAACATAAGGGACAAATCCTTTCTTCCATTATCTATTAATGCGATATTACTCATGATGCACCCAACGTATCCTACCTCACTGCGAACAGCATGTCATCACAATTTTCGTCAATACATCTAAGTGTGTGAGTTTTAATACCCATTAATAATAATCTTAAAGTGTAAGGACCAATACACACATTCGTAGATAGGAACATCCAATAACACTATGAAATGTGGATTTCATACTGGCAGGTCTCGTTCTCATAATATCCTCTTGGATATTACCAAGGGAACACACCATGAGAAGGTGCCTCAAAGTTGTATGAGTCATCACCACTAATGGCCTATATTATTTGTGTCCCTCAAATAACATAATCCAACCATAGAACATATATTCAAGAATAGTGTTATGACACTTTCGGGTTCTCATCATAGTGGGGATCCGATATGACCCTTTAATGCAACAGCTGTCCTTAGGACATTATCACATGCATTGTCACGCAGAAGAACAAACAAGATGTGATAAGGGTTTTATTAATGAATAAAGTACAAAGTAGTTGGTTCTAGGCCACCAACTCCAATAGACTCCCACTTGGACTAGAGCCAACTGCTAACAACCTTTAACCTGCTAGCTCTCACATGATATTCATGATTCTGATGAGATAGGCCTTTAGTCATGGTGTTCACCACAATCTCTTCCGTGGACACTTTGCTCACTGAAACTTCACCCCTTTGATAGAAATCCCTTATAAGGTGATACTTTCGGAGTATGTGCTTTGTCCGTTGATGTGTCCTTGGTTCTTTTGCAAGAGCCACTACTGCAGTATTATCAAAATACAGTTTAATAGGATCTTTAATGCTAGGAACCACATCAAGCTCTTGGAAAAAGTTCTGAATCTAGATAGCTTCCTTGGCTGCATTAGAAGTTGTTATATATTCAGACTCTGCTGTAGAATCAGCAAAAACATGCTGCTTTGAGCTCTTCTAGCTCATAGCTCCTCCATTGAGAGAGAAAACATATCCAGATTGCAACTTCAGATCATTCTGATCTATTTGAAAACCAGCATCAACATACCCTCTGATGACAAGCTCCTCGTCTCCTTCATACACTAGGAACATATCCTTAGTTCTTCTCAGATACTTATGGATAGTCTTAACAGCAGTCCAATGCTATTATTCTGGATCCGCTTGATATCTTCCTACCATGCTCAGTGCATAGGAAACATCAAGCCTTGTACATAACATGGCATAAATGATGGATCCTATAGCCGAGGCATATGGGATCTTGCTCATCCTATCTTTCTCTTGTTGTGTCTGAGGACACATTTTCTAAGAAAGATGTAAGCCATGAGACTCGGGAACCAATCCTCTCTTATATTGTTCTATACTAAATATCTTTAGTATCTGGTCAGTGTATGTACCCTGACTTAGTCCAACCAGCCTCTTGGATCTATCACGAATGATCTTGATCCCTAGAATATAGGCTGCTTCACCTAAATCTTTCACGAAGAATCACTTGTTCAACCTGTCCTTAACTGACTGTAAGGCTCGTACGTCGTTTCCAATAACCAATATGTTATCCACATATACTACTAGGATAACGACTTCATTCCCATTTAACCACTTATAAACACATGGCTCACATTCGTTCTTAATGAAACCAAATTCCTTTATGGCTTCATCAAATAGAATGTTACATGACCTGGATGCTTGCTTCAATCCATAAATGGATTTATGCAACTTGAAAACCTGTTTGGCTTCACCTGGTGTCACAAACCCTTCTGGTTGTGTCATATAGACATCTTCATGAAGGTTCCTGTTATGGAATGCTGTTTTGACATCCATCTTCCAAATCTCGTAGTCATGGTAAGATGATATGGAAAGTATGATTCTTATGGATTAAAACATGGAAAATGGCGAGAAGGTTTCATCATATTTAATTCCTTGACATTGTAGGAATCCTTTATCCACTAGCCTTCCTTTATAGGTGCTAACATGACCTTCCATGTCCAGCGTTCTCTTGAATACCCATTTGCATCCAATAGGCTTTACATCCACTGGCTCATCGACCAGAACCCAAACTTGGTTGTGATAGATGGAATCTATCTCAGAATTCATAGCTTCTAGACATCTTGTAGCTTATGATAATTCTACTAATTCCTTGTAGGAGAGAGGTTCATCACTGTCCAACAATAATGAATCACTATCCTCAATGACTAGGAAACCAAATCTCTCTGGTTCCCTTACCTCTCTTGAGCTCCTACGCAGTACTTGTGTTTCTGGAACCTCTTCCATAGGGTCATGTGGAACTTGTTCTTATACTAACTCTTGTGTATCTTGAGCATCAAATTCATCAAAGTCAATCTTTCTCCCACTATCCTTCTTGAGGATGTGCTCCCTCTCAAAAAAGATGACTTGTTTGGTGATAAACACTTTCTTGTCTTGAGGGTTATATAGGTAATATCCTTTCGTTTCCTTGGGATATCCTATAAATATACACTTCATGCCCCGAGGTGCTAGTTTGTTGCCTGAGAAGGCCTTAACAAACGCCTCACATCCCCATACACATGTATGCGACAAAATGGGTTTCTTTCCACACCATAACTCAGAGGGAATTCCATTTTCTGCCTTAGTTGGAACTCGGTTTAATGTGTATGCTGCAGTTTTTAATGCATATCCCCAAAAGTATAATGAAAAATCTGCATGACTCATCATCGACCTCACCATGTCCAACAAGGTGTGGTTCCTCCTTTCACTAACACCATTCCACTGTGGTGTATAAGGAGGAGAGATCTGAGATAGAATCCCAGACTCCCGTAGAAGATCGATGAACTCTTGGTTCAGATATTCTCCACCTCGATCCGATCAAAGCTTCTTTATCTTCTTACCAATCTGATTCTCTAATTAATTCTTGAATTCCTTAAATTACTCTAAGGCTTCTAACTTATACCTCATTAAGTAGAAAAATCCGTATCTACTCAAGTCATCAGTAAAAGTAATGAAGTAAGAATATACACCACTAGCTTCTACTGGAAATGGTCCACATACATCCATTTGTACCAATCTTAGAATCTCTATGGCCCTTTCACCCTGTCCACCAAAAGGCGGCTTGGTCATTTTACCTTGTAAACAAGTGTGACATCTATCAAGTGTGACATCTATCAAGTGGTTTTAGCTCATTTGAGTCTAAATAGCCATCTTGGCAGAGCTTTGTCATGCACTTCTCATTCACATGACCAAGGTAGTGATGCCATAACTGGGTTATGTATGAGTCATGTGAGTTTGTTTCGTTATTGATTTCCAACACTTGGTTTTCATAATTTAATACATACAAACCATTATTCAAATGTGCCATACCATAACATACGTTGTTCTTATAAAAGATACACCCCTTATTTCAGAACTTGAAAACAAATACATCCATATCCAAAAAAGATACAGAAATTATGTTCTTGGTAACACTAGGTACAAAATAACAGTTATGTAAAACCAAAATCATCCCAGTCGGCAATGAGAGGTGGTAGTCGCCAATAGCCAATGCAGTCAGCCTTGCGCCATTGGCATCTCGAAGATCCACCTCTCCTCTGGGGATATTTCTAAATATACTTGGTTCCTGAATTTGAATACATATGTGAGCCCCAAAAGTTGTATCCAATACCCAATGCATAGAAATAGAAAGATTTAACTCGATAAAAAATGTACCTTTAGCGTCCCAACACATCTGGGTGCAGTTCCTCTTCCAGTGGCCCTACTTGCCACATGAAAAACACCCTGCCTCTCGTTCCTTGCCCTGCCTCTGGATCTTCCCCTTCTTGGAGGGATGGTGCTCGGGGGCATCAGACCATTTATAAGTCTTTGTCCCCTTTGCCTTTTCCTTCCTTTTCTTGTTCGCCATAAAGACTGCGGGTTTGTCACGCCCCATGTCCTTATCTACCTGGCGAATCAAGTTCAGAATCTCTGATAGACTCTTCTCATTTCTACTCATATTATAGTTGACAATGAAGCTAGAGAAGGTCTTGGATAGTGATGATAGGATGAGATCTGTACACAACTCATCCGGGAAGTTATTCCCTAAGATGTCCTGGCGTTCAATGTAGCCAATAAGCTTGACTACATGAGGCCCAGCTGGCGCAGACTCTCCAAGATTAGTTGTAAACAAAGCATTGGAGATCTCATACCTCTCATGTCTTGCCATCTCTTGGTAGAGATCCTTAAGCTGAGACATCATGCTATACATGTCCATGTTTTTATATTGCTTCAAGAGCTCATTGGACATGGTCGATAGCATGAAACTGTCACGACCCATCCTCGAGACCCGTGTCGTGACTACCCCAAGCGCGCCTTCCATAGGCCAGGGGATGGAGACTAGAACTAAGGCATAAATCTTAATAACTGGGGAGGCATTGCCTTTATAAAAGTAAACAAAACACCACAGAGTACAAGCGGAAGTAATACACTAAGTACAAAAGAAAGTGCTGAAAAGTAAAAAGGGACAGAATACAAACCCAACTGAAAAGTACAGTTACAACTGAAAGGAAGTACAACAAAAAAGACAAATAGTTGGAAGAATAGAAGCAGATCCTGGGTCGTCCACCTCGGATCCTACCTGAAGGGTAGGTACAGATAGCGCAGCTCCTGAATCATCCACCATGGATCCTACCTAAAGGGTATGTACAGATAGCCTCCACAACACTCTCTCCCTTCAACCTCCTCCGAGTATCATCTCGTCGTGAATTCCACCACCAGGTACTGCCCAGTCCTCGAACACTCGGCCTCTGTCAGCGCTGCCTGTTGTTTGCAACCAACACAATGAGGTGCGGGCATAGCCCGTGCAGGGGTGAGTATACGATACTCAGTAGGGACCCAGAGACCCTCAAGGTCTCACTAAATCCAACAAGGATAACCACAAAGAAGAATCTCAACAGATAACCTTTACTTAGGTATAAGCCCATACTTATACCTAAGTTATCAAGTAACCCATCTCAATCATGAGGAAACACAAAGGTTATAAAATCAATGGATAACCACTACCTAGGTAAATGCAATACATATACCTAAGTTATCTAGTGACCCGGCTCATTCATGAGGTAAACACAAAGGTCGTAGACTCAGCTCAAACCAGTATTTTCATTATCAAAACCGTAACTGTTGAAGAGCCCCGTATCTGATGAGTACAGTGATCCTGTCACGACTCCAAGGTACTGCTCACTAACCTAAGACTGCTGAGGTACTCCTCCTGTCGTGTACCATAGGCCAGCCACCCAAACATAGTAGTGCTTCCCGCCGGGGTCTGCCACCCAAACATAGTAGTGAACCCCCCCCCCCTAATAGCCTGCAGAGGTACTCCTTCTGTCGAGTACCACGGGTCTACCACCCAAACACAGTAGTGCTCCCTACCATGAGTCTGCCACAAAAACACAGTAGTGCTGCCCACTAGGATATACAAGTCACTCCGACTCGAGTCGGACAAGCAGTTTTCAGGTCTCAGCCAGCTACACGGTCTCCGTACTCCGTACGCTCGTCTCCGAGAGGGTCCGCTCCATGAGCTACAGATCGATACTCCAAGTATCACAAAGTCCCACGAATAAGTATCTCAAAGGACCGCCTCATCATAGGGGACTCAATGAAATAGACGACGCGTCAATCGGACGTCTGGTCTGTGAGTTATTAGCCTTTTCATCCCAGGGCACGGTTGGTTTCGTGTGTGAACCAACCCTGTCGTAGCTCAATTGTACCCCTAACTCTCATAGGTTATACTCATAGGGACCGTTTCTCAATGTGATCACCAACTCCACTGACGGTTCGTCAAACGGACGTCTGGTCTGAAAGTCATCAGCTTTTCCATTCTAGGGGCCTGGTTGGATTTCGGGTACAATCCAACCTGTACAATATCCAAGTGCATCCAAATCTCAGGATAAGTATGCCAAAAGTTCTTTCTCATCAAAATGAATCCAAAAATTTCAATGGCACGTCAATCGGACGTCCGGAGCTCAAGTTATAAGTGTTTCCGCTCCGAGGGCCCGGTTGGTTTCGTGTTTGAACCAACCTGGCCATACCCAAAGTTATCCGAAACCTTGAGTGTAATATAAGGAAACGACCATCTCGATCCAAGTATTGCATCACAACTAACGGTGAATCGATCGGACGTCCGTAGCCCAAGATATGGGCAAAAGACCGGAAGTGGTCTGAAAATGGGGGGCATGGGCCCTGTCCGACCCGGCCCAACCCCCCTGGGTCAGCCCGAACCGGGTTGACCCGAACTGGGTCCGGGTCTGACCCATTAGGGTATGGCCCGACCCAGTGGGCGCGGCCGAGCCCAGCTTGGGCGACCGGGCCGGTGCGGCCGGTCCGGCCCGGGGCGGCTCGGCGCTGGCCGAGCGGGGTCGGCTCGGTGCTGGCTGAGCGGACGCGCAAGGGGGCGCTGCCCCCTTGACTGAAGCCGTGGCCCCTGTGTGGGGGCTGCTCCCTGCCAGCGACGTGGCACTGGCCGCCATGTCTCCCTCGGTCCTGCGCGGCCACAGGACCGCTGCCTACCACCGCGGTTTCAGCCATGGTGGACCCTCCTGGCGGCGCGCCGGTAGGCCCTTCCGCGGACCACCGGATGCACTCCGGTGGTCCGTTTTGCCTGCGGTCTTCTCCAGCAGTCCTCCCGGGACTGGCTCTTCTCTGCAAAGTATTCAAATTGACTTTGTGTACCCACTTTTCGTCGCCCGTCAATCCGTGCACAACAATCAACCAGCGGAGTCTTCGAATTTCCTCCGCGGCCCCGACTCCAGCCGTGGTTTCGTTCGGCCTCAACATCGCGGTGTGACGGCGCCGTGCTTCTTCGTCGCGTTATTTCTTGTTTCCGAGTGGTGCTATTGCACCACGTCACCTTTGTTCATGCCGCAAAGAACACAACGTCAAAGGGGGGAGGAGGATCAGGCGTGTTCGAGCAGTCCGACCTCCTCCCGTTAAAATGATAACAGGAGGCCCAAATATTAAACGAAGAACACAAACAATTAATATATTCACGAACAAGAAATTAACCCCTACCTGGAAATTTGACATCACGTGTCGGACGTGACGGAGAACGGCGTCGCGGGGGTCGGACGTAGATTCTTTGGACGTCGGGGAGCGTCTGAGGAGGAAACGACATCTCCTCACTTGTTGCGGAGATGAAGAAGGAAGGTACGGTGTCGTTGGCGATGACCACCGCGGTTGGAGACTTCTCCCTTGCCGCGGAGGAAGAAAAGGATCGTCGGAGAAGCACCATGTTAGAAAGGAGGGCTCCGAGGAAGAAGGTCAGGGAAGAAGCATCACCGTCTTTCTTCGCGTTCTTCGTTGGAGAAATAATTTCTCTCAATCTCTCCACCAAAAGGCGCAAGAACGTGCCAAAATAATAGAATATAATCTATTATTATTGGCGGCAGAAATTAATTAAGTGGGCCCCACTTAATTAAGTTCACGATGGTTAGCACAATTAAAAATTAAAATAGTGGAGAGGCTCCACCAAATTAATTTTCCGAGTGGATGACATAATTAATTTGGGGAGTTTCGAGGGGGGTTTAGGGGCCCGGGTAGTCCCCACCTAATTAACAAGGAGAGGGTCAATGAGTTTCCTCCCATTAAATGGGGGGGGGGGTTAGGAGGTTTTATTCTTCTTCATTAAGAGGGGAGTTAGAGTCCAAGAGGCTCTCCCTCATTAATGGGGGAGTGTTGAGAGATTTCCTCCCCTCCCATTAAATGGGGGGTTAAGCCCCATGTGGACCCCATGTCATAACCTCTCATGGGAGGTTATGCTTCTCGAGTCGTCCCCACCATAATAATCCTCCCATGGGAGGTTAGGGTGTGGCAATCCCACCACCAACTCCCATGTGGAGATTTTAACCAACACTATCCACATGGCATGGGTTCAACAAAGATAAAATAATTTGCACTTATTTTATTTTATTAATCCACATGAAACCCAAAAACCAAATCTCAAACCCGATCATCTGTTGTCGAGGTGAAAGTCCTCTTAAGTGAAAATTGGCGCTGTGAGTTCATCGGTTTCCTTGGATTTTGATTCCAAGAACCAGTTCAAAAGATAGAAAAACCTGCTCATTGGTTCACTAAACGTACCCGAGCTAAACTTCAGAAATTAATTCTGGGCACACCGGGCCTCAGAATCAGGCGCCGTCAGAAACTGCGCACTCGCAAAATTCCAAAGAAAATAAAAAAAACAATTTCCTTGAAATTTACGGGTCTTTAAAGAAACACTGGACATCTTTGGAATCATCCATGTGTTTCATATAGAGATATAATTCCTCATCACTAGCCTATTTCCCAGGCACAACTGGAACAGGCTCTTCTAGAACATACAATTTCCTTTCGTGGTGAAGGATGACGTGTAAATGCCTCTGCCACTCTTGGAAATTGGTGCCGGTGAGAATTTTTTCCTTCTCGAGTATGGTTCACAATGATATGTTTGAAGTCATTTTATTTTCATTTCTACAAATTAAGATTATCAAAGGTTTAGTACATTATTACAAAACTGAGACAAATAAATAAATTAATAATTATTAGTCTCCCACTATTTTATCAAAATCCAATAGCCATCACCATTGATTTCAGAATATTCTGTTGACTGAATATTCTAGTGTCAAGGATCCATATTGCCCTTCAAATTACTCAAAATAGGGTTTGTCAAGCAACTTGAAGGGTTTTAGGTAGGCATTCCAAATGCCAAATGCATTAACTCCCACCTCCTTGATCCGCTGATTAGACTCCCCAATCCTGAAATCCTTTTATTTTGGATTTCTACAACCTTTGCCTCTTGGTCACACCAAGTACTGCTATGGTAGTAAACCCTTGATGCGAACCTAGTCAAGTCAACCCAAAACCTTGAATTATAATTCACCGATAATTGAAAGCACCCTAACTAGTGTTGGTCAAGCACTTTGAATTATGGTTCGATTCTAACCAAGATTATGGAAGGCTATACTGACTTAATATTTCTTTTGAGGGATTTCATCTTTATTTGTAAATTCCCATTTTATTCTCTTTTATTACATTCTTTTTAATATTAAGTGGGATTTACTTAAGTGATTAACCATGTCAAAGATAATATTCATGTATAAGCCGGTTTTATTTTACTTCCATCTTGCATTCTCGTTTAATTAATTAATTGTGTGATCGTGACAACATACCCACAATAAATAAACCATGAAACTGACAGAAATAAAATAAATGGTATGATCATTGGATTTTCTATTGGTTAGTTTATCTACCGGTTTATAAACTAACCCAAGCCCTAGGGGAGAAACACCTTAAACCTTTCGGGTTCGTGTTTACAGCTTTCCACATGTCCACCTTTCTATCTCCTTCGATTGGTTTCACCTTGGATCTTGACTTGAGCCGCCTCCACTAGCTTGGGAGCTCCATCCATTACATATGCATTTATCTCACTTGCAGGTGAGGGGTAAAAGGGGTTTTTACATGAAAGAATCCTTGGGTGCGCAGGCCCTACATATTAATTATGAGATGGCTCGCAGACCAACAAATTTAATTAAAATAATAAAATTAAAAGAAACCATTCACATACAAAGGTCTCGGTCTAGCTCATGATCATCTATACATGCAACGATATTTACGCATAAATAAAACTATCATTCAATTCTTAAATCTTTCTTGTTTAAGATAAATCACACTCGAATCAATTTATTATCATTAATTAATCAATCCTTTTATCTTAAATCCTTTTTCTGAATTTCCTTGAGATTCTCATCCATCATAATTTTAAACAAATAAATTCATTTAAAATTATCCTTGTACGTAACTTGTACCTTGGAGGTAACCTGGTGAATTCCCATTTATTAAGCAGATGTTAAATTAAACACATATATATAAAACACCTATCACGTGTTGTGCCTCAACTTTACGCCTGAACCATGGTACATGTCTCAAGGGTTTGTATAATATAATAACAAATTTTAATAAATCTGCATAATTTGGGTGGGTACACGGAGTGTAGTTCCGACTACATGGCGTGTAATTTTTCTTTACCATCCATCCGAAGTACACGCCCAGGGACATGGAGTGTTAATGTACATCGGAAATTTTCGGAGTACATGGCATGTACAGTGGGACACACGCCGTGTAGTTTCCGCGTTACACGGTTTCCAGCCAGGCAAGCCGTGTACGGGGTATACGACCCAACCCTAACCTGAAGGGACTACACGCCGTGTTCATTGGACCACATGACGTGTAATCCGGAAACCATGTGCCACTTGTTTCTGGTCAACACATGATGTCTTAAATTATTAGAAAGAATCCAATACACGACCTGATTTGGCGGATCAGTCAATGAATTGAACCTAGACTACACGGCGTGCACTTCCTAATACACACCGTGTATTATGGTGTTTTATGGCCAGAAACGTTTGGCTCCTCCGTATGAGTTCCTCTATTTTATTTTAATCAAAATTAAAAGAAAAATTCATTTCAGTGAGGTGAACGAGAAACGAGGTAGGAGGAACGGATCTCAATATTCATATTTCCAGAATGATTAAACATGAATTGAAATAAGTAAATTATTAAATGCGTAAATCATAAACGAAAAACTAAATAATTATAATCAACGATATGACCCCTCTAATACCACTTGTAGGTTCCGAGGGCAGCAGAAACATGTTGGTGGGTCTTCCCAACTTTAATTTTAACGTTAAGCAACGTTCAATCCGAGATCCATCACGATTTAAAACACCGAATCTTCGGAATAGAACGAAGAACAAAAAAACTTAAGAGGGAATTCGGGAACCATATAGATAGGATCATCATATGTTGGTTATAATTAATTTAATTAATTCACAATAATTGAATTGGTGTAATTATTTCTTCGTTGATGTCTTCGGTCATGATCCTGTGATCCGTCGTTGCGTCGTAGAATCCAAGTGGAGGATTCATTTAGCGGTGATCCACACGTGTGCCACGTATCTCTGGACGATGCCGAAGGGATATCCAGGTGCTAGCGCGGAAGATCCTCTGATTGTGATGTCCACCTTAAGCCGTCTTGATCTGGTGGAGGATCTCGCTATTGTAACTTGAGGGAGTTCTTGGTGGAAAGGGAATTCTCTCTTAGATTGAGAGTATTTCCAAATCCGTTGTGCACAACAAAATGGCTCAGGAAAAGTGTTGGGGTTGTGAGGATATTTATAATCAGGTTTTAGTTTAATAGAGTTATGACAATAATTAAACGCGTTACGCATTTTATTTATTTCATTAACTCTTACTGAAACCCCATGTCGAATTAATTCCTTGACATGCGCCCATGCTGATTATAATTAATATCATTTAATAAAAATATATTATATCCTCAAAATCCCGACTGGAAAACTACATGCCATGTAATAATTAATACGTGGCATGTACTTGTTTTCTATAAAACTACACGGCGTGTATATTTAATATACACGACGTGTACTTTTATTTTATTGTTTTCTCTAACATATTTATTAGACCTTGAGTAATGTCTATTTATTTCTTAAATAAATGTAACTGCATTACTCGCTAATAAATATATTATTTCACCCACAACATATTCTCTCGAATAACTAGTGTCTAAATAAATGCGATCATGCATCCTTAAAAAATTATTAAACCACAGTCGGGAATAATATTTATTTAACTTGTTAAATTAATATTTAACTGAGATACATGGACACACTTAGTGTGTGACCCTCTAGGCCTCTTTCTCAATGGCATTAGGTGGAGCCTGCCTAAAGTCCAAGGTTAGCGTCTGGCAACACACCAATGCACCCATAGAGAAAGAAGTTAATTATTAGCATCCTTGTGATCATTTTACCATAAATAATGTATAAAGACATGAACTATAAACAAACATTCTTCTAAAAAATATTGAAGTTAACATAGAAAATAATGATAATAACAAATGTGGTTTTAGATTTTTTTTAAATTGGTAATAAAACAACTTATAAATTTATATATATATATATATTTATCTTAAATGAAATTTTAATTAATTTAAATTTAAAAAAATGTAATTTAAAAGAGGGTATAAAGAAATTATAACATGAATTAAGGGGTTTTACAACAATATCATCTTTCATTGGGTTACATCACATCATCATTGAAAATATTATATCATGATTTTGTGTAAAATTAATGTTGTTTTATTTATTCTATATTTCCAATTATACTTTTTACACATAAATTAGATACACATATTCATTTTGTTAAGTAATTCTCAAGTCAATGTTATGATCATTGTAGGATATTTCATGTCAATTTCTACTCCATTGAGGCATATTTGGTATTTGAACCAATTTAGATTAATGTGGTGTATATATTGCACCGTTGAAGTATTTAACAAGACTATATATTTATTAATTAATATTAATGTTTAAATAAAATTTTACACTTCCAAGAGTTATAGATTAATTGTTACTAGTGAGGAAATGAATTATTTTAGAATCTAAATTTTGGTATTAACATTATTTTAAATTATTGAATATTATAATATATCTATCATAAAAATCAACTATTTTATTATTATCTCGATATTTACTGTGATTTTTTGTTTTCTTTCAACATTTCATCTCTTTTTCACTTGATTCGAGAAATGAAATTTTTTGAAGAAAATATGATCTTATTTATCTTTTATGATTGGGTATATTTTTCTCCCATAACAATATATTTCAAAATGGTTTTCAAAAAATTAATGTTATTTAATCAATTTTTTTATCCATGATTGTTTTAGTCATCCACGAATTCTTAAAAGGGTTTAATGGAATCTTTATAATGTTTTTAATATTGTAATTTTCAAATTTCAATGAAAAAAATTGAAAGGGGTTATAATTTATAACATATATAGAGTTAATGGATTTCCCACCTAATTAAATATTTACTAATTATTATTTTATTCTATATGTTTTCAAAGGTTTTAAATATGAAAAATGAAAAAATTTATTTTTTAAAAACTTTCATCCATTATATTTATTTCCTCAATGTTATAGTTTAAATTTAAAACCCAAATATCTAATGATTTTCTAATCATATTTTATCTCTTCTAAATTTTCAATATATAAAATTTATATGAAACTAATCACTTTCTTATGATGAGGGGAAAATAAATTTTCCTTAAATAAATCTATTATTTATGCTATGGGTAAAATTACATTCTAATCCATATAAAATTTTTATTTAAGGTGTTGTATTGCGAATGTCATCTGATTGACTAGGGAAATATTTATATTCTATATTCATCTGTCAATACATAAATTTTTTGACAAGGAATTTTTTTATTAATTAAAATGATCATTAAATAAATTCTAAAGGAATTGGAAATGTAGTTATGGGTGGGTCTTTATTAGAGATAGCCAATCAATTCATTAATATGTATCACAATAAAAACATGTTAGTAAAAACATATTAAATGGGTTTTTGGTGTTTAACTACCCATCGACAAAACTATCTTAGCATAAGACGACGGTGGTAATGATATCATGATGTCTGATATTATTAAATCCAATATTAATCATTTAATTCATTGATAATTAATTTATTATTATCCATGATGTTCAATAATTGATATTTAAAATGGATTAATTTTTTAGTAGTTATTGATTAGATAAAATATCTTTTTAGTTATTTTCCCTTCCATATAAATAATTAATTATTCAATCATGATATCATTCATTATACATAACCCATATTGAGTGTTTTAGGTCACCCTTAATTTTTTCTATTAATAGTTATATAAAGAAGAGATATTTGAATGAGTTTTATGATATATAATATTTACAGTCGATATTATTTATTTTTCATTTCTAATTTAAAATGGGAAGGTTGTATTGAACTGGTTTACTAAGACTACTAAACTATTTGTTCCTCTGGGATGTGATCATAATTATATAGTGACAATGAAATAATGTAACCTTGGACTTGGGGATACTCGATTCTTTGTTGTTATATAAATAACAATGATATTGAAAAATAATAAGTAAATAATGATTTTTGGGTTCATGAATGGTAATGTTAATATTTGACCCATTATTTTTATATCACCCCCCAATCATGAAAATTACAGAAAGAACATCATACTCTATTTCATTATCATGAATGTTAAATAAAATAAATATTTACATAAATTTATTAAATAATAATAATAAATCATCTATTACAAGACATATAATGATCACAGAATGATAAACATGGAATCTAAAAATATGAATTGACGTCACCCTTTTGGAACCAGTAACAATATAATAGAAAATATGATATCACTTAAATATGTAAATAAACTATAACAAAGAAACGTATTTTTAATAAATGATTATAGATGATGTTCATACAATGTTATATAAAGGAATTAGGATCTATAATGGGTTATTATTGTAATGACCCATCCCAAAATGCCTCATTTCGTGGCTTCCCAAGCCCACTTCCCATAAGTCAGGGGATGACGACCATCGTAGAGTAGGATTATCACTAAAATGGGAGGCATCATATGAAATTACGTATATACATGTACTCATATCCAAGCCCATACAATTATGAAATATCAAATAAATAAAATAAAACTTGCTTGAGAACATTAAATCCCACAAATAGTGTAAGAGAAAAAGTAATGGAAAGTAAAAAGGGCCCAGTACAAGCCCACAAAAAAGAGTCTGAGAACAAGTCCAACCTAAAATTTAAGATGGGTATTGTTGTTAAGGAAACTAGAAGAACACACCTCGGTCTTTCTGGATCGCCAATTACCTCTTTGTCTTGGTCCCTCTAGGATTATATCATATGGTCAATCGTCTAAACAAGACATGACATGTTGGAAAAGCCTATGCAGGGGAGAGTATAATAATACCCAGAAGAACACCCCAAAACCCCAAATCATATAATGGAAGAATAATAGTCATCTCTATAAATGTATATGTCTCATCACATATAACATGAATTTACAAATATACTCAAAAAGATACTATGTCTCAAGGTAAAGGCACAACTGTAATACCTACATTAGATTATATCTAGAATGTTCCACTTAACAATCATCATGGAGAACAAACTCTCGTAGTCAGATAGCACTGATGATGTCCATTTGAGATGTAGTGCTTGTTGGGTGTCACTATTAGAAACATACAATGGATGTTGGATGAAATAAAATACACTAATAAGGATCAATCTAAAGGCCATAGGGTATTGAAACAACTCAAACATGACTAATATAAAAAATAAAGGATCGATGCCCATATAGTGCTGGTCAAGAGGACACCAAGAACTCCACCTAGAGAATAATATGATAATGGATCTCACTATGAAACTCATAGATGGATTCCAAAAACTCTCTCCCTATAGTGAAACTAATGTGATCACCATCCTATGTGTAAGATATGATTCCATACTAACCCTTGGGTAATGGATATAAGGAACACAACAAAATGAATGTTTTCCAATATACACAAAAAAGGTCTTGAAGACAACATTAAAAGAGTACACACTATGCTCTGTAGCAGACAACATTCCATTTTGTATTGGGTCCAAGATGTTTAAATTCATCATGCCTACTTCTCTATGAAATCACATGATGTTCCCATTACCCTGTACATTTTTTCATGTCCAATTATATGTATTTCCCGGTGTACGCTTGGTTGTCCGTGTCTGTGGGGGAGTACACATTGTCCCCATTATTGTGTACTTCATGATTTGTCCATATACCCTATGATATACACACCCACCCAACTGGTAATGTTCACAATCTCTGTGATATGGGTCACATACCACGATATCCTTAACTTCTTCCCAAAAAATATCCTCTACTGAGATGCCACACATGGGTTGTAGCTCTATAGTACACAATGTGTTGGTGAAGATTTTATAAAAAACTTGTTTTTCCACCCACATATTCTCGTACTGTGTCTTCCTCCTATATTATCATTAATATTCTCGAGAATCGTGTATTTACTCTGGATGAACCTTGCACCCATCAATCGCTAGATTTTAGCCACCCATACTGCATGTAAATCATCTTCACATGCCATATTCAACTACATGCCAATGAACAAAAAAATTAGGTTTCCAAAACCATATGATCTGCTACTGATTCCATCATTACATAGTGTTCATGTCATTTTGATTTAGGATCCATGATATCGAATTGTTTTACCATGAAATAGGTTCCCAATAATTTATTTCTCTATGTTAATCGAACCATGGGACACAATAAAATCACTCACTATGAAATAATATATGGTGAGTAACAGAAAAATCCCAACAATCCGGGATCAACCTCATCCAATGTTCAAGTTGGCCTCGATTTAGTTCCATTAGAATGATAAAAAAAGAGATACACAAATAAAAATGATTCAATTTCTCCCAACAAGATATTTACAAATAAAACATTATTGTAGATGACGGATCCATGAATCAATCTATTGGTTGATTTATTATTGTCCACCATTGAAAATGACAATGAATAATGAATAAAATCAATAAAAATTTCCTACATTGATTCAAATCAATCTCTCGGGGATAATATATTTATGTTATGATATCTCTTTAGAGTCTTCATATGTTCCTATATTTTCTAAATAATTTATATAGCGGCTGAGACCAACTCCAAATCCATAAGTTCTAATTCTCCTGGGTATGTACAAGAAAGTAGTGGCCTACTGGCTCTCCTATACAAGACCTCGAGTAGTGTCATACCAAAGATGGAATGGTATCTATTATTGTATGAAAACTCAACTAGTTCTAGGTGATCCACCAAAAAACAATCAAAGTCAAACATGAAAGGTCATAAAATTTCCTCCAAAAACCGAATGGTCCATTTAATATACCTATAAACATGGGGGTAAAAAGGTGTGCTTAAATGAAACGGAGTCCCAAATTCCTCCAACAATCACATCTATAACTGATATGTGAAGTTTGAATTGTTGATAGAAATGATCATTTATAGAACTCCATAGAGTTGTACTATCTTTTGTAAGTAGAATAATTTATTGCTCTCTAATGAAATATTCTCTCATATTGTTATGATGTTAGACAACATGGAAAGTTGCTATATTATAACTAAGTTAAAATCATGTTCCCTTGACATATTTGGTAAACACATCATGATGGGTATTAATATCCAATACCACTTCCACTCTGACACATAACGGGTTATAGTTAAACCCACTAAATCTTGGTCCTTATCCTTCACTTGTGGAGAGACAAGGCATCAAGAGACAATCTATAAACCAACCTTCTTCATACAAGGCTACAAAAACTGATGTATGAGTTCTTCATACATCAATTCTAGAGTTGAATGAATGGCCAAAGGATACATATGAATCACTCCAACAAATATGATTTTATTAAATTTTTCATAACTTTTTATATACTACCTTTACATATTTTATATGAAATGTGCATAATTTGTGTGAAATATTAATGATTAAATATTAATTATAATTTTTGAGCACTATTTAAATTCATCCAGATTCAAGTCTGTTTAATGTTTTAATAATAAAGATCATCCTAATTGTCCAAATTTCATTAATAATGTTTTTATGGTTATTTATTCAAATTAAAACATTTCATTACATGGAACCTTTGGCCAAATAGTCCATTTGGAGGGTCATATGGTCCACACATGGAGACCCAAAGAAACTGTATCAGCCATGATGACTGAGTTACTGGTCTAAATCCCGAATCCCAAATTTTATGCAAATCTCCCATATGTTATTGATTATCTATAAGAATCATTGAAAAGAATATGAAGGTCCAACTACACGAAAAAGGGGATCAACTGATGCTTTTAAATTTAGCCCACAGTTCTGGATTAAAATTAAAATTCAGACACTATTCTTGACATAGCTCATGATGTAATAATAAAATCAAGCTGAGATATTATAGTGTGAAATAAGAGATATAGGAGGCCTACATTATTTAATAAATTGTTCGTATTTGAATGCATCTTCCTATTGATAAACCCATTCACATACTGGCCTTCTAAAAAGTATGGAATGAAATGGACAGATTAACATTGTTTAATAAAACAGCCAAAATGCTGGCACCATAAGTCCAAATGCCCTCACATTTTTAGATTAGTCATAAAAAACTATTATATTTAACCTTGAAGAAGTAAATATCTCGAGATTCGGATATTTGGAAGTCCAAATTGTTGAGTCAAGTGGAGGGATAGTTTTGGAATACAAACTGTCCACCACCTTGGACTATAAATACATCCCGTCCTCTCCTTTAAAAACGATTGGAATTTCAGAGGATGATAAGTTGGAATGACCATGGCTCTTCCAAAGGATTGGGAGGATCTTCCATACTCATGTTTTTACTTGAGAAACCATTCTTTATTGCATCCTTTCATTTACTTTTGTGTTCTTCTTCATTTGTAATCGTGTAACTGTTTGTTTTTGGTAATTCTATTTTAATGAATGTTTCTTATTAAATATCTATTATTCTCATACAACTTCTGTTGTTTAATATTAATGTTCTTAAATTTTTTTAAATCAAGTTAAAACCACTTCCCTTCTTTTTCTTACACATTCAATCGAAAGTCTGTTTTTAATTCTCATTATCGTTTGTGAGTGTGTTCGATGCACCACTATTTTGTTATCCCATTATTTTTCTTCTCTTATTAGTTTATCATCATAATTATTATAACCAGATTATTAATCATTTAATGTCTGAGTAAATCTATCATTGAGGTGAGTAATAATTTAGGTGTGTTAAGTTATTGAGAGATTTTTCTCGATTAGTATTCTTTGAATTAACATTGTGTATGTTGGACTTAACATGTCATGGATTATTGACTTATTTTGATTGACGAGTGTTTTCCCTGGAATATTGAAACCATAAATACACTACCATAAAAAATATATCATTATGATTAGAACCCTAAGTTATGTTAAGTCTTGGATTAATTCCTTAACACTTGGGAATTCCAATCAATGTCAACTTCTGACATTGGTGTTAATTTAATGCAATTCAAAGAAAGGATCAAGGATATCACATGCTTAAATACCTAATGATGAACTCACCCCAATATTTATCAATTTGTTAAATCAATATTAATCATTAAATCATTTCATAACCTCTAAAAAAAATCCATCCAATCAGAATATAATCAACTGAAAACAATCGACTATTAAAAAGTATTATCGCCAAGGATTCGACCCAAGTGCTATTATAAAAATTAGCAGAGCACCAGAACCTTGACCGGACGATAAGCAACAATCGGTCTTACTTTAAAATGGAACCATTTCTGGTGATGGTACTTTATGTAGTCATTATTTTCTGGTTATTATAAAATAACCAATAAAAAAAATTGAAAAAAATGAAAAAACAAACCAAGAAACACCTACCTTTTCATAAAAATCATAAACTAAAAAAACACGTCTTTCTCTTTCTTCCAACATCTCCTTGAATTCCTTGTAACCTCCTAAAAAATCCCTTGGATTTTGTTGACCCTAAAATTGAGTGAACACTACGCCAACAGAGGAGGAACATAAGAGATAATAAACTCATTCAAAAGCATGTCCTTGTCCAAAAAATTGAATTAGATATGACCAATCCTAGGGAACAAACACTAAAAGAACTTTCTTCCCCTACTATGAATAACCAACCTCTTATTATTCAACATCCAAACATGGAGTATGAATTTTGAACTCAAATATGTTTTGATTCATCTTCATCCTCATTTCCACGGGCTAGCCAGTGAGGATCCATATCTCCACCTTAAAGAGTTCCAAGTGGTGTGCTCTACCATGAAGCCTCAAGGGGTTTTTGAGGAACAAATAAAACTTTGAGAATTACCCTTATCCTTAGCGGACACTTCCAAGTCATGGATTTAATACCTCTCTCCTTGTTTCATAACCACATGGAATGGCATGAAGAAAATCTTTTTAGAGAAATTCATTCAAGTTTCTCATACTACTTATATATAAAAGTAAATAAGCAGTATCCATCAATTCCCAAATGAATCACTCCATGAGTACTGGGATAGGTTCAAAAAGATTGTTGCATCACACCCACACCACCAAATCCCTGACCAACTCTTGATGCAATACTCTTATGAGGGGTTATTGTCTATAGAGAGAACTCTTATTGATTCTACAAGTGGCGGTGCTCTTGTTGATAAAACTCTAGCAGTTGTGAGAGATCTCATAAGCAACATGGCTGCAAACACACAAAAATTAAATACTCGAGCACATGCTCAAGGGAAAAAAATTCCAAGAGAATCAATACATAGACCCGAACAAGATGACTGAGTGGATGAGTTAACTTATAGGTCTTGTTCGACATATATCTATGGCAGCCAAAGTCCCAACCTCATCTTGTCCACAATATTTGTTCCATAGACCTATCAACAACTGTGGAATCTGTAGTTACCAATATCATCCAACTGACACATGCCCACAACTTCAAGAGGATCCCTCTGGTTCATCTGGACCAATGGAGCTCATTGCATCATATACTGAGCACAACCCCGACCCTCAACAATCAGGTCAGTTTGTTATAAACTTCAACCAACCCCATTCTGAGCCCTTATCATCTACATATAACCGTAACATGAGATATGTGAATACCATTTCTCATCCCCCTTAATAACCTAATCAAAACCCTAACCAATTCCAATATGGTAAAGGTGTTGGTAACTTCAAACAACCTTACCCTTTTGTACCTCAACCTAAAAGGATCAATCCTCCTCTTACACCTCTTGGATTACACTATCTCAATGAGCCTTCCCAATTCCCAAACCTATAAAATCCCTTTAACAAGAACCTAAATCATGGTAATCTCAATCCGGAAAAGCGTCTTCTTCCAAGAAACCATAGGAAAGTACAGGGGAAGAACTTTCCTCCTTCACCCATTCCAGCCTCAAAAACATTGAAACCCAAATTGGTCAACTTTTATCACACCTAAGCCAGCATGAAAAATAAAATTCTTCCCAACCCTAAGGGTAATGTAAGTGAAATTTCACATAGATCAGGAAAGAAAATTTATATGACTCAAGATAAGTCCTCCAACCCTCCATTGAATGTTGAACTAGAAAATGAAAATAAAATGAAACATGAAAAGGAAATTGACGCCATTCCCTCGCCTCCTTCTATTCCAATTAGGAATCCAATTCCTTTTCCTCAAGATATTTCTAAACAATGGAAGTCCTTTGAACCTGATCCTGAAATTCTTGACTTTTTTAGATGTGTTAATGTCAACATTCCCCTATTAGATGCAATAAAAAATCCCTATGTTTTCCAAATTTCATAATGAATTGTGCACCCACTAGAGGCAACTTGGGACATTTGAAAATGTTTCCACCCAAAAGTCTATTCCCATAATGTGAAAAGATTCAGGGACCATTACGATTCCATTCCAAATTGGAATTTAAAACATTGATGATGCACTCATAGACTTAGGAGACCCAATTAATGTCATTCCCAAATCCATCTTCTCTAATCTTGGTCTGGGTCCCTTACACCGAATGAGTGTTGTAATTAAATTGGCCAATCGAATCACTATTAGTCCTAAGGGTATAATCAAGTATGTCCTTGTTCATGTCAATGATCTTTTCTTCCAATCCAATTTCTATGCCCTTGACATAGAAGGTGATACAAACTCTTGTCGATCTACCCTAATTCTTGGAAGACCATTCCTCATGACTATTAGAATAAAGATTGATGTCCATTCCGACATCTTATCCATGGAATTTGGTGACCAACTAGTCACATTCAACATTTTCCATGCCATGCGATAACCATATAAGGATCACTCTGCATTCTCCATCCATGCTTCTAAGGTCACTTCTAAGAGTCAATCGAACCACATTCCATCATGTTCATCATGTTCTGACGAGAGAGGATCTTTTGAAATATACACCATGATTAACCAAGTTAAAAATGGTGATGTTGAGTTTGACCACTCATTCATAGAGTCCATAAATCTAGAGGAACATGAAAACTCTATTGAATCCCACATCAACTCTAATATCTACTGCTCCACTATGGAAGGTATTAAAGAAAATGAATTGGAAGCAACTGAAGTCCCTTCCACCATTCCAGAGTTGTCCAACCCACAAAATAAATATGTGAATAATCTGAAATCTCTTCCTGAATACCTATAATATGAATTACGTTTACATGATCACTCTTACCCTGTCATTATCTCTGCTTCACTTACTGAAACTAAGGAGTCCAAACTTGTTTAGGTGTTAGAAGAAAACAAAAAACCCATAGGTTGGACCCTATATGACATACTAGGAATAAACCCTACCCCTTTCAGGAATCACATCCATCTTGATGAATAATCCATCCAATTAGAGAGCCAAAAAGAAGACTCAATCCACTCGTACTTGAGGTAGTTAGGGAAGAGATCACCATGCTACTTCAAGATGGTATTATCTACCCAATTTTTGATAGTGAATGGGTTAGTCCAATTCAAGTTGTACCTAAAAAGGACGTGATAAATGCTTTCACAAATGAACATGGAAAGGTAGTCGCAAATCGAGTGAAAAAAAGGCCAGTGTACATTGATTACAATAAATTGAATGTTGAAACATGAAAATATCACAACCTCTTACATTCCTAGATATAATTATACAACGATTAGCGGGAATGTCACACTATTGCTTTATTAATGGATACATCAGCTACTTCCAAATCACAATCACAACTCAGGACCAAGAAAAGACAACATTAACATGCCCCTTTGGAATGTAGGCATATAGAAGAATTCCTATTGTCCTTTTCAATGCTCCTACAACATTCCAAAGGTGTATGATGAGTATATTTTTGGAATTTATTGAACACTATTGGGAAGTATTCAAATATGACATTACCATTTATGGTTATTCATTTGAGTCGTGCTTGCATTCACTCTCTCTAGTCCTTTAAAAGTGTGTATTATGTAACCTTCAGTTAAATTCTTTAAAATGTCACTTCATGGTTGCAAATGGGATTATTTTAGACAACATAATTTTTGAATATGTTTTTGAAGTCAATCATACCAAAATTGAAGTGATCCAATCACTTCCTAAACTCATCACTGTTTGAGACATCCATTTATTCCTCGGTCATTCCAGTTTCTATCAGAGATTCATCCTTTAATTCAGTAGGATTTCCTTCCCAAACACTCACTTCCCCTAAAATGATTTCATTTTCCATTTTGATGAGGTTTGAAAGATGTCCTTCGTTGAAATCAAAATTTCTCTTACATCTACCCCGATATCCAACCCCTAGATTGGTCCTTACCCTTTTAGTGGATGTGTGATTATTCTAATAGGGCCATTGGGGCCATTATGTTAAGTCAAAAGTTCTCTTTTGACTTCTATATTTTGTTTTGGAAATCAAAAATGTCTTTTTAATCGCATCGTACTAATCTTTTCAATCGTATCGTACTGACTATGTCAATCGTATCGTACTGACACCGTCAAATCAATCGTACTGACTCTGCTATTCATACTTACATTACTTGTTTTGGTAATTAGTCAAAAACACTTGTTTCATATTAATCATACTATTGTTTATCATCTTCATATATCTTGTTTTAACCAATACGATGTCGTTGAGTTAGTTACAAACTAATTAAAACGATGTCGTGCTTTCTGTTTCAATATGACCATTATGATGCCAGGTGTCCAAGTCCCTCCATGTTTTTCGGTGAAATATGACCGTTGGAGGAGATGTGACCATTGGAACCTGAGGCCTATAAATAAGAGGTCATTTGATGCTGAAAGAACAACGAATGAACATAGAGAGACTTTTGGAACAACTGTGATACTCTACTTCTATCAAGTTCTAGAGAGAGACACTGTGACTTCTCTCATCTGCTTTGTGCGTCCGATCATCGTATCGATGGATTTAAAATAATTGAAAGACAGAGGTACCGATTACCTACAAAATCGAGGGTTTTCGGGGATAGGAAGACAGACGGTCCGATCATCGTATCGAGGGATGTCGGGGATAGGCAGACAGACGTTCCGATCATCGTATCGAGGGCTGCCGGGGATAGGCAAACAGACGCTCCGATCATCGTATCGAGGGCTAACCAAGGTGTTGGTGAGACAGACCTTTTATCCTAGGTGAAAGGATAACCCTTCTCTTTGGGTTAAAAGAATTTTAATTCTTTTACATTTCCGCTGCTAATTGTATTAGAAAGGAAATTGTTTTTGTTTCCTTTTATATCTCTTATACATTTGTAATTGTTTCAATTACATCCAATCTAATACATATTGTATTTATTGATTCTATACGCTTTAAGGTTGAATCATTCATCTTTATATTACTCTGATTATTATTTTCATCTTGAATACAATTGTTTTACATTTCATTAGTATTACAATACATCATACCTTTTATATTCAATACAATCGTGGGTGTTTGTATTTGTATTAGTTTAAGACCTTTTAAACTAATCTCTTAAGTTTTTAAATCAAAGGTTTTTAAACCTACAATTCACCCCCCTCTTGTATTGTTCCATCTAATATACATATACATCTACTTATTAGATCTTACAATTGGTATTAGAGCAGGTTTTCCACTAATTTGTATTTCTTATTCTATGTTTACTGACTACACTAACGTGTGTAGTGAAAATGTTTTTTTTTCAGATGACAGGAATGAATATTGGGTCAATAGAAAATCTAAATCCTTCTAGACCACCTATCTTTGATGGAAATGATTATGAGTATTGGAGAGATCGTATGAAGATTTTCTTTATCAATACTGGTGTAGACAATTTTATTATGCTTACTGGAGGTTATAAAATTCTTGACAAAGAAGTCAGTACTTTCACTAACCAAGAGAAGCAAGAATATAAACTGAATTACAAGGTACACAATACTCTATTATGCTCTATGACCAGGAATATATAAAGTCAGATATCTTCATGTGAAGCAGCCAACTATATTTGGAAGAAATTGGAAGTCACTCATTTTGGTACATCCAAGGTTATAGAAACAAGAAGAGCAATGCTTCAAGCAGAGTATCATGGATTTGTTTTTCCTTATGGAGAGCCAGTATGTAAAGTGAAACAAAGGTTTATGACAATTGTAAATAGCTTACAATCCATGGGTGAAAAAGGCCTTGATGATGAAGCTCTAGTAGATAAGATTATAGATATAATTCCAAATGAATGGGAGTCAAAAAGGACAGTTATTGAAGAAAATAGAAAAGTTTCCCAGATTACTCTTGATGAACTCTTTGGAACTCTTCTTCAGCACGAGACAAGAATGAAGAGAGATGTTGATTTCAACAAGAAGAATAATGGGAATGGAAGTGTAGCCCTTGCATCTAAAGCTAAAACACCTAAAAGGCTTACAATATCCAAAGACAAGAAAGTTATATCTGGTTCAAGTGATTGTGATCTTTCGGATAATGAGTTAGCCAATCTTTCTCAAAGGATGAACAAGATTGTGGGAAAGAAATACTTCTAATATAGATTCAAAAAGAAAGATAGGAAAGATAAGAAAGATTCAGAGGTAACTTGTTATGAATGTAAGAAAGCAGGAAATATAAGGCCTGGTTGTCCTTTTCTGAAGAGGAAAGACAAAAAGGAGAAACACTCTCAAAGAAACAAGAAAAGGTTTTATAAGACAAAGAAAGTATTGAAGGCAAATGATACCTGGAGTGCAAGTGGTAGTGATTCTTCAGATGATTCTTTAGAATATGAGTCCTCAGGATAGATAAATATTGGACTTATTTCCAGACTACCAATTGAAGATCATTGTCTCATGGATAAGGTACATAATGCTGAAGCTATTACAAATATCTATTTGAATGCAAATTATACTGATAATGGATATTATGAATCTTCAAATGATGAATCTTCATCATCAGAAGACGATACATTACCTTCTTTTGAAGAAGTATCTAGATTCACTAAATTACTTGAAAATGAAAATTCTAAACTCAAGAAGAAGCTTGAGAAAGTAAATTCTATAATTTCAATCTTAACTAAAGAAGTATCAGATCTTTCTAAAGATCTTGATGTGAAAACTTCTGATTTTGAAAGTATTTTAAAAACCTTTGAGAAAGTCAAATCTGATAAGGATAAACTTTCTAAGGACCTAGAAACTGTGTTTTCAAAGAAAAATATTTTAGAGCCTAACTCTAGTTCAAATTCAAGTGTTTTGGAAAATAAAAACATAGTTTTAAAATTAAAGTCAGAAATTGTTTCCTTGAAAAAATGTTTTTCAAACTTTACTCATGGAAAGGAAAACTTTGACAAGATGTATTCTCAAATTAGACCTTTGAGAAATCGTTCTGGTCTTGGTTATACTCATTCCAAACCTTTTTTTAGTAATAACTATTTTGTTCCTCAAAAAACCTCTTTTTGTTCTAAGTGCCAATGTGGTGGACACTGGATAAGAGAGTGTTCTCTCAATATAATTCAATCTTTAGGATTTCATAAATCTCATTTTGCAAAACAAATGTGGATTCCTAAAATTATTTTATCTAACCCTTTTGGATCAAAAAATGTTTGGATTCTGAAAAACTAATTTTTTCTTTTTTAGGAAAATGAGAAGTGTACCAATAAGAATATTTGGTACATGGATAGTGGTTGTTCTCGACACATGACCAGAAACAAAGATCTCTTTGAAAAGGTTATCAAAACAAAAGGTGGAAAAGTTACCTTCGGAGATAATTCTCAAGGAAATATTGTTGTTATAGTTTTATTTTTATACACCTTTCTTTCCATCGTACTGTCTGATGATGGTAATGATTTTCTTTTCCATCGTATCGACCGATGATGGTAATGAATTTCTTTTCCATCATATCGACCAATGATGGTAATGATTTTCTTTTCCATTGTATCGACCGATGATGGTAATTAATTTCTTTTCCATCGTATCGACCGATGATGGTAATGAATTTATTTTCCATCGTATCGACCAATGATGGTAATGATTTTCTTTTCCATCGTATCGACCGGTGATGGTAATGAATTTCTTTTCAATCGTATCGACTGATCATGGAAATGAATTTCTTTTCCATCGTATCGATCGATTATGGTAATGATTTTCTTTTCCATCGTATCGACCAATGATGGTAATGATTTTATTTTCCATCGTATCGACCGATTATGTTAATGAATTTCTTTTCCATCGTATCGACTGATGATGGTAATGAATTTCTTTTCCATCATATCGACTGATGATGGTAACGACTTTGTTTTCCATCGGTATGATGATTAATAGTTTTTTTGTACGTTTGTGTTTCCTTTTGAACTCTACTAAAACCAATGATAACCTTACGTTCTCCGGCAGGTACTTTTCATTTTTTTTAATTTTTTTTCTCTCTTTCGTTTTAATCCTAACCATTGATCTGTTTTCCTCTAATCCTGACCGTAGAAGATCAACGGTCACCCCTGTATCGTCTATAAATAGCCCCCCTCCCCAAAACCACATTGATTTTTCAGGTTTTGAGGTGAAGCTCTGCTCCACTGTTTTAAATCATCGTACGATCTTTCATCAGTAGCATCCCTATGTCTCAGTCTTCTGCCAACACTCCCGCCGATATGTCTTCAAAGGCTTTCTCAAAAAAAAGACCTTTTAAGGGAAAGGTTAGTCTCCTATGACTTCTATGATTCATATGATTCTACTATCAATAGGATTATCTTGTTTCAAGGATGGGAGCATTTGTGTGTTGAAAAGCATGTTTCTCAAGATTCGGTTCTCTTTGATGAAGTCTGTCAGTTCTATAAAACCGTATCTTTTGACAAGAATATGACTATAAATTTTGCGGTGTATGATAGAAAGTTATCTATGTCTGTAAAACAAGCGGCTCATTTTCTGAATGTCCCAATAGAAGGGGATTCCTTCTATCCATCTCATAAACTACCAGAGGAAGTCGGTACATTTAATAGAGAAAGTGCTGAGAAGTCTTTGTTTGTTATAAATGAAGAGAAGAGAAAAGTGGCTCATCTTTCTCCGGACAATCGTTTTGTGACTTTATGGATGCAAGGTTTTCTTATCCCAAGGAGAGGGGATAGAGAAACTCTGAAAGTTTCTGATATCTTCATGTTGGACTATCTTGTCAACATGAGAAAAGTGAATCTCATGGGATATGTTTTCGAAGCAATTAAGAATGTAAAGTCAGGGGAAATCAAATCTCATTTGATTATGTATACAACCATCCTTAAAAATATTATTCTTGAAAGTATGAAGTTTTGCATCATTCCTTTGAAAGGAAAGCTGATAGATTTTAAGCCATCTTGGATTAGTAAGAGTACTTTGAAAAAGTTGAATGTTTGTTTTGATCCAAATTCAAAACTATTTGTTAAGGATGTAGAAGTTGAATCTCCTTAGAATCAATCGACACCTATACCAACCAAAGACTTTCAATCTGCTGGTATTACTCAAAAGTCTGACCCGCAAACCAGCTCAAAGCCTAAGAAGAAGCCAAAGTATAGTAAAGAAGTTGTAGCCAAATGGAGAAAGGATAAGGAGCAGAGAAAGGAAGGTGATCCAAAGTTCGGTCTTGACCCAACTGAGGATTTTGCAGAAAGAATAAGGGTAGAAGAAACCCTTAAGGCTGAAAAGAAAAAGAAAACTGTTTTGAAAAGAAAGGCTCAGGACTTTGATATCTCTAAAGTCTTGAAAATGGTTGAGGATGCTAGTGCTCAACTAACGGAATAAGTGCATCAAGAGCCTATCGTACAGAGTCTTCTTGAAAAAGAAAAAGGAAAAAAATGTTAGAAAAGATACAAGAAGTTCAAGAAGATGAAGGAGATTTTCTTTTGGGATTGCTTCAAAGTTCTAAGAAGAGTAGAGAGGAATCGGTTCAAAAGCAAAGTGAAGGTATTAAACAAGTTTCTCATGCCGATCAAGAACTTTTTCAATCATCTGAAACTCTGGATAGAATTTCATCTCATGTAAAGCAAGGTGCACAATCCTATCACACTGATAAAGTTTTTTTCATCCGTGACAAAGTAGAAGAAGAAAGAAAGAGAAAGAAAAAGAGAAAGGAAAACAGCCAGTTGTAGACTCAAGCCGATCAAATGAATTGCCTTTGTACGATGAGGATAATGATTCAGAACATACAATCTCACTCAAGAAGATTGATTACATTTTCCATGTTTTGAGAAGGGTTAAGAAGACCATTCCATTTTTCCCTAGGCTGGAAGGAAAGATTGATTTTATTACTGAAAATCAGAAAAAGAAGTTTGGTTCTGTAAAAGAATTAAAAAAGAAAGTTTTGTCAGTCGAAGCCGATTTGAATGTTCTTTCCGAAAGTTCGGCTGCCCATAAAAAGGCCTGCAACAAGATGACCAAGTGGTCATACAAAACAGAGAGCTCAGTCAATGATCATGAGATATAAATTGAAGATATAAGAAGGTTGTCAAATGAGCATTCAATTGCTTTCAATAAGCTTGACAAAGAAACGGTTTAAAGGTTGAATCTTTTGTCTTCTCAACGAGCCGATGTTCCATCAATAAAAGACTTACAGTAGAGAATAAATGCCTTTCAGGCTAAGTTTTCGAAGCTTTCATCTTTCAAAGATGAAATAGTTCTATTGAAGAAACAAAACTCAGGGTTATCCAAAGATAACAAGAATCTGCAAGACAAAATTCATACCCTTGAGGAAGTAATCAGAGTCCAGGAGGAAACCATCAAGAATCAAGATCAGATTTTTGCAGACCAATAAGAACTTCTCAGAACTTAGGGTGATTCTATTTCTGAATACAAGAAAGAAATCAAGAAGATGAAAGTTGTTCTTCATGAGCTCATAAAGAAGGATAAGGAAAGAGAAAACAAATGACTGATTGTATTTATTTTTCTTTTGGAACCTGTCTTTTTTTGTAATAACTTTTGTGATTCTTTTCTTTTGTCCTGCAATTTATTTTCTCTAATCCTTTCAGGCAACTCTAAGTAACCCCATTCTTTTTGTAAACCACAAAGGGGGAGAATGTTTTATAAAGGGGGAGAATGTTTTACAAAGGGAGATTGGTTTAATCAAATACTTCAAAACAAAGGAAAATCTATAAATACAATCCTTAGGAAAGTATACACCTAAGGGGGAGTTAGTTGTATTCAAATTCATATTCAGAATAGTTTCCAATAACTCAGGGGGTGATAAGTATTTCTTGTTATGTTTACTTTGTGTGTTGTTCTTTCCAAAAAGGGGGAGATTGTTAAGTCAAAAGTTCTCTTTTGACTTCTATATTTTGTTTTGGAAATCACAAATGTCTTTTTAATCGTATCATACTAATCTTGTCAATCGTATCGTACTGACTCTATCAATCGTATCATACTGACTCTGTCAATCATATCTTACTGACTCTATCAATCGTATCGTACTGATTCTGTTAATCGTATCATACTGACACTGTCAAATGTATCGTAATGACTCTGCTATTCATACTTTCATTACTTGTTTTGGTACTTAGTCAAAAACACTTGTTTCATATTAATCATACTATTTTTTATCATCTTCATATATCTTGTTTTAACCAATACGATGTCGTTGAGTTAGTTACAAACTAATTAAAACGATGTCGTGCTTTCTGTTTCAATATGACCATTATGATGCCAGGTGTCCAAGTCCCTCCATGTTTTTCGGTGAAATATGACCGTTGGAGGAGATGTGACCATTGGAACCCGAGGCCTATAAATAGGAGGTCATTTGAAGCTGAAGGAACAACGAATGAACAACGGGAGACTTTTGGAACAACTGTGATACTATACTTTTATCAAGTTCTAGAGAGAGACACTGTGACTTATCTCATATGCTTTGTGCGTCTGATCATCGTATCGAGGGCATTAAAGTAATTGAAAGACATAGGTACCGATTACCTACAAAATCGAGGGACGCCGGGGATAGGCAGACAGACGGTCCGATCATCGTATCGAGGGCTGTCAGGGATAGGCAGACAGACATTCCGATCATCGTATCGAGGGCTGCCGGGGATAGGCAGACAGACGTTCCGATCATCATATCGAGGGCTCACCAAGGTGTTGGTGAGACAGACCTTTTATCCTAAGTGAAAGGATAACCCTTCTCTTTGGGTTAAAATAATAGTAATTATTTTACATTTCTGATGCTAATTGTATTAGAAAGGAAATTGTTTTTGTTTCTTTTTCTATCTCTTATACATTTGTAATTGTTTCAATTACATCCATTCTATTAAATATTGTATTGATTGATTCTATACGCTTTAAGGTAGAATCATTCATCTTTACATTACTCTGATTGTTGTGTTCATATTGAATACAATTGTTTTACATTTCATTAGTATTACAATACACCATACCTTTTATATTCAATACAATCGTGGGTGTTTGTATTTGTATTAGTTTAAGACCTTTTAAACTAATCTATTATGTGTTTAAATCAAAGGTTTTTAAACCTACAATTCACCCCCTCTTCTATTGTTCCATCTAATATACATACACATCTACTTATTCGATCCTACACATTCTTGGTCAAATAAGAGAAAAAATTCCTCCTGTAATCTATTATGCCTCAGAAACATCAGATGAATCTCAATCTCACTACACATTCACTGAAAAAAACATTTAGCAGTGGTTTTTTCCTTAGATATATTTAGGCCATATCTCTTATGTGCCAAAATCATCATCTTCATAAACTATTCCTCTATAAAGTCCTTACTCCAGAAAAGTGATTCCAAACAGAGGATAATATGATGGGCCCTAATTGTCCAATATTTTTTCCTTGAAATAAATTATATAAAAGGAAAAGAAAACCCTACAGTTGATCACTTGAGTAGAATTTGTAATTCTTCTCATTCTAAAATAATTATCCAGAATTTCCAACTAAGCACCTTTCATCGCTCACTCCAAAAATACCTTGGTATGTCCCAATTATAAATTACATGGTTTCTGGTATTTTTCTAGAAACATTCAAAGGAACAAAAAATGAAGTTGAAAAGTGATTCAAAATACTATTTTTGGGAAGAAAATAAACTTTGGAAAACTGGGGTAGACATGGTAATTAGGAGATGTGTTGATGAAAATGAACATTATTCCATCTTAGAATTTTGTCACTCAATACCTTATGGTGGCCATTTGGGTCCACAAAGGACCTCTCGAAAGTTCTTAGACTCTAGATTCATCTGACCTTCACTCTTGAAGGACTCACATGAGTTCTGTCAATCATGTCCCACTTCCCAAATTTTGGAACAATTTCAATTAGAAATGAAACTCCCCAAAAGACTTTAATTTTCTGTGAGATGTTAGATGTTTTGGGAATCGATTTCAAGGGACCATTCCCCCATCCAATAGATTCTCATACATTCTTATTACAGGGGATTCTATTTCTAGGTGGTTTGAGGCCATACCCACTATAAATAATGATTCACATACTGTTAGTGAGTTCTAAAAGACATACATCTTCCATCGATTTGGCACACCATGTGCCTTGATAAGTTACTAATGAAATAATTTTGTAATCAAACCATGGAATCTTTTTTGAAAAAGAATTGCGTTGTACACAAAACTTCAACTGCATATCACCCCCAAACAAATGGCATGACTGAACATTCTAATAGTGAAGTGAAAAGAGTTCTTGAGAGAATTTTAAAATCCACCAGAAAAGACTGGACTGAAAGACTTGGTGAAGCACATTGGGATTATCAAACTACCTATAAAACACCCATTGTAATGTCTCCTTTTAGGCTAGTTTTTTGATAAAGAATGACATTTTCCAGTTTAAATCCAATATAAGTCATTTTGGGCTATGAAAACATATAATTTTGATTGTGGAAAATCTGGTGATGAAATATTGTAGCAATTAGCTGAACTGGAGGAGCTTTGACTTGAATCCTATGAGAATTCCAATCTGTAAAAAGAAAAGGCTAAAGTACTCCACGACAAACACATCCTAAGAAAGTATGACATGGAGGTGAAAAGGTATTGATTTTCAACTCTCGATTTCAGCTTCACCCAAGTAATCTTAATTCTCATTAAGAAGGTCCATTTATTATTTCTCATGTTTACCCATTTGGTGTAGTGCATGTCTAAGACCCATCTTACAAAAGGACATTCATGGATAATGGACATCAGTTAAATCATTACCATGAGAGGACCCACAATCATGGAACAAAATTGACTTCCACTAGATCCCCATATTTTGCAGTTGACCCACCACTATATGGAGATGAAAACCCACCAAATCAAAACCATGGGGATCCGCTTTCCCTTTAACTTTTCTTCTCTATATCTATATCTCTTTCTTCTTATTCCTCCCTCATTCTCATTTTGTTTTTACCACTTTCCTTATCACATTTTTTATTTAATCTTTCTCTTTTTTGTGGGTATGTAATTTAAAAACACTAAATGAAATGTAAAAAAAAACGATTCATACTTACTCACCAACCGGTTTTGAAATTTTTTCCAACCATTTTGGGGAGTCAAAAGACATGGTTTCATCTCAAAAATATTGTGCTTTCATCATATATTTGGATAAATAATATTGTGTCAAACCCAAAATATTTGGAATGTTCAATTTTTTATTTGGAAACTGATTTTTCCCACCTATGAGGAAAATAATTTTCTTCTATGCTAAGGACACCTATGGACATCTTTTCAAAATGTGTGTTTTCACCCCCATTTGTTTGTCTTGAGTTTGTGGACCTTCGAGCTGAATTTCCTACTTTAGTCTGCATTAATATGATAGAGTCATTTTATGAACCCCCTGAAAATCACAATAGCCAAATAGACTCTTATTTATCTTACATTAATCCTTATTTGGAAATACCCTTTGATCCTATGAAAACCTTTTCTTTTATATCCGCATTAAAAGCCCAACAACTTTTCTCACCCAATATCAACATTTATTTTCATTTCATAATTTTTTGAAATTTAAGTGTGGGGTGGATCGATTTCATTTGGGGTACCCTTTGTTTATTTCACCATGTTATCAAATTCTTGAGGGAATGATTCCGTTTTAGTGCAGGGGAGACGATGTCATTAAGTGTGTTTTGTGAAATGTAATGTACTTTTATTTATGTAATTTTGTAAATTTTATTGAAAAGTGTTCAATTTTTTTTAAAAAAATAAAAAAAAGTAAAAAAAAGAACAAAAAAATTGGGTTGTTTCTTGGGTAGGTCCAAAATCACTCTTCATCAACCTTTGATCTTATGATAATTATTTCTATTCAGGTTTTTAGGAGATCAATCATGGGTTGGGTTATGAGTGTGAGATCTTTTTCACGTTCAACTTTCAAAAAAAAAAAAGAATCAGAAAAGAAAAGAAAAACAAGAACACTTATGTCATTGGGAGAAGTTTTGTGTTTTTTAAATATTTAATCTTCTCGACCCCTTTAAATTTTGTTCCACTCTTGTGTGTTTCAACACACAATCATTCACTTTTAAATATGTGTTTTCATTTCCTTCCATGTTTCATTTCAAATGAAATTTTGCATTGTTTTACCCATGTTGGTGTTCTTCCCCTCTTCTTCTCTCTCTTGGAAATTAAATTCCTACCATCCCATAGCCACAACAAAAACCCCTTAAAAAGACATCTTGATTATTTTACTCTTTTGGATAGGGATTGGAAGCTGAGAGATCTTACAAACTCTATGATTTTAACTTTTGGTTGGTGAATGATTGAAGCTCTATAAATCAATTTTAACATCTTGAGAAGAGTATGTTTTGTGTGCCAACATTTTCCATTTATTAATTTGAGTATAAAAAATGAATTGTTTTTGTAACATTGTCTCAATAAAAAATATTGGTGGAATTCAATATGGATGAGTGAAATTATCTAAGCCTCCCATTACTGGGGAAAACAAAATATTAATATTTGTTGGTGAGTGAAAATAATTTTGTAATGTTTTATATATTTTTTTGCACATGAGGACATACACAAGACTAAATGTGGGGGATTTTTTGTTATTAATATTTTCAGAACTTTTTATATACTCAATTTACTAAATTTATATGAAATGTGTATAATTTTTGTGAAATATTAATGTTTAATTATTAATTATAATTTTTTAGCACTATTTAAATTCATCCAGATTCATTAATGTTTAATGTTTTAATAATAAATCTCACCCTAATTAATCCAATTTGAATTATTCTTGTTTTTTAGTGTTCCTTACTCAAATTCCAACATTTCATTAGACGAAACCATTTTCCAAATCAACCATTTGGAGGGTCATATGGTTCGCACAAGAATACCCAAAGAAACTGTGAACAAACTATACCAGCCATGATGATTGAGTTACTGGTCTAAATACAGAACTCCAAATTTTATGAAACTCCACCATATGTTCATGATTATAAAAAAGAATCATGGATAAAAATTTGCAGGTCTAATAACACGAAAAATGGGCCCAACTGATGCTTTGAAATCCAACCCACCATTCTGGCTAGAAATGAAAATAAGAACACTATTCATGACATAGCTCATGATGTAATCAAAAAATCAAGATAACGTCTTTCATTGTGAAAGAGGAGATATAGGCGGCCGAATTTATTGACGAATCTGTTCGGATTGGATGGAATATTCCTATTTATAAACCCATTCACATTTCGGCCTTCTAAAAAGTATGGATTAAAATGGAAGAATTAACATTGTTTAATCAAATAGCCATAATGAGGGATCCATAAGTCCAAATTCCTCAAAACAATTAGATTAGTCGTCCAACATTATTATAAAAAACTTTGAAGAAGGATATATCTCTAGATTTAGCTGTGTGGATGTCCAAATCCTCCAGCCAAGTGGAGGGGTATTTTTTGAATGCAAACAATCCACCACCTTGGGATATAAATACATCCCCTCCTCTCCTTTCAAAAGGGTTGGCATTTAAGAGAAAAAGAGGATAGTTTAGAATGACCTAGGATCTACTAATGGTTTGGGAGTATCTTCCATATTCATGTTTTTACTTGAGAAACCATTCCTTGTTGCTTCCATTCATTAACTTTTCTGGGGTTCATCATTTGTAATCGTGTAAGTGTTTATTTATAGTAATTTTGTTTTGATGCAAGTTTCTTCTTCAATATCTCATATTATCATCTACCTTCTTTAGTTTAATAAAAAGGTTTTTAAATATTTGAAATCAATTTAAAACCCCTTCCCTTCTTTTTCTTCCTCTTTCAATCGAAAGTCTGTTTTTAATTCTCAGTGTCTTTTGTGTGAGTGTTCGATGCACCGCTATTTTCTTATCCATTTATTTTTCTTCTCTTATTAATTTATCATCATAATCATTATAAAAATATTATTAATTATTTCAATGGATGAGTAAATATCCCATTGGGGTGAGTTATAATTTTTTATGTTAAACGATTGAGGGATTTTTCTCAATGAGTATTCTTTGAATTAATATTGTGTATGTTGGACTTTTCATGTCATCGATTAATGACTTGTTTTGTTTAACGAGTGGTTTCCTTGGATTATTTGAACCATAAATACATTACCATAAAAAATATATGATTAATATTATAACCTTATGTTATGTTAAGGCTTGGAGTAAAGCCTTATCACTTGGGATTCCAATCAACGTAAACTTGTGACATGGGTGGTAATTTAATGCAATATAAAGCAAGGCTCATGGATATCACAATCTTAACTACATAATGATGAAATCGCCTCAATCATTATAAATTTGTTAAGTCAATCTTAATCAATCAATCTTTTCATAATCTATTTAAATAACCCCCCCAAATCAGAATACAATCAACTAAAAACAATCGACTATTAAAAAGTATCATCGTCGAGGATTTGACCAGAGTGCTGCTATACACATTAGAAGAGAACCAGAACATTGACCGGTTGATAGGCAATAATTTTCTATGTTTTCAAATGTCCTCCCCAAATATTACTGGAACCATCATGCATCTTATGAAGGGAATTACATGCTACCCACCTTCATAAAATTCATCAAGAACATTTATAGTGGATATATGAGTAGGCGGGGTCTCAAAGTCATTATCCACAATATAGTCATCCCTGAATCACTATAAAATATGATTGGTATAAACCCTAGATTGTAGGTAAGCTCCTTCATATCCGTACACAAAGGATAACCACAATGAGTCCAATTTATTTAATTCCTCATTTAGAAATGGTGAATAAGATATCATGCTGAGAATATATGTTACTACATTACCCTTACTAAATGTATAGATAGTCTCAAATACATAATCATGGAGTATGTATATCCATCTCCTCTATCTCATGTTAGGATATTTTTTAGAAGAGATATACTTGAGACTCTTGTGGTTAAAATAGATAATAAATTTGTCTTCCATGACGAAGTGTTGAAACATATTTAGTGTGAAGACAACATGTTCTAAATCAAGATCAAGTTGTGTGTAGTTCAACTCATTTGGTATAAATTGATGTGAAGTATATGAAATCACTACCAAATTCTACATCCAAACAAAACCTATAATGGTTCTTGATGCATCACTGAACACTATGTACTTGACCCCCTCCTCTAGTAGTATCATGATTAGTGTACTCGTCAATCTCTGCCTTAACTCCTGAAAATTCTTATGGAGCCACTATATCCACATAGATGAATACCCCATTTGGGTCAATGCTTTCATGGATGTTGATAACTTGGTGAATTCATGTTTCTATATCTAGTATTATTTGACCAACGCACTGAAGCTCCACAACCCCATCATGCTCTTGGGTGGTTCTCAAGATAGCAATGCCTCAACCATTGTTGGGTATAGTACCACACCATCTACTGAGATTAAATTTCCTTGAAAATAACCTCCTAAATCCATAAAATGCACTTATTGAGCATTATATAAATATATTTATCATAGAGTAAATCTAGAACCATCTTCCAGTGTCTCGTGTTTTCCCCATCGGACATCGAGTACACAAGTATATCATTGACGAATACTACCCTGAATGAATCTAAGAAAGGATGAAATATTAGGTTCATGAGTTCCATGAGCACTACTGGGGAATGTTTTAGAAAAAATGTACAAATAAAGTTCTCATAGTGAAGGTAGACACATCCAAATTATACCTTTGTAATATCCTCATCATGTAGTCACAACTCGTGATTTCCTGATACGAGGTAAACCATAAATAACCTTCAATACCCAATCAACAGATCAAAGAGGTCATCGATACTCAGATGTGGATACATGTTCTTCACAGTCACCTAGTTCAAGAACAGATTTTCTGAACAAAACATGAAGCTCATGTCAACATTCTTGGTGAACAAAAATGGGGATACACAGGGTGAAACACTAGTTAAAAAACCCTTCCTCTATCAGTCCTCCAACTAATCCCTCCGCTCAAGAAGCTAAACATGATTCATATGACATTCTATTGTAGATATCAGTGTCATATCGGGTTTAAGATCAATGAATAAGTTTATCTCTAAGTGGGGAGGTAAGCTAGAAAATACCCAAGAAGGACGTTCTCATATGCATACCCCATTAAATGGAACTAGAAACTCAAAAAATTCAACTCACTAATGGTAATTCTACTAAACAAGTGAGTAATCAACTTCAGGCTCCTATGCATGAGTCCATACTGTGATTTTTGGGTTTCTTTTTCACCCATAAAAGAAAAACCTAGTCACATCACTACGGAACTGAATCATTCTCTACCAAAAATATTCAATATAGGCTTCAATTATAGATATCTACTCCATACCTATGATGAAATCATAAGGGCACATTACTAATACATAGATATCCCCATAGAAACACTTCCCTCCATGAGTCAGGTAACAAAATTGGTACAAGTGATTGATCAATATGTTATATACAATATGACTCTCCAATCCCAAGGGTTATGCCAAGGGCTCCACCCAAATATGTAAGTCTCGAACTAGATATGTGGTAACGAAATAACAACATGAACATGTGTCTACTAATACTGTCTATATGGAATAAAGGACCCATGTCGTACCTCATATCATTCTCGTAGCCTCTAGGTCATAATTCTGGACCGTCTAGAGTTTCCCTCAACACTTTCCTCCAGCTCCTTAAGCCTGGTGTAGACCATATTGGGGTGGTGGTTATTACATGTGAAAGAACTAACCACATATAGTTAGTCTCCCAACTCCTCTATCATGTCCTCCACCCATTAGAAATGTCTTCTTCTGCCTATATATCAACCTTGGCGGCCCATCTAGTATTTCTATGTTAGCCCTTCCATGATTAAGAAACTCTCATGCATGGTGTCTCCTATAATCACATGTGTAGCATAGACTCTACCTAAGATGAATAGACCCATTACGTGATACCTAAATTGTACACACTTTGTCTTAAGACCTCATCCAAAAACACTTTGCATGTCTGGTTCACTAGGACTAAAGTTGGATTCCTATTTCTGGAGTTTCTACTCATGTATACTAACTGCTGACTACTACGGTCTTCAACTACTCAACCACAAACCTCTCAACCACCAAATCTCACACTAGAACCATAGAATATAAAGTAATTAATAGAGGTATAATGTTAGATTTTATTTCCCTATTCATTCATCAATCGATGTCCCATAACTGAAATAACTAATCACAGTCAATATTCATTGAGTACCTGGATAGTTTGGTAAATGTTGAGGAATAAAAACATGATTCCATATAGTCCTACTAAAATGGTAGAAGCTCATGGACACGTATACCCTCAATATTTCTAGAGAGAACTCCTCTATGAAAAGGAATTTAAATTATGACCATGCAAGTGTCACCATCATCATTTGTTTGGGTCATGAGACCCCATCATAACCCCATGGAGCCATGGAGAAGGGTCTCCACCATGATCACTATATGATCTATTAGTGTCATGACCAGATAGAAAAATATCGTCATCTCCTAATGCCTATCCTCATATGCATGTAGATCAATCACACCTATAAAACATTGGGGTCACTATCATAGGACCACATGACATACGATTAGCCTACACCCCTCATCCACTAGTACTTTAGGTATCATCTATTTCTCTAAATGTGGTGGTATAGCTGGAGCACCAGTGGGTGGTAACATCTCTAGAACTGGTTCTTGTATAGATGCATCATCACTGAGGAGGTCAACCTCAAGATCCTGATTCGAAATCCTAGATGACATACATCACATATGCATCCTAAACCTAAAGAAGATGTATGACATTCAATGACTATATCTGGAGAGCTCTCATAATTAGGACATGAAAAACACAACCAATTTCTATGTGATGCATCTACCATTATTTTCCCGGTAACAAATTTCCTCTTATAACGAGTCGAAAGGCAGGTGATCATAGTTTCGATATATGGATAAGTCATCCACCACAAGGACACTATAATCCCTATCTTGAAGGCTGAACTAAATAAACTAAATACTATTTACCCCATAACAATATCATAGTATCTATTCCTATGGTAGAGTAGAATGCCACTACAACCACTTTGTCATGATCTATCCCAATTAGGCCCTTGTTTTGGATCCCAATGGCTTATACTAGTAGGCAAGGGAATGATACTATAACTAAGTAGGTATATCACTAACATGGGGGACCAAGCCTAAAGTATCGACGCACACAAACACATATCAAAGACCATATAATTCTGAAATGCAAAACAAATGAAGGAAACCGTGCATTCATACATCTAATTCCACAACCAATGTAGACAACAAGTAATTCAATGTAAATATCACCAAATACAAGACCACCTTATTGAGTCTAAGAACTAGTCTAACTAAAAATTAAACATGGGGATTACTGTCAAGTTAAATGTAGGAAGACACCTTGGTATATACATCTCACTAAGAGCCACATGGTACTGGTCCCTCTTGGACGACATTAAAATCTCAGTCATCTACAAAAGGTGTGACTAGTTCAGGAAAATATAGTAAAGAGGTGAATATAATAATACCCAATATGACACCCCAAAACCAAAAATAATACAATGAAAAAATAATAGTCATATTTACACAGGTTTATTTCTACATCACATATAACAATAATATACATATAAAGTCAACAATGACATGACATATCTTGTTAAATTCACAATAGTAACACCATCCAAGGATTCATGATTTAATGTTCCACATAACATTCAGTTGGGAGAACACACTCGAGGAGTCAGATATAACTGACGACGTCTATCCAAGAGGTAGTGATCATTGTGTCTCTTCATTTGAAGCATATGTCAGATGTCTGAATAGATATGATACACAAAAGTTGATCACCCAAAAGGATATGGGGAATTCCAAAAAATCAATATGTATTGACCTTCTATATAAATGATCAACACCATTTTAGTGTTGGTCACAAAATACTATGAACTAAAAATAGGGAAGAATATTATAGAGGATGTCACTCTGAGCTTTAAAGATAGATTCCAACAACTACATCCTAGAGATCCTGATAAATGGATAACCATCCCCTATGTAGGATGGAATTCCATACTAACCCATAGGGAATAGGATTTTGGAGACCCTAATAAAACATGTCTATGAAACATAGTAAAAGGCCCAAAAGACCACATTGAATTTTTACACAGTGTGTACTAGTAGTATATGGTGTGTTTTAGTAGTACACGGTGTGTACTAGAAGTACACAGTGTGTAATTGAAGTACATGGTGTGTCCCATTGGAATGGTTCATGACTATGTAAATGGTCTGTGACATTGTCAATGTTAAAGTACACAACATTCCCATGGATTTGTACTACTTACCATGTCCTTGTAAATGGATCAACCCATGAATTCTGGGACTATCCATGTTTATGCAGTAATATAGGGTGTTCTCATGACCATGTACTCTAAGAAGTGTTCATGTACCCTATCAAGTATAGACCGAGCCAACCAGGATGGGTCACACAACATGTGACAGGGGTCACACACCAATTGGGTTTTAAATTCTCTCCAAAACCCTAGAAGCCACATAGAGGGTCCCACATGGTGTGTAGCTCTCAGTACACGCCTGGTTTATCAGGATTTTATAGAATCCATGTTATTCCCCCCACAAATGCTCTTGATTCCATCACCCCATATTTTGACCTCAATCTCACTTGGATCTTGTATCTATACTAACTGAACCATCCCATAGTTAACAACTAGATTCTAGTGACTAAAACAACTCTGAAATCATCCATAAATTTTTTAATCCATCACATGATTAATAACATGAATTTGGGTATCAAAAAATGTCCAATCTACTTCCACATAAGTCGTAGAACAACAATTTTATCATGCCAATCCCATATCTAACTTATTGAATCATTTCAAAAGAAAAGGGTGAGTAACATTATAATTCTCAGTGTTCTTTGAACCATTATACAATGGAAATATTCTCTCACTGATCAAAGGAATGAGGAAGAAAATAAAAATCACAACTACAATGAATTAAACTCATATAATTCATATGAATGACTCAATTCATTGATTTTAGAATTATAAATGAATATATGAAAAATTAAACATGAAGAAAGTTTCCCAAAAAAATCCCCACAGATAACATGTCCCATAAGAAGACTGGTCCACAAATTATTCAATAGGTTGATGAATTCACATTCATCATAGAAAAAGATAACATGGATATAATCCAATCAGAAAAATTTCACACCTATTGGATTTATAATGATGGAAAATATGACTAAAGGTGTGAGGGTGCGAGTAGTATGTCTAAAACTTTAATCACCAAAAAACTAGTGTTTATAAAATATTATTATATAATGGTTGTAGTGTTCTTTAGTTGAGTTTTTGTGGAAGAAAATTTAAAGAACTCAATATTTATAGTACATCAGATAAAAATGATCCAAATCCACTCTTCACTATTCTATACTCCTTAAGGATACTATTACCCACTAAGAACCTCACTATTAATGTTGTGAGAACCTTGCTTATAGGCTCCTTATTTTAATAAAACTAGAGGAACAACTTAATATTTTTATAAGAGAGTCAATATAGTCTATATCCTAACTATTGACTGGGTGTCACAACCCTATTATCATTTTGGGTATTTGAATAACCATATTAAAGAAAGAGAATATTTTGATGGGTATAAGCATAAAACAGACACAATAAATAAAAAATATAAAGATACATATTACATGAATTAAAAAAATATGTGGAAAATATTAGAATATAATAGTTTTGAAGAAAATTAAGTTCGATGATTTTTGATCACATGGATAGAGAAACTTTGAAAGATAAATTCCTTCGATGATCACTAATATAGTGCAGAAGTCACAGAAGACCAGGAACAATTTTCGAGAGAATTAAGAAATTGAATATTTATCATCAACAATATCTAATTTAATGAATCTGGAATAGAACATAATTTTATTCCTTGAAAAAATATCAAGGATAATTAAAACTGAGATCTACAACGAGCATGTACATATCTGATATCTGCATGACATAATTTAGTGAAAATCAATAGAAATAAAATGAGTGTTTCCTTTGCTTGTTAGTGCCCCACCAAATAATATATAATTATAACCAGTCTTTGTATATCTTCATGAAATATTAAAATATAACATTTAATATTTTAAGTAAATATATTATAACCAATTAATAATTTTAAATAATTGAATTAAATATATAATTTTGTAGATTATAAATACATTAAAGAATGTAGTAAAATAGAGAATGATATGAATATTATACTAAATAAAAAATGAAAATCTAATACTATTAAAATAATTTTTTAAAATATAAAAATATATTTAAGCCTAAAATAATAAATATTTTAAATAATGAACTAATCTTAATTAAATAAATTGAAATAATAAATAATAAAATTAGAAACAATCAATTTTAACATACAATGTCTTAATAAAATTATTGGCGGTAACTCATAACATAGTACTAAAAACATAGAGTGGTGGCTCATGAAATACCATAAGATAAAAGAAAATCTATACATTAAATTTGAAGAAAAAATGAAAATAACCAACCAAATAAGAATGTTCTATTCTAGTAATAAATCAAATGCTTTAGGATAGGAAATAATATTTGTACTACCCGTAGATGTCTAACATTGACTCAGGATCTACTGTTTCATTAATACAATAGTGGCTCATGAGCTATCGATGTATGATTCCGTGGTAGCTTAGTGAGAATATTTCAAAAAAAAAATAATTACCAAAATATAAACCATGAAAAGTAAATAAAACATTTAAACTAAAATAAAATACTCTAGATACATAGGGCATTCTACTTCAAAGCTATTGCGGAATCGATGATGGTACCACCTGAAAAAAAATTAGTTGAAGATTATTTTCATATATAGAATCATAAATGGATTATAATAAAATAATAATAAGAATATTATGATAATAAATCACAAAACAATATAAAATAATTTAAAATACTACAATAAACAAATGAATATGAAAAGATTATTTGGATGGTTGAATAACTAGATGCTAATGATATATATATTAAAAATGAAAAATCCAAGGGTTAAGGATAACCCAACATTGATGTCCAATGGAGAGAAACATGACCCACCTTTAACGTCTTGTAGCAGGTTACTGATCCACTATGCGTTCCAAGGGTGACTTGTGACATAACATTGGTATTTTAAAATGGATACTCAATTAAGAAGCCATTGATATTTTCTAAAGTGGAAAAACTGACCCACCATTTTTATTTTCTAATTGTGACTCATCGAGAAACCATTAGATATGAATATTCAAACCATAAGAATACTCCAAAGATAAATTTGAATGGTTAAAATCATAAAAACAATTTATATATTATTTGATCAATAAAGTATGTAATGAAATTTCAAGACTAAAGATGAAGAACCTTTATACCAGAATTTCAACCACTATCAAAAAGGTAGGATCAAGTAAAAAGAATAAAGCATGGTCAAATTACTAGTGTACAGAAGAATAATTGTTCATGTCAATTCTAGTGGATGATTAAGAAGACGATGAATAAATTACCGAGGAAATTCAAAAGCGGAGTGGGATTTGAAATAATATCATTAAGGAAAATATTATTGATCATATGGACCATGTAAAATATATACCAAAACCAACAGTGTATCCATGTTTTCAACTCGGATGAGTAGTAAAGAAAAAAATCATTATTCCACATCTAATTGAACAAGTGGTGGGAAAGGGGTACATCAAATAAAGATGTGCTGATTATTTGTTCAAATTATAACAAAATGTACAAAAAAAGTGGGTGACCTAGCCCAATCAATACTCCCATGGAGGCATGAACCATCAACCTTATTCATGAGCACCCACACAAACCACATGCACTTTGATAACAGAATACACTAGCCTTCTTGTGGGAATTCTATGGCATGATTTCCCACAAGGTTGACCCACTGGACCCCAATGTGGTTGGGATATTTTCACTTGGCTCACAACGATGACCAATATTTCATTATTTTACAAAATTAAACTAAATAAGAGATAAAAAATATAATAACATTTAAGTATCATGAAAATTAAAAGTATTAAATTATAAGGAACAATTATGTTAAATACTTATTGACAATTAAATTCACATTAGAATTAAAAATACGCGAATTTTTTAGAATTATTAATAAATTTAACTAACAAGTTGTTAACTAATTAGAAAAACTAGAATTTTTATAGATCTAATTAAAAATCATATGAATTTTTAAAAGATAATTAAAAAAATGTAGAGGTTAATTTATCAAAATAAATAAAAATTTTGACCAAATAATTTATTTTAAATTGAAATATATAATAATAATTTTATCATAGAAAACAATATTTATCAAAAAAATAATTATAAAACACCTAAAATTTTAATCTTATTGAAAGCAATGTTTAAATACAACCATAACAATATTTTATAATCAATGAACAAATAAATATAATTTTCATGAATAGAGAGATAAAATTACCTTCATATAAATGAAATGAATAATTTCTTTTATTTATGGATTTTAAAAACAAACATCCCCTCAATAGTGGAAAAAATGTTTTAGTTTTAAATAGTTTAACAAGAATTGTATTTAAAAAATTAAATAAATTTTAGAATTAATTGATTATATAAATAAATTACGAAATGAAACAAATTTCAACTAGGAAATATAAAAAAATAAATATTATCCATAGAAGATATTTTTAATAGATTAAATTTTTTTACAAGATATTCTTTTGAAAAACATAGAAGAGACTAATTATTTTTTGGGATTTCATAAGTGAATTGTTTAGAAACATATTTAGAATAATACATAGCTAGACATTATTTTAATTAACAAGAAATTGGACACTCACCCAAATTTAATTAAACATAAAATAAAGATAAATCAATAATGTTAAAACATTTTATAGAAATGTAAACATATATTCAACATTATCAAAAATAATATTTTTACTATGTAAACTAAAAAAAATTACTAGATAAATAAAAAAATGATTTATATTTATATTATGACCAAATAATTGAGTTAATCCCTATGATCATTCATTGGAAAAATTCCCATTCATTATACTTTTAAAAAATGTTATAGTTAAAGTTCCTCCTTTTTGAATGTTTAACAAAAGTAGTCTTATTCATGTCTTGTGAAAATATTTACTGACCGAAAACCTTGTTGTTACCATTTGGTTTTTCCATTAACATCATTTTATCATATAATTCTTTAAATTTTACATGAATAGAAAAATACCCATTAATATTAACAACTAAAATTTTCAATACTTTAATCTCTTTTTGAATAGTTTGAAAATTGGAATATACCTTTTCAATGGATCCAAAATCTATGTTTCATGACATTTTATTTTATTTATTTTGGTTATTACATTCATTTTCATGATTAGTTTGATAAAACAGTGTTAAAATAAATCATCTATCCAAGTATTTATAATTTAATTCTAGAATGTATTTATGTCTTTCATTTTCATCTCCCAATTTTAAAATATCACAATCAAAATTTATTTCATTTTCATCATTCTATGAAATAACGATTTTCACATTTCCATATTCCATTTTTAGTTTTTCATTTTATTTTACTAAATTATTATTTTTACATTTAAATTATATATATTTTTCAATATTTTTTAGACTTCCAATACTCAATTATTCAATCTCTTTAATAAATTATTTATCTTAAGAATTATTGTAATCAAAATAACGAAAACAATCAGAATCAATATATTTTTCATTTTAAGATATTTCATTTTGATGATAATTTTGAAGTGTTATCAGGTAGGTAATAATATAATAATTTATCTCACATGGAATACCCATCAAGGCATGATTACCTATTTTATTTTCACTTCTAGTGTCAAAACATGAGTCAAAACTATCTAAGAAGTCCCGTCATTAAAATAAATTTGGTTTTAATTTCAACGTTTTTTCTTTGTAATTATTTTAATGTTTGAGTAATTGGAAATGAAGAATTATTTGAACATTATTCATACACTAATAACATTTTTGACATGAAGAACCTTTATTATTATTTTTATTTCCATTATTGTAATAATTTTCTTTATTCCATCCATACTATATCTTTCTATAATTATTTTTTTATTAATTTGAATGGTTTCTGACTGAAGAGTTCCATATCATTCTCATATTCCTAGAACTCAGAATCAGAGGCTTTAGAGATGTCAATAATAATTTATTTAAAATCAATAACGTTTTTAGTAGAATATTGTTCAATAATATTCATAACCAATAACTCATACAACAATTGAGAGTCTTCTAGTTAATCTAATGTATATTACATAATGTTATTACTCTCGTCCCTGGCCCCTTCTTTGCATTCCAAATTTTTGGAAGAGAACTAAGAACTCTTTACACTTGAATTGTTCAAACCAAATATTATCCCGCATACCATTGGATATACTTGGGAACCAATGGAACATATGGCATATGAATTCTTCATATCCCATATTGATGTCTTGGTATTATCCTTATTCTTTTCCTAGTATGGTTCTATTTGGTTTTTTAGTAGCACAATTAGTAACTTGAAGTATCCTCCATATGTAATGAACTGTATTACTGGATGAAACCTAGAAATATACTCTTATACATATAGTATATTATAAAATATTTTCAACTTTATAATTCGAAATATATTTTATAATTTCATTACTTACCAGTGTCTCTGGATCATTTGAGGTAGAAAATATGGATTGTATATTATTTCGTACTGATCAATACTACATTTTCATAGGTATTATTACATTTATCTTTCCAGGATCCATAGTTTCTCATATCAATAAATGAAGTTTTTTATAGTATCCATCCATAATTCGAAATGAAACCTACAATAAAAAATGAAATGCTTTCATTTATTCCTTAAAATGATAATTCCATGATATCAAATAGAAAATAGATGTAAATAAGAAACCTAAAAAATCATATAGGCTAATTATGCTTTAATGAAGGTCCTAACCTATACTCCTAGTTTCCTGGTATCATATTATAGATAAAAATAAATGATTACTTATCAAATACCATCCACTAATTCCAATTATTTTTTATTATAATCATAGAAATATTAACCTACCTCTGATGCTAAATTTTTTGTATCTGAATAAAATATCTATTTACCTCTATAAGATACCAATTTTGGTTCATTATTGATGGAAAATATTACTAGAGGGGGGAGGGGTGGATATTAGGTTAAAAATTTTAAATACAAAAACAATCAGAGTTAATGAAATATTAATCTATAGTGAGTCAAATTTTATTGAGTTGAGTTTTAGTGGAAATAAATTGAAAGAACACATGATTTATAAAGCCTTAAATCATAAATATCCTATTTGTTTCTTAAATATCCTCTACTCCATGGGGACATTGAAACCACAAAGAACCTCACATTTAAATGTGTGAGAACCTTGTTTATAGACTCCACCTTTTAAACAACTCGAAGTAACAACCCAATATTTTTAAAGTATATTTATCCTTATTTTTATCATGAATATCGAATGGGAGTCAAAACCCAAACATAATTTAGGGTGGTAGAATAACTAGAGAAAATATGAACATGGTTTTGATTGGTAAAAGCATAAACCATACACATGTAATTACAAAAAAAAATAAATTGATAACAAGAATAAGATGAATACTTGGAAAAGACAAGAGGATCATAATGTTGATGATGATTATTCTTGATGATTTTTCATCACATGGATGGAATAAATTTCCAAGAATAAGTCCTTCATTGATCAAATCTAGGGTGAAGAATACATAGAATATTGAGAACATTTTTTGAGGGAAGAAGAAAATTAATGATAAACCACTATTGATCTCTTATTGAATTAATATAAAATGTAATGTGTTTTAATTCCTTGAAAAATAACCTAAATCATTAAATCTAAGATCTAATGGGTTCATGTACATATCATGTATTTTCAATACAAATGTTACTATAAATCAATAGAAATCAAATTATTGTTACCTTTGTTTGTTAAAGCTCTACTGAATAATATAGAAGTAAAATCGAAAATTATATATATTCATTAAATATTAAAATACAACAATTGATGTTTTATGTAAAAAATATTAAATATTTAAAAATTATAAAAAAATTTAAATAGGGATATAATTTCATAGACTATAGGTACAACAAAAACTATAGTAAAACAGAGTATGATATAAATATCAAACTTAATATAAATATAAAGATAGAATATTTTAAATATATTTTTACAAACTCTAAAAATTAATTTCACCATAAAATAACTATTATTTCAAAATAATATTTTATTTTAATAAAATAAATTAAAATAAAACATAAAAAATATTGAAATATAAAATTTCAACTCATGGTGGATTAATAAAACTACTACTAGTAACTCATTACTCACCCCTGAAATAAGGGGAAATAACTCATAACCTAACAATGGAGTATAGAGAAGATATAATTTCAATTTCAATAAAAAAATTGAAAACAACTAAATAAAAACTTATTCCATTCTAGTGTGTAATCAATGTCTTCAAGGGGGAAATTAAATTTTTTTTGCCATTGAAATTATAATTGAGACTCATGACCAACTGATGCATAGATCAAATGGTGGCTCATGACCCTCAATTTAATTTTTCCAATAGTTCCTTATTGAAAATATTCCCCCAAAAAAATTAAATTATATAAATTGAAATCATGAAAAGTACAAAAAATTTAATCCAAAAGAACCTACAATAGAAACTAAAGAAATTCTACTTCAAAACTACTATTAAAATAATGAAGGTGAGAATTGGAAAAAAATTTAAATATATTTTATATGAATCTAATATATTTTATGATAAACATATAATAAAAATAAAAAATAATAATAATAATCATCTGATAAGAAATAAGAAAATAAAATAAAACAACAAGAAATCTGACTGTAACCACAGGAAGATGTAATGATCATATTGAAGCTTGAAGTATTGTCTACAAAGGTTCTATAAAATAGGATTAAAATATTCACGGGGAAAGGATTAACCTCCATTTATGTCCAATGATGGGTAAAATGAACCCCCATTTATATATATAGGTAGGTCACTAACCCACCTTTTGGTTCAAATGGTTCCACATGATTCACCATTGGTATATTCCAATGGTGAATCAGTTCACCCACTATTGTTTTTTTCCAAAAAAACACAACTCACCCATTATCAGTATCTTCCAATAGTGACTCCTTAAAAACCTATAGAGAAAAAGATTCAATCCAGATGAATATCCCATGGAAGAAGATGAACTATGGGAAGACTAAAAAAAGAAGTATTAATTTATAGAGAATGGATGAAAAGAGACACAATGAACTAAGAGGAATATATTTTGAACCCATATTAAAACCTTATTCGACAATATAAATTAATGTAAAAAAATTAACAAAATGAAAAATTACTTGTGTAAAGAAGAACACAATGTTTTGGGAGTTCAAGTGGACGGTTGAAAAGATAATTAACAGGGAACCACATAAATTCAAAATTAGCATGATAGTTCAACTAAAAATGAACTTGATAAAGAGAAAGATCAGATGTCTCAGGTTGATCATATCGTATGGATATTTGTGTATCTATGTTATTAACTCAGAATAATAGTAAATAAAAAAACCATATCCCACATAAAATTTAAAAAACATTATCAGAGGGGTATATCAATCAAGATGGGTTGATTCTCCGTTTGAATTATGACCCAACATACAAACATGGTGTGCGACCGATCCCAATCCATTATCCCTACAATGTTTAACCATTTCCCTTATACATGGGACCACACATGATCTTCATTCACTATTTAATCTAGATAGACCATCCTTCTTCTTGGATTTCCCTAGTAAGATTTCCCATAAGGTAGACCCAATTCCCCCCTAATGTGTTTGAGAGTTGGTCATATGGTTCAAAAGGATGACTATTATTTATTTATTTCACAAAATTAAACATATGAAGACAATAATAATAATTAATTTTAAGTAACATTAAAAAAGTTACATCATTATAAGTATAAGTAATTAAAAAAATTTATTAACATTAAAATTCACTTGATAATTTAAAACACATGAAATTATTATGGGCATATTAAAAATTTTAATTAATATATTATAAATTAATTAACACCCAAAAGAAATTAACATTGGTAATTAAAAAACATGATAATTTTAAAATAGAATTTAATAAATTATTTCAGAAAGTAATTTATCGAAACAATCTAAAATGTCAAAGTATTTAAAACACATTGAAAAACAAACACTACCTCGATTTGGATTGATCACTAATGAAGAAAATATTCACAGCGTTTTCATTATTGAGTCTTCAAATTCAACAATAGACTGATCATGGAACCTTGATCCATTTGTCATTCATCGATGGATCTTCCACCACGCTCTCTAATAGTCCTCTACTATTTGAAGTGTTATGCAGCTAACACAAAAATTATTTCATAAAAGGGTTTGAAAATAAAAAAAATTAGGTTGTTGTATAAATTAATAAATAAAATTGTAAATTTAAATTATTTTAATCACTTTACACCTGTGATGACTTTTCATAAATTCTCAACATAGTGATAAATTTTATCTTGCACTAGTTGTAAAACATTCCTTCTAAATTCAACAGCTCCCTTACATTTCTGATCTGGGCCTCCATTTAGAAGATATTGAACATTTTCTTCAATACTATAAACACGTTCTATATAATATATTTAATATATTTCAAATATTTATTATGGGTATACAAGGCCTCAAAATTTCATGTTGTCTTTTTATATATTTTAAAAAAGAATCTATAAAATATCCATAATTATATATGGAAAATTTGAGTCATTAAAATTATGGGTATCACATTTTTTATTTACTCTTTCTCTTTTTTGTAGGTGTGTAATTTAAAAACACTAAAAATATAAAAAAACCAAACAAGACATACTTTCTCACCAACCTGTTATGAAAATTTTTCCAACCATTTTGGGGAGTCAAAAGACATGGTTTCATCTCAAAAATCTGGTGCTTTCATCATATATTTGGATAAAGAATATTGTGTCAAATCCAAAAAAATTTGAATTCTCAATTTTTGATTTGGAAACTGATTTTTCCCACCCACGAGGAACAACATTTTCTTTTATTCTAAGGACACCTATGGCCATCTTTTCAAAATGTGTGTTTTCACCCCCATTTGTGAGTCTTGAGTTGTTGGACCTTCGAGCAGCATTTCCAACTTTTGTGTGCATTAATAAAATATAGGCATTTTCTGAACCACATGAGAATCACAATAGCCAAATAGCCTCATATTTCTCTTACATTAATCCTCCTTTGGAAAGCCCCTTCGATTCTATGAAAACCAATTCTTTTATAGTCACATTACAATCCCAATCACTTTTCTCACCCAATATCAACATTTATTTTCATTGCATTATTTTTTGAAATTTATGTGTGGGGGGAATGGATTTCATTTGGGGTACCCTTTTTTGATTTCACCATGTTATCATATTCTTGAGGGAAATATTCCATTTCATTGTAGGGGAGAGGTTGTCATTCAGTACGTTTTGTGGAATGTAATGTACTTTTATTTATGTAATTTTGTAAATTTTATTGAAAAGTGTTCAATTTGTTTTAAAAAAAATCAAAAAAAAAATTAAAAAAACCAATAAAAAAAGAAGAAAAAATTGGGTTGTTTCTTCGGTAGGTCCAAAATCACTCTTCATCAACCTTTGATCTTATCATAACTACTACCATTAGGTTTTTGATGAGATCAATCATGGGTTGGGTTATGAGTGTGAGATCTTTTTCATGTTCAACTTTTGAAAAAAAGGATAAGAAAACAAAATTAAAACAAGAACACTTTTGTCATTGGGAGAAGTTTTGTGTTTTGTAAATATTTAATCTTCTCAAACCCTTTAAATTTTCTTCCACTCTTGTGTATTTCTTCACAGAATTATTCCATTTTAAATATGTTTTTTCATTTTCTTCCATGTTTCATTTCAAAAGAAATTGTGCATTTTTTTACCCATGTTGGTGTTCTACCCCTCTTCTTCTCTCTCTTGGACATTAAATTCCTACCATCCCATAGCCACAACAAAAACCCTTTAAAAATACATCTTGATTATTTTTCACTTTAGGATTGGGATTGGAAGATGAGAAATCTTACAAACTCTATGATTTTAACTTTTTTTTGGTGAATTAGTGAAGCTCTATAAATTAATTTTAACATCTTAATAAAAGTATGTTTTGTGTGCCACCATTTTCCATTTCTAAATTTGAGCATAAAAATGAATTGTTTTGGGAACATTGTTTATGTAACAAATTTTGGTGGAATTCAATATGGATGAGTGAAATTATCTAAACCTCCCCCTAGTGGGGAAAACAGAATTTTAATATTTGTTGGCGAGTGAAAATAATTTTGTAATGTTTTATATTTTTTTTTGCACATGAGGACATGAACAAGAATAATTGTGGGGGAGTTTATGTTATTAATATGTTTATAACTTTTTATGTACTCACATTACTGATTTTATATGAAATGTTCATAATTTGTGTAAAATATTAATGTTTAAATATTAATTATAATTTTTGAGCACTATTTAAATTCATCCTGATTCATGCCTATTTAATGTTTTAATAATAAATCTCACCCTACATAATACAATTTGAATGATTCTTGTTTTTTAGTGTTCCTTACTCAAATTCCAACATTTTATTACACGGAACCTTTGGCCAAATCATCCATTTGGAGGGTCATATGGTTCAAAAAAAAGACCCAAAGAAACTGTGAAGAAACTAGACTAGCCATGATGATTGAGTTACTGGTCTAAATCCAAAACCCCAAATTTTAGGAAACTCCACCATATGTTCGTGATTATTGAAAAAGAATCATGGATAAAAATTTGAAGGTCCAATAACATGAACAATGGGCCCAACTGATGCTTTGAATTCCAGCCCACCATTTCGGATAGAAATGAAAATATGAACACTATTGATGACATAGCTCATGATGTAATCACCAAATCAAGATGACATATTTCACTGTTAAAGAGGAGATATAGGCAGCCGAATGTGTTGAAGAAAGTGTTCGGATTGGATGGCATCTTCCTATTGATAAACCCATTCATATTTCATCCTTCTAAAAAGTATGGATTGAAATGGACAAATTAACATTGTTTAATCAAACGACCATAATGTTGGCTCAATAAGTCCAAATGCCTCCAAAATTTGAGATTAGTCAGACAACATTATTATCTAAAACATTGAAGAAGAAGATATCTCGAGATTTAGCTGTGTGGATGTCAAAATCCTCCATCCAAGTGGAGGGGTATTTTTTGAATGCAAACAATCCACCACCTTGGGCTCTAAATACATCCCCTCTTATCCTTTCAAAAGGGATGTAATTTCAGAGAAAAATAGGATAGTTTATAAAGACCAAGGCTCTACCAAAGGTTTTAGAGGATCTTCCATATTCATGTTTTTACTTGAGAAACCATTCCTCCTTGCTTCCTTTCATTTACTTTTGTGTTGATCATCATTTGTAATCATGTAAGTGTTTGTTTATAGTAATTCTGTTTTAATGAAAGTTTCTTCTTAAGTATCTCATATTCTCATCCACCTTATGTAGTTTAATAATCAGTTTTTTAAATATTTGAAATCAATTTAAAACCCCTTCCCTTCATTTTATTCCTCTTTCAATTGAAATTTTGTTTTTAATTCTCATTGTCATTTGTGTGAGTGTTTGACGCACCACTCTTTTCTTATCCCTTTATTTTTCTTCTCTAATTAATTTATCTTCATAATCATTATAAACATATTATTAATTATTTCAATGGATGAGTAAATCTCTCATTGGGGTTAGTTATAATTTTTTTATGTTAAAAAATTGAGGGCTTTTCCTCGATAAGTATTCATTGAATTAACATTGTGTTTGTTAGACTTAACATGTCATGGATTAATGAATTTTTTTGTTTAACGTGTGGTTTCCTTGGATTATTGGAACCATAAATACACTACCATAAACAAGATATGATTAAGATTATAAACTTATGTTAGGTTAAGGATTGTTGTAAAGCCTTATCACTTTGGAATTCCAATCAACATCAACTCGTGACATGGGTGTTAATTTAATGCAATATAAAGCAAGGCTCAAGGATATCACAAGCTTAACTATGAAATGATGAAATCACCCCAATCTTTATAATTTTTTTAAATCAATCATTGTAAATAAATAATTTCATAATCTCTTTAAAAAAACCGCACCTCCCCCCCCCCATCAGAATACAATCAACTAAAAACAATAGACTATTAAAAAGTATCATCATCGAGGATTCAACCAGAGTGCTGCTATACACATTAGCAGAGCAGCAGAACCTTGACCGGTTGATAGGAGATAATCAGACATTCTTTCAAATGACCTCCCAAAATATTACTGGAACCATCATGCATCCTATGAAAGGAATTACATGCTACCCACCTTTATAAAATTCATCAAGAACATTTATAGTTGATATATGAGTAGGTAGGGTCTCAAAGTCATTATCCACAATATAGTCCTCCCTGAATCAATATAAAATATGATTGGTGTAAACCATTGATTGTAGGTAAGATCCTTTATCTCCATACACAAAGGTTAACCACAATGAGTCCAATTTATCTAATTCCTCATTTAAAAATAGTGAATAAGATATAATGCTGAGAATATATAATACTACATTCCCCATAGTAGATGTATAGATAGTCTCAAATTCATAATCATGGAGTATGTCTATCCATCTCCTCTATCTCAAGTTAGGATATTTTTTAAAAGAGATATACTTGAGACTCTTATGGTTAGAATAGATGATAAATCTATCTTCCATGATGTAATGTTGCCACATATTTAGTGTGAATACAACCTATTCTAAATCCAGATCAAGTGGTGTGTAGTTAAACTCATTTGGCCTAAATTTTTGTGATGAATATGAAATCACTACCCACTTATACATCCAAAAAAATCACATAATCGTTCTTGATCCATCATTGAACACTATGTACTTGACCCCCTCCTCTGGTAGTATCATGATGGGAGCACTCGTCAATATCTACCTTAACTCCTGAAAATTATTATAGAGCCACTCCATCCACATTGATGAATACGCCATTTGGGTCTATGCTTTTATGGATGTTGATAACTTGGAGAAGTCATGTCACTATATCTAGTAGTATTTGACCATCCCACTGAAGCTCCACACCCCCATCACGCTCATGGGTGGTTCTCAAGCTAACAATGCCTCAACCATTGTCAGGTACAGTACCGCACCATCTAATAAGATTACATTTACTTGAAACTAAACTCCTAAATCTACAACATTCACTTATTGAGAATCTTATAAATCTAGTTATCATAGATTAAATCTAGAACCATCCTCTAGTGTCTCGTGTTTTCCCCATCGGACATCAAGTACACAAGTATATCATCGACGAATACTACCCTGAATGAGTCTGAGAAAGGATGAAATATTAGGTTCATTATTTCCATAACCACTTTTGGGGAATGTTTCACAAAAAAGGTCCACATATAGTTCTCATAGTGAAGGTAGACACATCCAAATTATACCTTTGAAATATCCTCATCATGTATTCACAATTAGTGATTTTCTGACATGAGGTAAAACATAAATAACCTTCAATCCCCAATCAACTGATCAAAGAGGTCATTGATACTCAAATGTGGATACATGTTCTTCATAGTCACCTGGTTGAAGAACAGATAGTCTAAACAAAAAATAAAGCTCATGTAAACATTCTTGGTGAACAAAAATGGGGATACACAGGGTGAAACATTAGTTAAAAACCCTTCCTCTATCAGTCCTACAACTAATCCCTCCTCTAAAGAAGCTAAAATTGATCCATATGACATTATAGCATAGATATCAGTGTCATCTCAGTGTTAAGATCAATGAAGAATTTTATCTCTAAGTGGGGAGGTAGGATAGAAAATCCCCAAGAAGGACGTTCTCATATCCATACCCCATTAAATAGAACTAGAAACTCATTTAATTCAACTCACTAATGTTAATTCTACTAAAAAGTGAGTAATCATCTTTAGAATCCTATGCATGAGTCCATCCAGTGATTTTTTGGGTTTCCTTTTCATCCATAAATAAAAACCCAGTCACATCACTACAGAACCGAAACATTCTCTACCAAAAATAGTCAATCTAGGCTTCAATTTTTGATATCTAGTCCATACATATGATTAAATAATAAGGGACCATTTATGCTACATAGATATCCCCATAGAAACTCTTCCCTCCATGAGTCAGGTAACACAATTGGTATAAGTGATTGATCAATATGTTATATACAATAGGACTCTCGAATCCTAAGGGTCATTCCAAGGGATCCACCCAAATATGTAAGTCTCGAACTAGATATTTGGTAATGAAATAACAACATGAACATGTGCCTACTAATACAATATATATGGAATAAAAGACCCATATCATACTTCATATCATTCTTGTAGCCTTTAGTTCATAAGTCTGGACCCTCTAGAGTTTCCCTCGCCACTTCCCACCAGCTCCTTAAGCCTGGTTTAGACCATATTGGGGTGGTGGTTGTTACATGTGAAAGAATTCACCACATCTATCTAGTCTACCAACTCCTATATCATGTCCTCCACCCATTATACATGTCTTCTTATACCTATATATCAACCTTGGCAGCCCATCCACTATTTCTATGTCATACTTTCCATGATTTAGAAAATCTCATGCATGGCGTCTCCTATAATCATGTGTATAGAACTACCTCTCCCTAATATGAATAGACCCATCATGTGAGACCTAAATTGTACACACATTGTCTTAGGACCTCATCCTAAAACACTTTTCATGTCCAGTTCACTGAGACTAAAGGTGGATTCCTATTTCTGGAGTCTCTACTCATGTATACTAACTGCTGACAACTACAGTCTTCAACTACTCAACCACGAACCTCTCAACTGCCAAATGTCACACTAGAACCATATAATATATAGGAATTAATGGAGGTATAATTTTTTATTGGATGTACCTATTCATTCATCAATCAATGTCCCATTACTGAAATAACTAATCATAATCAATATCCATTGAGTACCTTGATAGTTTGGTAAATGGTGAGGAATAAAAATATGATTCCATATCGTCCTACTAAAATGGTAGAAGCTCCTGGACACATATCCCCACAATATTTCTAGAGAGAACTCCACTATAAAAAGGAATTTTAACTATGACCATGCTAGTGTCACCATCATCATTCTATTGGGTCATGAGACCCCATCATAACCCCATGGATCCATGGAGAATTCTATCCACCCTGATCACCATATGATCTATTAGTGTCATGACCAGATGGAAAAATATATTCATCTCATAATTCCTATCCTCATATTCATGTAGATCAAGCTCACCTTGAAACCTTGGGGGTCAATATCATAGGAACACATGACATGAAACCAGCCTACACACCTCCTCTATTGGTTCTTTAGGTACCATTTATTTCTCTAAATGTGGTGGTGTAGTTGGAGCACCACTTGGAGGTAACATCTCTAGAACTGGTTCTTGTATAGATGCCTCACCATTGAGGGGGTCAACCTCAAGATCCTAATTTGAAAACCTAGATGACATACATCGCATATGCATCCAAAAACTAAAGAAGATGTACGACATTCAGTGAGTATATTTGGAGAGATCTCATAATTAGGACATGAAAAACACAACCCATTTCTATGTGATGCATGTACCATTATTTTCCCTGTAAAAAATTTCCTCTTATACCGAGTCGAAAGGCAGGTGATCATAGTTTCGATGTATGGATAAGTCATCCACCACAATGAAACTAGAGTCCCTAGCTTGAAAGATGAAATAAATAAACTTAATACCATTTACCACATACCAATATCACAGACTTTAGTCCTATAGTATAGTAGAATTACACTACAAACACTTTGTAATGATCCGTACAAATTAGGCCCATGTTGTGGATCCCAATGCCTTCCACCAGTAGTCAAGGGATTGATACTATAACTAAGTAGGTATATCACTAACATAGGGGACCAAGCCTAAAGTATCTACACACACAAACACATATCAAAGCCCATATAATTCTGAAACGTGAAAAAATGAAGGAGACCATGAATCCATACATCTAATTCCACATCCAATGTAGACAACAAGTAATTGAATGTAAATAGAGCCGAATACAAGACCACCATATTGAGTCTGAGAACAAGTCCAACTAAAAATTATACATGGGGATTACTATCAAGATAAATGTAGGAAGACACCTTGGTATATCCATCTCGCTAAGAGATACATGGTACTGGTCCCTCTTGGACTGCATTAAAATATCAATCATCTACACAAGGTGTAACTAATGCAGGAAAATACATTAAAGAGGTGAATATAATAATACCCAATATGACACCCCAAAACCAAAAAAAAATACAATTAAAATATAATAGTCAAATCTACACAGGTTTATTTCTACATCACATATAAAAATAATATCCATATACACTCAACAAAGACATGAAATATCTTGTTAAATTCACAATAGTAATATCATCCTAGGATTCATGATTTAATGTTCCACATAACATTCAACTAGGAGAATACACTCGAGGAGTCATATAGAACCGATGATGTCTATCCAAGAGGTTGTGATCATTGTGCCTCTTCATTTGAACCATATGTTGGATGTCTGAATAGATATGATACACATAAGTTGATCACCCCAAAGGATATGGGGAATTACAAAAAATAAATCTGTATTGGCCTTCTATATAAAGGATCAACACCCTTTTGGTGTTGGTCACAAAATACCAAGAACTAAAAATAGGGATGAAGATTATAGAGGATGTCACTCTGAGCTTAAATGATGGATTCCAACAACTCTATCCTCGACGTCCTGATAAATGGATAACCATCCTCTATGTAGGATGGAATTCTATACTAACCCATAGGGAATAGGATTTTGGAGACCCTAATAAAACATGTCTATGAAACATAGTAAAAGGTCCACAAGACCACATAGAATGTTTACACAGTGTGTACTAGTAGTATATGGTGTGTTTTAGTAGTACAAGGTGTGTAAAAGAAGTACATAGTGTGTACTAGAAGTACACAATGTGTACTTGAAGTACACAGTGTGTCCCATTGGAATGGCTCAGGACCATAAAATGGTCTATGAACTTGTCTATGCTAAAGTACACAACATTCCCATGGATTTGTACTACTTACCATGTCCTTGGAAATGGATATACCCATGAATTCAGGGACTATCCATGTTTATGCAGTAATATATGGTGTTCTCATGACCATGTACTCTAAGAAGTGTTCATGTACCCTATGAGGTACACACTGAGCCAACTAGGATGGGTCACGCAACATGTGACAGGGGTCACACACTGAGTGAGATTTAAATTTTCTCAAAAACCCTAGAAGCCACTTAGAGGGTTCCGCATGGTCTGTAGCTCTTCAGTGCATGCCTGGGATTTTCCAGAATCGATGTTATTCCCCCTAGAAATGCTCTTGATTCCATCACCTAAAATATTGACCTCAAAATCAATAGGATCTTGTATCTACACTGACTGAACCATCCCACGGTCAATAACTAGATTCATGTGACAAAAAATACTCTAAAATAATCCATAAATTTTGTCCTCCATAACATGATTAATAACATGAATTTGGGTATCCCAAAATGTCAAATCCACTTCCACATAAATCATAGAACAACGATTTTATTTTTCCAAGCCCAGATATATGATATTGAATCATTTCGAAAGAAAAGGGGGAGTAACATTTTATTTCTCGGAGTTCTTTGAACCCTTATCCAATGGAAATTTTCTCTCACTGAACAAAGGAATGAGGAAGAAAATAAAAATCACAAATACAATGAATTAAACTCAGATAATTTATATGAAATACTCAATTCATTGATTTTAAAATTAAAATTGAATATATGAAAAATTAAACATGAGGAATGTTTACCAATAAAATCCCCACAGATAACTCGTCCCACAAGAAGAATAATCCACAAATTATTAAATTGGTTGATTGATTCACACTCATCTTATAAATAGATAACATGGGAATAATCCAATTAGAAAAATTTCATACCTATTGGATTTATAATGATGGAAAATATGACTATAGGTGTGAGGGTGTGAGTAGTATGTCTAAAAATTAAATCTCAAAAAACTAGTGTTTATAAAATATTATTATATAATGGATGGAGTTTTATTTAGTTTAGTTTTTATGGAAGAAAATTTAAAGAACTCAATATTTATAGTGGATCAGATAAAAATATCCAAATCCACTCTTCAATCTTCTATAATCTTTAAGGATACTAGTACCCACTAAGAACCTCACTATTAATGTTGTGAGAACCTTGTTTATAGGATCTTGATTTTAATATAACTATAGGGACACCTTAATATTTTTATAAAAGAGTTAATATAGTATATATCCTGACTATTGACTGGGTGTCACAACCCTAATAACATTTTGGGTATTTTAATAACCATATAAAAGAAAGAGAATATTTTGATGGGAAAAAGCATAAAATAGACACAATAAATAAAAATATAAATATACATATGACATGCATTAAAAAAATATGTTGAAAATATTATAATATAATAGTTTTGAATACAATTATGTTAAATGATTGTTGATCACATGGATAGAGAAAATTTTAATGATAAAGTTCTTCAATGATCACTACTTTTGTGCAGAAGTCAAAGAAGATCAGGAACAATTTTGAGAGAAGTATAAAATTGAATATTTATCATCCACAATATCTAATTTAATGAATCTGGATTGGGACATAATTTTATTCCTTGAAAAAATATCAATTATAATTAAAACTGAGATCTACAAGGAGCATGTACATATTTGATATCTCCATGATACAATTTAGTGAAAATCAATAGAAATAAAATGAATGTTAACATGTTTGTTAGTTCCCCACCAAATAATATATAATTACAATCAGTCTTTATATATATTCATGAAATATTAAAACATAACATTTAATATTTTAAGTAAATTAATTATAATCATTTAATAATTTTAAATAATTGAATTTAATATATAATTTTGTAGATTCTAAATACATTAAATAATGCAGTAAAATAGAGAATGATATGAATATAATAATGCATGGAAAATTAAAATCTAATATTATTAAAATAATTTTTCAAAATAGAAAAAATATATTTCAGCCTAAAATAATAAATATTTTAAATAATGAACTTATTTTAATAACAAAAATTGAAATAATAAATAAAAAAATTAGAAACAAACAATTTTAACATACGGTGTCTTAATAAAATTACTAGCAGTGACTCATAACACAACAATAAAAACATAGAGCGGTGGCTCATGATATTCCATGAGAGAAAAATAAATCTATAGTTTCAATTTGAAGAAAAAATAAAAACAACCATCCAAATAAAAATATTCTATTCTAGTGAGAAATAAAATTCGTTAGGATATGAAATAATATTTGTACTACACTTAGATGTCCAAAATTGACTTAGGATCTACTGTTTCATGAAGCCAATAGTGGCTCATGAAATATCGGTGTATGACTCTATGGTAGCTCACAGAAAATATTTCAAAAAAAAAAGAAATACCAAAATATAAACCACGAAAAGTAAAAAAAACATTTAAACTAAAATAAACAACTCTAGATACATAATGAATTATACTTCAAAGCTAATGTGGAAACGATGATGGTACCACCTGAAAAAATATCAGTTGAAGATGATTCTCATATATAGAATCATAAATAGAGTATAGTAAAAAAATAATAATAATATTATGATAAGAAATAAGAAAATAAAATAAAACAATTTAAAATACTACAATAAACAAATGAATATGAAAAGATTATATGGATGGTTGAATAACTAGATATTAATGATCTATATATTAAAATTGAAAAATCCAAGGGTTAAGGATAACCCACCATTGATGTCCAATGGTAAGAAATATGACCCACCTTTAACGTCTTGTGGCAGGTTACTGATCCACTATGGGTTCCAAGGGAGACTTGTGACATAACATTAGTATTTTAAAATGGATACTCAATTCAACAGCCATTGATATTTTATAACAGTGACAAAACTAACCCACCATTTTTATTTTCTAACTTTGACTCATTAAGAAACCATTAGATATGAATATTCAAACCATAAGAATACCCCAAATATGAATATTAATGGTGAAAATCTTAAAAACAATCCATATATTATTTGATCAATAATGTATGTAATGATATGTCGAGACTAAAGATGAATAGCCTTTATACCCAAATTTCAACTACTGTCAAAAAGGGAAGATCAAGTAAAAAGAATAAAGCATGGTCAAATTACTGGTGTACAGAAGAAAAATGGTTCATGTCAATTCTAGTGGATAGTTGAGAAGACGATGAATAAATTACCGAGGAAATTCAAATGTGGAGTGGGAGTTTAAATAATATCATTAAGGAAAATATTATTGATCATATGGCCCCTGGAAAATATATACCACAACCAATAGTGTATCCATGTTTTCAACTCATATGAGTAGTAAAGAAAAAATCATTATTCCACATCTAATTGAAATAGAGGTGGGAAAGGGGTACCTAAAATATAGATGTGCTAATTATTTGTTCAAATTATAACAAAATTTACAAACATAGTGGGTGACCTAGCCCAATCAATGCTCCCATGGAGGTGTTAACCATCAACCTTATTCATGAGAATGCACACAAACCACATGAACTTTGATAATAGAATACACTAGCCTTATTTTAAGAAATCTATGGCATGCTTTCCATCGAGGTTAACCCAATGGGCCCCTATGTGGTTGGGATATTTTCACTTGGCTCACAAGGATGACCAATATTTCAATATTTTACAAAATTAAACTAAATAAGAGATAAAAAATTTAATAACATTTAAGTATCATGAAAATAAAAAGTATTAAATTATAAGGAACAATTATGTTAAAAACTTATTGACCATTAAATTCACATTAGAATTAAAAATACATGAATTTTTTAGAATTATTAATAAATTTAACTAACAATTTGTTAACTAATAATAACACTTAGAATTTTTATAGATCTAATTCAAAATCATATGAATTTTTAAAAGATAATTAAAAAAATATAGAGGGTAATTTATCAAAATAAAGTAAATGTTTCTGTGTTTAATACAATTTCAAATACGTAAAAACCCATTTTAAAAAAATTTAAAAATAAAAAATTCTAATAAATTAATAGTAAAATTTTCCCCATATTGATATTTATCAAAAAGTGTTCTAGAATTAATATATAAAATTGACTCATTTTTTAATAAAAAAAACCGTTTAAAATGAAACATATAAGTATATTGTAATAAAAGTAAATATATAGATACAATTTACAAAATAAATAAAGAATTAAAACAATATTAAGGATTAACATGTCCTTTTAAATTGAAAAATATAATAATCATTTTATTGTAGGAAACAATATTTATCAAAAAAATAATTATAAAACACCTAAAATTTCAAGCTTCTTGCACGCAATGTTTGAACACAACTGTAACAATTTTTTATAATCAATGAACAAATAAATATAATTTCCATGAATAGAGAGATAAAATTACATTCATAAAAATGAAATTAATAATTTTTTTTCGTTATGGCTTTTAAAAACAAAGATCCCCTTAATATTGGAAAAAATGTATTAGTTTTAAATAGTTTAACAAGAAATGTATTTAAAAATTATATAAATTTTAGAATTAATTTATTATATAAATAAATTAAGAAATGAAAAAATGTTTCAAATAAGAAATATGAAAAAAAAATTATTATCCACATAAGATATTTTTAATAGATTAAAATATTTTACAAGATCAGCTTTTGAAAAAAATCGAAGAGACTACTGATTTTTGAGATTTCATAAGTGAATTGTTTAGAAACATATTTAGAATAATACATATATAGACATTATTTCAATTAACAATAAATTGGAAACTCACCCAAATTTAATACAACATCAAATAAAGATAAATCAATAATGTTAAAACATTTTATAGAAAAGTAAACATATAATAAACATTATCAAAAATAAAATTTTAACTATGTAAACTAAAAAATTTTTACTAGATAAATAAAAAACTGATTGATATTTATATTATGACCAAATAATTGAGTTAATACTTGTGATAATTCATTGGAAAAATTCCCATTCATTATACTTTTAAAAAATGTTATAGTTTAAGTGCCTTCTTTTGAAAGTTTAATAAAATTAGTCTTATTCAGTTCTGGTGAAAAGATTTTATGACCCAAAACATTGTTGTTACCATTTGGTTTTTCTATTAACATCATTTTATCATATAATTCTTCACCATTTACATGAATAGAAAAATCCCTATTAATATTAACCACTACAATTTTCAATACCTTAATCTCTTTTTGAATAGTTTCAAAATTGGAATAGACCTATCAATGGATCCAAGAGCTAGGTTTCATGACATTTTATTTTATTTATTCAGGTTATTACATTCATTTTTATGATTATTTTGATCAAACAAAGCTAAAATAAATCATCTATACAAGTATTTAAAATGTAATTCTAGAATGTATTTATGTCTTTCATTTTCATCTCTCAATTTTAAAATATCACAATCAAAATTTATTTCATTTTCATCATTCTATAAAATAACAATTTTCACATTTCCACATTCCATTTTTAGTTTTTCACATTCTTTTTCTAACATCTTATTTTTACATTTAAATTATATATATTTTTCAATATTTTTTAGACTACCAAACCTCTATTATTAACTCTATTTAATAAATTATTTATCTTAACAATTCTCATAGAAAAAATAACAAAACAAATCAGAATCAATATATTTTTAAGGTTAAGATATTCCATTTTGATGATAATTTTGAGGTGTTATCAGATCGGTAAAAATAGAATCATTTATCTCACATGTAATACCCATAAAGGCATGATTATTATTTTATTTTCACTTCTGGGGTCAAAACATGAGTCAGGACTATCTAAGAAGTCACATAATTAAAATAGATCTAGTTTTAATTTCAAACTTTTTTATTTTTAATTATTTTAATGTTTGAGTAATAGGAAATGAGGAATTATTTGAACATTATTCAAACACTAATAACATTTTTGACCTGAAGCATCTTTATTCTTATTTGTATTTCCATTATTGTAATTATTTTCCTTATTCCATCCATACTATATCTTTCCATCATTATTTTTTATTAATTTGAACGGTTTCTTGCTGAATAGTTCCATCTCATTCTCACATTCCTAGAACTCAGAATCAGAGGAATTAGAGATGTCGTTAATAATTTATTTAAAATAAATAACGTTTTTAGTAGAATATTTATCAATAATATTCATAACAAATTATTAATACATTAATTGTGAGTCTGTTAGTTCATCTAATGTATATTTCTTAAACATATTACTCTCCTGGATGGCCCCTTCTTTGCATTCCAAATTTTTGGAAGAGAACTGAGAACTCTTTACACTTGATCTGTTCAGACCAAAAATTATCCCTCATACCATTGGATATACTTGGGAACCAATGGAACATATGGCATATGAATTATTCATATCACATCTTGATTTCTTGGTATTATCCTCGTTGTTTTCCTAGTGTGGTTCTATTTAGCTTTTCAGTACCACAATTAGTCACTTGAAGTATCCTCCATATGACATGAACCATCTTACTGACTGAGACATGGAAATATACTCTTATACATATAGTAAAGTATAAAATATTTTCAACATTATAGTTTGAAATATACTTTATAATTTCATTACTTACCAGTGTCTCTGTATCAATTTGAGGTAGCAAATATGGATTCTATATTATTTCATAATGATAAATACTACATTTTCTTAGGTATTATTACATTTTATCATTCCAGGATCCATAGTCTCATGTATAAATGAATGAAGTTTTGTATATTATCCATCCATAATTGGAAATGAAACCTACAATCATAAAAGAAACTCTTTCTTTTATTCCTTAGACTGATAATTCCATGATATCAGGTAGAAAATAGATGTAAATAAGAAACCTAAAAATCATATAGGCTAACTATCCTTTAAGGAAGGTCCTACCCTCTACTATCAGTTGCTTAGTATCATATTATAGATAAAAATAAATGATTACTTATCAAAGACCATCCACTGATTCCAATTACTTTTCATTATAATCGTAGAACTATTAACCTACCTCTGATACTAAATTTTTTGTATCTGAATAAAATATCTATTTACCTCCCTAATATACCAATTTTGGTTCATTATTGATGAAAAATATTACTATAGAGGGGAGGGGTGGATATTATGTTAAAAATTTTAAATATAAAAACAATCAGAGTTTATAAAATATTAATCTGTAGTGAGTCAAATGTTATTGAGTTGAGTTTTAGCAGAAATAAATTGAAATAACTCATGATTTACAAAGATTTAGATCATAAAGATCCTATTTTTTTCTTCAATATCATCTACTCTATGGGGATATTGGAACCCCAAATAACCTCACATTTAAATTTGTGAGAACCATGTTTATAGCCTCCACCTTTTAAACAACTCAAAGTAACACCCCAATATTTTTAAAGTATATTCATTCTTATTTTTATCATGAATACCGGATGGGAGTCACAACCCAAACATACTTTAGGGTGGTACAATAACTAGAGAATATACGAACATGCTTTTGATGGGTAAAAGCATAAACCATACACATGTAATTACAAAAAAATTGATAACAGGAATAAAATAAATACATGGAAAAGACAAGAGGATCAGAATGTAAATGATGATTATTCTTGATGATTTTTTATCTCATGGATAGAAAAAATTTCCATGAATATGTCCTTCATTGATCAAATTTAGGGTGAAGAATACATAGAAGATTGAGAACATTTTCTGAGAGAAGAAGAAAATTAATGATGAATGACTATTGAACTTTAATTGAATGAATATGCAATGTAAGGTATTTTAATTCCTTGAAAAAAACACCTAAATCATTAAATATAAGATCTAATGGGTTCATGTACATATCCTATATTTTAAAGACAAATCTTACTACAAATCAGTAGAAATCAAATGATTGTTACCTTTGTTTGTTAAATCCCTACTGAATAATATAGAAGTAAAATCAAGAATTATATCTATTAATTAAATATTAAAATATAAAAGTTGATGTTTTATGTAAAAAATATTAAATAATTAAAAATTATTAATCAATTTAAATATAGATATAATTTAATATAGTATTCGTACAAAAAAAACTATAGTAAAACAGAGCATGATATAAATATCAGACTTCATAGAAATATAAAGATAGAATATTTTAAAGATATTTTTACGAACACTAAAAATTAATTTCATCATAAAATAACTATTATTTTAAAACAAAAATTTATTTTTAAAAAATCAATTAAAAAAAAATTAAACATAAAATTTTAACTAATGGTGGCTTAATAAAACTACTAGTATTAACTCATTACTCACCCCTGAAATAAGGGGAAAAAACTCATAACCTACTAATATAGTATAGAGAAGATATAATTTCAATTTCAATAAAAAAATGAAAACAAATAAATAAAAACTTATTCCACTATAGTGTGTCATAAATGTCTTCATGATGGGAAATTAATTTTTTTATGCCATTGAAATTATAATTGAGACTCATGACCGACTAATTCATGAATCAAATGGTGGCTCATGACCCTTAATTGGAATTTTTCAATAGTTTCTTATTTAAAATATTCCCAAAAAAAATTTAAATTATATAAAATGAAATCATGAAATGTAATAAAATATTAATCCAAAAAATACTAATATAGAAACTAAAGAAATTCTACTTCAAAACTACTATTAAAACCATGAAGGTGAGAACTGAAATAAAATTTAAATATCTTCTATATGAATCTAATATATATGATGATAAACAAATAATAAAAAAAAAAAACAAAAAAAAATAATCATCTGATAAGAAATAAGAAAATAAAATAAAACAACAGGAAATCTGACTGTAACCGTAGGAAGATGAAATGATCATATTGAAGCTTAAAGTATTGGCTACCATGTTTTTATAAAATAAAATTAAAATAATCATGGGGAAAGGATTAACCTCCATTAATGTCCAATTATGAGTGAAATGAACCACCATTTATGTACCGAGGTAGGTCACTAACCCTCCTTTTGGTTCAAATGGTTCCCCATGACTCACCATTGGTATTTTCCAATGGTGACTAAGTTCACCCACTATTGTTAGTTTCCAAAGGAAACTCAAATCACCCATCATTAGTATCTTCCAACATTTACTCCTTAAGAAACATATAGAGAAGAAGATTGAATCCCGATGAATATCCAATGGAAGAAGATGAACTGTGTGAAGATTAAAAAAAGAGGTGTTATTTTATTGAGAATGGATAAAAAGAGACACAAAGAACTAAGAGGAATAGATTTTGAACCAGTATTGAAATCTTATTTGAAAAGGGAAAAGAATGCAAAAAAATTAACAAAATGAAAAATTACTTGTGTAATGAAGAACACAATGTTGTGGGAGTGCAAGTGGATGGATGAGAAGATAATTAACAAGGAACCACATAAATTCAAAATTAGCATGATAGTTCAACTAAAAATGAAATTGATAATAGGAAATATCAGATGTATCAGGTTGATCAAATCCTATGGACATGTGTGTATCTATGTTATTAACAAAGAATAATAGTAAATAAAAAAACCATATCCCACATAAAATTTAAAAAACATTATCGGTGGCGTATATCAATCAAGATGGGTTGATTCTCTGTTTGAATTATGACCCAACATACAAACACGGTGGGTGACCTATCCAAATCCATTATCCCTACAATAGTTCATCATTGGCCTTATACAAGGGCCCACACATGATCTGCATTCACTATGCAATCTAGATAGACAATCCTTCTTCTAGGATTCCCGTAACAAGATTTCCCATGAGGTAGACCCAATGGCCCCCCAATGTGGTTGAGAGCTAGCCATATGGTTCAAAAGGATGACCAATATTTATTTATTTTACAAAATTAAACATATAAAGACAATAATAATAATTAAATTTAAGTATCATTAAAAAAGTTACATCACTATAAGTATAAGTAATTAAAAAAATTATTGACGTTTAAATTCACTTGAGAATTTAAAACAGGTGAAATTATTAGGGAAATATTAAAAATATTAATTAGGATATTGTTAATTAATTAACACCCAAAAGAAATTAATATTGTTAATTAAAAAAACATGAGAATTTTAAAATAGAATTAAATAAATGATTTCATAGAGTAATTTATCAAAACAAACAGAAATGTCAAATTATTTAAAACACATTGAAAAACTAACACTTCCTCAATTTGGATAGATCACTGATGAAGATAATATTCACATAGTTTTCATTGTTGAGATCTTTGAATTCAACTACAACCCGACCATGAAACCTTAATCCAGTTGTCATTCATCGATGGATCTTCCACTACGCTTTCCAATAGTCCTCCTATATTTGAAGTGTTATGTAGCTAACACAGAACTTTTTTCATAAAAGGGTTTGAAAAGAAAAAAATTAGGTTGTTGCATAAATTAATAAATAAAATACTAAATTTAAATTATTTTAATCACTTTACACTTGTGATGACTTTTTCATAAATTCTCCCCATAGTCAAAAATTTTATGTTGCACTAGTTGTAAAACAGGCCTTCTAAATTCAACAGCTCCCTCACATTTCTGATCTGGGCCTCCATTTAGAAGATATTGAACATTTTCATCAAAACTATAAACACATTCTATTTAATATATTTAATATATTTCAATTATTTATTATGGGTATACTATGCCTCAAAATAATAAGGTGTTAGTGTCGTTCAAAATATTTCACATAATATTTATTTCACATCACAAATACAATTTTAGTTTGATGGGAGTAGCATTATTCATCTCAAATATTTTCATTTTAATGTAATTTTTTACGTATTTTTATTGCCATTCAAAAATGGTGTATTTACTTTTATTTTTAAAGTGATTTATCACATGATATTACTTTATTAAATTTATTCCAAAATAATTATATCTCCATGTGTAAAAATTGAAATATTTTAATGAAACATTCCATCTTCATTCACGGGATACCTTATGGATTGTTCTGAGATTGTTTTTTATGAAACCGGTCCCTTTTTCAAGGCCTAATTACACACTGATTTAGGTATAAATGTTTTTTTATTATAATGGATCACATATAAATATATATTATTTTATAATTATGTTTAGGGTCTGATATATCCCTCAAATGTATTATTTATGATTTCATATCAAATGAGATGATAAAGATTTGTTTAAAAATGATGTCTGCATCATTGTTTACATTTTTTTGTGAAAGTGATGTGGGTGGATTTTTTAAAATGTTTATTGTGAGAATGTGATACCAGTAGAATTTTTAAGAATTTTTGTGTGTGAATATAATGATTTTATAATTTTTCTACGATTATTTGTGTGAATGTGAGGTGGGTTTGTTTCTTAACATATTTTTTTGTAAACATTTTGTAGGTAGTTGTGCTACGATATTTGTTATGTGATTGTGACAAGGGGATATTTTTTCATTATCATGTTATGTAAACATGAAGCACATAGAATTCTTTTATAGGGTTGTCTTGTGAATTTGGTTCAAACATCATCATTCAAATGTTGTGTGAATGTGATATAGGGATCTAGGCCACCATTACTTTTTATGCTTATGTTTTTATTATAATTTATTGTAATTATATATATAAATAACATTACATATTTTCATATGCCTATGAATATGCCCCTTGGATCGTCTTTTTTGTCTCACACACTATTACTGCATCATATGTTTATTCTTTTTAGATTATATATCATTTTACAGTAAAAGGTGTAATAATTTTATTACACCATGTTATTTTTAAAACCTTTTTTCTCCAATTATCATGATTTATCTTATGATTATAATCTTACCCTTGATTTCATATTGATAAGTTATACCATAATGAGAACTTGAGTTGACCCCATTCTATAATTTTCTTTCCCTATAAAATGAAATTTTGAACTATTTTGTATGTAATATTTAAATATAAATTCTATTTGGGATATTTGGAAGGAATACAAAGGAAATATTATTATTTTGGATAAAATGTACATTTGATGAAAAAATAATTTTTATTTAATTCTCAAATACTCTAGACCACCCATTCATGGGATTGTGTGATTATTTATGAGATATAATTTTTAACTTATGGAAATTATGTAAAATAATCATATGTTTAGATTGGGACTTCTCACTTTGTATCAATTTTAGGGTTTGGAGAATTTGTTTCTAGCACTAGATGTTGGAGTGCAGGTCTAGGTAGCCTCAATATGTAATTTTTGAATGAAATAAATATATAATAATTAATTAAAAATATTCCATTTATAATAATATGAATTTATCTTTGGTAAATATTAATAATATTTTTATTTTTATTTTTATATAATGATTTCATGTGTTTATAAAAATCCAATTATAATTCTCACAATAATGGATTCATAAAATTTAATTTTTAACAAATTAATATTTAATTAATATTTTTTGATTAAAACATTTAAGTTAAAAAGTGATATTTTTGAATGAATTGTTTTTATAAGTGTTAGATATTTTTATATTAATATTTTAAATTGAAAAATTTTACCAGAATATTATTAAAATGAAAAAATTCATATATGTAACCAAAATTAAATTAGCTCAAATTATTTAGTAATAAATATTATAAAATATTATGCAAACAAAATTTTTCTAATTACATTTTTTGATAAAAACTGTATTTTCTATATATTTTCAATTTTCATTTTAAAGATAATTTTCTAAAAATTAGAATTTTATTTAAATAAAAATGATAAAAATTTTGGAATCTCAAAAAAATATTTATATATGAGGTTTCATATTATATTTTATTTAGAAAATTTATTGCCATAGTAAATAATTAAACAAGGTAAAAAAAACATACATTAACATGGAATAATTTTTTTCTAATTTGACTAATATTTATACATTTTTTGATTTTATTATATGTTTGGAGGGGAAATCCTAAATTTCTCACCATAATTTTTATACTAAACTCACATAACACCCATGTGGGTCTATTTTTATCCTTCACCAAACTGATGTTTTCAATGAAATGACAAATATTTTTTACTATAAAAGTATATCTCATCCACTCTATCCAACAAAGTAATATTCTTTGGTTGAATTATTAATTATTTTAAATTTTTTTCCTATTATAATGACTTCATATATTTTATGTATCATCTTTTCCAATGAAATAGGTTCAAATCCTTTATTCCAATGGATCCCATTTTATGAATAAAAAATCTATCTATGTAAGTATCTAGTTATTCTATATCCTATTCTATTAAAAACTTGCATTAAATACAAATAAATATACTTCTATAAAGTAATGATGTTTTATATACATCAATATGATTCAATTAATATGATATATCTATTATATAACTATAAACTCGAACTCATTAATTTATATAACATGTAATTTTTTGGGACAGTTTTACCACCTCCATTATTGATACTATACTAATACCATAATTTTCATTAGTATTAAGATTAAATAAATAAATAATTGAAAATTAATTTATTAACGACCAATTTATGGAATTATTTTGACTCTAAAAGTGCGATAACAAATAAATTAGAAATATATTATAACTCTTGGTTTTCAATAAAATTATATGAAGCATGCTCCTCCTAAATTTCATTATATCCAACCATACCCATATTATCCACAAAATGAAAAAGGGACTATATAAAACATTTTATTATTATGATTCCAATATCTAGTTTACACTTTTAATGATTCAAAAGTAATTAAAGATCTATGACTGATAACCTAATTAGTAAACTCATACAAAATAATCAAAACAACTAACACAAGATGATCACAATATTATATAACCAACATATATATATTTGTAACAATTTAAAATAATTTAAAGGTTTATAAGGTAATATTTGCGAATAAGGTGTTAAAATAATTTATTATAATGATTATGTTTATTATATGAGATGTTAAATCACTTTTGTGGATATATACTATAAAGGAAAGAATTTATTATAAAATTTGACCTAAAATCGATATTATTTGTGCACAAATTTTCATTTGGGGATTATATGTGTTCATTTTATCCAAAATGAAATATATTTATATATGTTATGGTTAATTTTGGGTTCTACATGTATTCATACCATTTTCCCATAATTTTTATGTAATCCACAAATAATAATTATTGTAAGTACAACTAACCCTATCCCTTATATTAGATGAGGAATACTAATTCTTTAGCACCATGTATTTTATATAAATTTAATGATTTAGTTATTCATTTACAACTGATTCCTTAATTTTAGTTATTTATAAAGTTTATATTCATTCCATTAGGATAAAACAAATCTTTTTGAGGTTATCCATATAATAGCATTCTCACATTGGGTTCATAAGTTATCGTTACTGATAGTGTACTATATATTTACATGGTCGTAAAGTAACTTTTATTTAAATTAAAAAACCCCATATGAAATTTTCTTTATGAGATACATTTTTTATAAAAATTTATCACTATGTAGTATATATCTACTGTAATGTTCACTAAATTTTTTCAATTATATTATAATTTGTTTTTCATCTATGTAAATATCCCTTAGTGTTTATTATGATTCAACAAATATATGTTCTAATTGGAAAAATGATAGTTTTTCCCAAGTTGATTTATTATATTTCATTTTAATTGTTTTTATGAAACACATTTCACTCCCATGGGTTAACTATGAAATTATGTAATTATGGATGATAACTTGTTAAGCACTTATTGAATGGTTTTACTTTTGTAACAATGGGAAAATAATTATATACCATCCAATGAAATGAATGAATCATTATATCTCATGAGATATTATGTTTGGGAGTAGAGGTGAACCTAATTAATGATGATTATTTCAATGTTGAGTGAATCTATTCCACTAAGGGAAAATTTACACTATTTAATGTGGTACATTATAATGACCCTTTACATATGAAACGGTTTTTTATTATTATACATGAACAAAATTATTATGTTATGGTTCAAAACTCATAATTACTATAAAATGTTCCTAAATTCATAATTCTTATTGTATATGACATGAAATCATCCTTAGTACCTGATTTTTTTATAATCCATTTATTGTGTTTGATGTTTTATGTTATGTTCATTTAAATCGAATATTTTCTCATGAATAATTGTTTATCTTATTCTAACATATGTTTTTTGGACTAATATATATTATTTTTAACTATTACTGAGTGTGTAAGCACACTATTTCTTATGTTTTAATTCCACAATGCTTGGGGAATAATAAAACATATTATATGTATATAGGGGGATAATCAATTATTGGAATTTGTAGAAATTTTTAGTGTGTTTTAAAATAAGTATTTATAAATATAATCTCTATAAAAACTAAAAAATTGGGTTATAAAGTGTAATTTATTGATAGATATAATATATATTCATGAAAAATTATGTATTATATATTTTTATTATGGTTGAGTCATCATATATTGTATCAATGTTTTATTTATATAATTGTTGCAAAAAGAAAATACATTGAACGAGGATTGAGTGTCACAGGACACACTAAAATTAATATCGGATGATACTAAACTATCATTATTTAAATTAATACGATATAGGTAAAGATATCATTCAATAATTTTTATTATCATGTGAATTTTTTATGGGTAAAATTATTTAATACTCTCAAAATATTCTTTATTATAGTAAATTATTAGATCAACAATCAAATATTAACATTTAATTTTTCTTATTCACTCACAAAAATTAAGTGTTAGATCTTATTATACTCATACGAACTCCTTGTTATCTAGAATGTATTATAGATTTATTATTTCATCACCCGAATGGATTTTCTGATGACCCAACCATAACATAAATATATATTACATCATTGTACATTATTATTCATTACATATAACCATAATTTACTCACTAATAAGATACAGGTTTATGTATGTTGAGAATATATTCATAATCAATCGATTTTTCAAAAATTATTCCACATATCCCAAAAATAAAATTATCACTTGATATAATTATAGAAATATCCTAAAAATTACTCTTCTACGAAACATAGGAAAAGGGAAATTTAACAAAGAGATAGATAAGATGGTGATAAAGGGGTTAACATGAGAAAAATCAATCTACATTTATATATGAGCATAAAATTTACATTTGAGTGTTATAAAAAATCATGATGTGTGAAAAATACATAAGTAAATAATAAGTATGGAACCATGGATCATATTACATGAATCACAATAATAGTATTTCAACACTAAATACAAAATGATTGATTGTAATTCCGGATCCCAGGTCGATTTTAATGTTCTATTAAAATATATGATAAAAATGTTTCATAATATACGTTTTTTTGATAATGAACGTGGAAAGTATATAAATAAAAAAATTTGTTATGTCAATTATCACTGAAAATACCATGATAACATAGTGTAAAGAGTCCAATATATCATTGGTTTCACATCCATTTTATATTGTCACTATGGAAACATTTCTATATTTAACCGGATTTATTCCCCATCTAGAGAAAAATAGTGGATTGTGTCCCATATCTGATTGAGTTCACTCACCATTCCTTAAATGTTGTCTCATGAGATATATATTATTACTAAATAAAGTGGTGGTGTTTTTATCATTAGGTTCACAACTCACATAATTGAAAAACTATACATATTTATTCCACATAATCATGTTAACATTCATAATTTCATCACATATTAATGATCTCATTCAAAATAAATAGTTTTCTTAAAAAATATCATAAAACCTGATCAAAATAAATATAATGAAATATATGGGATTATTAATTTATTATATTCCTTTACAAATATAACAAACCTTAAAAGATCTTAACATAGTTGAAATAAATTATATGATCATTATAATATTTATTTGAAAATTAAAAATAAATTTACATTAATTTATTATAGGGAAGTAATTTATAAACTATATTTTGATAAAATAAAAGGGTAATTAAATAAATATACTTTGAGGAACCTAGAAAAATTGAATAGATTGTTTATAAAAAATTAATGTAAATAATGAGATAATGTAACCATGTGTATATCATATAATAATATTCATTTCACAAATTTTAATTAAAATTATAATAAAATTGATAATAAAATTATGTTATCATATTGTAAGATACATGGTTTTTTACAAGATAGTGATAATTTTAATATTTATGTAATTAATTTGCTTTAAAAAAAATTAATGAGTTTACTGGAGTTTCAAGGGTGTATGGGTCCTGTTCGGAGACCTTTTTCTTAGTTTTTGGAAGAGTAATCATAGATGCACAATTACTACTAATTTTGCAAGGTGTTTTAGTAAGAATAAGAGGGAAACATGATTTCCCCTGACCGTATAACCCATTCCATATTCCCATATGGAGGATCTATAATATTTAACAAATACAAAAAGTATGGTTTTCACATATTTTCCCTAATCAATCTTCTTAAACTGAGTGAGGTCCCCACTTATATAGTAAAGGGCACACAGTTGACACATATTTAGTCCAATCATTCAGCAAAAATATAATATACCATCAATTTGGGTAAAATTAATATTTCTCCTTAAAAATTATTATATCAAATGATCAATTTTTCATCCTCATTCCATCATATAGTTTCTCATTCCCTTTTGAGAGATCTTAAACCTTGAGCAAGACATTGATGAGGTTTATCCATTCGATGTATGATTCAAGAATAGTTAATCTTGTTGTTTATCCACTGGTGTGTTCATCATTCTATAGGATACATTATTCATATTTATTCATTTGCATGGTTCTATTTTTCTTCATGCTAAAATTCCATATTTCCAGGTTTTTCTTATATTCTTCCACTTTCTACCAATTCTGGTCGAGTTAGTAGCTGACACTAGATGAGTGTTCTACCATGGTAATGTGGTAGTCTATATTTTCCTTTTCCCTCAATGTATTTTTATTTTATAGATTATTTCCATTGTGCAACACATGTTACATTGCAGGAGTTGGTCCAATATTAATTGAATGACTTGGGTAAATTAATAGAACCATTTTACATCTCTCCCATAGCACCAGGTGATGTTTGAAGGTTTTAAATCCTAACTTGAACCACCATTTGAGTGTGTTCATGTATCTTACCATGATATAAAACCCTATTGGGTTTTATGAGCTATACCGTTTCCAAAGGAGAATTAATTAACTAATTGAGTTATGAGGACAATGATTATTCCTACTTTCAATTTGAATTCATTTTCTAAAAATGGTTTAATGTATGAAATTTAAATGTTTGGAGTGAGTTGGATGAAATCATGTATTGTGTATGAATATAAAACGTATTATTAAATGGGTTAAATAATAAAGAGAATAATTAACAAATTCAACTGTATTTCATTATGTGAACATGTTGATGATGGATGGATTAGTATATCGCAAGGTACTGACATAGATTCCATGGTCATTAAATCTCCATGGATCCATATTACTTTTGATACCATGGAAATTTCTACTTATTGGATTTGGATTAATTTGGATTCCATGTACATTTATTCTCTATGCATTTAGATAACATTTTATGTCTTGGACATTTCTACTCGTTGGACCTGGCCATGGGGGTATGGCACCTGAATACCTAAAATAGACTGTGGATTACATATTTAACATGATTTATAGTTAGTAGTGTTTGTATTTTATTTTTTATAGTGATACATTAATGGATGGACAATATCACATTTACTACATTATTCTTATATCCTGCACACTACTTCAGAAAATATAAAAAAACTAGACTTGTTATTTTCACCATCAGTGGTGGCCTAATGAGTGTTATCTCACACCCTATTCGGGCCTCTGTTGGGTACCCATACATAATTCATCGATATAGGTAGGGAATGGGGAAAGTTACCACTTTACAATTCATGATTGATTGTGTATATAAGTGGGGGACCATATCATTTAGCTTCGGGTCACAGTCATATTTAGAGATAGTCATTTTTTCCTTTTTTTACTTTTGACCCATGCATTATACTGGATGACTCTCAAAACATATTTCATTCATTTTTATAGACTCATGACATATTCATCATGTTATATTTTATATTTCCTCATATTTGTTATCTATACTATTTGGATGATCTAACACCACAATTAATTAATATTATATATTTCTTTCAATATTTATCTATTATGAAACTAGTATGTGACTCTGATAATGAGTGTATAATCTCCCTAAAGTATTACCTTTTACCCTTTTTCTTTGTTGAAATCCTCTGGTGTTTGAGGAGGTGTGTTTGAGTCTCTGTGACCTACCAACTCAGGGAATCATTTGGTTGCCCCTGGCTCGTGATGTTACAAAGTGGTATCAGATCAATTTTATTATATCTAGTATTATTATATGGTAATATTTTATAGAATATTTGGAATTTCCAGACTTTCATAATGATCTATTACTGGGAGTAGCCAACCCATATACAGGAAAAATCAAAATTACTGGGATTGGGATATCATGTTTTTTATTTTTATCAATACAACTAGTTTGAATCAACCATTGGGTGAAGTACATGATATGTGATGTACTTATTATTATGATTGAGGGTGTCACATAATCCTTGAACTGATATGGACTAGTATCATTGTTCCCCAATTATTTTTTGAATATAGTAATTTCACATACCATTAATATGACATGTCATGTAGGATTCAATTCTTAACTGTGTGACATTATTATGTGTTACTTCCTTGATATAAATGCAATTTTACTAATATTTTTTATTTGAGAATAATAAACATAATTGGTTATTATAGTTCCTGCATTATCCTAATAGTATTTTCCTACATAGATTAATTTATACACCTCATGTAGTTAATTATGGAATGTTGAGAGAAATACCATTGGTTGCACGGATGGAACATGTTATGGTTTTGATTAAAAGGATTTCATAGTTCAATTTATATATAATTCAACCATTTGAGGTGAACCATAAAACAAATAATTTAAATGATTTTAAATTTTATAGTGGAAAGTTTGCTATTAAATAGAGTTTTCAATTGTATCTTAAAGGTTTATTCTTCTATATATTAAAATCGAAATTCCATATACCAATACCCATGCATTGAAAAAATTATATTAACCTATAACTGACCATATTAGTGGGCAGTAGGAAGTGTGTCTAGTGTTATCTACAATCATTCATATTACTGTGTTCTAGAATTATGTGTAGGTAGAGGGTTGGGTCTTTGAAATAGGAAGGATTATACATGTCCTTCATTTATATTTGTAATATGCATGTTACATAATATTTTTTTTAAACCATTTTTTCGAATGTTTAGATATATTCTACCACGTAGAAATCTAATTATTCTCTAGGATAGAGGAAATGACCATGCTCTAGAGGTGGTGGGCCCAGATCCTCCATTAGAAACTCAAGTAGTGCCACTTATTGCACTTCCTGTTGACCCTGATATGGGTTCTATGTGTAAGTTTTGATATGGTTTCCAATTATTTATGAAAAAAATTCATGGATCCCTACACCCAAAAATGTTTATGGTTGTGCTGACATATATTTCAGAATAGTATCATCCATCCTCTTTCTTGGGGGACAGTGGTATACATGTTGTTGTGTTGTGGATTGAGAATATTATTTCAATATTCGAACATATGTATGCTTTTTTGGACTAGAGAGTCAATATCGTGATTTATATTATTTGAAGCCACTAATATTTGGTGGCATGTTTTGAATTAGGATGACTGGATTCGAGATATGGTTTTGGTGGATTTAAAAACAATATATTATGAATTCTTATATCTTGAGACTTCTAGAGATGAATGTGAAAATGATTTTATGTATCTGGAGAATGGATCTATGACCATTATGAATTAATCATCCATCATTATAAGTAATATTTGATTTTAGCCTTTCCATCTTATTGAAGATCTATCTAGGTTGAGATGTTTTGATGAAGGCCAGAATATTTTCATTCTATAATTGGTGACTGTATTTTCATTGAAAAAGTAATTGAAATTGTAAATAAAATTATTATTTCTAAACATAACTTTATGGAAGTTTGGGGGCCCAGATCAGGTAGTCATTCTTCTCGACGTAGTGGGTTAGTGTTAGGTGGATGAAGGCAAAACTCTTAGACTTATACTGATGGGAATACCTACCATGGTGTGAGTCATTTTAGTTCTATATTTTTTAAATAGTGTAGAAGGTGAGGAAAAATGATGATCCAGTGTGCTAGAAACCCAATTGAATGTCGAGATTATGACATGAAGGTCCATATATAGCTTTATTATAGTACCTTCCCTCCAACTTCCACTGAGAGGGGGAAAATGACTCTAAGTTATAGGAAAGGATTCACTACTCAATGTCATGACATGATATGTAATACTAGTGGTCATTCCTGAAAAGGGGGTGGTCATGGATGAGGGATACTGACAATAGTTTCAACTCAAATACAGAGAGGGCCTACTCAGGGTAGTTAGCCTATGTCTTTGGGCCATTGTTCAGGATATATATATTCAGTGTAGACTATAGACGATGATAATACTAACGTGATATGTACAGTCAGAGGTATAATCATAGTAGTTTCCACTCTAGTATCTACTCTTTTCATTATAGGTGGTTCATATTAATTCATATTTGTACCTATTGTGGGGATCCTTGGACTGGATGTGTAGTTTTCTAAAAGAATTAGGAAATTTGGTACCCCATTGAGAATTTTATTCGATAATATATTCCAGTGAAAGGAATTACCCATTGAGATAGGTTGGTGTCATTTCATATAGAATATCATTATTTTCAAGATTCTGAGATTTGATTTCATACTCATAATGGATTTGGTGGTTCATTATGACTTCCATGCCAATTTCTATATCTTAAGGGTATCATTCACGTAATCATAGGGAAAGAGGTATATCCACAATGGTGACTGGGATGTCTAGGTTGGTAGATCCAAATCACAATATATTGGCCAATGTGGAATGAAATCCTAGATTTCAATCCTTCATAAATATTTTTAAGGAATGTGAAAGGATGAATTAACATCACCAGCAGATCATTTCAGTTATGTATTCATAGACAACATTTTTTGTTTACCACCTAAGTGAGATGTGTAGTTCCCCCTTGTCCTGGTTCTAGGAGCTGCACCAATATCATATCCTCCTTATAGGATGTAATCTACTTTGATGCAAGAGATTAAAAGACATCTAGATGGGTTATATTTAAAGGGTTCTATATGAACAAAAAAATTTGATGGGGTATTCCACTCTTTTCTACAATATCATGTATGGAAACGTCAGTATATGTGTTGATTTATAAAAATTAAACGTGTTCTTGGTTAAGAATCTCTATACTTTACCCTGTATTGACATCCTCTTTTACCATATTCAAGGAGATTAGGATTTAAAAAATGGGTTGAGGATAGGTTATCACCATTTATATGTCAGGTTTATTGATATACATCAAAAAAATTCGTATCAGGAACATAATTTATGGGTATCTTGTTATGATGGTTGGGTACCAGGATACGTTAGTAGTTTTCTGATATTTGATGAATTGGGTTTTATACCATTATTTGGACTCATTCATATTAGATGTTTTTTGGATGAAATCTTAGAGTATTCTGAGACATTATAGGATCATTTAAAACACATATAAATTATTCTGAATACCATAGGGGAACATAGGTTCTATTCCAATATCACATAATGTCATTTTTATATAGATAATGTTCAACTATTGGGTAACATAATCTCAGAGATAGGAGTATCGGTAGACACTAAGAAGGTGACTGATGTGATTTATTGGGATCTTCCCAAGAATTTATTTTATATTTTTAGATTCTTGTGATTGGATTGTTATTACAGGTGCTTAATCCATGAATTTTTAATATATATTAATGCCTCTAATGACTCTAAACAAGACAGTGGTGAAATTTATATTATATGTTACACCTGAAAAGTATTTTTCAGAGATTAAGGGTAGGTTGAATTCAGTTCGAATCCTAATTCTTTCAAATCTAGACAAAGATATATTGTTTACTATAATGCATCAAGAATCGGGCGGGGATCCATACTGATGCAAAGGGATAGATTCATGGTGTATGGGTCTCAGTATATGGGGAATTATGAGATTAATTAACATACTCATGTTTCTGAGTTGGATGCCATGGTTCAATCATTACATTATTGGAGGTACAACTTTTTGGGAGATCATTTTGATTTTTTTATAAATACCAAAAAGTACTCATCTAGATATTAATGTAGTGTGACTTTAAACTTTGAGAGAGAAGGTGGGTTGAGTATCTCTAATAATTTGATTTGGAGATTTCTTAAATTTTTTTTAATGGAAATGTAGTAGCGGACACTATGAGCCATTTGAATCCAAAAAATTGTTCTAGAGGTCAGTAGTGAATATAAATTGATGATAATATTCTTTCTGATTTACTTGGATGCGCATGATAGTCATGGTAAGACTTTTCTCACATCCATGGTGGTTACTTCCACTATTCATGATAGGGTGAGGATGAGGTAGTTTTTATATAATAGGGTATTATTCCTATGGGAGGTTATGGAAGGTGAGGACCGACCACCAAGTTGAAACATTGGTGAGGATGAAATTTTACATATTCATGGGTGTGTATGGTTACAAGCTGACATCGAGGAGGATCTAATACAAGAATTTCATTACTAATATTGGGAAGTACTGTTGAGTCAATAAGGTTTTCCTTATGACTTTTCCATTCCTTCATGTTTTGAAAATCACAAACACCTTATCTTAAGGAAAATATTATTTTACCCTTTGTTTCATTTTCTTAAGGAAAATTTCCTTCCCCAAGGAAATTTATCCTTACATTGTTTTCATTGTTCACTAATTTTTTTTTTCTAAGTGTAAAATTCAGATTGTAACTAAAAATCCTCAGAATCGTATAATAATTAGATAGGAAGCATTCTATTTAAGACTACGAACTTCTACTAGTTCGACTCCGAACCTCTATGAGTTCGACTTCGAACATCTATGAGTTCGACTCTGAACTTCTACTAGTTTGACTCCGAACTTCTACAAGTTTGACTACGAACTTCTATGAGTTCGACTCCAAACTCTCTAAGTTTAGGTTCTGAATTCCTATGAATCTAGACTCTATATATCCTAGAAATTCAGACTCCAGAAGTCTATAGAATTAAGGTTATTAATTCCTACAAATCAAAATCTGAATATCTCTTTATTATAAACTCCGAATTCTATTTTTAGTTAGACTACGAACTTTCATACTTTTCTTAATTTTTGAACTTTTATTTACTTTCATTCTGAACATTAGTTTTACTTATGATTACACTTGTTCTAATATAAAATGATGTCGTGCCTTCAGTTATCAACTAACCGTTGGTTGAGTGGCACGTGTACAGGTCCCTCCGAAATTCAAGGAGAAATATGACAGTTAGAGGACAGAGCCGACTGTTGGAGCTTCACCTATAAATAGGATATCATTTCAAAAGAAGCAACAACTTTGAAAACACTTGAAACATCTTTGAAATTGGTTCTTACATGTTTTTGAAGTGATATCTAGAGAGAGAGAGGCTCTTATCAACTCTCAATCTTCATGCAGAAAGCTTGAAAAAAAATTCAAACTTTGCATTGTCCATACTTGCTTCGTGTGACTCTGATTTTTGCTCATTATAATCGAGGGCTTCTGGGGATATGAAGACAGAGGTGGCGACTACCTGATAGCTGAGGGCTTGTGAGGATAGTAAGATAGACTCTGATCTTCGTATTGAGGGCTTACCCTGGTGTGGGTAAGATAGACTTGCTTGAATGTATAAATCAAGGGGCCTCTTATCTAGGGTTTTTGGATACCCTCCTCTTTGGGTTAAAAGATTTTATACTTGTTACTTGTAGTTTTAATAATTTTTTTTCCACTATGCATTTTGTATTGTTAAGGAAAGTATAACTATCCTATACATCTTTACTCTTGTACTCTGATATAGATTCTACACGCTTTAAGGTAGAATCTTCATCCTTATAAACTTTAGTTAAGTTTCATTTCCAGAATAACTTTTCTGGAATTTAGCAAGTAATTAAAACTTAGAGGTCTTGTGAATTATCTTGTTTAACCTTGTTAAACATAACCATCTTCAAAATTTCCTTAGGGAATTTTTAAAAGGTACAATTCACCCCCCTCTTGTATCTGAGAATCTCATTCTTATTTTTATCCTACATTTGGTATAATAGTGTATATCATACTCAGACATACCATCCTAACAAGTACATCCAGAATTTTATAATATGTATCAGGATTTATACTTCTAGTATCTGTGTCCTCGTATAAAATTGGAAATAGAATCATTTTCCACTAGGTGTTACATTTATCAACAAGTAAATTTGAAATAGTATAGGCTTGGGGGATCTAAGAGTGGTTACCAATTCCTGAGTGGAAATAGGATTATGTTGCAATAGATATTGTGACCGAGTAGATGAGGTAATCCCAAGTTAGTGATTCTATATCAAACATTGTGGATAGGATGATGAGGGTCACCCACTTCTTTCCATCCTGGGTGGCCTTATTATTAGATAAGCATGGTGGACTTGAAATAAATTAGATTTTCCTCATACCATTATATTAGATAGGGATACTCTCAATTTTAGAAAGTATTATAGAGTTCATTGGGTACAGAAGTTCATTTGGGGATGACATAACACCCTCAAACTAATGACTCTTCAAAGAACATAATACAAGGTGTAGAAGAAATTATTAGATCTTGTGTCCACAATTATTGGGACTCTTTAGAGAGGCATATTCTCATTGTCAAATTATACAAAAAAATAGATATCAAGAGACAATACAGATGAATAATTATAAGGATTTATATAGTAGGTAATGCTGATCACCTATATATTGGCTAGCGGTAGAAGAGGAAAAAATTCTTGGACCACATCTAGTTAATGATACTTTATAGAAATTTAAACTTATTGAGAAAATGATGGTGCCAACATAGTCCAAACAGAAATCATATAATGATCATCGTTGATGACCTCTTGAGATTGTGGTTAGGGTTCATTCCTTTTTACATATCACACTATGGCTAGGGAAAATACAGATTCCTATATAGGTTATAATTTTCCCAAGATATTTTAGGATTTTTTTGGTTTTTGGAGATATTCGGGCCATAGACTATTGTTTGTAGTTTCCTCAAGGGTATCGATCCACGAACAACATCATCAATGTATCTCATCTATGATGTTATCACCCAGGCCCATATGATACTATTTAGCTAGATAAATTTGAGTTATAGGTAGATGATAACTTTGAGAATAATCATATATTTATCTTTTATAGGGGTACAAAATATCTATGTGGATGGTCAGTTCTATTAGTTTAGGTTCTGTTGAAGAAAAACCATGTGTAGGATGAGACATAGAAGTGAAGAGGTAGATTTAGTTGATTAGTGGCCAAAACTATATCAGATTCTTAACCACCCTCAGATGATAATCTCGTGGGTGAGTTTTCCTAAGAGGTGGTTATTGTAAGATCTTTGGTTTCATTATGATGTATTAAAGTTTTTATTTTATTTTAATTTATTTTTTCTTGGAATAATGTGAGTGAAAAATGAGTATACTATAGTTTTAGGGGTGGTTATGGTTTGTTTTGATCCAATAAGGTCAATTTTTGGAAGAAGATTTTGGGATTCATAGTTAGTACTTACCATCTAGTGTGTTTTTAAAAGAAGAAGAGGGCCACACAGTTTTCCCTAATTGTGTGACACATGTCCCATGCTTGGGTGGGGAAATACAATTGTTTATAGAGACATAATGCATGGCTTCTAAATAGTTTTTCCAAAATGTGTACATGAACCATGTGAGATACATCCATAGATATTTAAGAGAATAAAATTGGTGGATTGTTTGGAAAACCATTTTCCAACTATGTGATCCGTTTTATTTTTGTAAAAGACCATTTTTCCTTAAAAATTATTACAATCACAGAACATTTTTCACTCCCCATGGAAATATGAGTCTTCTGCTTCCCCATTGAGATCTTTAAAGTATTGTGTGAGGATATGATGAAGTTTTTTCATGTGATTTCTAATTCACATACCATTTGTATCATTTTATAGCCATCAATGATTTCAGCATTCTTTTACCCCCTTTTATTATTTTTTGTTATTTCAACAGTTCTATATTAGTGTATGATAATATTCCCTATTTCTTGGGTATTCATTTTTTCTTCCATTTTCTTCCAATCCTTTCAGAGATAGGAGAAGATACTAGATGGCTATTCTACCACTGACATATGGTAGGTGGTCTATACCTTTTACCTTAAGGCCTAGTTTTTTATATCATGTTTCCCTTGTTATGCACATTAGACAATCTAAGAATTTATCCGAAATTAATTTAATTCTTTTGTTAAATTAATGGAAACTTTTCAGGTTTCCCACATAGCACCATGGGATTGTTGGAGGTTGTAAACATCAAATTGAACCACCATTGAGGTGTTCCTATTTATCATCCCATGATATACCACCTAGTTTAGTAGTATAAAATCCCCATTTATAGATGGAAAATTAATGAACTATATGAGGTATTAGAAGAGGGATTATGTCTCCATTCCATGTGATTCAGTTTTATTAAAATGGATAAATATATTAAAGTGAAAATTTTAAATGATTAATATGAACTCATAGATTACGTATGATTATGAAATGGATTATGAAATGGGTTAAATGAATAATAAAAGTTAATGAATGTCAATTAATTTTTTTATGTGGTCATGATGATGCTGAATGTCTTGGTATTGAACCAAGGAATTCGATAGAGACTATAAAATTTATACTCCAGGGATCTAAAATATTTTGGATTATATTGAAATTTACAATACATTGATCCATATTACTTCAGATTTCATGAACATATCGATTATATTGATCCAGATTACATAAGATTCCTATGAAATTTCTTCTCCTTGGATCCAGTTATGTGATTTTGACACTTGATAACTGAACATAGTCCATAGATGATGCATTTAACATGCCTTAAACCATTCATGTTTATGATTTATTGATTAATGATAACCATGAAAGGCTAGATAATATCAAATTTACTCTATTCTAGTTATATCTTGAATATTGCTTCAGCTTATATGAATAGATGGTACTTGTTATATATATTGTTGGAGGTGGCCTACTAAGTGTTATCTTACACCCTGTTTGTGCCACCATTGGGTACCCGAACATAATTCATGGATGCGGGTATGGATTGGGACAATACCTCGATTTTCAAGGCCTGATTTATTGTGGATAAGATAAGGGGATCATAGGACAAATATGTGGTCATGATATTTATTGTACATGGACATTTAGGATTTTTTTTGTAAATTGGATACATGTATTGAACTGCATGACTATATCCAGGTATTACATACCTTTTTTATAGACTCATGAAATATTGAACATGTTATATTTTACATTCTGTAGAATTTGTTATCTATACAATCTAGATGCTTTACTACAACTATAAATTATTAGTATATGTATATTCTACTATTTATCTACTATGAAACCTCTGTGTAACTCTAATCTTGAGGGTATAGTCTCCCTACAATATTACCTTATATACTTGTTTTTTTGTAGCATCTGAGGTATGGGGATGCGTTCTTGAGGATATTTTACCCAATGACTAGGGGAACTATTTAGTAGCTCATGCATCAGGATATCACACATATAAGTATAGATATGCTCATAATAGAAACATGGAAATGGTAGAAAATAATTTCATAAAAAAGGTTAGCTCAACATATTTCCATTACATCAAATTAACTATGATATAAAAGGATGTGATATAGTAAAAATTGATTTCAATCACAAAATTATCATGAATAGAAGAAAAATATCGTATTTTCTAGAAAATTAATAGAAACTTTTCTAAAATGTGATTTCATTGCACAAAATATTGAGTTTAAAATGATATTAGAAAGGAAAACATTTCTTTAGTCTTCCACATTTCCTAACATACTTCAACATATTGTATAATAAATTTAGGATTATAATTCATATTTATGATAAATTTTTTCATATTTATTTAAGAGATTAATATCTTTTTATTATTCTATATTAAAGGAATCTTAATTTTTTGTTATTTAAATTTTAATTTCGTTACTAATTATGATATTTTTACACACATGACTTCGTATTTTTGGTCCCAATACAAATAAATTGTTTTTGGTTTCATAAAATAATAAATGATCAATATCTTTATATATGTTTAACATTTTTTATGTTTTTAATTTCGTTCATGAGGTAAAAATTCTATCATAGTGTATATAGTTGGTAATACTGAATCAAATCAGAAAATATTATGATGATAGAATGGGTTAGATAATGTCATTTTGTAGTAATTATATCACATTATAGAAGAGAAATGAATTTAAAAATATATTATTAACATATAAATTTTATTTAATATGTGTTTGAAGAAGATGAAACTAATTATTATTATAGAGATGATACTATTTAGGTTGAACCCATGAATATTTTCATGGATATACTCTAATAAATTTGAGATTTGAGTCTCTTTGTGAGTATAAGTTCACAAATGTGTTAGAGGATTTTAATGGAGGGAATCAAGAAGTTATGTAAGAGGATACACATTTAATGGTTTGGGAGTATGTTAATAGTGGTTGTGTACATTTATAGTTTATATTGAGGGGATTTCTTGAAAATAATAATTCCATAATTTTTATGAATTTTATTTTACATGGAATGTCTATAAAACGATGAAGAATAGTGGAAATGGGATGAGGTTTGGTCAATAATTCCCTCATCCACACAATTAGAGATATAATATTTTAATATTTTATAGCATTACAACTTAATTAAGACCTTTTAGAATATTTTAACCTTTATTATTCTATATAAAATTTACCTTTATAACATATTTTTTTGGTACAAATGATATTAACCTTATTGAATATTACTAAAATTATGATTATAATTATAAAACCCTTTATTAAAATGAGATTTTTTAAAAGGTATTATTTATCATTTAAATGAAAACATAAATTCTGTAGGAAAATATATGTCAATTAAAAATTTAATGTTTAAAAATTAGGTGTTTTCAATATTATTTAAAATAAATTAATAGATAATTTTTTTTAATCAGTTTACCAAGGAAGACCTGATCATTGATTTGGTAACCCAAATACATGACCTGTGAAATTGGATTATAAAATTTTGAGACAAACAAAAAAAGCACGACCCGTAGACCCACATTATTACAAGAACCAAAGGCCAATTTACCTATTGTATATCTGTGTATATAATGACCAATTATTGAATGACCATGTATATAATACCAAATATTATTTAATAGTAAATAAACATTTAAACATAAATATTTTTACACAATGGAAATTATATTATTTCAAAAAAATAATACATCAGATTACAATACAATAGAAGACTAAGAAAATATTTTTATAATAAAATATAAAAAATTTACCATATAATAATTTATTAAAAACATTTTTATTATCTAATAATATATAGAGATTGATGAATAATAATATATCTATAAAAAATCATCACAAAATAAAAATGAGAAGAGTTTTCAAAATTTAAGTTCCGAATGACGAATTTTTATATTTCAAATTCTTCTTATTTAAAAAGTGAAGTTAACATGGATAAATAACTAGTTTTAAAAGAACTCAACAATTTAGGAATTAAAAATCTATGTTTTATAATTTTTAATTTCACATATTTTTATAACAAAGTTAAACTTTTATGTAAAAAGAATAATATTGTAAAAATATACCCAGGTTATTATGAAATCATAATAAAAGTAGTGATTATGTGATTAATAAAAAAATATTTTTAAAAAAATTGTTTTTATTCCTAAAATTTAATATGTTTTAATTTAATAATAATAGTATTGAAACCTAGTTGTATCATCCTTGAACAAAATATTTTTTTATGTAATCAAAAAACAACTCGTTTTGAATAATATTATTTCCCATATAAGCAATTATTATATTTTAACAGATTTGATTTATTAAAAAACTCAATGTGAAAATAAGGGTGTAAATGTCAAATACCATTTATTATAACCATTCTAAGTAAAAATGTTCACTTTCTAATTATCATATGGTCCAATGTCCTACTTTGTAATTAATTAAAAAATTATCACCATCCAATATAAATACCCTCCCACTCATTACTGATTACTCCAAAAATTAGCGATCATGGTTGCCCACAACATTTCTCTCATAAGAGTCTTTCCCATGAATTTATATGTTTCAAGTATGACCTTATCATGCTTTAATGTCCCAACCTTTTTGGAAAGCATTCACAATCCTCATATTTTCCATTTTATTATAATACATTTCTTATAATATAATTTAGAATTATTTTTTTTACATATTTCATTCATGAATTTATTTGGAATTATCTTCTATTTTAAATGTTGTTAACAAGAGATAACTTATTCTTTATCCTTATAGAATTTTACCAAGACACAACTATACCTATATAGGGATCCATAATCCTCCATATCCTTTATTTTTATAATCATCTCCAACTCGTTATTAATTCAATATGATATGTTATTATTCATCATTCATATGAATTATTTATCATATTATCATTGATATATCATTATTAATAATACATTCATAACCCATTTTAATAAAAAATCAATATATTATTGTAAATTAAACAATATGTGGATTCATATAGATCACATCCTAGTATAGAAACTATATATTAATGTAGGAATTTTCTTTAATTCAACTTGGTGTTATAACCATGAATACAATTGTTTTTCTAGGAACATGACATTTATAGGGTGAAAATTTGAAATAACTTCACAACCAGTTGGATGAACCTAGGGGATATGCTTTAGATGATTCAATAGCTCTTTATTAACTATATTAATGGTTTTAAATATATTATTATAGTTTAATTTCAATTAATATCGTTGAAACATAAATGTACCATAAATTTTGTTTCATTGTGATTCCATTAAAAAAGGTAAATTCTATTACACTATGAATATCCATTGTTTTCTAATTTTATAGTTGTACAATAATCAAGATAGCTAATGAATGTAGAAATATTGGCATTCCTTATATCCATTATTTATATGTGGGTGCCTATTAACTATATAGCCATGATTGTGAATGTAGTTTATTTAGAATCATTGTGATATTAAATATTCACTAATTCTCTCAATATAATTGATCTATTTTACTGATTTTATAATGGAAGATTTTTATAATTATATATGACCTCAATGAATCAGTAGGTATTAAGGAAAAAACTAGATTACAAATTTCAAAATTCATTACCTATAATATATGATGTCTTAGAAAGTATCCTTAATAGTATATTTATAATGTTTAACATTATACATTCCATCATAATGAAATCATATTACACAAGAATTTATTTAATGTAATTTAATATAGGGATATAAAATTTTCATAGCTTCATTCCTTATAAAATATATATTTTTCAGGTCATAAAATTTATTCCAAAGTTAAACATGATGGAATATGTTTTATTCTACACCTTACTAAAATAAAACCTCGCTCCTTGGTATTTCCATTCATATACCTACAAAACCAGGAAGATTACTACATGTGAAATATGTTCTAGTTAGGATAAATAATAAATTCTCATTTTTTTAGTTGAAGCTCGAAAAGATTTTAATGTAATGTAATGACCATTTAAATATCTATTTTCTTAGGAAATTGAAAATGTTGGAGCATATGTATGGTTATGTATATATTTTTACCATTGTATTTAAATATCAATTATCACCATGTTACAAGATTTGGGGTACTCTAGTTTGTATCACAGCCAGATCTGACAGAAATATTAGTAGTTTTTTAATATAATAACATGGTTATAAAGAATTAATCATTGATAAACCATTGGGTTATCGTGGAAATATATTCCAGTGACAATATAATCATATAAAATAATTTCATATTAGTTATTTATTTTAATTTATAATTCATTTTTTTATTCTTGAACTAATTCATCCAATTTCATTGTATACAAATGGAGAAAATTTGAATGAATAAGAACTATATTAAAAAATTATAATTATTGTAAGAATTCACCTATATAGTACATCACTGAGGCTATTACTATTGTGGGTAATATTATAACTTAATTAGGATAGTTGGATGAGGATTTGAAAAATTACCTTACCTGTATAAATAAATGATTTATAAAAATAATTGTGTAATAATTTTATTCTACAATATTAGGTATAAATATGATCCTTTAATTGAAAAATTTTACAATTTATAGCCTAGATTTAGATCATTTCATTACAGAAGGTATTAATTACTATGGAATACTGGGAATGGTGGAAGGTATCATGGGTGTATATCATATAATAAGTGATGTTTTTATTGTGGTTAATATTGATTCAAAACACCAATAAGGATAAAATGATTAAGATTATAGAATATAATAATTTTAAAGTTTTATTAATTGAAAATTACATTTCAGAAGATAAATGAACAGACATTGAAAGACAATTCCTTAATTAAATTAAAAGATAATAGGAATATTTTTTTAATAATTTGATATATTTATAATGTTAAAAGTTCATTATAATGAATATATAATTCATTAAATGTTCTATATTGACTGCTTTAATATTGGGTTAAGGAAATTCCTTTAAAGTACATTACTGTCTCAAGAAATGTCCTCATATGACGAACTATTGACATATTCCCCATGGTCAAGAAGGAAATATCCATGTCTTGAAATTTAATTAGAATACAAGAAAAGAATATGATTAATTTTCAACATGGTTAATTACCTTTAATAAATAAAATTAAATGATTGGTGGAATTCCCAAATTTCAAAAACATTGGAATAAAACACCATGGTTATTTATTGTAGGTAATGAATGTTCTCTAAAAGCATGAGATAAAATCTGATATTCTCAAAAGTGAATGATAAATAATAAATCCACCAATATCCAAATATTCAATTTTAATGTGATCAGGCAATATATAAATCAATTCCCAATTAATTAATAGAATATAACATGAAAAAGGCCATAGGATCATGGTCAGCCATACACAATCACGATAAAAAAATTTATAGTCCCAAAATTTGTTGTAGAATGTAGTTTGATATTAAATTAATGTTAGGTACTACGTTATATGTAATTGTATCAAATAAACATTTTCATATCATCAATGTTTTCTAAAAACACTGAATAATCCCCCCCAATTCATTAATCAAGGATTGATATTTGAAAATACTAGTGGAATTATAATAAAAAACAAAGTATACTGGTATCACTATATTAAAATACATATAGGATATTTATCCAAAAATATAGAGGTAATAAAAATAATTTATGTTGATTTTATCATTGGAATGGATTATAACATAATATTTAATAAGAGATTTTTTTATCAAGATATGGTTATTAAAATCTCCTCTGATGGAAAATAATTTGTTATTATCATAGGAGAGTTTTCATTTCCAATGTGACGTTCAAATCCAATTCCATTTTCTCAGAATAATAAAATTCATGTTTAATATGAAACAAAATATAAGAAGTATATCCTAAAAATAGAGTTGGTATCTATTTTATGGAATTTTGTTTATTTATTCCTCATGGAAGAAACTAAATATATAATGAATTGTTATTTTCAATTATATATTAACATTATCTCTATTGAAACAAACACACACACACACCCAGAGATATATATATATATGTCTCCAAATATAATTACACCTATGGAATTTGTATTCTTAAAGAAACAAATGTAAATATTTTATGTCAGTGGATATATACACCCTAATGTCTCCTTGGAGGGAATCTATATTGTTTGTAAAAATAATGGTTGTATAATTGTTATTGTGCATTGATATTATAGAAATAAATGAAATTAATATTAAAAAAGTATACTTTACCTAAAATTAATGATATGCATTATCAAATTTAAAAAGCGAAAATAATATCATAGATTGACCTCATTTCTAATGACATCAATTAAATTTTATTAATGATGAAATATAATAGAAACAATTTCATACGTGGAATTGGAATTATGTTTTAATAATAATGACTTTTGGGTTATGAAATTCAACCAAAATATTTATGGATCAAATGAATAATGAATTGAAGGATTATATTTATACATATAATGGTGTTTTTATTAATTTTATCATGATATATTCTCTTTATTATTATGTGTATTAATAACATTTATGATTTTTTAATGAGTTGATAGTGATTAATAATCTATAAGCTAAATTTAGTATGTCTCAATTATAGATTAAAAATATTTATTTTTAGTTCCATATTATCTCTAAGGATAGAACATTAGTCCACTTAACAAAAACTATTTTTTTATAGAGTGACCCATGCAAGAAATAAAAATTGATATATATAGTGCCTTGGGTTTAGCTAGTTATTTTGCGATCATTGTTGAAATTTCTTCATAATTAGAAAACTCATTTTCCAAATTTACACATAATGGGATCCCATTCATTTAGTATAGGGAATGCAAACAATGAATTCAGAAAATATTGAAAATAATGATCAATTTCAATTATTTATTATTTAATTTTGAAATGATCTATTTGTTTTATATATTGATGCATCACTGAATTAAAAATGTCTAGTTCTTAAGATAAACAATAGAGATATTGATTATGAATCAAGAAAATTAATGAAATATTTCTTCAATAATATAATATGGGATGATGTTGGATTTTGAGAGTTTTATCTTGATGGAAGAACCCACATGGTCATATCCTTATTTAATTTTGGGTTGTATCCAATATGATGTATTCATAAAATAAAAAACACCCATAGGATATTATATCTATTATGAGATATTTTGATCGATCATTCATTATAAAGGTCAAATTCCACTTTTGTATCTATCCACTATGACTTGTTAAACTCATATTGGCCAATAGTATGGGATTTTGAGCTCATCGCACCACTATGGTGAGGGATTTATTACATAATCTATGACTATTTTAAAAAAATTCATTCTATTTAACAAACCCTTCTAAATGGAAATTTTTCTAACTAGTTACATCCTATTATAATGATGGATTGAAACCATGTATAGATGATAAAATATGAATTTTCATATTTTCTCATTTAGTTATTCAATGCCACTCGATTTATGATGTCATGGTTAAAGAACATAGGGAAAACTAGAGATTCATGGTATTCAAGGAAACATGGTTATATAATTATATTGGGTTTAGAGCTATGCAAAGAGAGTCATATAAATCCATTTATACTTAATCAAAATCTATGTAGTTTTTTTGTGAATTAATATTAAAATTCAAACATTTTAATGTCATGTGACATGGGCTATTCTGTATAGTCAAGAATTTTGTGGATATTATGATTATGTGAACAATTATTAGAAACATATTATTCAGGGAAAACACATGATTTTTTCTATGTGGTTAACAGAATGGGTGATATATACTTAATATTTTATATAATGAAGCATTGGTAAAATAAAACCCTCTTGGTAGAGAATTTCATTCTTTGATAATTCCTAAAGAGGATAATTTCAAGAGAACATGGCCCTAGTAGAGAAGTCCATACGAGATCATGGGTATATAGCTAGGATAGAGAATGAATGGGATGATCTCATATAGGATACAACATCATGAGGATTATTCCTAGTTTCATTAGCCTTACTAAAGATATGGTAAAAAATGGAGAGATGGTGACCCCCTAAGCATGAGAATGTTTTTTTGGAAATATGTCTAAAAATGTGTAATTTTAAGAGGGATAAGGAGTATGAAAAAGAAATGTACATGCTTTTAGGAATATATCTAGTTAAAGGAATGACATATGTGATTAAATTAGGAATATTTCCCTTTGAATATGTTAATTAAGGGTTTATTATGTATAGTTTAATCCATAGGGAAACATCCTATGTATTCTATAAAAACCTGAATTAAATACCATGTAGTTCAAGTGACATGTTTTAGGAATATCTTAGGATACCATACCATGAAACATAACATCATGTTTATTAGATTTCTGTGTTTTGATAGATGAGGCCTTCGATGATCATGTGTTCTATGCACATATGAGATAGTCCCTATGTGACTCACTAACATATCAGTTGTATAAGGAAATTAATTATTGATTGATAGGTTTGGGTCCTACATATAAATTTTTTTTCTTTAAATAGATGGATTGATTAATCCTAGTGGCTCGATCTACTAATATCCTTATGAAATTTTTATTTATGCTCATTTGAAATTAATGGGATAAATAATGACAAAAAAGATGAGTGTATTTAATGAGGCTAATCCACTAAGTCTTCCCATTGTTAGTATCTATGGATCATTGATGGTATTTATAATAAGAATCATCTGAGTTCATATACCCCAAGGGTAATATTATCATTCAATCATCCTTCATATTTTTAGGCTAGGGAATGGTATCGATGTTGGAGGGGGATATTACATGAAATACATGGGGCTTACTCTATAATAGATTCACTATGACTCCATATATCATTGAATATAGAAATACTCTTTCACTGATAAAGGATAAACCTCACTAGTGTCATCATTCTTGGGACCCCTCTTATCAATTTAATAAAAAAAATTATTTCCTTGAGGATTGTTCTGATTCTAGATGACGAAATGATAATAAAAGGGAATCTCTGATTTAATGGGTGTACATTATTGACATTCCATGATCATGTGTATATGGATCCCTTGGGGGAGCACAGGTAAATTAGATTACCAAATGGTAGTCTTGTAAGGGGGGTATTTTTCATTTGATAATTTGGTATAAATTTATTCCTTGGATGAGAGGCTGCATCATGGTTCTCCCTTATGGGGGCATAAATATGTGTCATCTTATTGATGGATTATTGTAGGTGAGTCTATATAGTGGAGAAATAGTCTATATTTCCTCTTAATATTGTGACTTGAGTAATGGGTCTCCCTAAAGAAGAGACTCAGGTAAGGTGTCTCGCATGTGAATAGCCCTGGATGGGGAACCAGACAAGTAAATGGCATCAGGTGGGGTGTTTACTATGTGAAAAAACATGGGTGAGGTGTCATACAAGTTAATGTAATTGGGTGAGAAGTCTCACAAGTGAATATTCATCCCTAAGGTGTCACCCTTGGTAATTTCAATGGGAATGGTGTTTCATAGGTGAATGACTAAGGGAGTGGCGTAAAACAATTAATGGCCTTAATCGAGGTGTCTCTCAAGTGAGTGGACTATGAATGGTGTCACTCAAAAGAATGGACAAGAGTGAGGTGTTGGATAAGTGAATAGATTTGGGGGAGGTTTCTCCCCTGTGAATGGATATGAGTGATGTCTTTCCCATGTGTGGTGATTAGAAAAGTTTTTAAACCTACCATGCTAGGTCTAGGAAATAATTGTTACTTCCCTAAAGTTATATCCCTACAATGACCCAATTAGAAAAAATTATTTTGATAACACTACATAAATGTGTGACCAAGTGAGTTTGGAGGCATGAGCACAAGGGGACCAAGGTTATATATTTCTATTACTAGTTTTAAAGAAACTCATTACCAAGATATAATAAGAGGGGTTTTTTTATAGGAAGTGACAGTGGCATTGGAAATGTAGGGTGAATGAGAGAGGACGTGTGTGAATGTTTCTTGGGTAGTATAGCTTTTTAGATCTAAGAAGACTATGTCAGAAGTGACATGGATAACCAAACCAAGCATCTTATGAAATTATAAGTCTATTTCTTGTGAAATACTATATTTATCATAACCAATTCTAGGACTAATAAATAGATCTCTAATAAATACCAATCCCATCAGAATAAGTTCTATTAGGATTGAATTGGGTCTTATTGTGGGGTTAATCCCCCATATTGTAGTAATTTAATGATTTTTACATTCCATGATTTCATATATAGGAAGGCCGACCTATATATTTTATACATGAAGGTGCCTCGCGTGATCTATGTAGTTGAATTTTTGTGAGTTATGTAGCTTGATAAAGTCAAAGTTGATGAAATCCAAATAAGTAATGGAAATTCCAATGTGGATTCACTGATCCAACACCGACTACATTCCCTCTTCCTGATTTGTTCTCTCTTATGTTCTTAGGTTAAGAGATGATGACCATCACCCCTAGGTTAGTGGTAGTCATGAGGGGACACAATGAGGATACCTTCTTGTCTACCCCCAATAAATGACATTTGTGAGAGCAGATATGTGAGTCACCAGAGTTTTGATGGGGGGATTATTGAGGCACCTCATGGAAATTCATTTTAAGGCCCTTAATCATAGGGTCATAAAACAACACATGAGTTAGGGGCCTTAGTGTGGTACATGTGGTAGGGATTTAGTAAGGAAGTAATGTGAGAGACCTGGTTGATATCACATGTGTAAAGGATTGTACATTAACACATTCTCACCTTGTTACATTCATGTCATTATTTCCCAATCAATGGAGTATAATTTTTATATTTAGTTGGATTATATTAATAATATTCTACTAGTTTAATTTTCAGGTTTATTCTAATATCATTATCTTCAAATGTTGTTTTAAAAACGTTGGCCTCTACCTGAATACAGGAGATGATTACAGAAACTGAACCCAACATGCTAAGTGTAATATCCTAGGACCATATGGATTTGACAAGCCTTCTCAAAATGAATTACCCCAAAAGCCTAGTATCTAGTAAACATCCCCAATATGAATAAAACCTACACATTAACATCCCCTTACCAATATTGTACCTCATTACCATGAAGATTATTATAGCCCATGGTATTCAATATGATAATATTTCTCTCAACAAGAAGATTATGCAAGAACCTATTTTTTCATATGGCCTTTTACATACTCTAGTAGAAGTCAGTAATAATCATGAGTCTTACTAAACCATTATACGAACATCCATCTGGAGATAATGAAATTGACGATTCATTCATTGGGAACACCATAATTGGAGAAGCATCACCAAGGAATGGGAATGAATGAAATGGGTGAACCCAATACATAGCATATTAGATGACAAACTGCAATATATTATACATCAAGAATCTACTTTGTTATTATAATTTTTAGTCTATCAATATCAAGATCTAACCCCTACATTGGAAAGATGATGTTGTTCCAAGAATAACTCCTTCTCTCTACCACATGGGGAGGTCAGTGTGTGTCTATGACAAATCTATCAAAAAGAAGGAATCGACATACACATAAATATGTATGAAATTTCACTTCCTCATCATATAAATATAGCAGATATTAGAAGAAACTAAACCCTTTAAAGGAATATAGTTGAACTAATTGTGATTAATGGGAAAAGATATTCATATATCCCAAAATATTATCTCTATCACATTGATCAAAATATTTATAACTCCCTATATATCAAGAACAATGGCGAATGGGATGAAGACCTCCCTAAAAAAATGTGTTACTAGTCAATATAATACGTATTGGTATTTCATTATTGATGGTTAATTAATGTACTTAGGTTATCACACACTGCTAGAGATGTGTCCCAATATCCGACTGGCCAGACATATTCCATTTTTCATTGTATGGTGGTTGTTACGAGACTGAGACAACAATTAATGATTAAGGGAAACTGTAGGATCGAAATATGATGTAGATACTTAATATACAAGAGGGGGTGAATTTTATACTTTAAAAATTCTTTTAGAACCTTTAAAGATGATATAAAACTTTAATTTTTTACCTTAAGAAAAACTATGATAATTAGGGTTAAACAAGGTAAATTCAAAAGACCACTTAGTTCTACAAACTTGCAAGGTTCCAGATATATGGTTTTGGAAATGAAACTTAAGAAAAGATTAAAAGGAAAAAGATTCTACCTTAAAGAATATATATTCTTATTCATTAGAGTATAAAAATACAAGAATGTATATGATAGTTATTCTTTCCTTATTAATCAAAATACAGTGGAAAATAATCTTTGAAACAATACAAGTAACAAGTATGAAATCTTTTAACCCTACGAGTAGGGTATCCAAAATCCTTGGACCAAGGTCCCTTGATTTATACTTTCAAGAATTTCTGTCTTACCCACACTAGGATAAGCCCTCGATAGTAATACAGGAGTCTGTCTTGCTATCCCCACAAGCCCTCAAACACCAAGGTAGTCGGCACCTATATCTTCTTTATCAAGGAAGTTCTCTAAATTTACAGTAGTCGACACCTCTGTCTTCATATCCCTGGAAGTCCAAGAATGTACACAACAAAAATTAGAGTCACACGAAGCTTGCTAAAGAATATGTTCAGTTCACACAATGCTTGAGAGTCTCTCTCTCTAGAAATCACTTTAACAGCATGTAATCTCAAGAGTGATCAAAAGAGTTTTTTGTTCTTCTTCTAACCTCATTCAAATGAAATCCTATTTATAAGAATTTCTCCAATGGCCTCTCCCTCCTCCAATGGTAAGATTTTTATTCGAATCTCAGAGGGACCTGTACACGTGTCACTCAAATAATGGTTAATTAGAAATAGAATGTACGACATCATTTCATAACTAAAACAAGGGTAAGAAAAATAAGGTAGCTTAACTAAATAAAATTTTCAAAGTTTATGGAAAAAATAGTTCGGAGTATAAACTAATAAACACGTGGAGAATATAAATCATAAATATCCAAATTATGTTTTTCAATGAATTAAAAAACAGAATTCTATAGATTTTGGAGTCTGAATTCTGAGGAATTTCGATTCTAAATTTTAGAGAATTCGGAATCTGAATTTCCGAGAATTCAGAATCTGACATTCAGAGAATTCGGAATCTGAATTTCAGAGAATTCAGAATATCAATTTTAGATAATTATGAATCTGAATTTAAGATAATTCTGAATCTGAATTTTATAGAACATGGAATATGAATTTCAGAGAATTCAGAATCTGAGTTTCAGAGAATTCAGAAACTTAATTTCAAAGAATTCGGAATCTGAATTTCATAGAATTCAGAACCTGAATTCAGAACCTGAAATCATAATACTCTATATCTAAGGATTTATGGGATTTTGGGGTTTTAGATGTGAAATTGATTTTTACACTTAGAAATAAAATGAGTTAGATTTAGAGAAACTATAACGTGAACAATGAAAACAAAGGTATGGTGAAAATTTCCTTAGGGAAGGAAAATTTTACTTATTGAGATAAATATTAGGGGAAATAAAATTTTCCTTAAGAAAGAGTTTTTGGAATTTCAAAACATAAATGAATGGAAAAGTCATAAGGAAACCTTATTGACTCAATAATCTCATCCTTTTTTGAAAGCACAAACATCCTTACTAAAAAGAATATAAGGACATAGAATTATTATGGACTTGTAAAAAATACTTATATTTCTTTTACTTATGGGTCATTGTGAATACGACTAACTCCCCCTTAGGCTTTGGAATCTCAAAGGATTGTATTCTTGATTCCCGAAATGAGATTTTACATTATCTTGCATAAAAAAATAATAATTTATAAGAACATCACCTTAGATGAACTCCCCATTACATGGGGAAATATCTTAATTACATAGTATTATTTTTAGCTTCTTGAGGTCCATGTGATCCTCTTCTTCACACTTAATAAACAGATCCTAATCTTCACTTTTCTTCTCTAAGGATTTTATTTTTTATTCCTGAGCATTATGACATTCTAAATGATCTTTCAACACTTTATCATTCATAAAAAGCTTCTCTTCAAATTCGATTCTGAGATCGCTTTCCCTCTTCCAATTCATGGCTACAGAATTAAGCATTCTATTCAGATCCTTAACATCTTTCTTCCAAGTTGTCTGTTTGAGGGTTAGATTTTCCTCAAAACTATTTGTAATTTCCATGATTATCACATCTTTGGTGTCAAATTCATCCTTTACATTATCATGAAATTCATCAATTATTGTAATTTCATCAATTATCTTCCTTGACCAGCTTGAAATATTTTTACAAGATCTTTTATGGGCTTCATAGCCAATGAGAAAAGACTTGAAATATTTATCTAGACCGAAACATTTATCCATAACCATGGAAACTGAATCTAATTTTTGATTTATCTTATGCTGAAGCATCTGACCTCTTCTTTATATACTTTATAATTAGGGAATAGTACCAACCATCTTTTTGAATTATTGAACAAAAAATTCAAGTCGAAGGGAAGACAATTCAGAATCAGAGAGTTTGGTTGGTGAGGATTCCTTTTCTAACTCAATAGATTTCCTCTTTGTTTATCTTTCTACAACTTTCTTGTTCACCAAGGTTTTTTTAGGTATATGGACTAGCACCTACTTTCCCTTATCAACTGTATGCATTATCTCTTCTAGTTAAGGTTATTCATGGTCACTATCTGATAACTAAACAATTTTATCTTCCTCAACTTCCCCTTTCTCTGCATTAGCCCCTTGATCTTCCGGGTGACTGAAATCATGATTACTGCATTCTTCTTTAGAAGGTATGTTTACTTCTTCCTAATCCTTCTCTTCATTACCTAGTTTTTCACGTTTTGAGAATTTGACTTGGGAAGTCCGGATCGATAATTTTACAGAGGGACTTTTCTTATCATTGTAATCTTCAACTTGATTGATGATATCATCAGTTTCATTCACTTCTTCTTCATCTTCATCTTCTTCTATTTCCTATTCCTCTTCCTGAACAATTACTTCTTCTTATTCTGGATCTGAAATCACCATCATCTTTCCAGGAGTCTCATGATGTGATTATATTAAAAATGATTATGGAACTGGTAATTGTTCAGATGATTTCTCATCATCCTTGAGAAGTGATTTTACAATTTCGGCTTCATAAAACTTCTTCCTTTGTTTCATCTCTTTCTATTGATTCTCAAGTTATTCAGCAGCCTTTATCTTTAATGATTTTTCCTCAATAGAGTCTAAGACAAACATAGGCTCCCATTCCTATTTTTCTTATCTTCTCCCCACTTAGCCACTACTTCAGCAGGATGATATTTTTGCTTTATTGGCTTCAGTGGTGCAGACTGAGTCTCCTTACCAAAATACTTTTTTTCTTTCTTTTCTGGCTCATTTTCCTTCCCCTTCCTTCAACACTTCTTGGAAGACTATACCACTTCATGTTTCTTTGATCGATCTTGTATTTCGCTTCCTAAAAATCATAAAATTCTCCTAGATCACTGGAAAACCCAACATTCATTATCCTTAGAGTTTCATCACTCAGCAACATCGCATTGAAATTCGGTGGCTCAGAACTGTAATGAATTTGGAATGACTGAAGGAAAATAACTATAATCCTCGAAAGAATAGGAGGATACATGATAATATGAGACATTGGATTTCCATTATTGATATTCTCAATCATAACCAAGATGTACTTGACCAGGTTAATCTTCATGAGGTTCACCAAGAAGTCCATAACATAGATATCACTTTTTCTATAGGGTATCCTTATCCCTTTTTCTCGGATTGACAATACCTTGGACACATAAATCAAGAATCTGAAGGTTTTTGGAGAGATACATAATTTTCAATGTAGTTACTTCCTTAAAACCAAGATAAGTTAGATAATTATTCTTATCAAAAGATCCTGAAGAATCTGGTATTTTGTGATTACAAAATTCTTCTTCTCTTTCATAAGGAATTATTCTCAAACTAGCTGCCTTACTATAAGAAATAGAATAATCCTTCCCATAACTCATGACAGAAAATTTATCTCTACATTTTTATATGAAAAAAACTAACTATTTCATAGAAATATGCCATCAACTCTGGATACACCAGATCTTGTACCTTTGATTTTGAAATAAAAATGACCTCTTAGCCATTCAACTTAATATTCTTAGAAAAAATAGAAACATATTTGCCAAATAATTTCATATCAACTAGCCTTTCTTAGTATATCTTCCATTCAGAGATTTCCTTAACATTCGACATAACTTTTTTTGGAGAAGCTTCAACAAACATTTGAAACTAAGGTAACATTGGAGATTCAGAATAGCCTTAAATAAAGATACAGAGCTTCTGCATGTGAAAGAATGAAAAAAAGATGTGGGAAAACCATCAGAGGTTCTTTATATAGGAAATTGTGGCAACGGTTCAACTTTTTTTGGTTTATCCAACAGTTTATAAACTTCTTATCAAATATGACTGTTGAGATGGTATCTGGAGAAATAATTTTGATAGGTTCTGATCTTTTATTGTTTTTTAAGATAATCATTTATTTTTAAAGAAAATTGTATCTGAAATTTTAAAATGACAATAAAAATACCAACAAGTAAAAGTTGATTATGAAAACAAAGAAAATGAAACAAACCTTCCTAATTTCTTGGGAAAACTTATTTATAATAAGGAATGTTCTTCTTTTAGAACATTAGATTCAAGAAATAAAATTATTACGAAATCTTTTGACTATGAAAAAAAATTAGATTATGATAAATTTAGATTAAGGAAAATCAATATTACAAAAAAAATTAGATTAAAAAAAATTTAGATAACAAAAAAATTCGATTATGAAAAATTTTGATTATAAAATAATAATTAGATTGTGAAAAAAAGTTCTAATAGGAAAATATACTCACCCTATGAAAATGAGTTTCTTAATATAAGGATATAGATTTAAGTTGAATGTTAATAAGGAGAACTACATTCTATTTATCATTCCTAACATCTGTTTAATGTATTCAAATCTATCAGAGGTTAATGATTTTGTGAAAATATTAGCAAGTTGATCGTGCATTCTGATAAATTGAAGAATGATATCTTTTTTTTGGTGTGTGATCCCTAAGATAGTGATACCTAATATATATGTGTTTTACAAGAGAGTGATTTTCATGGTTTTAACTTAAGGAAATGTCACTAGTATTATCACACATTATTTGTGATTTGGTTAAAATCATATCATATTCTGTGAGTGTGTGTTTTTTCCACAATACATGAGCACAACAACATCCAACTACTACATATTTAGCTTTGGTAGTGGAAAGTGCTACTGAGTGTTTCTTTTTTCATGACCAAGAAACTAATGAATCTCCTAAGAAATGGAAATTTCCAAATATACTTTTTATATCCATTATACATCCACCACAGTCATTATCTGAAAGTCCTTTTGGAAACAAAGTCATTTCTAGAAGTATAAAAGTTTCCTAAATAAATGGTTCCCTTTAAGTTGTAAAAAATCCTTTTCACTACCTTTAAATGATATTCCAAAAGATTGGATTGATATTTGGCACATATGTATACTGAAAACATTAACTCTGGATGACTGTTTATCATGTATATTAGACTTCCTATCATAACTAAAAATGATTTTTAATCCACTGGTTTCCTATCTTCATCAGGATCATATGAATTTGAGGTACCAATAGGAGTACTTAAACTCTTAGTATTGTCATATCCATATATTTTAAGAAGATCATTAATATACTTATGTTGAGATATATAAATTACTTTTGGTTTTGAGAAATTTTAAAACCAAGGAAAAATGAAAACTCATCGATCATACACATTTCAAACTTAGATTTCATTAGACACAAAAATTAATTTGTTAAAGATTGCTGAGTTGAACCAAATATAATGTCATCAACATAAATTTGAACAACCAAAACATTTTTTTTATCTCTGGTTAAAAAAGTGTTGGATCATATTTCCCTTAACATTATTTTTTTATAAGAAAAATCATGTAAGTCTATCGTACCAGGCTCTAGGAGATTTTTTAAGTCCATATAAAGCTTTGATATGTTTAAAACCAAGTTTAGGATGTTTTTTATCTCCCAAACCAGGAGGTTTTCCACAAAAACATCCTCTTGAATATAACCATTAAGGAAAGAACATTTAACATCAATTTGAAAATGATTGAAATTAAAGAACACTACAAAGGAAAGTCGAATACGAATAAATTCATGTCTAGCTACTAGAGCATAGGTTTTTTCATAGTCAATTCCTTCTTGTTGATTATAGCCTTTAGAAACTAATCTAGATTTATTTCTTACTATGATTCCATTTTCATCACACTTATTTCTAAAGACCAATTTTACTCCAATAACAGAAGTTTTCTTATATCTTTCAACTGATGTTTAGACTTTATTTCTTTTAAATTAATTTAGCTCAACTTTCATAGCTTTTATCCAATAATCATCACCTAAAGCTTCATCAGTGCTTTGTAGTTCTAATTTTTATTGTTATTCTAGATGTTATACTTCATTTCTTAAGGAACTTATAGTCCAGACTGGTTGATTTACATCCACAATGATACTATCAATGGGATGATTCTTAAGAAACAACTGATTTGGGTTTTTTAAAACCTGTTCATCAACATATGTTAGGAAATATTCTGGGGTAAATGTATCAAAAACATTTTCTTGAACATTTTCTTTATCAGAAGGATCTTCTATCAGGGGTTGATAATTAGTTTTTAAAAACACATCAGAAG